>OZ018337.1:75301611-75901611 GCA_963969495.1 Ceratothoa steindachneri
GTTATCCTTGTTATGCTATTAACTAGGATTAGACTAGTTCCGGAAGCAAATATACGTGATAAATAGAATATTGATAGCCGGACGAGTCTAACTTAGTCCTTACCTGTAAATTATTAGAGGCAGAATCGATTAAATAAACATAATTTGTTTCCAAGCTGCGCGACCTTTCGAGATGACCTGTTTATTATATGCTGGAAGTGACTAGTGTCGTTTATTTTAAGGTTTAATAATAATGAAAATGATCAGAATGATTATTAGAAATAGAATGGGTCCATGTAGAATCCGATAAGCAATACAATTAAGAATTAATGGAATTAATACGAGCAATAAAAAATTGAGTGTGCAAATAAAATGAAGCAAAAATAGGATCAGCCGCACGAAGAGGAAAATTCGGCAATCAAACAATCTTGGAGATAAAAAAAGCGTGACATATTCTTTTCCTAGGCGTGAGTTCAATATAAGATCAAATATTGAGAAAATATTTAAAATTAAAGTAAAGTTTGCAGAGTTTTCAATATAATTTGTCTTGCTTTAATTCTTTACTTACCATTTTACATCCTCATGATAAAAAATTTCGACGAAAGTCGATCGATATTTTTTACCCTTTTTTCATCTTGAATATTCTTTAAACAAAATATTCGCTATAATTTCAGATATACAAATATGTAAAAGACGAATAGCGGTCCTACGTCGGGGCTAGACGTATATTTCTTAATATTTTAATGTTGTGTAATTATGAGTATTAGGTCATAACCACTAATGAGATGAAAACACATTGAATTAGGCTCATTTTGAAGCGCTTAATTTAAACCTAGCATCACTCTGTTGTGTAAAGATTTCAAACTTGATAAAAAGTAATTTATGTTTTACTTAAATTTGAATAATTACACCATACATATAACGCATTGGGATTTCTATTACGTGGCTAGGATTGATCCTAATGAAATGTGTTTTTCATTATAAAAAATATTCTAACCCAACCTAATTAATTAAACATAACATAATGCAGGGGAATCGATACCCCACCCTCACAACTGAGGCACTATTCCTTAACCACAACGTCCTGGCATTTTTGGCGGCGTAGCCCGACTACTTGACCTGCCCCCCTCTCTCCCCTCACCTGGAGGAGAAGCAGAAAGGCCGCTCAAAACCACATAATGCACTAATTATCACATGTTGGAACCCGGTAAGCCTAACATTGGTTAAACCGGCAAGATTTCCCTTAAGAGTTTATATTCAATTTCACCTCATATGTGAAATTAGAGGAGCGTCGGCCTCAAAGCCAGAAGGTCCCCTTTAGAGCGAGCTGAAAGACACTCTAATAAAAACCGTTAGAGGAAGAGACTTAATGCAGCCGTCCTCATCCCCCCTCCTTTCCCTACCCTCAGTGTGGTGGCGAAGTATATAATCCAATAACTTTGGAAAAACGCAGTAGATCGTGTTAGTCATCGAGACAACTAAGTCCGGCTAGAGGCCCGGCTACCAACGAAAGAGACTTAGAAGAAGCTCATCCTGAGTCAGTTCCTTGTGGTCACACCGAACTTTTAGTTAACTCAGATTGAGAAGCAAGTTCAACTAACTCTCGTCAGAGAAGTCCTCATATCCTGGTGTACTCCAAAACCCAGAGATAGTCCTCGCCATTGAGGAATATCCCAAAGTGAACTCCCTCAAGCACTCTCCTTCCTCAAAAAATACACTCTTTATATGAATCATATGAATTCCAATGATCACTAATTATAATAGATCAAAATATCTGCTAATCTTTTTTGAAACTCGTGGAATACTACAAAGTACCAGAACTCATTGAATAGAGCGACCTATATTATATTTAGTCTTTGCAAATCTCACCAAATTGGAATTACTTCCTCGTCCTTTTTAACCAATCTGGAAGTACTAAATTAAGTAAATTCAATACCTCCAAATCCATTGTATAAAGAAAACAAATCCTGCTCATTGTTAGAGAGAAGTAAAGATGGTTCCATTCAGTACTACTTAGTTGAGCGGAATTACGAAACGTTTTGAGAGAATTATAAATAGATAGAGACGGCCACATTTTGGAGGCTAAATTATCGCTACTATTTCAAGATAACGATAAATATTGGAGCCAAATAATAACAATATAAAAAATTTAATAACTATAATTATATGCATTTGCACAAGAAATGTGATGTAAATTTGAATATAGCATAAAACCTATAGTAACAATATGATTTTAAACTTGAGTTTGCGTTGGGACCGAATACTTATAGGAACTGTAGCTTTCTCTAGTGAACCCAGTCTCGTACAAAAACTCCTTTTTGTGATCACAGTTCTGGATAAAAACGATTCTTTTGATTTTCTAAGTTTGATCCCAAATAAAAAACAACAAACGAAACTAACGCACAAACTCTCGGAATTTTATCTTTAAATGCCTAGTATCGCAAGTAGTCTCTTTATTGCCAACTAGGACCATTTTCCTACTTCACTTTTCAATGCCCTTAAATTTACTCTTTTAAAAATGTTTACCAAGCCTTCTGTCAGAGATTTGCTCCTCTTAATCATCAAAAAATGCAAGAAAATATCTGTAGATACAATTTTGTGGCTCGACTGAATTTTTAGATGGTAATATCACTTCTGTCTTCGAATTTATTGGCAATGAGTTTGGTGCTCTTTACAACGGAGATAATTAAAGCATAAAATGACAGGAGATTTATTCAATCCCCTATTGCAGTTTGAAAATTGATTAGGAAAGTGACACCTAAATACATAAGACAACGAGGGCAAAGGATGGAAAGCAAAGGAGAGGAAGACTAAGTATATTTGAGTCAATGATGTGCATCCAAGTCGAATTTTGTAGAAAGAGCGCAGATACATAAGGCACCCCAATAGATAAACCATGGTTTGCCGTAACCGTGGATCAACGGATATACATTGCAATTCAAAGATACCAGGAATTGTTTAAGTAAAAGAATATATAAAATATTTAGACTGGTGAATAAACGAAAACATTCTTGTGATTATGAGGTATCAACGCCACCTCGAAATAAAGTTTGGAAAAAGTCCCTGCAAATGCTATAAGTGATTACTTCGCTATTATGCCTACAGAAGGAATACATATGTATAGTTTTCTACAATGTCATTTTGCTCTTTCGCTCTTTGGCAAATTACAAAACTTAGAATACAATAACACCAATTGTCCAATTTGACCTGAGAAACATTAAACTGTACCCCAAAATCACATCTAAAAGAATTCATGTTAGTTTTAGGGGGAACGAAGAATATCACTATTTAAAGATCTTACATTTATTTAAAGTGTGAAAGATTTTATATTCAAAATTTAAAGGGGAAGAGGACAAAAAAGAAAAACGAACTAGTAAAAAACAGTTGTAAAGAAGAGATATGTCAGATCTTCGATTCAGACCCTTTAACTCTTGTGGAAATATGATAGAGAGGGTGCGATTGTGTAACACTTAAATATCGGAAGAGTTTTCCGTTGAGAAGGGTTGCATATGTCCTAAAGTGATTTTATTACCTCTTATTCTGTTCTAAAATCGATGCAACAATTCCTCTCCTATTTCAATATGTTCTTTTCATGTTCTTCCCCCATCAACTGCCTCATTTGCATCAACTTTCAAGTAGAATCCACTTGAAAAAGATCGATAACAGTCGCCACCATTCATTAGAGCCGAGTCTTCAAAATTCTGACAAACACTTTCTTTTCCAATCTTCTCGTAGTATTTGAGGTACAGACTCAATCTCGTGACAAAATTTAACACAAAAGTATCTTAGAACTTTTGTTTCATTGGCGTAATGAGTACCTCAAGTCATTCCTTCGGGAAAGAGTCACTACCGTGGTGGTATTGACGCAAAATCGTTCCTTGCAAATATGTTTTTAAATATTTGCTTGTGAGGAAGAGTTTTCTTAGAATTTGATCTCTTATTTTGAGTTTCTGCCAGCTTTGGACTCTATGATATTTGTTTCAACAAAACTTGCCTACAGTTGGTCACTGGACCTTTATCAAAATATTTAAAAGTGAAAAAATTAAAAAAGGCAAAGGCAGCGTAGTGGTTTGGTTTTGTCTTTATTAACTGCTATATTTCTTAGGACGGAATCTAATCATTTTTAAGATGCAATAAGCACAATTTCAATTGTTTTTAAGCCTCTCTTCCAAAAATATTTATATGCTATATAAGAACTGAAACTGATAAAATAATGTTAAGGAAATATAGATTAGTGAATAAGAGTGACACTGTGGCCAAGAAGAGTAGAGAGAGAACTCACACCCCCTCCTCTAATGGAGGAATTACATCAGAAATTGAACCTGTTGTTTGAACAAAAGGTTAAGAGCTAAATTGAGCGGATCAATTTGAATTAGAAAGTAAGTTTAGGGTAAAGCGAGAATTTGCTGGCAAATTCATTGAAAAGAATCAGTTGTGACTATTGGACAATATGTACGAGTATATATATATATATATATATATATATATATATATATATATATTTATATATATATATATATATATATATATATATATATATATATATATATATATATATATATATATATATATATATATATATATATATATATATATATATATATAATGAAAAACCTCACAAAGTGGCACGTGAGGAAAGCAATAATATGAAAATTAACTCACAGGAAAATTAAAAAGATGAATCCAAGCACTTTCGAACTATAGTTGCAAGTTCATTTTCAAGGAATAGCATGAAAATGGAGAAAACTTTATTTTGCTCTGGGTTAATTTTCATATATTTATATATATATATATATATATATATATATATATATATATATATATATATATATATATATATATATATATATGTATATATATATATATATATATATATATATATATATATATATATATATATATGTATATATATATATATATATAAATGTGTGTGTTGAATTTCTATAGTATTTGTGCATCTTTTAACTAATAAAGAATATTTTTATTGTTTAAACACATATTTAGCTTTAACGAATATTAAAAATTCTTGACGTATGTGAGGCGATATAAAACTGAGGTCGGAAAGAAGGAGTCATGTTTTATACCCGGCTGTTGCTTTGGCTCGAATGTGAAAGAACTTTGACCTGCAGTTTATACAATTACATCTGGCAATTCTGATTTATCTTCACTGTTGTATGTCTATTAATATATTCTTGATTTTCTCTATCCACATTCATTTTTTATTATTTTTTAAACTCTAATTAAAAGGTATGGGGGCAACATGACATATGTGTTAAATTATTATATTTACATAAAATCGTTACATTCCTAGACATTTTTTGAGGAAAAGTTTTGAACATCAGCATTGATATTACCTTCGCTTTTTTTAAACAAAATGATCCTACCAGAGCTTATGATTCCTATGGAAAATTACCCTTTCTTCAGATCACCTGGGCAATGGGGGATTACATATACACCTAAGAAAGTACATATTTAATGAAGAAAAACAAAGTGATAAGTAGATAAAGGATAAATTTCGAGTGAAAAGGAGCAATGGTGATGGAAATAAAAAAGGAAAATGCTTGACCCGACGAGTTGGAGAGCGCCATAATTCCTAACCTGTCCATGGTTTGCTATTGTGGTAATGTTGGCGCTGAGTTTGGTCTAATTTGTGAAGGTACGAGGCATTTGGCAAGCGCCGCGTTTTTGCTTGAAATCGGGAATGTATTTTAGGCAATCTTGGGAGAAATAATGCGAATTCAAGGGCGCAAGTGAGTTGCTAGCGTTGCTTGAAGGTCAAATCTTTAAGCGATGAGTCTGATTGATTCGGCTTGTGAGTGCAAGCCGATTGCTATCACAACGGAGATGTTTGCAAAGTTGTGTTGTCCAGTGACCTTGATACAAGATATTTGTGTTAAAAAATGTAGGTAAGACGATGGTTTGCCTTTATGAGAGGTTTACTTTACCAGTTGCCTTTGGTTCCCTATGCTTCCAGAATCGTTTTTAGGTTAATCTTCCGTCATGTTGCCGGAATTCAATAGATATACGATGCTATTTATGCTGTAGCGCTGGGGTCATCAAACCTTTGCCTACGGGACCATGGCACCCGCAAAAAATTTTGATTAGATTTTATTTATAATTGTTTACAGTAAATTAATTCATTTTTCAATTAACATATAGAAGCAAAGTAAATAAATTCATAAAAGTGGAACTAGAAATGACACTCAAATGTGAAGTACATTGATAATTTTCTCTTTGTTTTAAATTTAATGATTTCACCATTTTCTATTTTTCTGGTATAAAACTTTGAAATTACACAAATTTTGTAAAATTTGGCAATAAAAAATAAAACAAGCTAAAAATAGAGTTATAGTTAAAATATCAGTGCAAGGAATGAAATTTAATAAATAGAGAATGGAATATAATGAAATGTTTGTAGTAAGCACATATTTCATAATAGCTGCCCCAAACAGTTGCCAAATAATTTTCATTACTTTTCATTTCCTATATAATATTATTATTGTTTTTTTATTTCTAAGGGAGCCTTGAAGGAATGAAGTAAGGAAATGAAAATGGGCCAGAATTTCAAGACAAAGACAAAATTGATTTTAGGAACGATAAATATTGATGTTTGCTTATAAACTAATTGTCAAATCTGGTCGGCTATTTATATAGTGTGTGCAATGATATCCAATTTGAATTTATAAATTACTTAAAATTTCTGTTTTTCTTTGCCCAAGCTGAATCGCTCGGTCAATAAATTTTATTGCTGCTTATTGTAATTTTGTGTATGATTTCCACAAATCTGATCTTTTTTTTAGGTCGAAAAGCAAAATGAGGTAAAACACAGTTTGAATCTGAAATCGTCGAAATCGAATTCAACCTCGATTTTGCAGTATTTTACTTTTCAGTCGTCAAAAAGAAGAACAGATTTGCACTAATAACTTAAAATAATAGAAGAAGAAATAAGCTAACCTAATCTATGGATAGTGCAGAAAGTATATCTGCTCAGACTTGTTTTGTTGTTGTTTATTCTCAATAAACTTTGAATTATAAAACGGTAGCATGAACCATTTAAAGAAAAATTTCTAAAACTAACCTCTTAACTAACCTTCTGAGTCTCTCTATATAAAAGTGCGATTTAGATTAGTGAATTGTGGCTCAAACTAGAATCATACAAAAACAATTTACTACAGCACGATTTGTTTCACGGTGGCCTCTTTTACGAGTTCTGTAAAATACATTTCACACTCAAACAGGTCATCGCGGAAAGCTTTCAAATCATAAAACAGAGAAATGGAAGAATCGCTGACACAAATATATCGATTGAAAATATTTCTACAATGTGAGGTTATCATAAAGGCAGATAAAACTATTAAACTTCAAACTGTAATTATAATATTAATAACATCAACAGCGCAATATAATCTTGCCATCATAAGATTACTTAAATCTTTTTATAAGTATTACAGTTAAAGTCATAAAAATTTTTAATCCTTAGATGGCTTTCAAATTATCCATTACAAAAAAAGGAAAAGTATATTTTCATTTTCATCGATGCAAAGTGGTTTCCTTGTTATATATTGCCACTGTTACTACATGAAAAAATGAAATGGTAGCTCCATTTTAATAATTTCCCAAAAGATTTAACCATTAAGTTCCCATCCAATTCTTCCCTCAAGAATTGAAAAAAATAAAAGATTGAATAAAAAACATTTAGAATGGAGAAAAAGTCTTATAAAAGATATTTTTATGTCAAATACTTCAATACAGGTATCATTCATTGTTACAAAGATAGGTACCAAAAAGAAAAACGCATTCAATGATTGTGAATTTCTACAAGTTTGTATGAATAGTGTTGCAGTTTTTGATTGACAAATTTTATAAGTAAGATATAAAGATTTTCTGCCATGCAATCTGTATCACTTACAAAAAATATACTTACTCGTTGTATAGAATCATTGTCGTTAAATATTTAGTTAATTAAATTGAGATTGGTAACAAAATATCGCTTTAATTTATATTATGATGAATCTATTTATATCACATCTATTGCCCGATTTTGGGATAATCTTGAACTATTTTATGAAAAAGATTGAACAAGATAGTAAGACCCGATTTGATTTTGTGAAACTATATTTTTTCCGACTAATTTTCTCCTAAACATTGCCTCAAGTATTCTAATATTTATTTAAATTTGGGAAAAAATGTTTTTAAATGTATATGATAGTGATGATTGCTCTTATCCTTAATGGGAGTAATGTTAACTAATTTCAATAGTACTAGTACGACCACTTTTTATAGTATTCTATTAAATATTGTTTCTAAGGTTCCAACACTGAGCTCTTTTGATTTCTTAAGACGGCAAGTTTAATTCATCTCTGGCCCAAGGTCTTTTGTAGATTTACGCATATCACTTTAAAAAGCATTAGAGTACTCAAAACCTTTTTACTAGTAGAGAGAATTTCAAGGTTTCTGAATATTATGGCAGTAATTTAGTTTTGAATTTTCACCTAAAATTAAGTCTTAAAATGGTAAAGTACAGTTTTTTTTCTGTTCCCATTATATAAGTGATGATTGTTTTCAACGTATTTAATAACACTGGTCAACAAACAAAATGATTCCGACAACAGAGTAGCAATTTCCAATTAATTTTAGGTCGCTGATAGTGAATATCATAGTTGAAATTGTTTATTAGCTCTACTTTTCAAGCTACAACTACGTGTCACGAAAGGTTGCAACAGGCTTGAACAGGCTTTTTCTTACCACACTCACAGACCTACTGCCCTTCAGTGATGTTCCAGAAGTCATAGGAAGTGGTTGTGTTATGCAAGTTTACATTTTGAGGTGAAAGATAGGTGATTTTCCTAGTCAAACCTTTTTAAACTTATAATAAATATTCATTGAGCAAGCTATTGATATGAATTTGAGGCATTTAATATTATTTTTATTTTCCTACTGAATGATATAAATTTTTCTGCTAAGCTGTCAAACTCTGTCTTATAATGATAAATATATAGATAAATTTTATGAATATCTTCTAATTGTTTGCTGTTTTTCTTTCAGTGTGTGTTTCTTACCACACTCATAGTCTTACTGCCCTTCATTATTGTTCAAGCAGTCATAGAAGATGGTCATGATGTGCAAGTTTACATTTTGAAGGAAAACGTAGGTGAATTTCTTAGTCAAACTCTTTTTAAGCATATAATAAATATTCATTTAGCAAGCTATTGATATGCATGTGAGGCATTTTACATTATTTCTTTTCCCTACTAAATGATATTAATACATCTGCAAAGCTGTCATGCTCTTTATTATAATGATAAATTTCTAAATAAATTTTCTGTTTATCTTATAATTGTTTGCTGGTTTCTTCTTTCAGATGTGTTTCTTACCACACTCACAGTCTCAGTGCCCTTCAGTATTGTTCTAGTAGTCATAGAAGGTGGTTGTGGCGTGCAAGTTTATATTTTGAGGTAAATTTAAAAACATTTTTTAAATTTATAATTAATATTTATTGAGCAAGCTATTGATATGCGAGTGAGTCATTTTATATTCAGTTTATTTTCCTACTAAATGATATTAAGCCTTCTGCTAAGCTTTCATGCTCAGTCAAAAATAATGATAAATTTATGAATAAATTTCTGTTTATCTTCAAATTAGTTGTTGTTTTCTTCTCTCAGAGTGTGTTTCTTAACACTCACAGTCTCACTACCCTTCAATATTGTTTCAGCAGTCATAGAATGTGGTTGTGCTGTGCAAGTTTGCATTTTAAGGCGAAGAGTAAGTGATTTTCCTAGTCAGACAATTTTTAAATTTATAATAAATATTCGTTGAGCAAGCTATTGATATGCATATGAGGCATTTTATATTGATATTATTTTCCTAATAGATGATATAAATACTTCTGCTAAGCTTTCATGCTCTGTATTATAATGATAAATTTATGAATAAATTTTGTGTGTATCTTTTAATTCCTTGTTGTTTTCTTCTTTCAGATGCCTCATAATGTCTAAATAATCCAGAGAGTTTCTGCTACATTTGTGATGGGGTGACTTTTGTATCACAGAAGGGCCGTATAACTGCTTGCCAATGGTTAAACAGGAAGAGCAAAAGAATGACGTGGTGGGAGCCAACAGATCATACCAACAATTGTCATTTCTGCATCGTACCTCCAGTACAAGGGGGCATGTTAGAAAAGAGTCCATTGAATATCCAAACACTCCATCAGCTATTCGCCAAGTTCTACATGGAGAAGGACTACCTGTTCCTGATGCACCAACTTCGGTATCATTCGAGTCAGATGAGGTAAGCGGTGAGGAAGAAGCAGAGAAGGATTACAATGCTAGATTACAGATTGACCCAAATTTTGATGAAACACACTCCTCTCGGCCACATCTCACAACACAAGGGGGATTCCATGACCTTTTTAGAGCTCTGCAGCTACCCAAGAATAAGGCTATGCTGCTGGGCTCTCGTCTCCAACAGTGGAATCTTCTAGCAGCTGATGTGGAAATTTCCAAATTTCGTGACCGTCAGCAGCCATTCAAAGATTTCTTTGTAATGAAAGTTGCTATAGTAGTCTGCAACAATATGGAAGCAATTCGCATCGAATATAAACTCAGACACTGAAGATTGTCCATTGATTCATCAAAAACGAGTCTGAAAGGTGTCTCGCTGTACAACGGCAATAGTGAACCATCAGTTCTAGTGGGCTATGCGCTATATATAAAATAAACTTATGACAATATAAAACATATGTTGCAATGCATGAAATATGATGAGAATCAATGGCAGCAGTATGGTGACTTAAAGTTGTTACTCTTGTGATGGGCTTGCAGAGCGGATACACCAAGTACTTCTGCTTTTCCTGTGAATGGGACAGCCGTTCAAGAGGTTCCCACTATATCAGGAGAAAATAGCCACCTCGTCAATCATGGAAAAGTGGTACCAGGCTAAACGAAGCACAAGAATGCTTGTAAAGTATTGCTCGACATTGGCAAGAGATGATTCCTCAGCCCACCATATGCGTCAAGCAAAAAGGCAGAGAGTGGATTTGGATCAGAGTATAAAACAGAATGAAACATACTCGTACTGTACGTTATAATAAAATAATCAAATATTTAATGCCGGTATCTTTAAAACTATAACCAATAAGCATTTTTTAGTGTAACATTTAGATTCAGTGCATGAAATTAGAAAGGAATAACCTAATCTCATTTAATAATCACGCAAATTTTCAAAATTTGTTGAGCAGTGTAATTGGAAACACACTCTAGTTTGAACATGTGTCTGAAAATGTTCAAAATAACCGTCTCCAAAACATTTTTATAATAGAGTAGAATAGTCCTCTGAAAATCGTAAAACATTTTGAAATATTTCGCCGATTTGGAATCATTTGTTGAGCCCTGAGCAAACATGTAGTTTTCTTTAGTATTATCGTGGTACAACCACTCTATACCATACACTACTCATATATTATGTGGAGGGGGGGGGGGACTTAATCACCTACTCCAACGCAAACACTTAAAGGACTGTTGGCAGGGATTAACGACCAAATAGGAGGTCACACTTGATGCGTTTTATTTCAAATCCTTAATAATCAAACAGAGGTCATAAATGATTGGCGAGATTTACTTGAATAGGCCGAGAGTATCGTTCCGGGTTAGTTAAGGATGAAACAACAAAAATATAATTTTATTTACAAAGATTAAAATAAGAATAATAATAGACAAAAGGGGATTATTTAGAGTGAAAAAGTCTCTTGATAATTATTATGAGAAGGGATTCTCAAAGCGAATTAATTGATTAATGTAACTAGGCTCAGATCAAAAGGGGGAACTTAACAATACTAATAATGGAGGGGGTTTCAGTTTTACTGGTCGATGACTTCGAGGAAGGTACTTCTTGCGATGAGGCGAGTGGGGAGCGATCCGATGAGACAAGTGAGGCACGATCCGAATGAGACAGGTGGGGCACGATCCAAACCAACCTATTCCTCAAAGGTAATCGATGGAGATTTTCTTCGGCTCAATTAAACAAAGGGAGACTTTTGCACAAATTCAAAGGCTTGCCGATCAGAGAGGCTACCAATTGACTTGGGTAGAATCACGGCAGAAGAAGGCTGCTATTTGATCAACGCTCACGGGACGAGGCGATAAGGTCGGCCTTGAGGTGTGGGCTGGACTCGTCGAACTACAGAATAGCCTGAGTATTTGTATGCTCGATTCTGATGGGGAAGGGAGTGTTTGGAGAAAGGAGTCACAAGCTCCAAAAATCTTCATCTGGAGGCGGAGTCAATTCATCATTTAGCAGCAAGGGCAAGACAGAGCGGCTCTTTCACATCTCGTCACCGGGGGGTGGGTGAGGTGTCTTAGGGCGAGTTCGCAGGATTGGGAAATATTTCCCCAACGTGCTCAGGAGTCGAAAAATCGAGAATGTTCGAACAGGAAATGATGTCGTCCATGGTGCGATACCATAGCACGTGGTCTTCGATAAATTAGGGGGTGAAGTCAGAGGTTGTTCTTTTACACACCTCCCTTCCATACGATGTAACTTCTCTGAGAGAGAGGAAAGAACAAGGGACAACGCAAATTTGGTTAGGACGAATTATTATTAAGGCATTAGTCTGATAAAAGAAAGAAAAAAAGGGGGACCTGACCTGTATTAGACAGGCTTACAAAAAGGCTATGGTATTGATCTGAGCAAAACTTTATGTAAATGGGTCGACAAAAGTTACATTTAAATTAAGGAACAAAACTAGAATTTTGTTTAAAGGAGTAGTGAAACAACAACACACACACAAAAAACACAAACACTATATTGAATAAGTATCTACAGGGACCATAGATATATGTACAAAGTTAAAAAAATAATATATACATTAATTAGCTGACGAGTTTAAAGGCGACCTATAATTTAGTAGATTAGCCAGCATATGTCCGCTAATGGATTCCGGCTAAGATTATCAGCTATACAATTCTCGGTACCATGTATATACCAAACTTTGAACTGATATTGGTTTTGTATCAAAAGCCATCGCATAATACGTCTCTTCTTGCTCTTAGTATTTCGGAGGTACGACAAAAGGGAGAACTTGACAATACTAATAATGGATGGAGTTTCCGTCTTACGGGTTGATAACTTCGAGGAAGGTCCTTCTTGCGATGAGGCGAGTGGGGAGTGATCCGATGATGCAGGTGGGGCACGATCCGAACAACATTCCGATAAAGATAGATAAGCTTCAAAGATGTTGTTCGATGGCGAATGTGGGAATTCTCGTGATTCCGTTGAAAGGGGAATCTTCTTTTCTTCAAAGGTAATTGGTGGAGATTTTCTTTGGCTCGATTAAACGAAGGGAAACTGTTGTGCAAATTCAAAGGCTTGCCGTTTAGAGACGCTACCAATTAACTTGGGTAGAATCACGACAAAAGAAGGCTGCTGTCTGACGAACGCTCACAGGAGGAGAGGATAAGGATGGCCTTGAGGGGGAAGAGGGAGTTTGGATAAAGGAGTCACAAGATCCAGACATCTTAATCCGGAGATTGAGTCTATTCATCATTTAGCAGCAACGGTGAGATAGAGCCGCTCTTTCACATCTCGTCACCGCGAGGGGGGGGGAAGAGGCTTGGGACGAGTTCACAAGCTTGGAGAATATTTACCCCTATGGGATAATCCATATATTTTCTTGGTTATTATCATATTTTATGTAGGCATATTACATATTCACATAATATTCTTTCAATTTTGTTGTTAATATTATATCTGAGTTTATGGCCAAATTTTCTCCTTTTGGCACCAAACGATACCCGTTTTGGGCGGAATTCAAATCGGGAGGTGTTAAGGAATTTTATTTAATTTACGAATTCTGTTAATCTACGATTAATTATCTTCTCGTAAACAAGTACAATTTAGTTTTCCACCTGCGTGGATGGTTTCCCTGTGTAGAGAAATCGATATCTTACCCTCAAAGCAGAGGCCCTATTCAGTAACCGCAACGGCCTGGCATTTGGCAGAGTAACCCGATTACTTAACCCCCCTCTCTCCCCTCGCCTCGAGTACCACCCGTAAGGCCTTTGAACAACCACGACATGCACTAATTATCACATTTCGGGTCCGGCAAGCCTAACATTGGTTAAACCGGCAATATTTCCCATAAGAGTTGGTATTTAATTGCACTTCATAGACAAAATTAGAGGAGAGTCTACCAAAAGCCAGAAGGTGCCTTTAGGGCTAAGTAAAAGACGCTCAAAGAAGCACCGTGAGAGGAGGAGGCTTAATTTCGAAGACCTCCCCTCTCCCCTACTTCCTTCCCTTAACCCCAGTGGGGTGGTAAAGTATATATGCCGATAACTGCAGAAGAACAAAGGAAGATCGATTTAGTCATCGAGACGACGAATTCCGTCTAGAAGCCCAGCACCAACCAAAGGGACATATAAGAAGTTCATCCTGAGCCAGTTTCTAGTGGTCAGACCAAAAATTAGCATCTTGTTTCAGGAAGATCGAGTTTGCGATCAAGACGACGAAGTCCGGCTAAGTGCCGGGCAACCCTACGAAAGGAACACAGAAGAAGCTTATGCTGAGCCAGTTCCTGCAAATCAGACCGAAATTTAGGTTAGCTTGTATTGAGAAACAAGTTCAATCATCTCTCGTCAGAAAAACCCCTAACCCGGTTTAAAACAAAACCCAGAGATAGTCCCCGCCATTGAGGAATACCCCAAAGTGAACTTCCTCAAACACTCTCCATTCATCAAAAGATTCACTTGTTTGCTCATCGCTCGTCAGTGCGAATTATTCCAAGGTTAACCATAAGATTGGAAGAAACATACTTTCACTGTCCCGTTGGTGAAATCATCTTACCAAGATAACGTGCTTAACGCCATCCATCGCCCGTACCGAATTCATCTGTGGCTTTAAGCCTATCCTCGCGCCAGACAAACAGCTGGAGTGGCTGGGAATACGTCCACGCGCCTGCCCACAAACAACATTCTTGCGTCTACCTAAACATTGAGGCCAAGGTCAGTTTCCAACCAGATTTCCTTGTGGTTGTTTTTGTTTGAAGGTGAATTAGCGGTCAATACTAAAGTAAGCCTTGGGTCAACCATTACTGTATATTCATTGGTCTAATTTAGCAAGTCTCACTTAAACTCGTTTAATTCATAACTGTGTAGTTTTTTTGTTAGATTTCATTTTTTGTTCATGGTGTAATGAAAGGTCTATTTTCTTAGAAGTATTTAATTCAATCCTCGAAACGCTGAGCATGGCACTAGAAAACCTCAAAGATTAAAAATAACATAATAATAATCAAATATAATACTTTTAGAGAAAACTTAATCGAGGAGTTTTTGAACGTAAACGTATACAAACGTATACGTACGTACACCACCACTCGGTCCTTGCAATACCTCGACAGCCTGATTTTGGTACTAGATTAGATTTGCCACTTTAAATGTTTCTGGGAATTATCCTGTATTAAGATTTGATTCCCCACTCCCCCCGCCACACAAACACACACACACCGTTAAGAGCTAATTACCACTTAATGTTAGAGTGGATGAATTTCATAATTTAATTTGAGGTTGATCAATAATTTTACCAATTTTAATAACGATATGTCTCGATCCTGGACATAAAGGGATGTTAGGTGCTTAGTACAGTAGTTATATGATTAAATCGGATGAATTTTAAAAAGCCTTAATGTTTCTTGTGAAGCGTTAAATAAAGTAGTTATGTTGTCTATCACATGGCAAACAAAATCGGCTTCGACAAATGAACACATGCCAAATTTCGGAATATCTTTTTTCCAAATGACAAACACGTAAAAAACACTATGAACTCTGATATTCATTATATATATATATATATATATATATATATATATATATATATATATATATATATATATAATATTAGGCCGATTTCTAACAGAATTTGAAAACCTTATGTTGTTTTACATTTTCTTTCCAATGATATACATAGTAAGGTCCTCCCTAGGTTAGTCCGGGAATTATTGAAAGTTTTGAAGGTCGTAAGGTTATAAACCACATTAAGTGAGAGCACGCTACTTTGGTCAGCAGACTTCTTCTGTCAGCAACTATCCTCTTTTTGGGGAAGTCGCCAAGTGGATTTTCTAAGATAAAGAAGGTGATTCCTCATACTTATCGGTTCCTGTTGTTCACAACAAACCGTAACGAACCACAAATTATGAGATCTATCACACTATATTTGCTCATTTGCCATGACCTACAATTTTGTCTAATGACTAAATAAAATGGAAGCCGATTTGAGACTGACAAAATTGGGAATAGGCCAAGATTACTGCATATAATGTTACTACACATGCTACCGTTCCAAATCATTTGTGGTTATAGAATGCTTGTTTTGCTTTATAATGACCTGAATAAAAAAGGACATAGTTTCCTGCAAATAGAATACTTAAACCTGTATGGTTGTTTAATTATTACACCAGCTAGGGACGGAGGGCTCTTATTTTCTTCTTTTTCTAAGGTAAATTTAATTGATTGAACTAATGAATTAATAA
Source organism: Ceratothoa steindachneri (assembly GCA_963969495.1). Taxonomy (NCBI): domain Eukaryota; kingdom Metazoa; phylum Arthropoda; class Malacostraca; order Isopoda; family Cymothoidae; genus Ceratothoa; species Ceratothoa steindachneri. The sequence continues at coordinate 75,318,110 of OZ018337.1, forward strand.
ATAAAAGAAACCATCATGGTCAAAATCTTCCTTTAGAGTTCCAAGGACATCTCATACTTACCTTTGTCCAACAAAATAAAATATTTGGTAGTTTATAAAGTTTGATATAAATTAATTAGAAATGGCGATATTTTGCGCTTTCTAAATACGAAATCACTTTGGTACTTTTGAGATTCTGTGGTCATTATATGAGTTTTTATATAACCTTGAGTTCTGAAGTTAGCCGATTTGTACCAAGAATTAGTATTTGCAGACTTCTATAACGATCATATTGCCACTACAATTTTATAAATCATTTATGCCTCAGCTAGTGGTTCCTTCTGAATATTAGGTACTGCCTAAGCTTCCTTTTCCACTACACACTGCAGATAAGAAATGTCACCCACACTTGAATGTTTTGGGCACTTGAGGAGCCCCGAAGGCTACCAGCAATTTCCTCTCGAAGTAGTAGGCATAAAAACCTACTGCAGATTTTCCATCGTTCTCCTTTGATATATATATAGTTCATTTCTTTCCACCCTCCCTCGCTGACGGAAAACTTCTTGGTCTCAAATCATACTTTGAATGAAAAGAAATATAGGCAATCTTGTGTGAGGTGCTTTCGGGCAGCCCCGGTTGTGGTAGGGCGACAGAGACAGCTACCCTTGCCTGTTCCCTTGCTAGTCACCCTTATACACCTCCCACTAAAATTCTCCCCCTGATACTCAACTCACCAAAAACATTGTTGGAATAAACAATCCCCACATTGACTACAAAATATTCTTGCTCGTCTTTCCTTCTTCGCCAACAGCCATGACATATTGTTTAGTTTCTTCCGTGGCAATAAAATTCTTACCTTTCAAGGATTCCCTCTCCTCGTGTCCCTTGTCTCGGAATAATTCCTCCTTCACTCTTGTATAAACTCTATTTTTTTGCCCAGTATTCTCTAAAAAAATTGGCATTCCTTCTTCTCTCGTCGTAAAGACATGTTTTCTTCTTAAAGTTTTTTCCCCCCAAGTCTCAACCACCAGCTGCTCTCTATTATTATCCCTTAATTAGTTGATATCTTTATCACCTACCTCTTCTTATGGTTAGTCTTCTCTGATTTTAAAGATGGTGCGGTTCATCCAATCCTTAAAAACCTAGCCTAATGATCCTTCATGCTAGCGCCCAGACAGTTCTTTAGCACATTCGTGAATTTCTCGATCTCAATAGAACTGAACACCTTTGTTTCTCTTCATTTCCATCATGGGGTTGGGGTATATTTCGACAATGCTTTATCCTGTCCTGATTTGTATTTGTGTTCATCCACATGGTGTTCTTTGGCGACCATTGGTCTAGCATTCCACTTCTATGCTGATGACGAACAAATCTTTCTCTCCTTTTACCAAGACTAGGCTGAAACTCTTAGAAATATTCTATTCGCATACGGCATTATTATTAAATACCTTTTGCACAACTTCTGACTCTATTATGACAAAACTGATGTAATTTTAGGGAGGTATTCCATCAGATATATTCATGGTTAAACTATTGCTCATTTTCTAAATACGAAAGAAGGCTGGATTGCTTAAGTATAGAAATCCTCTCTCTGTATTCTTCGAAGTCATAGATGCATCCACTACCACTTTAAGCACAATAGTTTTGAGATTGAGATTGCTGATTCCTTTATCTCCCGCTGCCACTACGGTAACTGGATTCTTGCTAAATCACATTATTTTACAATTCAAAACCCTTAAATGCGATTAAAACTTTAGGAGTTCGTGTTCATTGTCGCCGGCAGTTTTCTCTTATACAAATCACTGTTGCATCATCTAAACTAGAAAAGTTCTTGCTTGCCGAGTATAATGTCAATTTGATGCTATACTTTTAGGAGGAACAAGAGGATAACCTCCATATGATGCATATAGCTTGGATATCTAATGTGAGTGCGACCCTAAAATTTCAGCGATCTCATATGTGGGACACCACTGGGTGGTTACAAATATGCTCTCAAGTAAACACATCGTCTTTTACAACACAAAATGCTCACTCTCTCCTCTGTTCTGGAACCATCCCTAAGGAGTAATATTATCTCATTTGGGGACACTTATATTCACATACTCAACACGTGGAACGTATGCTCCCCCCCCCTGGTGTCACGCGTATTCTACCTTCGATGAGGGACGCGGCAAATTGCCATCCTGGCTGCCGTGCTGACGGGATCCAGCGTTCCGTACGGCCCTAGCTTAGCCTTCCATCAGATAGCCTGTATTTCTCCCTTACTTCGTCGCTTTTCATACAACCTCTTCCACAAATTTCTCTGGTCAGCCTCTAATTTCACAGGGTAGATGCTGACTTTCTTCTCAGCCAACCGTCCCGGATCGGGGCTGAGGGGAAAGGAGACAATTTTCCCTAACCCCTAAACTCTGGTCTGGGGTGGTTGGTTTTCAACAAACTGCTTCATCCCCACCCATACCTTCCTCTGATCCTTTTTCCTTTCCTTTTGACACTCTATCTTTTAACGCCGTGTCAAAGGTGGAGCTGCCATGCCGATGGACTGCCAGGCCACCAGGCGGGAGGGGTGGTCCTGAATGGTGGCACCTGGCTCTGCCAGGCCTATAAGCACCTCTTGCAGTGCAGGCAACTGCGGGCTATTGCTTCCCGTAGAACAAAGAGGGTCACCATGCTCATGTATGAAAATTAAAAAGAAAACCCAAATCTCTCCCCAATCCCCCTTGCTCATCAACGGAGCCGCCCTCGGGCAGGTCTAACGAAAAAATAGAAGTTCTCCCCCTGTGCTTGCGCAGGGGACCCTCCATATTTCTCTAACCGGAGAGGAGGCTTACTCCTCTCCTACGACTACGAGTGAAGGGGACTCACCCTCACCCCCTTCTCTGGAGGTGCTTTCGGGCACCTCCCTATTTCCCGCAGGAGTCCCTCCTTTTATTTCTAAGGGGAGTGCCGAGAAAGCCAGCAGGTAGCCCATTGCTGACCGCCCCTCGTGGAAGCAGCTCGGTAGGGCAAACCCCCTTAGGGGGTAGAGGGAAGCCAGGCCCGTTCGGTCGCTTCCCTCAAAAGACCTGCTGGCAAGAATATTGAACCTTGCCGGGGTCAAGGCCTGTGCCTCCTCACACGAGCTGACTAATGACAATACTGCCAACGGGACCTGCAATGTCTTGGGGGGATGGCCAACTGGAGGCCCACCTGAGGTAGACATGGTCCTTGACGCAACCCAGTCTCAGACGGTAGGGCCTTCCATAGGGGGGAATCCGGGCTCGGCGCCAAGCACCAAACCTGAATCCGCCCTTATGCAAGGTCCTCCTCAAACGGCTAGGGTTTGTGAGGCAGGACAAGGAGGGGGGGGATCTCCTCCAACTAGTGCCCCTACGACTACTAGGAACTTCTCCATTGCGGAGAAGAACCTGGCTGAGGCCGGTCCATCTGGCCTGGTGGCTTCTTCCGGCGGAGGTGAAAAGTGGGTTAATTCCCCGCCCTTCTCTCCGAAAAAGAAAAAGACAAAGAAGACTTGGGGCTCGTCTCAGACTAAGGGGAATGCGGGGACGGATAGGTCTCCTGGTACGGTAAGCGACCAAGCCAAGATCTGCACATCCGGCCCCTCTGCTCCCCCCGGGTGCATAGCCCCTGACTATGACAAAGACCAAAAGTGCACAGGGCGGAGTCTCGATAATATGGGGGCCCCTCATTCAGAGGTTACCTAGCGTTTTCGAGCCCGTTGGCTTCAAACGCTTCCTCGTTATTCGCTTCACTGATGGCACCGTGTTGGCCAAGGGAAACATGATCCATCAAAGGAGAAGATTAGCTAGTGCAATTGGTAGATAGCCGAAGGTGACCCGTTTCTCGAAAGGAAGCCTTCTGGCAAATGCGGCGAATCCCGCCGAGGCGGACAAGATAAGTGCTCTTCGGACACTTCATGGCACCCCAGTGAGTGTGATGCCGCACTCTACCATAAACTTTGTGAAAGGAGTAGTTTATGCGAGGGAACTCGTTGACTACTCCATAGAGGACATCACCTTAGAGTTGGCCGACCATGGGGCGGTCAAGGTCGAAGGTATGATGAGAAAACAGGGAGGGGCATCGAGATACACCCCTACACTCTTCATCACGTTCGACTGTGACAAGCTCCGTGAGTCGGTGCGTGGGGGTGGTGGTACCGCTACCGAGTGAAGGCATTCGTGCAACTGCTGCGGCGGTACTATTACTGTCACCGCTTCGGCCATACCAATCGTTCTTGTAGACGTGCAAAGTTGAAGGCACCCGAAGTCTAGGTAAATTAATCCAAGGTCGCACACGATAAGTCTAAATCGTGTGTGGCCAAGTGTCAATTGCGGATAGCCGAAACCCCGCTTCTTCGAAGCAATGTGGTGCATATCTCCTTGAGAAAGAAATCCTGGCCGTTCGGGCCCAGGATGGACTCATTCCGCGAGGCTAAAGACTTGGTCCTGGCGCGCCCGGCTCTGGCTGGGACGTCATATGCCTCAATAGTTAGAAAGGGACCCACTCCTCCTGGCCCATCCAAGCCAACGAGCACGGTTGTTTCCGGGATATTTGGAGCCCTTCTGCGGGCTTTACTCAACCCAAGCGCTCCCTTGATAAAGCTGGCGGAAAAAAGAGTTCATACCCAGCCCCAGCTAAAACCAGGGCTCCATCCTCTTTCCCCAGCGTGGTCGTTTCCCGTAAGGCGAAATGGCTACGCGCCTCCACCGAGTCGTTAGACTCACAGGAGGCAACGCTCCTAAAGTTGGTCGCCAAGCCATCTTCCGGGGTTCCTAAAGCTGTCTCCCGAAAGGAGGAGCTTCGGCTCCTTTGCCCACGCCTAGTGGTGGGCTAAGTAGCACGTAGACGGAGGTTCCTCGAAAAAAAGACCCCCCGCCTCCGAAGCCGCAACGCCCGCCTAAGGTTTCGAGGCGGAGGCAGGAAAAGACTCGCATGGCAAGCTCAACTTCCCCCAATAATTCCTCGAAGTCGACATCACCTTCAGCGATTTGTCCGACCAACAGCGTCTAGGGTTCTGCCTCCGGGAAGCGTACGGCCATTCCTGTGAGGGTGTTCTGTTCGAAGAGAACCCCCGCGTCTCAAGGCTAGGCCTGGAGGGTATATTCCTTAAATGGAATTGCCGTGGACTTCGGACCAACTGGGAGGAGCTGCGGAGGCTCGTCTCGTCCCGTTCCCCGTTAGCTATTTTTCTGCAGGAAAACATGCTAGGCGTGTGCTCCCTGCCCGCCTTCACGGGGTATAAGGGTCTTGCGACCCCACCACCGCAGGATGGCCGGGCTGGGGGATGCGCGTTTCACACCCGGCATGATGTCTCCGTTATTTTGTTCACTTTAAATACCTTCTTTCAGGCTGTGGCTGTGCAGCTTCACCTGGAGAGGAGGAATACTAACATTTCTCTTTACATTCCACCGTCAGCTGACTTCGACGCGAAGGATTTCCGTCGCATCTTAGCACGGTTGCTGAGGCCCTTTCTCTTGCTTAGAGATCTGAACGGCAGGCATTCTCCTAAGGAAGATTACTCAATGAATCCCAGGGGATAAGTCCTTGCTGATCTGATCAAAGAGCTTGAGATGGGTGTCCTAAACGTGGATACGTTTACGCATCACTGTCCGAGAACCGCTTCATTTTTCTGCCTTGGCCTATCTTTGTGCTCTATGGATGCACAGCCTGATTTGATTGGGGAGTGGTCGATGACCTCCATGGTAGTGACCACTTTCCCATTCAAATATCATTTACAGGGCAATTGCAGCCTGAGAGCCCATCTCGGTGGTGCTTGGCGCGGGCGCGGTGTCCTGCATTTCAGGAAATGAGTGAATTCTCTATCTCAGTCGAGGAGTTTAGGTCGGTAGATGAGGCCGTTAAGTTCTTCTCCGGCAACCTCATCGCCGCGGGCCTGACTATTATTCCTAGAACCTCTGGCCGTTTTGCACGCCGACCACTCCCGTGGTGGTCGGCCGAATGTGGGACGGCCCTCAAACAGAAGCATTATGCCTACATGCGCTATAAGCGCCCCCCAAACGATTTCACTGTCGGTGAATTTCGTCAGGCTAGGGGTAGGTTCCGGTATATTTCAAAGCATGCCGGCCACTCTTCTTGGCAGGCATATGGGTCATCACTAAACGGGAAGACCCCTCTAGCAGAGGTGTAGAAGCGAGTAAAAAAGGATTCGGCGCAAGTTCTCGCAGGACCCCCCTCCCGTTCTCCAGGAGAATGGGACCGCAATCTCGGACCCCGCGTCCGTGGCGGAATCCTTGGCGACCGCTATATCCGCATTCTCTAGCCGGGATGCTGCTTCGCCAGCATTCAATGGACGTCGTGGTGTCGCGGAAGGCCGCTGGCTGGACTTTACCTGCAGAAGCGGAGAACCCTCAACGATAGGTTTACTGTGAGTGAGTTGCATTCCGCTCTTGCTTCGTGCTCGAACACCGCCCATGGTCCGGGCTATGTCCTGTACGCCATGCTTCGACACCTGTCGAGCGAGGCATGGCCTTTCTGTTAAATTTGTTCAACAAGATCTGAGTGGAAGGTCTCCTCCCAGATTCATGGCGAATCGCTACTGTGCTCGCCTTTCGCAAACCGGGGAGAGATCACTCTACTCCCGCCGGTTTCCGCCCAATCTCTCTAACCTCTTGCGTGTGCAAGTTGATGGAGAAATTGGTGAATGTTAGATTAGCCTTTTTTCTGGACAGCGGAGGCTATCTGTCTACTGTACAGTGCGGCTTCCGCAAGTTTAACTCCACGTCTAATGCTGTTCTCCGACTGGAAAATGCCGTCTGCGAGGCCTTCCTTCGTAGACAGCACTACGCCACGGTCTTTTTATGTTTATATCTCAATTTTTGCGAGATCGTCGATTTCGCGTGAAAGGTGGGGGGAGCCCTATTCAGCCCAAAGGAGTAGGAAGAGGGTGTCCCGACGGGAAGTGTCCTCAGTGTCACACTCTTTGCCCTGAGCATCAACGGCATAGCCTCGGTGCTGCCAAAAGATGTTCTCGCTACGCTCTACGTGGACGACCTTTCGATCTCTTTTGGCGCGGCCCAGATGCCAACTCTGAAGCGTCGACTCCAACAGGCATTGAACCGCGTCTCTTTCTATGCCGGTTTTCTTTGGCCAAGTCTATGGGGGTGCAGTTCTGCCACCATCCATGGCTCCACTCCGACCCAGATTTGTTTTTTAATGGGGTATTCTTGGATGTGGTTGAATCGCACCTTTTTCTTGGTCTTGTATTTGACCGACGCCTTACCTGGGACGCTCATATTCGCAGCCTTAGGGTTTCTTGTACCCGCGCCATGGATATTCTCAGTTCCGTGACTTTCAGAGCTTGTGGTGCTGATAGGGCTACTGCCTTCTTTTTTATCGATCATTTGTTCGTTCGAAGCTCGACTACGGTTGCGAGTTTTATACATCCGCATCCGAGCGTTTATTGCGGAAGGTGGACTCGATCCACTACACCAGTCTTCGCATTGCAACTGGTGCCTCCCGCACTCCCCCCATTGAGAGCCTGTTGGTCGATGCTGGGGAGATGCCACTCGCACTACGCCGCGTGCAGTGCAACTCTCGCCTGTACGCGCGACCCCGGCGCCTCCCTCAGTCCCTAAAAGCTCTCACTGCATCCGTAGATAATCTCGACGGTGCCTTTGCCGCCAAGAGACGCCGGTCATACCCTAAGCCCTTTGAGTTTAGGGCCAGGAAACTCCTTCAAGAGCTAGGTATAGCTCGGGCGGGTGGCACCCCTAGTTCTGCCCTGGACGCCACCCTGAAGGGTACCACATTTTGCTATTTGTCGCCACGCCTCTGCTCCCAAAGCTTGTACGGCGCCGGGAGTATTGCGTTCGACCTTTTTGAGGCACACCTCGTGTCACGCTAGAACTGTGCCAGTGTATACAGATGGCTCCAAGTCCCAAGAGGGGGTCGGCTTCTACGCCGTTTCCCCTCTGTTTGAAGTCAGCGGGGCTGTGCCAGGCGCTGCGTCTGTCTTCACGGCTGAGCTGGTGGCAATACACCACTCATTACTGGAGATTGCGCGACGTGCCCGGTTCGGAGACCGGATTGTGATCTATAGCGACTCACAAATCACCCTGAGTGCTCTCGTGGCATTGGAATCTCCGCATCCTCTGGTTCACGATATCCGTGATGCCACGGTTTTGGCGAGCCGAGCGGATGTCGAGATTATCTTCTGCTGGTTTCCTGGACATTTAGGAATTGCGGGGAATGAGCGCGCCGATGAGGGGGCCAAAGAGTCCGTGAGGACTCTGCGACCGGCCTAGCGTTTCGCTTTTCCTTACACTGAATACATGGTAGGAATACGGGCAGCTCTTTGGACTTCTTGGCAAATAGGATGGGAGACGGTGGAAGGGAACTTAAAGTTGCGTGCCATTGCGCCGCGACTGTTCCAATGGACCTATTCCCCAATGCCACGACGGCTTCAGGTCGCTTTCTGTCGTCTCCCAATCGTGCACACTCGTGTAACGCATCGCTATCTGATGGAGCGCTCGCCCGGGCCCTATTGTGACGACTGCGTCGTACCCCAGAGTGTTCGGCACATTCTTGTTGAATGTCCCAGCCTGGGTGGTCTTCGCGCACGATACCTGTCTTAGTACCGGGATGGGCTGGGTCGCTACCGCTTGTCCCTTGTACTCGGGACGAGTTCGTCCACATTGACTTGTGGACTTGTTGACTTTTGTTGAGAGGCCGGGCTTCTCCCCTTTATTTAACTAGGTCTTATTTTTTTTGTTATTATTGTTTTCTTTGTAAGTTGCACGCTCCTGCGCCGGGGTGAGGAGGACATCCCCACGATGCCGGAGATTGCTTCCTAATTGTTATGTCTTGCTGGTTTTTATCATTGTTATTCTTATTTTATCGTAGCCTATTTCTATTCTGTCGTGATTCCGGCGACTTATGCTCAAGTGGGCAGTCGCCAGATGGGCTCCTAAAAAAAAAAAAAAATCTACCTTCGATGTCTGGTGTCACAAATACATTACGAAGCGGACAGCTGAATTCCGCCCCCCATCCCTTCACCAGCCATCAATAAGGATCAACGGCATGTGCTTTGGTCAAAATGTTTTTTTATATGAATTTTCTTAGGCGGTCTGGAAATCCTGCCCACGAGGCGATAAGAGATATACAACCTAACAACTGTTGGACTATACACCCCTTTGATCAAAGATCACTTTCAAGGTCCTCCTTCTTATATATACAATCTTAAATATCACACTCTCCACCTACCTCTCTTCCACCTTCACCCTACTACAGTCCCTGAGAAACCTACGGACAGAATCATACATTTTGTCCATTCTATTAGTCTTTCCGTATATTTACTCGTAAAATGTTGTATGATATTACTGCTGGTATGCTCTTTTCGCCATACCTTTCCATCTTTTAGCGTACCCTGAACGTTTCTTATTTAATTTAAAGCTGTTCTGAAAATAGAAACTAAAGTTAGCTATAAAAGCTTTCCTGAATTCTCTACAAACGTGGCAATGATTTCCCGTAGGCTTAATTTTAGCTTAATTGCTCTGGTGTGGTGGGGGGGCACTTTTCGTGTCGAAATTTATTGGCCATTTATGCCTTAGTCGTAAAAAACCTTGAAATACAATTTTTATTCTATGTCTCTGGGGAGATGCCGTTTTAGAGATGGGTTTTATTTAGCCATAAGAGGCATTTAGGTCCTTTGAAATTAAATCCGATACAAAAAGAAATCCTCCTATTCAAGCTTTCAGTACTTTTCTCTTACTTTGATTTTGATTATTACTGCAAGCGTGGACTGCGGAAAAGTCAATGTTTGCAAGTTTGATTCACAAGGAATAAAACTTAAAGAGATTTTAGGATTTATATCACCAGGATTTCAGCGGTTCTTTAAGATAAGCAAAGCAGAAAAACAATTTAATTATTATGATTTCAATCAAGCGCCTCTAATCATTTTGGTACAGGATTGGTACTCTTATATCTATGAAATTTTAAGCTATGCAAGGATTGCACCTGTCATTATTTTTCTTCAACACTATTTTTATTCTTAATTTTCGTTACTTCCCTTGCATACTTTTTTTTTTACCCTTATTTATTTGAGAAATGGAGTTTTTGTTACCAACAAGTTCTCTTTTACCATTAAAGTTTGGGTGAGAGATAAGCAATTGAAAAAAGGTGGAAAATAGAAACAACAAGAATAATAAATAAGAATAAAGATGCATAAAATTTATTATTAAAGTTCTTCGAGAAAAATAACTGTGCATATAAAGGCATCTTATAAATCTTATAAATATAAACAATTTCGTTCAACAGCCAAGACCTTCTAAAATTCTAACTTGGACCACCTTGCGTGGAATTAATTAGCTGATCGTTTGATGCAGCCCGTTCGATGTCTCCTTTACAGAGTACTTTAGAATATTCCCACAGGATCCAAAGATAACATTCCTCTGCTGGTTTAATTTGCCTGGCCTCTTAAGCTTTTACTTTACTGGTTAATCTTTTGTTTCTTCTCTGACGTCTAAAGTTTGCATGTCATCAACGTCTTATAAATTTAACGTGGGAAATTTATAGTTATATAGCAAAATATTTGATTCATTCTGTTAACAGGAAATGACCAGCTAATTTATGAATGGATAACTCTCCAAACTCTTGAAATTCATGCTTGTACCGGAGCTTAAAATCAGATTAAGGAGAGATGTTGAAGCTTTATTGATATTTAACCGGAAAACACTGAATTTATCGAGGCAATTATCTCGATGGAAGAATACTTCAATGCATTAAAAAGGATGAAAATAGAAGAGTAAATAAAGGAGGATTGCCACAAAAATAGAATAATTTCATAATTTTACCTTCCTCCTTTCTCTAGAAATTTATGTGCATTATATGCAAGATTCACATCCTCTTATGTTCTCTTTCCTAGTCTCTTTCCCGTGGACAGCAAAAATGGTGTTATGGGTGAACACGAGCCAATATTCGCCAGCGTAAACTTTTTCAATTCCATTTTTAATTCTTTGTAATTTTATAGTATCGGTTTTTATAGATGTTATCCAATCCCTGTTTTTCCCATTGGAACTTACAGTTGAAAAATACTTTCATGTTATTTACACAGGAAAATTATTTCCCTTGTCCATTGGGTGTCTTTCTGGGCAAATATAACTTGAAATTATAGACCCAGATACCCCTTCCAAAACCCCCAAAACGTTCCACACTTCGACCATGATTTTGGGTTAATATTGTGCATTTTTTTCTTCTCTGCCATTTCTGTCGTTTACTCTCTAGAACTACTAAGTGGTCTTTTCAGTATATGTTAAAACTAAATTTATTGCAAAAATAATTTTCAGGATTCGAAGGCAGAATAAAATATTTCAATAGAGCTGACCCCAAAAGCCAAAACAAAATTATTATCTTGCAAAATTAGATAGAGACCAATAGATTGATTCGAACGAAAGAGAACGACCGACTCAAATCTGCGCTTAAGTTTCATGACCAGTTTATGAAAGATTGGAATATCAAGACCTGATTTTGAAAAGGCTCGTATATTGCTAACAATGGGTGTTAAGAAGTGCAATGGGGCAAGATTCTAAAGTGGCAGGAAGGAATAGATTCCCACAGTAAAAAGAGCTGAGAGGAAACAATTCAACGCCATAAGGAAAAAGGAATCAGAAGAAGACAGATAAACAGATAACTCACTGAAATCCCTAACGACGTTCGGATAATTATTCTTACCCAAGAGACTATTTTAACATTAGTATGTAAGAAAGAAAGCGAAGCCGTGGTAATAGAATTACCAGAAAATAAATGAAATAAAAATAGAGCAAAAGAATAAAAATACTGTACAAAAGAAATAGGAGGTAATAAAAAATATCTTAATAAATAGTGGTGTTTGGAAGGAAACATTTTAAAACCCTATGGTTATGGTTCATCATTTTTTTCCATAATTTCACACTTTGTTTTAAAACCATTGCTACTGTTGCCATCATCAGGTTTTTTTTTATTAATAAATAATTTTTCAGGAATAGGTGGGATGGGAGGTAGTTAAATTAAGAAGCTCGTGAAGGCAGTCGTGTCTTTATTAAGGTAAGGTTCTAATATAGACGGACTCTAAATTACAAGGGGAAAATTCATTGTTACATTGCTCAAGGATTATAAAGTTATCAGGAACAACATCGGCTTTGCATTCTCTAATGTGAGCTCTAATGGCTGACGTTTCCTTATGGTTCAAAGGTTTGCCAGTCCTATTAAGGATGCCTTAGTAAGAACACCCACTGGTCTTCAGACAACAAACGGTACTGCCTATATACCTGCCTGGATCACAGCAAGGACAAATGAAATGATATACAAGGTAACTACGTAAGTTCCGAGGGAGTGGGTCCTTTTCATGGGATATTGAGCCAATTGATGAGTTATCTCACGCTCTCAGACCCGAAGATAGGCGTGAGACCTGGACGTCGTTAATAATGAATTAGTATTATGAATACTAATTTCTTTCTCTTCAGTGGATTCATACTCAAAATTATTGCAATTATTGCTCCACTCACGCGCTACTTTGTGAGTTATTCATATATATATATATATATATATATATATATATGCATGTCCCGCAGGAAAACTAAAAAGGTGCTTCCAAGTACTTTCGAACTTTATTCAGTTAATTCTAAAGGATAACTACAGGAGAAATTAATATAATAAGGGTAAATATAAGTTAGTAAAAGATAAAAAACCACCTCTAAGAAAAGAAATCACCAATGAAGAAGTAGGAGAGGGACGGGTAAATTCAGATTAAGATTTAGCTATAACAGGTAGCAAGGTCAAACCGAGAGGCAAGAAAGAGTCAAGAACAGAGCTTTCCTGGACAGACAAGAAAGCAATTATCTGTCCTTATTAATCAGCATAAATACAATGTATAAATATACAGCCTTGGCCAAAAGTATTAGGCCACCCCAGTGTTTCTGAGTTCTGCTATCTCAATGTTAATGAAACACATGTACATGGTAGTTTATGGTATATTACACAATATACATTAGTTTAATATCTGGTTGACCCTTCTTTAGCTTCAATTACCGCTTTTATACTGTACTGTAAATATGCAACCAATTATGTGTAAATCCAACGTTTACAAGTAACTTATTTTTCCTTGTTTATTCCCGTGTTTTATGCTAAAATACGTTGTAGACACAGTTAATAAACAGTAAAATGACTAAAACAAGGGAGTTGAGTGAATGTGAGCGATGTCAAATCTAAGCTCATCATAAAGATGGAATGTCTCAAAGGCAAATTGCTCAAAAGATGACATGTTCTCGATGTGCGGTGCAAAAGACTCTCAAGCGCTTCAGAGAGATAAAAGATGCAAAGACATACAAAGAACAGGTAGAAAAAAGGTTACAACGCCTCGTAATGACAGATTTATCATCCGTCAGTCACTCAGAATCAAAAGAATAACATCGTCAGAGCTCTGTGCGGACTTCAACAAGGCAGGTACATCGCAAATATCAACCAGAACTGTTAGAAGAAGGTTTGTAGAGTACAGTCTGTAAAGCCAAGAAAAAGCAATGGATTTCTGAAGCGAATATGAATATATGTCTTGAGTGGGCCTAACAACACTCAAATTGGACCATTCAGCAGTGGACGAAAGTCATACGGTCTGATGAAAATAACTATGAGGTAAGATAGAACAAGTATTCACTCAATATATAAACTCAAATTATGGTATTTTTGCCCAAAATTTCTAAGAAATATCCAACGTAAGGATTATATTATCGTTCATGTTTTTTACTCAGGTTTTCGGCACATCTGGTGCAACTTTCGTGCGTCGCAGAGTTGGGGAAGCATTTAAGGATGAATGTCGGGTGCCAACTGTAAAACATGGGGGTAGTTCTATCATGGTGTAGGCCTGCATGTGTTGCAGGACCCGGAGAATGTTTTTATTTCGGGGAAGGATGAATTCAGCTACATATGTTTCCATGTTATCGGATGTTTTAGAATCATCAATTGCTAAATTGCATCCAGGAGTGTCGAAAAACAGTGTTTTCTTTCAACAGGACAACGCCCCATGCCATACACCAAAGAATACTCGTCAATGGTTTGAGACACGGGGTATAGTTCCCATGGACTGGCCAATTCAAAGCCCCGATTGAACACCTATAGGGAACTCTTGGTAAAGCTATCAAGATCAAAACAATTAAAAATAAAGAGCATTTGTACCAAAAACATAGAGAAGAATGGAGTTAGATTCCACCTTGCACCTGCAAGAAACTAGTTGATTCTATGCCCAAACGTCTAAAAGCGGTAATTGAAGCTAAAAAAGGGTCAATCAGATATTAAAACTAATGCATATTGTGAAATATACCATAAACTACCATGTGCACGAGTTTCATTAACATTAATAAATCAGAACCCAGAAACACTAGGGTGGCCTAATACTTTTGGCCTAAGGATATATATATATATATATATATATATATATATATATATATATATACCCCTAATTAAGGTTGAGATGTGGGTAGTCTAATCCACCCTTCCACTATTTAAGGCAACGTATGTCTTCCAGCCTCTGTTCATTCTTTGAAAAGTTCTTTAAGAATAAAGACGAAAGCGCTCGGAATCGTTTTTTACTTTTCCTTTGTAGGTGTATCTGCATAACTTTAACTCACGCGCACTTCGTGAGCTTTTTTCATATATATTTATATATATATATATATATATAAAGAGAGCGAGAGAGAGAGAGAGAGAGAGAGACAGACAGAGAGAGAAAAAAAAGAGAGAGATAGATAGATAGATACTGGATGCGCACTCCTAAATAATAGCTAGGCTAGATATTGAGTATTCGATAGACAGTCATGATTATATTTGAACATTGTAATGTGCAATAAATGCTTTATGTTTCTTCATTTAACCCATATAAACTTATTTAGTTGGATCTATACAATTATCTTTTATTTTCGAAGATACCCACTTGGCTACGAGCAAGAAGCAACATTTTTACCATCAGCCTTTGTCACCGTTTCTTAGCCATGAATCAAAATTAGAAGAAAGAGAAGAAATAGCGACTGATGATACAATTTGGAACTAAATGTCAATTCCAGCAGATCTCGGACGTCATTCTTAGTACAATATTTTGAATTATGTGCAAGGGCCAACATGATATACCAAGTAAAATATTAAAGTCACTAGCATGGAAACCTTTCTCTCAGTTTGAAGCTTTGATTGCAATATTAATGCCCGTAGAATAATTAAATTACTGAATATAGAACTTCATTCCCTATGACCATGTGCCTGGGATCTCCATTTCTGTAAGAAAGTAATGTCAAGCGATCGTTTTTGTTTATGATTTGATTACAAATCAACAAAATCAACTCGGCTTCTATTGGTGAACAAATCATTCCCGGTAATACTAGGTGCCTAGATACTTAGTTTATAGCATATAAAGCTGACAAGTATTAGCAAATGTTTTATCTTGCTGCCGACAGTAATATCAAATACTTACTGAATACATTTCTTTATTTTGAGAAAGATCTGGCTGGCACCATCCAGAAAAGGCTTCGAGGATGTAAATCGCCTTAGCAGATCCATCTGTTTTAATGAAGACTCTTTGAAGCGGTCGAAACAAAGGTGATGTGGAAGTTAAACTCAATTGTTAATAAAGGCATGAAATTCGTTGGAAGTCAGCACCAAATACTGATGCGCTTTCTTCGTTCCATGCAATTTCTTGACTCTTTTAGGCGACATTTTTCTAATCTAATGTGTATCTTTTCGCTCGGAATTTACTTATAAAGTGTGTTCCAATAACTTGGACCGATTTTAAATGTGAGTTAAGTTTAAGCGTCTAAGGATTTTTTTCTTTTTCTTTCAGATTTAACAACTTCAGTTGTTGGCAATTTCAACCATGGAAAGATTAACAATCGAACAACGTGTTAAAGTTATCGAAGCCCATTACGAAAATGAACGTTCAAATGCAACAAGGGCTTTATTGAATGAGAAGTTACCAGGTCACATCATCTCTCGAAAAAGCGAAGTCAATTGGCCCCCACGATCGTGTGACCTGACGCCTGTAGATTTCTTCCTTTGGGGTCATCTCAAAAGTAAGGTCTATGCCAACAAGCCAACAACAATTCAACAGCTGAAAGATGAAATAATAATAATATCTCAAGCGGGGTATTATTAGTCAAATATTCCCAAAATATAATCCCTTTGGCTGAATGGTGAACATGTTTAAGGAACATACCTCTGAATAAACCAGAATAATATACATATCGTGAAAACCAGTTCTTTATTTCTCTTAAATATTATTTGCAAGAAACCACAAAGTGGGGTGGGAAAACTATGGCGCAGGTCAGTATGCTGGAGCTAATGTTTGAACAATTTAGTGCCTTTTGAGCTCCAATGTCCAAAATATGTTATGGGGCAATATATCTTTCAGACATTTTCGCTTCATCATTCTTTGCCACCTTTTTCCAGATTTCTCTTTACAAACTTTATGGGAGAATTCTTTAGATGGTATTCTCTTTAAATTCTAAAAATATAAGCCTGGCAACTTCTGACAATGTCAGAATGTAGTATTCTGACAATTTATTTGTCAGAATACTACATTGACTTTCATGCACCAGGACATGGTTGCCCAATTGTACTCCATTCACTAAGTGGGGATCTCAGAATCATCGAACTATAAATGTCTGGTAAGAATAATTTTTTCCACTCTTTGAATTTTGGGGAAACATTTTAATTTAATAATTGGTCAGATTGACTTATTTTCAAGAAGGGTAATACGTAACGTAGTTCGAGACATTCGATTGACATTTATTACTTTCTTCTTGAGAGGTGAGTTTTTAGCTTCACTTTTTGATTCTATAACAATACTCCTTTTATAAAACAAATAGCTACTTGTTACTCGAGATTGGTTTGCGGGAAAATATATATTTGAATCTGAAAATACCATCTTCATCTGTTATATGGTGCATCATATTTTGCTTTATGGATTGGACTTCTGCTGCTCACGGATATAAAGAATTTGGGATATTTCCTTAATTCTTTTACTTTAGTCATTTAAAGTTCTTGTATTATAGATTTTTTCACAGTTAATCGTAGATGCATACAATTTTCCATATCTTCCAATTTGTTTGAAATAAAGCAGTTTTTTGTATTTATCGATTGCCTGAATAAATTCCTTAAATGTTCACCCTATCTTATTTAATAGGACTCGAATTTCTATTATCTTATTTAAGACAGTAATTCATATCGGCTCGTTACCATTTATCCTGAAAATTCCACAAATGGTCCCAATGATTTTGCGATAGGTAATATGAGATTTATGACTCGATTTTAGTTCTATTCACTCTAATATATATTTTAAGAGAAATAAATTAGGATAATTACCTACAACTGTGTCCTAGATGTTAAAGTTTGTAATGAGATAATCTATAGATAAAATGACACAAAAACACTGCTTCCAATATAAACTAGTCTGAGGTGAAGGAACCACATCAATATTTGAGCTTATGCAGTGTTAGCTTCAAAATAATGTTTCCCTCGCAAAGCGAAACCGACGCTTTAAAGTGTGGTTTATAATTCCTCGAAGAATTTCGAAAGTTTTGGCATCTGCCTCTGAGAAAGTCCTGCAAGGTGTAAGGTCACTTTCTTGGCATCGTTTACCACTGATGTTACTACCACCGAGTCAAAGAAAATGGTCGCAAGTGCGTTTTTCACTGTCCCCTTTAAGGAAACTAAATACCTTCCCTCGCTTAGTTGCGGGCCCGGAAAGCAAATACAAGAAAGGGTGTCTTCTAAAGCTTGGCCTCGTCACCAAGCCTTAGTTTTAGTAGACTCGAGCGTGGGGCTGGTGAATATTTTTTTAATATAATACATATTCCAGCTTTTTCTCTTAAATAACAGGGTGTACATAGGACCAAGGTCCCGTTTTTATACACAATTCTCCGAACAAGATTGCCAATCCATTTCGACCTATTAGTTAAATTCAAGCAGCGTAGGCAAATTAGCAACTTAAATTTTCCTCTACGGAAACGCAGGTTGCAATATCACATGCCTGTATCAGTTTTCCATCGGATGGAATCCAGAGTCCTCACAGCGCTTAGTCGATTTCTCAAACTAACGTGGCCACTTCAAAGAGATAAACATAGGAAGTGTGCTGTAACTCACCACATTGTGACACACGGTGCACCAACCTTTACCTCGCGCAAAGGCCGCAAAAAAAGAAACTAGAGGGAATAATGCGTGCAGCCATCATGACATTTTAAGAACAAATGGGCATTTGATCTGTATTTAGTTCCTAAATCTTCAGGTAAATGGAAACCGCATGGTGAATTTATGAGCTTCAGACCCCATTTAGACATCGACTCCTATGTCGTGCCAAATATCGTGTAATTTTCTGCTAATCTCAACAGAGAAGCCATATTTTCGAATGTTGATCTTTTTAAGTGCAAAGTATACCAATAAATCCCCGTTGACCCGGATTTAATCCAAACCACTGCTATTATATCTTATTTTAATATTTATTAGTTGGTCAACATACCAGCAGGAGTAAGGGAGGTCAAGATAATCAGACACTCATCGACTCATAATAATAGGTCTCGATTTCGTCTTCTTATTTCTGCACCACAATTTTATGTCAAGTTTGACTCACGAAGATCATATCTCCCATCTTTCTCGAATATTTGAGCGTTTACAGATCATTGCCTTCATTATTAATCAAGTTACAAAGGATGGTAATTCTCTTAGCGTCAAAAGAAAGTAATAATGAAATTAGGACAGTTTCTTGGAATTTTCAATTTTTACCATCGTTTTATCTCACACTCTGCGCAACATTTGAAATCCTTAAATGCAATAATTAAAGAGAGAACAAAGAAAAAGATATCCCCATTCACGTGGATGGGTGAGGCAGACAAGGATTTCACTGAAGTCGAGAACGTTTTCGTTTTCCCTCCTCGTTTATTCCATGTAAACCCTACATGTAAGCTTTCTTTCCGAAGAAACCGTGCCTAGCATGCTGCAGCAAAGAAAAGAGTAGCATGGAGTTACAGCACTTTTAGAAGTGACCCCTAGTTCTCGAGGTGAAAGATATTCATCACTAGGAGGAAGAGTAAAATCCTCTTCGCTATTTAAATCACGTTTGATCATCAATCATCACGCTGTTTTTTCAGCTAGATCATATCTTGCATTCAACACCGATATTTACCATGTAAAGTGGAAAGATAACATAATAGCAGATACTCTGTCACCTATTCATCATTTGCAGAAATCTAGCCACTTCATGTAATTGTGGCTGTGCAGAACTATTATGATCCCAAGATCACTCCACTACCTAAGCGAGCCATTACACTAAAATTGGAAAAAACTCATTCGATTCCGGGAACTCCTTATCTTCAAGGACGTCTCAATTGCACAATCGCTGCTCTATATAACTTTACCATTCCTGATGGTGATTTGGTTGCCTTGCACCATCTTTTTCAAAGATTAAAGCCTCCAAAAATTTTGCTCGCTGCCAAGTTCATTTAACTAAAGATTAACAAGGATGTGCATGGCTAAGATTGCACCTGCATACGATGCCAACACTCAAAGGTAAACAGACGCAACGTCATCCCTTTCAAATCTCTTCGGGAGCCCACGAACCTTTTTGCCTTAATTTTACCTGCTCAATGCGAGCACCATTTCTCATGGGCAGGGACTCGAATGCCACAAGAGCAAGGCGGCATTCAAGGGAAAAAAGGATGCTAGTTTAATATTTATCTCCGCCAACTTCAGTGAATTTTTCGAGCATTTATGTGGGTCCTCATCACCTGACTTTTCCCTCACGACTTACATCCACGTACTCGTTGAGCTTCCTCCTGTATTCTGGAAGTAGGAGAGGGATAAAGTCGATCCTTCTTCGCGTTTCTCAGATAATATTCCTGCTCTCTCAGATTTCGTTTCCACTAGAAGTAATTTTCGTTTAAAACGCAATTCTTCTTGAGGAAGGGGGACTCAACAGACTCCACCAATTCGGTTGGAATAAAATCAACTTGTCGAGAAAACGATCAAAGCTGTTCATTTTAGCCAAGCCAGAGTTTTTCCAATTTCTTCTTAACACACCTTCTCACCTCATGCTTTTATCTTTAGTAATGTCCCTCTTCTATTTCCTCACCAAATTTTGGAGCCTGCTTTCTTCATTGCTACAAGTTTTAAACGAGTAACTAGTTCAAAACTTTGAAATACGGTGAAAAAATTAATTATCAATTCATATATATTTATAGTGTTTTATAAAGACTAATTTGAACCGAATAATTTTAGTGAAATATTTAGCATATGCTACTATAATAATTCGAATCCTAAATTAATATCGTTAAATTTATTATTTTCCGTGACGAAGCAAAAAATCTAATCTTTTTTCTTGCAAATTTCCAGAGTAATTAGTGAAGATTAACTATGCTCCAAATTTACTCCTAGTGAATCAAAGTAAAAGCATTTAGTGACGACAACAATTAGGGTCACAATGAAGTGTTTTACAATGAATTTTGTAACAAGGTAGTTATATTGAAAAATAATAAAACACTTTTCCTCATATCTCGTTTCCTTATATCCGAATTGCAAAACTTATTGACCGCCCCTCGTACTGTAAAAGGTACTCGTAACATAGATTACGCTGTTCTCCCGCTACAAGTATTAAGTTGAAACAGTGGAATATAAAAAAATAAAAGAGATTGCACGAAGTGAGCAATAGAGAGATGCTTGGTTCGGTATCTAAGATAAAATTAGTAGGTCCACACAATGGAGTTCTGCCGTTTTATCAAATCTTTCCGCTATATGAAGAAGGTCAAGAGAGATCAACTTCGATTCTCTGAATCCCTTTTTTCTTCAATTTTTTAGTCTTCCTCCTGATCATCTATACCTTCACCGCCTTTAGCCAACCATCCCCCGATCCTGGTTACTTGGACCTTGTGGAGAGGGAGAGGAAGTAAGATGAATGGTCTACCTGAGGCCACTCTGCCCCCTTCTCCCCCGAGTGGAAAAGCAGTGTGAGAGGCGCCTTTAACCTTGGCCGGCCATGAAACACTCCTTCTATTAACAAAAAAATACATAAATAATTTGAAATATAAATAAATGAAATGAACATAAAGCTAATAGCTAATAGAAAAAATAAAATGAAGCTGTATGAAAATCAAAAAGATTACATGATACGCTATACAATGCAGAAGGAATAGTTTTTACAAAGGTAGGCAAGAAGTTAAGAAATATTCCTGTGTTTCGAGAGCACTGTTTTGGGCATAATTTGAATATTGATAGTAGGCTTGTTTGGTCATTTTTTGACTACTTCAGCCATCAGCTGTCGGGTTGCTTACCCTCACAGCGCCAGATGATGTTGTTTTCATAGAACATTGTCGTGGCCAGACTCTCTCTATAAATATATATATATATATATATATATATATATGCTTTTGGGGGGTTTGCGTCGAAGTTGGTTTAAGATTCGACCTTAGCTGGTTCGTGAACTGGAAATAGTTAAGAATTCAATGAGGATAGAATACTTTTTAATTGAGAGGTTATTTCAAAACAAATAATTCAGAGTGCAAGTTGACCAAAGATTAACAGGTAGCTGGTACTCGTTTAGGGTTGCAAGAAAAAGACAATAACCAAAATATACTTTTGCTAACAAATAAATAAAGTTGAAATATGTACAGGTACTGGGTATAAAGGGAATGATAGTACATGCGAAAATTAACTGTCGGCACGAGACACAGGAGGAATAAATATGGGATTAGTGGTCGGGTTCAGGTCGTTGACTAAAATGGAGATTTTAATCAAGTGTTCACACAAAAAGGATGGGGCGATTTGGGTAGACCAGATTATTGAAATTTTTGAAGGCGTCAACGATTGCAACTGCTTACGTGTTCGTTGAAAGGAAGGACCGGTCGGGATACGATAAGTGTAATGGGGGAAGCTGAGTTACTTCAGGAGGCTCATGAGGGAGCACAAGTAGTTTGGCCTTCGTAGATGGAAATCCTCCTCAGATACACGTCGATTGAATATGGCAGAGTTCATGGAGATTGATTTAGCCTTCGTCCTCGAATTTAAATCTCCGGTGTCTCTGATCGCGACGAGTGAACGTATTTTTTTCTCGTAGGCGGTGATAGGCGGGATAGTCCTGGAGTGCTACGCGCTAAACAGAGTTGAGGGATTATATAGGCACTCGCTGGTTACTGAGATGACCTGGCGAGAGCCTCCACGACTCGCGCGATCTTGGGGAAAGGAAGCATCTCCTGCGGGGTAACCGAGATAAAGATGGCGTAGAATGTTTGACAAGCTTCGATCTATTCCAGAGGGCAAGACGATGGCTGTGAGGACATGAGAGACGAGAAGAATTTGTTTTTAAGTAAATATAGCTAAGGTAAAATAATACAGCGTGGACCGCATCATCGCCGTAGGTTAGCCTCGCTTCCAACGCCCCATTCGGTGATCTCGAGAGCACGTGGGTACAGAAGGGCGCATGGTCGCTCTTCGACCTTTATTCTTCTACATTCCTCCCATCCTGGAAAATAAGACTTTCGGGGTTGGGGGAGAAAAGTGACATCCCCTAAGTCCAGGGAAGCGGAGTCTTCCACTCGAGCGGTCAACGGGGGGGAGGCGTAAGAATAGAGAATTCCTGACCCGACGTCGAGCAGGTGTACAAACTAATTCCAACCGACTGTGTGTACATATAAACGGGAAGGAAATTAATTATTACAGGTTTACGCCGACCATAAGAGAATTGTAAGGGAACGTAATTAAAAAAATGAAAAAAGGATATTTATACACGAAGCTATAGAAAGAAAAGAAAAAAATGAAATGGATATTCAAAGATGCATCATACACAAATGACATGAAGATTACGGTGCTACATATACATATATATTGGTGCTGGACCAGAATTCTAAATAATAATTTTATATATACAAAGGCGCTGTGCGTCCTAGACGTACGCATCCCCCCCAAAATATAATAAATACATACACAGACAAATAATTGTCCTTTAACTTATATCTAGTTGTCAGTTACATTATACACAAAATAGACAAATGGCTTTGAAGCAATTACAATTATAATTTATCAGGGGTCGTCGCCCAAAGGATTACGGCTAAGGATATCGGCGATACAATTCTCCGACCCTTTTATATACAATATCCGATACTGAAATTCGTTCATTAATAGGCTCCATCTCATTACTCGGCCATTATGATGAGCAATCTTACGGAAGTATGCCTACCCTAGAGAAGATGGAAATTAAGGCTTCGTCACCGTAGCACTGTCGATTCTCTTTAATGATACAGCCTCGGAAAATCGCGTTGCACAGTCCACGAGGGTAAGGACATAACTATGCCCTTCGCTGGAAGGGGGACGAATGTGATCGACAAAGTCTATGGCCACTCCGGGAACGGGTTCCGATATGATCGGTTCCTTCTGAGGGCGGGTCGGTTTAATACGCCCTATTACCGTGGTTTTCTGGCAGATATCACAGGATTGGCAGTATTCAGAAATGTCAACTGCAACACCAGGCCTGTAGAATTAAAGAAAAATGCTCTGAGCTGTCTTATTGTGCCTAAAGTGGCCAGAAAACACACCATCGTCGGTAATATTTAGAACCAGGGGGACACGAAAACAGGGAACACAGAGGATGTGAATCTCGGGGTTAACGCCATCCGAGCAAACGCGATATAACAAGCCTCCTTTTACAATATAAGAAACTGTCTTGTTATCGCAGACAGAATCCTACTCGAGGGTCAGAGATTTTCCCACAAGGGGGGGAGATTTGGACACTCCTTCTGTCTTTGAGAGAATTGATATGCAAATAACGCCGCTGAAATCCGAATCTATGGGGGTTTCAAGGGCAGCGAGCGTCCGGGAAACCTTCTTTGCCTGGACCCTCGTCTTTACGGGCTGAGCCGCCAGGTTAGATGCGACTTGGAGGCACTGTCCTAACAAAATGGGGCTGACATGACTTCAGCCTATCCTGAAAAGTATTGACACTCCATGTAACAGTTTACAATGGGGAAGCGGTTTGCGCGTCCCAGGTGGTCTTGGACTACCAAAGACCTTTTGTGGTCAGGGGCCACAGGGGGAAGAAGTTCGTTAGGTACCACGATATAGGTACACCCTGTATTGCGGACGAGGGTGGAGACTCGGCACCCATTAATGGTTCCGTTCTCAAATTTCAAACCTCCTGGAGAGCTCTTGTCGAAGAGGAAATTAACTTAGTGCCCTGGGGCACTGGGAGACGAGATTGGAGCTGTGATTTCTGGTCACGATGAAGGAGGAGCGGGAGTAGCATTCACTTGTTGTAATTGGTGAATGGGATTATTATGGACTTAGTAATTTGGGGGACAGTTCGAAAAGGGTTACCAATTGAATATTACTCAGGATGAGCTAATAACTTATTTAATGAAAGTTCTTAAATCGTGTTAAGCGGGAGAATTTTTACAGGGTTTTTCGGGGGTTTACCAATCCTAACCTTGAAAGAATAGGTCATTTTCCAAAGTGCCAGTTTATTTGCTCCTTTTACTAGTGGGTGGGCATACACTTTTTCTTCTCCCTCTTGAAAAATAGATTGTACCAGAAATGTACGAGTAGGATGTCATAACGAAAAGGATTTTGATCTTATCGAAAATTCCTAATCATTTTTTTAGAGAAATATTTAAAAAAATGAATTTTTTTTATCAGTGGTTTCGCCTTGCCGCTTAAATGACACCTTTTTTGCTTTATCATTGAGATTTTGAAAAAATGAAACATAGAATTTGGTCAGCAAATGAGAAAGTTAGACAATGACCAGTTGGGCTTTGAACTACAATGTAAATATCTGTGAATGAACTGCTGGACGTTTAATTCATATATATTTGTCTATTTATCTATCGATCTATCGATCTATCTATTTAATTACTGTATATGTAAATGTATGTTTCATAAGTATGAAAGTGAGAGTCGAGTTTGCCGTTTTATTTAACTATGACATAGTGACTTTATTGTGAATGCAATTAACACTACTCTTTTTTAAAAGGAAGTGTGGAAATTTAGGCTCTGCGTCAAGTCGCTCTTCCATAATAACGAATTACTAATCAAAAATTCTATATCTTATGTTTAACAAAATACGTTATATAGCATCATTCGAATATAGATTGAACTAAATTCTAGGGAATTCAGAACACCCCTACTATTCACCTGATTCCCCACACCCCCCTCCAACTGAGAACAAAGCTATAGTTGACCTTGTTTGAAAAATATATGTTTCAGTCCACCATTAACATAAATTTTAATCGAACTAAAGAAAACTGATTTAAAATGATAATTAAATCACATGTATATATTTTGGTCGTGATTTGAGCTCAATTGCTTAATTTTTATTAATTCTCGCCATTTTTATGATATCAGGTTTCAAGTAGGGGGGGGGGGGGAGGGGGTTCTGAAAGAATCCCCTGTATCTCCAAAATGGCGCCGTAGGTTATTACAATTTTGGCAGCAATAAAAGGGCTTTTAATGATCTTTAATTTCATATATGATAATCTAACGTAGTATAAAGTTAAAAAATTGAATGAGGTATCCCATTAAATTTATCAGTAAAATAATTAACACATAGTGAGTTAAATAATATAAATTTTTGTACTGGACTCTTTACTCTCAGTTGATAAACTCAAGTTTCGCTAAGGGTGATTTGAACGGCTGGTAGTGGTGTTTGAGGTCGATTTGGAATACTAAAAGCTCGAATGCCCTGTTCGGGTTACCGAAGATGTTTAAGGATTTGCGAAATAGGAACTTACGATGATAGTCTTGCATAGTGGATGTTATTAACAATATTCGAAGTTGGGCATATGGTTTAATTAAAACAATGGTTTTAGAGAAATGACTATTATTATGAAAATGAGTAGAATGAAGAATGCAATTACTATTACAGTGGCGAAATATAAGAAGGGTTGCATTATGCTAATGATTTCCGCGTGGATATTGTTATGGTAAGTAAGTATTTCGAGCTCTTCGTTTCCCAATTCTAACGATGGAAATGAATGAACAGTTAAAGGAATAAGAGACAAACTTAGGGGTTCGATTTGAACAAGAGGAAAGCTTATATCTTATAAGTCACTGTATTCTAGCGTAGAGACGTACATAGAGGCTTATAAACCTTGTTGACCTCGGTTTAAATAGAGCAACCAAGGGAGATTTGACTAATAATTGATACTACGACAGAGTAGAACTAAAGAAAGATATCTACAAAACTAGTTCGGTCTGGATTGAAAATGATCGGTTTAGTGGGTACTTTTTCTATTAACAAGTGTGTATCTGACGGTTTTCAATTTCATCTACTGGGACCGGGTCGCACAATGCGAATCGTAAATTGTGAATTAGCTGGCATACTATAACGTAATGTCTTGCGGTTGTTTACAGAATTGGATTTTCGCTTCCATAACTTCTGTATATGGGTGGTAGTCATTCGAGACCAATACATACGTGGGGACCTTTGGGTAGTACAGTGGCTTAACGTGGGTGATATTGTGGAAAGGCGTCAGGAAAGTTTTCAGGTGGTATTCTAGGTAGGCGGGGTTGTCGAAGAAAGGTATGATTAGGTGAAATATGTATGATTTTTTCACACAGAGGCTCCAAGTAAACTCTTGGTTCTCCATAATGAAAGGAAATACAGAGTTTACCTTTAGTCGATGTAAAGCTACGGTGACTAGACTGCGCTTGGTATGTAGTAGTGGAAAGCTCTTGGTAAAAGTAAGCTGCTGCGAGGAAAAACGGTCCGTCTGTAGGATTTTCGTCGGAAGAAATTAAAAATTTCCAGGTATTTGATCATCGTGCTTAAGTGGAGGTTAATGATATGGGTGATTTATGTATAACCGGTGAGATGGTTTCGTACAAGATAAGAGTTTGAAGATATGTGTCTTGCTTAATGGTTTGATTAAGTCGATTACAAGCTGTTTCATTTGAAGCTGATCTTTGGCGATGCCTAGTTCCTTAAGTTAGGTTTTGTGCATGGTCTCGGTGATATTAGTTCAAAACAATTCCTTTAGTAGTTTTCAGCCCAAATCATGAAAAACCCTTTTCCTGCGATCCTTCCCAGAAGCTCGTTTAACCAAATGTTGTAAAGTTATGTAGAAAATAAGAATAATCGATGAACGAATAGGGGTTAATCCAGAATCATTTATGGGCAAAAGGTGATGGTCACAGAAACCCGAACGACTGTTTAAGCTAAGACCACTCAGACTGGGACATTCAGCAAGAATACAACAACAATCCAGGAGACAATGCTGTCATTGCAGTAAGGTGCAGGGGAGCGCTCCATTAAATGACAGTGTGCCCGATTAAAAAATGGCAGAAACCAACCTAAAGCCATGGGGTAGCTCCATGGAAACAGATGTTCACCTTCACACTGAAGGTTCACACGACTGCCTTTTCCATTCATTTTTCACTCCCAGTTTGTTCACTAATAACTCCTGACATGACCAGAAAAGGCTATTGCCATGGAAACGGCTTAGCGCCTGGCCAGAGCTTTGCTCGAGAACTATGGAAGAAAAAGGGGAATAAAATTGAGAAAATCCTAAGGACTCGATAGTCCCAAGGCAAATACCCACCTTGGGGGCACCAATCCTTCGAGTAAGGGACAATCCTGGGCATTCAGGATCTCCCTGGCCAGCAAGATGGGGTTCTGGACTCCATCTACTGCCCCAATTGACCCATGGCTCCGGGAATGGCCCTCTATCAGCCCTGCATATTATGGGGTTTAAGTTTTGGATACTAGAATTATAGGGGAAGACCACGGGCTAAATTAAGGCTCAAGGATGACTTTGAGCAACATGTCTGAACTAACTCCAAAACGTGTATATATTTGCGTCAGCTTGGGTTTCAATTTATTAAAAGGGCACTAGTTTAGTTCGCCCTAATTTATCTCTTAATCAAGGAATAACAGCGCAATTTTGAGTTCAGGGTTCAAATAATAAGTTCTATACCCTCGTGTTTGAAACTTTCAGGGAATTTTAAAAATTGTCTGTTAGACATGATTCCTATTTCTCTCGCAATTTGTTTATATCTACAGTTGCTTGCTCGTTGGAGGCTCTGACCCTTAAATAAGTGAGGTTTATGTGATTCGCTATTTCACGCCCCAGCCATGACTCACCCTTCCTTGATATGGCAAATAGTTTCCGAAACAAATAATTCTCGCTGAAAGTGGCCCTATTTTATGAGATATAGCCCATTTTCAAGTTCAGAGGCTGCTTTAGTCAGCTCATAAAATTTATGCATTAAATCGAATTCTCTCGTGCAGCCGTATTTCTATGATTTCGAAAACATACTCTTGTATCCTATTTTTAGTTTCAATTTCAAGTTCAACTGGAACTTTCAAACAACTGCTAGCTCATCCATCCTTTACGCAGTTAAATGATAGGTCGCTTAGCTCATCATTCTCCTCTGTTCCTTCGTCTCACTCGACTGTTATTTTCACTACTAGACATTTGCGGCACCACTATGTCTGGCAAAGTGTATGAAGAAGCGTCAGTCAATTTGGATGTCTCTGCCTTCAAAATCTTCTGTAAGTAAATCTCCCTCCTGGGATCTTGATGAGCTCATCTCACCAGAACTTTGCGCCTGAGATCAGCCTTGGCAGTTTTCATCACATGACTTTACTTCTACTTCTACCTTACTTACCGGCGGGTAATATTTCCCAAACATTTTAGTACATGAAAATCGATCCCTAACAGCCAATCGTTTGAACAAGCAGCCTGGTCATGTACAATTTGACCCAGGACTAGTAACTACCCTTTAAGATATCCAACATAGCAGTAATCTTCAATCGTTTTACCCACCCTATAATTACTACTTCACGCACTAGTTCTATTGGTACTAATCTAAATGGTAAGGGATCGCTTAATACCGTAGAATTCGTCCCTCTGGCTGTCTCACGTTCATTAAAAAGGTTCCTTATAATACGGGTATATAACCTTTGGGTCAATGTGAGGATATACTCTTCGTAATCAACAAGAAAGGTCGTACTGTTCAGAGTATTAAACGAACATTCTTTCTCCTCGAATCTAATGTTCTAGTTCTCCGCCTATCGTTACGATTTTGTTGTGGTGGTTTACAATTATTTTTCTCGGGTTCTTTGATCCTTAGAGGTTCCTATAGCCCTCAGTCTTTTACTTTGTCCCTCTCTGTGGGCCTTCTTATGTCATACGGAGCAGTCTGAGGCGTTCTGGCATTTGGCGGCCTAGTTCTCTTAAACTCATAGTTAAAACTTTTTCTGCACTGGAGATTCTGTGCCCAAGTCCTGACTTGGGAATGAACGCACGTTTATTATTTTAATACCTACCATTTAATGGTAGGGTGCTTGGATTTAGACATATATGTATCAATCGGATGGAGCTAGATAAATAGAGCTATTTGGTTCTTGTGGCCTTTGGAAAAAAGCATCCAGCCTATTCTTTTGGGGGGTTTTGCATAAGGCCTTCGAAATCTTCTGTAAGTAAATCTCCCTCCTGGGATCTTGATGAGCTCATCTCACCAAAACTTTGCGCCTGAGATATACTCCATATACTCTGCCATATTTAAAAGATTCAGTAGAAATTGCAATTTTGTGTGTGTGGGCGGGGGGTAATTTAAGGGATAGACACCGAGGCCATATTGTCTCAATCACATCAAGGTTAAAATAAGGAGATAGTGCTAAAATCTCAATTTCAGTCTAAGAAGTTATTCTGAGAGAGCGACCAGAATAAAATTCAATTTGTGAGAATATTTAGCTGTTTTTTTTTTGTTTGGGATTTTTGGGGGGGTTAAACAAAACCCTTTTGCACTTCCGTTAGTGCTTTTAAAAAATTATTCTATTGAACTACAATTAAATTGAGTTCGCCACCCCGATTCGTTCTTTTGTTGTGTTTTTTTTTATTATTGCGTAAAAGTTTTGTGAACACGTCATCATGTCGTCGTTCGAAGTTTTCAAAGCAAAAGGTGAGTCTCTGGGGTTGAATTGAAACGATTTAATAGGGGTACATCCAAGAGAAAGAGAAAGCAGTAAAAAAAGAAAGAAGGGAAAGAGAAGAGAAATAAAATGAAGAAAGAAAAGAAAGGACGTGAAGAAAGAAGCGAAATAGAATAGAAAGAACGTGAAAAAAAGGAGAAAATTCGTTTGCATGAGCTCGAAATGATCAGGGCTAGGAGCAAAACGACTTCAATTACATCTAGGACCGAAGTGCAACAAACTGTGTTCATTAAGTTTCCTGTTTCTAAGGAAGGAAAAGATTTCGGATCATACTTCACTCACTTCGAGGAAATTTTTGAGGTGAAACATTGGGATATTGAAACCGACGGCGTAGCCAAGTTGTTGCCTATACTTAGTACCCATCTCAGGGACTTTTTCATCTTGCTCCCATCAGAGGCAAGTAATCAATTATCCCACGTTAAAAGCCGAATTGCTTCTGCCTATAACATGAATCCGGACTTTTATTGTGCAAAGTTCTGTCACTGTCACATCCAACCTAACCAAACACTGTGACAGTTCGGATATTCCTAGCAGAGTATTTTTTTATTTTTGGCTAGAAGCGTCCAAAGTTCCCCAGGAATACGATGCTTTGGTTGACATCGTCCTCAAATACCAACGCTTGGCGTCACATCCCTCAGATCCTTTGTGAAAGACCGGAAGTGACGGACATTTAAAGAGTGTATCGAGGAAGCAGAGGTATATGCGGCTAGATATAATTGCTACCTAAAGGAAGGGAAGCAGACAACAGGGATAAGTTCATCAAAATGGCTCACCCGTTCAAGCTTAAACCCTTTTCCATGCAATACAAACGTGTGGTTAAACCCTTATCCTCTAATGCCTCTGCTTCGTCTTTCCACAGGAAAACTGTCGTATATTACTCCTATGAAGTAGAGGGTCATGTGACAACTAATTGCCCTCAGAATTCTAGGTTTAGAGGCAACTATCCCAAATAGGTGCACAATATAAGAGCCAGGCCTCTCCAACCGCCTTCGCAGCCAAAAGCATCCATTTTTTCCAAGCGAACCGAGTCTGGTGGGCCACCAGGTGAACTATCTGTTTGAAAAAGCACCCCTGTTGGTGTCAAATTTGAAAGTTGAGAGTGAAACTGGTGCCAGATCTCAACTTTTGTGCGCGACATTGGGTCCACGTGCATCGTGGTATCTGACAGGTTACTTCCGCTTGTAGCCCCGGATCGTGACAAGTTTGACAGTGTACGATTACCTCGGGCGCGCTAAAAGATTCCCCATTGTGAAATGCTACATCGAGTGCGCCTACTTCACTGACTGGACTGATGTCGTCGCAGCGCCCATCAAGTTCTGTACTTCTATAATTCGCCAGAGTTTGCGGGTATCCGCCTCTCTCGTGGCTCAACCCGTGACCACTAGAGCTCAAGCAATTAAAGACTCGGAATTGCCCGCACCTCTGGAAACCCCTGGCAATTCAGATTGCCCAAATGTCCTTAACGATGTTTTTCGGAAAAATCAGAAAGTTTGCAAATCCTTCGGCCACTTATGGATAAAAGCGCAAAACAAGGCGCAAGATACCATTAGAAGCAACAAGATAATCTCCTTCATTGTTAAGGATTACCTACTTTTCCGCGTAGGCTCAGCAGACATTACCACAGAAACTCAAGTATTATGTGTGCCCCGCTTCCACGTCAGATCTATCCTTCAAACCGCCCCAGTCTCTTCTCGGGTCATTTTAGCTACACTAAGATGTCTTAACTGGTCTTTAAAATTTCTATTGGCCAGGTACATCGATGAAATCCTGCGTTATTGTCGTTCATGTAACATCTGCCTGAATTAGAGGGTAAATCAAGCCTTCACCCTTACAGATGAGCCCATTAACCTCCAAATCCTTGTCCCGAGTTGTGATTGATTTGATCGAGCCGATTAATCCACCTTCAAGTGAAGGCCATAGTTATGTTTTAACTATGGTGGCTTTTCCTACTAGATTCCCCGAGGCAGTGCCACTCATGAATGACAGCATCTCTTTTGCCAAAGCACTAATCACGATTTTCTCCCGTGTTGGGCTGCCGAAAGAGATATTGTCGAATAGTGGCCCCCAATTTACGTCCCAATTGTTGGAATAGATGGGCAAGTTGCTCATGATAAAACCGCTGTTTACGACCTATTCCCCCCAAACGGAAGTGGGATGTGCGAAAGATTAAATGGCAGTCTCAAAGCCATCCTGAAGAAATTATGTGGCGAGCAGCAAGAGAATGACACAGATTTCTTTTGGCAGCTCTTTTTGCGTATAGAGAAATTCCCCATCACACTTTGGGTTTCGCTCCGTTTGAATTACAGTACTTAAGAATCGCACGAGTTCCCTTGAGCATATTGAAAGAATTATATGCGAACCAAACACTGGATCAGGAAATCGAATCCTTGTACTCATATATTTAAGTTACGACAGAGGTTTGAGAAATGCGGCGAAATAGCGTACCAAAATCAGGATGTTAACCTGGATAAATATAAAACTTACTTCCACTACAAATCTAAAGATATTTAATTTAAGCCAGGTCTGGAAGTCTTGTTGTTGCTCTCAACAGAAAACAACAAATTACTGAACCAATGGAAGAGCCCTTATCAAGTGATCGAAAAACGCGTACCAGTTGATTATTTGATTGAAATGCTAACAAGAAGGAAGCTTTTCCATGTAAATCTCCTCAAGAAATATCTTTGGCCCGCATGGACTAACCAGATTGTGGCTATAGATGAAGAATCGCCTATGAAGTTTAATTATCCCTATGGACCGCCTAAGTGTATTGCAGTTGCCTGCATAGAGCAGGACAGCGAATATCCCCTATACGTCTTTCCCTTCGCACTCGAACTATCGTCGGCACAATTAAAGGTGAGCCACTAGCTGTCAACTCCTCAGAAAACTCATCTGCAGAGTCTCCTGAAACAATTTGGGGACGTCATCTCTGAAATTCCTTTTTGTACAGCCCAATCCGAACACAACATTCAATTGACCACTCTAGAACCCATCCGATCTAAGCCGTATCCGCTGCCCATACACCTGAGATAAACATGTAATGCTGAGGTTGACAAGTTGTTAAATTTGAAAATAATAGAGCCGTCAAAATTATATTATTCGGCCCGGATTGTTATGGTTAAGAAATAAAATGGATCATACCAGATGTGCATCGAATTTAGGAAATTAAATTCGGTAACCGTATTCGACGCAGAGCCGATCCATCTTATCGACCAGAATTTTCATCTTTTTGAGAAAGCCAAATTCATAACCAAGCTAGATTTGTGCAAGAGCTATTATTAAATTCCACTACGAGAAGAGGTCAGGAAATACACAGCTTTCCCAATTGAAAAGGGCTGATGCAATTTTGATGACTTCCTTTAGCCTCGTCGGATGATGAGAAGGATATTAGATGGGTTGCCGAATATATTCTTTTTATTTTTATAATATTTATGTGGCTACAAATGAATGGAATCAGCACCTAAATGATCTTCAAACACTTCTACAAAGATTCCGAGCACATAATTTAACCATTGGCCCCAGTAAGTGTCACTTCACCTACAATACAATAGACTATTTAAGCTTCCGAATTGGAGATAACCAGCTAGTTCCCCAGGAGGATAAAATTCGAGTATTGCTAAAATGTAGTAAATTTATTTTGTTTCTCCCAGTTTAATATTCAGAACCCTCCAGATAGTTGAATTAATTCAGCCAAGTATAACTAGTCACTCTTAGAGATTCATTGAAACCCAAAGTTCAATTGCATTATTCGAGGCAAGGCTTAACTGCAGTGTCCTTGCATTCTAAATTTTATTAAAGGTTATTTAAAGATTACGTACATATTATATACAATCAGACCACGGAGTATGAAGAGAATAGATAATTTTTGCCTCTTAAAAAGCCTATTTAGGAATTTTTTTTAGCTTTCTATTTCTTATAAAAAGAATAGGGATTTTAATTTATTACTTAAGCATTAAGACGATACCTATTACCTTCGATGATTACTTTCCAAGATATGATCATTTTCCTCTGCAACCTCATGTCTGCTTCAACTTGCAATAATGTTCTCTTTCTGGAATCGAAAATATACCGCGTAATAAACGATTATATGTGTAATAAACCTTCGAAAAAATTCCTTATATTTAAAACAATCGTAATAAATTTTAATAATGATAATAAATCTTTGGGAAAAAAGGGGTTATATTACTCACTCTAAAGGATTAAAACAAAATCGAAACATAAATTACACTTCCTTTTCAATTTCTCTAAAAGAAATTAAATTCTGATTACATTTTAATCAGAATCGATATGCATAGAGCAGACATATTACAGCGGGGGGCAGAAAGGTTGTCCCAATTTTGAAGGTTAATAAGAGCCAAACAAATGAAGATGCAAAAAAAAACTTCTTATTTTTATAAAGGAAACAGGCAATGGCTTCGTTACTGAGATTAAAATTTAAAATAAAAAAAAGCAGCCATGGTTAAATTTTTATAAATTTTCTGAACTTTGCCAATTATAATCATTTTAAAAAGGAACTCTAACCTAAATTTTCCCCCCTTTCAAAATATAACGTTGCTAAAATATAGCTATAAAAGAAGATATATAAAAATAAATTTTCTGAGCTTCACCATTTGTAATTCTTTGGGTTTTAAAAAATTCGCAAAATTTCGATACTTATATTTATTTCTGAACTTCACCATTTTGTTTTTTATATAAAAGAATTATTAGAAATAACTTTGATAAAAAACATAAGTCATAACCAAACTAAGATGAAATTATTACTCAAATACTTAAAAAAATCCCCTATTTAAATTATAGAGTTAGACATGATGATGATAATGATTAAATGCCATTTATTTTGTGTTTTAGTCAGCAACCCATCATGGCCTGGAGTTGAGAGCATCGTGCATTTGTTGTTGAAGAGTTTGTTAAGAACGATGATTCCGTGACGCAACTTTTCTTTCGAAGCCACTTTGCGTTTCTTCGTCATAATGTTTGTCTAAAGTTGAAAACTCACCGACGAATTATCTTTCTATCCGGTTCGGAATCATGACGACGAAGCGCAAAGTGTCTTTGGAAGGATCGTTTCGTCGTTACGACGGATTCACAGTTCTTAACAAACTCTTCAACAACAAATGCCCGATGCCCTCCACTCCCTGCCATGGCGGATTGCTAACTGAAACACAAAATAAATGGTATTTAATGTAATTCCTAGAAATAAAAAGTTTTTTCTTGTATCTTAACTTGTTAGTTTTTTATTACCCTTTGAAATCGGGGCAACATTTCTGCCGGACCCTGTATATAACGAGGGTGACAACCAAAAGCTAGAATGGCTAGCTGCTTTATAACTCTGTATCGTCATAGCGGAATATCTACTCCCACACTCTAATGCGCTTTGGGATATCTTAAAATGTATAAAACACTATGTATTACACTCATTGTAGGATATTTTACTTTGGACAATAGAAGCATAAGTAAGGCGACATGTATTATCCAATGTAGAATCATTCGAAGCAAAATTGAATCGTCATGCAACTAAATCAAAAATTAAAAGTTCATCTCATTCGAGGTTACAATACGCTCATATTGATATTCGTCTTGATAATTCTCTCTTCCTCAAAAAAACATTTAACCTCACCTAATTATTTTACAATTGTAAGAGACGCCTTACCAAAAGAGAAGAAACTCTTCATATCGGCTAAAATTGTGCAGATCTTGTTGAAGAATTCATTCCAAATTGAAGATATTAGTTGAAAGCTTTTGCCCTGATTAAGAATCAGCATATAACAGGCTAATCGATGAGAAAATTTTTGAAGCGTTCAATGAAGGTTTTGATCTCCTTTCGTTCTGCTGGCCTTCTCACTTCAGGTGGTAGTATTATGTCTACCATAGCTCAGCCCTTCGCTTAGTTCTAATCACATCGATGGCTTCGTTGTAGTTGTGGACCAGTATAAAAAACAGGTTCTCAATATAGCTAGCAAACATAATTTTAATTTCATTTTTATGTAAAATACCCGTGCTTACCACAGCGCTATATTTCAATTTTCACCTCGTTTACAACAATTTGAATGTAAGCACAGGGGTGGGCAGTGGTATTCCATGCATCTTTTGTATTCCTCACGTAAAATCTATTAAACTTCTCAGATTATAGACCGATTACCATAATTCAAATAAAACTCAAAATTATACGAAAAATGAGTTATAGTACTCTGAGATCGCTACTTATGTTAAAAGAACTGATTAATATTATGTAATTACATTTATGGAATTAAGTATATGATGCGTGATGGAGACACAAACGCGTACTGGAAAGAATGCAATTGGCGGTACACTTATCTCTTGATGGGCCAGAATTTGGTATTCTGAAATATTCCAGTCTTCCTAAATAGGTAGGTGATCAGAGAGTGCAACGAATATGGCTATCAAGTTTCGTCCACTGCAATTTACTGAAGAAGAGGTTTTCTTTCAGGTCAATACGAGTGTAACACCGTCTCTATATACATATTTTGTTTACAAAGTATGAACAAACCATGGTTTTCTACCTCATCGATAAGATATTCCGCTTTTCGAATTATAGCAGATCACATTAACAATCTCGTGTTTTCGGAGATTATTAACGGATTTATAGGAAATAGCCAGGGGTAGACTGAGGTAAGCCTCTTCGAGAATGGTGTGTTTACCAAGGGGTGATTTTTCACCGAATCTTAGTTCCAGTTTTGAAGCAGCAAATCGATTTCTTGATTCGACTGGGCGGCTGCCTAGTTGCCTGCTCAGTGAATGCTTTGTATTCACAAGGCTATGGCTTAAAAAATAAAAAGCTCTCTTCTTGCTTAGTAGGCTGGGTATGTGGTGATCTGAGATTTCCTCGAAGGTAAAAGGAATCTTAGAGCTAGGTCTAATATTTTTAATTCGGCGGGAACCTTTGGAATCATCTTCAGGTGTCTTTTCTTGATAAAAGATTTCATCTTCAAACGCAGTCCATCCCCCGTTTTACAAAACAACTCAAATACATGAATGTGGTCTTTTAAGAACCACTTATAATAAATTTGTATATTTAATTGGTTACCATAACATAGAATTCTTTCTCTCAACATACATTAACATATTTTATCAATTCTTACATAACTATCAAGGCTTACAATTGCTATATAATAATCAAAGGAATTAATACACTTTCATAAAAATCAAGACAAAAGAATGACTTGGTTTATAAGCCTTGTATTGAGGCCAAATGTCACCGTTTATCTTATTTAGGCGATCTTAACTATAAATGCTCTTTGTTTTCATCAATTAAACCCGATTTATATTAAATATATTGCACAGATAGGATGAAAACTACTATCTATAGACTTTTATATGAATTTTATATTAACCAAAAATTACAATATTCCACTCATTCGTTTCTTTTTTGTTTTCTTTAATTCGTTTAAAGTGTCTTCATATCATGGAAATAAAAATTATTTATTTAGTGGCAAAAATGAGCAAGTGATTGAGAGAATTACAATAATTTGGAGAAATATAACTAGGCTGTTTAATTTTGATTCTAATGCAAATAAGAAGTATTTACAATTTGGAAGAGTGCTCCCTTAACAACAATTATCATTTGTATTCCCTTTACATGAAATGTTATTTTGGTTAAGGCTGCCCCATTATAAAAGACTTTATGAAACTCTAAAGTGCTCATTTTTGAGGACCGAGGCCTTCTACGAGATTTGGGCCTGTCCTTCCACCTCTATGCTGATGACACTCAGATATACCTTTCCTCATCCCCTGTGCCTTTCTCTCAACAATTACCAAGCTCCTTTCAACCTACACCTCCATAAACGAATGGCTGTCTGCCAACTTCCTCAAAATCTAAGGCTCTCTTACCCTCCCTTAACCTTAAAGAAACCAATGTCGCCTTCTCTGTTACCGTCAGTAATCTTGGTGTTATTTTCGACGAGCAACTCTCGTTTAAACTGCACATCTATCGTATCTGTAAGTCTTCCCTCGGTTTACTCCACAACTTTTTACGTGTTCGATCCCATTTTGATCGACGAAGCCTTGAGATTACTGTTCATGCCTTCGTCACCTCACACTTAGACTAGTGCAATTCTCTTCTAGTGATTCTCCCTTCTTCGTCACTTCGCCCCCTACAACTAGTTCAAACTCTGCTGTCCGGCTCCTCCTTCGCCGATCCCGGTTCTCCCCTTCGATGCCTCTGTTACAGGAGCTACACTGGTTATCTATTCGCTTCCGTACCCACTATAAAATTCTTCTTATCACCTACAAGGCTCTAAAACTCGAGGCTCCACCTTATCTCTCGTCTGACCTCTCCCGTCGTCAAACTCCTCGGGCACTCCGATCTAACCTCGCTTCTATCCGGAACACTCCTGGTTCTGTCCTCTGCTCGATGGGTGACCGTTCCTTCTCAGTTTGTGCTCCTAGACTCTGGTATACTCTTCCTGCCGAAGTCCGATCCTATCCCTACCTTGCTACTTTTAAACGTCTCCTGAAGACTCATCTCTTCAGAATTGCCTTCTCTTCCCTGTAAACTCGCTACAAAACCTGCGCTGTGGGAGAGCTAACAGCCCTGAAGGGCGCATTATAAATACCTATTATTATTATTATTTTAAATTTTCCAATGTGTTAGTATGTATATTTTCTATTTAGATTGCACTGCTCTATATAAATCCAAGCTCACTTTCGATTTCAATGAGTTTTCCAAGCGTTCAGGATTACTTGTCTGCAACTCCGCTCGTTTAGTGAGTGATGATATGTGGTCAACAACGCTGCTCGATTTTAGGTTGACTTACTATGGAAATAGGTGGCATCAATAACTGCCCTCTGGATTTCGGATCGACAGGTGTGATCGGATATTATACTTGGATTGCTCTAAAATTGAGGGCTCCAGAAAGATTCATTTTTAATTCCTTCTCTCTTGAAAGCGCGATAGTAGGCTCATTTTAACACAATTTGTTTTAATTAGGACAAATAGAAAATATATAGAGGGGAAAAAGGGTAAGAATGACACGAAATAAATTAGACAAAGTCTTAAACGCGAATACTGTGGCAGGAGAGTGAATTATAAACTAAGAATAATTAGCAAGAAGAAAGTAAGAGTATTCAATCTCACATTTAACGATTCCTGCCATGAGAAACGCCACATATAGCTCTAAGTTCCGCAATACTTAATCGACTCTTGGAAGCAGATGGATTATTCTACTCTTAGTCTTCTTAAACATTATTTCTTCGGTCAGAATTCGTTTCTATGTCACCAGACAACTTACGAAGAGGTGAAATAACTAGGCAAAACTTTCAAATGCTTAAACTTTGTAATTTACTATTACTGACCATGGAATAACCTCATTACTGTACCGCTATAAACTTAATAACGGAACAACCATCATGAATCATAAATATTAGTCATCTGACTACGAAAAGGTCTTTATAAAAAGTCACCCTTCCAAATACACTTACAGTGATGACAGCTTATATAATTGAGAAACATGTACATCATTCTGAATACTATGACTGTCTATAGGCTTCAAATATGACACATCAATGACACAATAATATGGATTCTCCGTTTGACTAAAGTGAGTATTCCCTAAACGTACATGTTTAGCGAAACACGTATAAAAGAGTGTCTACTAATCTGTATGGCAACAGGCAAAACCTAACCAACCATGTCCAAATTTTGCCTTAGGCCTTCACTATAAATCACAATATTTCATCAGTTATTTTCAGTTAATTAGGAGGGATAATATGATTTTTTCGTCCTTTCCGCTAAACGAGATTTGTAGCGAACTATGTATAAAAAAGAAACAATTTCTTACAACTTAACTCCGTAAAGAGCCACTGTTCAAATCAGTCCATAACATTTTTTCTTCGTGGCTCATTAACATATGTGCATTCTGATGATCAAAGAATTCTTTATAGCAATATTCCTCTGGGCTCATCTCTACGATCAGTAATTTTAGAACAATAAACTTGTTCTCACTGTGAAATTATGCAGTAAGTTAAACTAACCCAAATTTATTATTAATTCAATCCTAAGTCAGCCAGGACGGCATACATATTTATTTATATTTCCTCGTTGGTATCTGTTATGGCCATCATTTAATACTGCTCGGCCATTTAACGGCATGTTTTTCAACACTAGCTCATGTTCTAGTCACCTCTTTAATGGCATATTTCCATGCGGTTTTAGGTTATCTAAAACTAAATATAACCCATGGATCATTTATTAATAACCATATAATATCGCAAAATATTATAATTACTTTTCATAAAATTGTTTAATGCAGTTTGTATCTCAATATATTACAGTGCAACTACAAAACGAATAGACGCCTTGAGGCCTAAAAGCATGTTGCCTCGAATAACGGCAGCTCAAAACGTTAAGAATTAGTCAATAGAATAACATCCGTTCGCGCGTCAGTAATACCTGCACCATCATTGAATTCCACGCGTTAATTCGATGCAAGGATTTAATCAAAGGAAATATGGTAACCTGTCCTATTTGACCGATATAAATTTCAATATCTTAGGTTAATGGAAAGTTAGAAAATAACACCACTCGCTGCTTTCGACCTCCTATGGGATGTCCCACGTACACTCTAGGAAATCTTACGCTTCAAAATATCACTCTAACTACCTCCAAAAAGAGTACATCGAATAACATTCTTATAGGTTTGTTCTTTAACCATGCAGAAATTGACATAGGTTTCTATTCTAAATCACTTTGAATATACAGAACATATCCTAACAATTGGGTGAGTTAATGTAACGTAACAGGTAACAACCTCCCTCTGTTCTCAGTCTCCTATGAGGCCTCCTTCATTCTCTCGCCTACTACTATCACATAAAACGAAAATTATTATATTTCCTATTTTCGTCGGTGTCTATGATATAACAGATATAAAAACATATAATAACATTTGGTTGGGTTATTGCAAAGAAAGAAATAACACCGCTATTAATTCCAGTCTCGTATCCGTTGTCTTCTTGCTGAAATATTAGTACTAATAATATTAATCTGGCTAACCACACCATAACAAGATCGAATGACACGCCTATCTCTTTGGTCTCGTACTCTAGCAGAAAACGGAAATTGTTCGATTTATTTCTATAGGTCTCTATAATAAAATCTTTGAACAGATGTCAATGAGAGTGTTAATTGACCTCTCTTTCGACGACGCCCAATACGTTATAGTCCAGCATATTGAGGTCGGGTGAGCTAGCCAGCTATGTATCTGGAAGATCATGGTCGTAAAAATTCACATGCATCTAAGCTTTGGTTGTTCTATTCCTATGAGATGATGCAGAGTTTTGTTAGAAGATATAACCTCTTTTGTTGCCTAGTTTGTCTATCCACTTCCTCGCAACGTTCTTTAAAGTCTCATCTCTGAAGGCAGTGACTCTTAAGCCCTCTGAAAAATGTGAGGGGGCATAAGATTTCCCTTTCTGGTAACGACCCTTAGAACCATTACAATTGCTGTAAACTATGTAAGCTTTGTAGTTGGAACCTCGCTTAGCACTCTGAATCACCAAGTGTCATTCCTTAGATTTATATATTTTGTCATCCCAAAGTTATATTAATCAGAGAAAAAACAAAACATTCCAGACTCTTTTGATGTTTTAAGATTGAAAGCAACAGATGTGCACGGGACGGGATCTAACGATTCTCGCTCGTCTTGCCTAACATGAACTGACCTCTCCGTATTAGATACGATTTATAACGAATAGTGCATTGTGAAACCTTGAAGTCCTTTGCACGAGCTTTAATCGAATTCTACTGTGCTTTATACACAAATTCTTTGGTTCTGGTGGTAACAGAACCCTCTGCATGTGGTAGATCCATATCAGTAGGTTCCAGGTCTTTTCTAGATTTGGCAACGATGAATTAGGCAACATTTAGAAAGAAGGCAATCTTTGTATTATTATGCTTTGTCACACTAATGTCATTCATTATTAATCTGAAATATATATTCAAAAAGTTTAGTTATAAGAAAGTTTTAGCTATTGAAATTGCATTAAATATAGTTTTCCCCGCTCTTCAAATTCATATGCAGACGACTGTGGTCTGGTGGCCAATTCACCAGAAGCACTGCAATATGTTTTAACAACTGCTACTGATATATACACCAGAGTAGGCTTTTTTGTAAATTAAAAAAACAACAAGAGAAATATTCACTCAGTAGTCTGGTGAAGTGCCTCTAAATCCCCCAGAGTTTCAAATTGCTCTTGAGAATCTCGCAAACGTTTTATATTTCAAGTAACTCGGTAGCTACCTCTGCAGGGACACGCATTTAAATGATGTAATACAGCACCGTATTAGACAAGCAACAACATCCTTTGGTCAACTCTCTACAAGTCTATCAAAATAAAGTCTTGAAATTAAGCACAAAGTTGACCGTTTACAACGCGGTATGTCTATCGTCTCTCCTGTTTGGCTATGAAACATAGACGACATATAGTAGAAACATAAAGCTTCTAGACTCGTTCCATATAACATGCCCAGAAAAGATCCTTGGGATCACATGGGAAGACAGAATACCACATGTCTCGATACTGGAGAGAACCGAGAGAACCAGCATTAAGAGAATCATTGCTAAGCACCAGCTGCGATGGCTGGGTCACGTCATATGCATGCCTGAAGTAAGACTTCCTAGTAAAGTGCTGTATGGTTAGCTAAATGTTGAAAGGAGGGCAGCGGGTAGTCCCAAGCTCAGATAAAATCAAGAAAACACTAAAGAAATTCATGGTTCACATTTCAAATAAGGAGGAATCGGCTTCAAACAGAGTGAATTGGAGACAACCTATCCATGAGGAAGTGAATCAGCTTAAAGACAACCGACGAAAGGAGGGCAGCGGGTAGTCCCAAGCTCAGATAAAATCAAGAAAACACTAAAGAAATTCATGGTTCACATTTCAAATAAGGAGGAATCGGCTTCAAACAGAGTGAATTGGAGACAACCTATCCATGAGGAAGTGAATCAGCTTAAAGACAACCGACGAGACCATAAACATGAGAATCGTGCTTGCTGTCGTGCGAGACACCAAGAGCCGTCACCCCAAACTTCCCCAAGTTTTCAATGTCTTATTTGTGGAAGGCGATGCTTATCCAGGATTGGCTCTACAGTCACCGTAGAATGTCATCATGGGACCCGATGGACTACCTTAAGCAAGTGAGATTGGTCTATTACTTTATTTCTATGCTGATGACAGGTAAATATATATCTCTATTTTGCCAACCTTGTTTTTTGAGTCTCTTAGAAACTATTACCCGCTTATAGCTTACTGAAAGGCTCTTGCACAACTTTTTAAAAATCATTCATAATAGATAGGACGCTGGGGTAAGAACTCCTGCGGAATTGCTACATAATTATGACTATATTAACCGTGGACACTGTTATTACCCTTTTCTGAAATATTAATAGATCTGGACGTCACGTTTGAGTGTAAAATTGTGACTTTCTCATTTGGTCATCTTTGGGTATTTTGTTCGATTTGTCTGGTTGTGGTTTTGATTTTGTCCTATATTTGTGTTATAATAGTTTACGGCGACTAGCCCCCTGCAGTTAGTCACCAACCAAGCGCATTAAAATAAAACCAAAAGTTATTTGTGTCTTGTGTAATAAATATAGGATTAATTTAAGACTTCGATTTAAATCAAAACGATTTGGATCTGGATAAAAATCACCTCAAATTACTTGAGCCTAATTTTGCAGCCTTGTGAATTAGTGATGGATTCCTACAAAATGATTTGATGAAATGATAACCTTTAATGTTTCATTCAAATTTTGTTTTGCAAATAAATACATTTTTGCTTTATTTTATCTTAAACTTCCTAGTTTTTGTTCTTCCTGATTCGTGTTCTTCTTTGTTCAAGGTACTGGTATTACGCGATCAAAACCACAGGATTTAAGGAAAATTGGATTTTTCACCGCTCCTCTTTGTCATTCTTAAGGTTTATTATTATTATTGTCGTATCTTTTATCTTTACTGACTTTATCTTTATGCCGCCATTTCCATTTTCTTCATTGGATAAAAATTCTCTCGTTGCTCAGTAACATTTCTTTTTCTGTGAATGAATTCGAATTATGTTTATAAGTATTTAGTGACGCCATCAAGCATCCTGTCCACGAGGAGGCGTCTGTGATGGAAATTTGAGGCAGGAAGTCATTTTTTTCCCCTCGAATTAAAAGCAAACAACCAGCAAGGGTTTATTTCGCAGAAGGTTTGTAAAGAAAGTGATGTTTGAGGAAGTAAAAATGTGTGGAAGATATAGAGCAGCAGGTCCTCCTGTTGGCATTCGGACCAGGATGCTAAACTACAGTTTACCCAAGTCCCTCTTTTGCCGAAGGGTAGAAGAGGTCTTTATTGACCTAAATCCTGGAAGTTCAAAAAACATAAATTAAAATAAAAAAGAACAAAAGGATTAATCAAGATCTGAAGAAGCGAAAAAGAGAAAAAAAGCCACAAATTTTCCAGAGAACTTAAGAATACTTCCCGAGCAATGTGGATGTGAATAGGCACATGTTTAAGTATACTTAAGCCGAAAGTAGAGTGGGATTTTCGCTGTTAAAAATAAACCCTTTTTCTCGTAATTTTATATATTTTTCCTTTTCTTTTATTTTTAGAATATTTTGTATAATAAAATTCAATAATTTACTT
This sequence comes from Ceratothoa steindachneri, assembly GCA_963969495.1. Lineage (NCBI taxonomy): Eukaryota > Metazoa > Arthropoda > Malacostraca > Isopoda > Cymothoidae > Ceratothoa > Ceratothoa steindachneri. The sequence goes on from OZ018337.1 coordinate 75,362,661, forward strand.
AAAGTAACACAATTCCTTCCAAAACCTAGTTCAAACTTTGAAAAGTTATGTTCCTCATATGCTTTGAAGATGAGAAGCAATCATGTTTTAAAGGTTTCCTTATCAAAGAGTTAATTAGGATTCATCCATCTACTCAAGTTGAAGTGTGGAGAGAGAAAATATATACATACAAACATTTAAGTTTCATTAGTCCATGAAAACAATGGCGAAAGAATTGGCAACGGTGGCCTTTTAATTAAACTTCTATTGTTTTACACCAGAATAGGAAGTAATCATTTGGGAATATTCTTTTGTGACTTATATCCAGGTTTACGCGTATTCACCCTTCAACAAATGATCGTAAATCCATGGAAATTAGGAAAGTGTTTAATTCAGATGGAGGAAAGTAGAGAGAAAAAAACACAAATATATGAAAATTTGCATTCATAAATGTCTGAAACCTATATTTTATGACTTAGAATTTTGTTCAGCTTTAATACGTGATATGAAAATATTTGTACTACCTAATTGAATTTCCTATGCAGGATTGTCTATTAAGATATGTCGTGTAGAAAATCGAACACCAATTGTGACGTCAGGTTAAGTCACTAATAGATGGGTGTAAGAAAATGGGCGAATAAAAAATAAAGGGCAGTAGCATAAATGAAAGGCGAACAGCCTCCTGCGTCGCCAGACCACTGCTAGCGGGCGGTGAATCCACTTTGCCACACTGTGTCAAAAAGAAAGACTAATTCAAGCGACGCTTTTAAACCCCTCCCTTGCACTTGTAAACACGCTATACTGTATTCAGGATCGTGTATGAAGATTTGTGCGATGAAACAATTTTTATTCATGAAAATAACTCCGAACTAATTTTCAGTGGTAAAAAGTGTAAAGGGCAGTGCCTAACCTACGCAATGCATTATGCACCCTTGGTTAGACAATAAAAGGCACCCTTGGAAATCATTGATATAGTTTATTTTCGATGTATCGTGAATGATTTCAATTCTTGGTTGCATAAATTCAACTAAAAATTCACAAATATTCCGAAGCCATCTTTCCCATCTAAGTTTGTAATTTTACATACACTACTGTTTTATTTATATGTGTTTAATTTCTGTTTTATTTGTACTAATTCATATTGGTTTCCAAGCACTTCTGAGAAGCGTTCAATTGGAATTAATTCTGGGCTGTTAGGTGGCACACCATACGGTTGATGTTATTCCTATTTCTCTAAATCAATTGTAGGTGTCGTTGAATGTATGGCCTGGCGCATTTTCCTATTGAAGTATTACTAAATTTTTTATGTTACGGGATCCAATTTAAAGATAGATGAGTAAATCTTATAACAACATTATGATATAAGTTGTGGACTCACTTTTTACCTGTCATTAAAACATCTTTTGCATTGATGAAGATATTCAGCAACATACAATGATAGAACCACCTATATACTTTAGATTTGGTATCACACAACCAACGTAAAGTACTTCTCCAACTCTTCCTCTTACAAAAGTAGCCCCAGAAGTGTTGAAAATCTGAAAATTTGTTCCTAAATCGTAATTTAATTGTAAAATTTGTTTTCGATCTTTGGCAAAATGATGATGTTTAATTTAGGTTAAGCTCAGATATTCATGGCTCCTTTTGCTCCTTACATCAATTTATTCCTTGATCATTGTCTCTCCTTCATTGCTTTGGATGATATTTTTTAACTTGAAGTTTCATTTAACTACTCAGCAAATTCAGATGTTTTCTGCGAATCTGGAATGAAGCCCGAAATATAGATGTCTTGATATAATTTTAATGGTTTGTATTGTATATCTTGAATATTCTTTTATTTAGCTATTTCTACTTTTAATAACATTTATCCTATTAATTATTTTAAAATATTATTGAATACACAAATTTTATAAATTAAAGTTCGAAAATAATGGCGCTCGTAGTGACCGCTAACAACCAAAGATGGGAACACCTGGAAAACTCCCGCCGTCGAGTCCTAAATAATTTGGACGCCCGGGAGAGTCAAATCATCGCTGCCACCCTCGCTCCAAGCCAGCTTTCACCGTCAACCTCCAAACTCTCCATTTACTTGAGTTGCATCAAGTTGATTTAACGAATCAAGAGGAATTCCTACCTGAAATAGTTAATAATAAATAATATATTACATAATAGTTGTGTGTTTTTAAAACCAATGCCCAAATAAGAAATATTGTTGGAATTCTGCTTAATGAAAACATAACCTTTAAATAATTACACACTACTTAGTAAAACACTATTTTAAACATATAAATCTATAATCGTTCCTATATTATTTTTCCGAGAGTATATATCTATTAAATCAATCAATTGAATTTACGGTAAAAACTTTGTATATCTTCCTGCATATCCTTGTAATTTTTACGCGAATTGATTCAGTAATATAAGAACGTTTCTATCGAGGGTACATATTTCTGAGAAGTTCAGGCCAGCCTGAACTCTTGTATTCTATGTCTAACGCTTTTAGGAGATATTTTCTTAGAGTTTATTCAATGAAGTTTACTGCTAACTTACATTCATAAAAATACTTAGTCAATAATAAAATTAAAGAAACAATTTTCTCCAGAAGAGAGAAACTTGAATAACATGAGAAATAATCTATCGGTGGCAATAATTAAGTTGAAATAAAATTAAATGGACCAATGGCGTACAACTATTAACATATATGTAGTTGGAATTTACAGCCTAAACTCTTTTATTATCTAGATCAAACTATTTCTTATTTAGGAAACTAATTTACAATGGATTCAAAGCGGTTACTTACTTCGGGTTTATTACTATAGGGATGATTTTTATAGTTTCTTACATAACAGATTTTACAAATCCCATACAACTTATTGGGGGGGAGGGCTGCAAATTTGCTTTTTATTTTATTGTTTTATTATTCCATTCTATTTTATCCGGTTTGGTAGTTCCACTTACGCTACTCAATACCGAAGTTTCTAAATGGATTATTTGAAATAGCTTTCTAACTGAAGAAATCTAAATGAGAGTTAGGCCTTCAAAAGCGATTAATATCTACAGGTAAATAAGATTAGAGACCATTTATGCAATTTGTATATCATTTTAAGTTATTTTTCTAAATGCCCCGAAGCTTAGAAAAAATAGCCATAAATATAAAGGACAAAGAGATAATAATACTGTCCTCTTTACTGCCTCGAAAAGAACCAAAGCTTGCAAATGAATCGAGCTGAGACCAATTCTATTGGTTAGTTATTCAATAGAATTTGGCTAATCTTCAAATGGAGATTCAAAAGCGAAATAGAAAGGCAGAAATTAGAAGCGAGGCAAAGCATATTTGAAGTGTGACGTCAGGTCAATGAAGTTATATGTCAAGCTAGGCCTGTGAAGACTTGCTGGCGCAAGGGCGCATACACAAGCACGGGAAGGTAGCCGACCCGAGGCCGCCTGCGATATTCTTTGGGGGAATTAAAGGAGTGGGGGACCGCCTCCTTGATATTTTATACAGAGTGCGATTTACGGTTGACCGGGATTTATCTAATGGCTTGCAAAGTTGCAGTTCAAAGGATATATAAAGAACAAGAGCCAAAAATAATTTTAATATATATAATAAATGAGACTATATATATATATATATATACAAATACAAAAGAGGGTAACAAATTACTCGATAAAGATAGTTAATTTGATTGTGACAAGTTAGGATCTGATAGAATTAAGCGGGAAGAGCAAAATTAACGCTGACTCGAACATAAGATATTAATTACGATTGACGGGGTGTAATCAGGTGATTACAACACAACATCGCTTTACCTTGAAGCGTGGTGGTGATCTGAGAGGGGAAGAGGGAGACCAATGGCACAGGTCTTTGAGAAGATACTTCAGGGAGTCCTAACGAGGAGGACCCTTAGATGAAGGTTTTGAGTGCTTCTTGTTGAAGAACGAGATTGTCTCTGCTCCAGAGAGATGGAATCTTAAGCACGAGAATTTTCTGCGTTTCGGCAGAGTCTCAGACACGAAGGAACGGGAGTCTTGCAGGGGGACCGAGATGATTTTTTTAATTAATTTTAGGAGCCCATCTGGCGAATGCCAGTTGGGCATAAGTCACCGGAATCACGACAGCCTAGCACTCGGCTACGTTAAAAATAAGAATATGAAAACACAACAATGATAAAAAAGGGAAGATCGTAACAATTAGGAAGCAATCTCCGGCATTGGGGGGAGGTCCCCCTCACCCCGGCGCAGGAGCGTGCGACCTACAAAGGAAACAACAATAACCAAAAAAATAAAACCTAGTTAAATAAAGGGGAGAAGGCCGGCCTTCCCCCCAAAAGTCTATAAGTCCACCAGTCAATGTGCACGAACACGTCCCGAGTACAAGGGACAGGCAGTAGAGACCTCGCCCGTGCTGGTACCGAGACAGGTAACGTGCACGAAGACCACTTAGACTGGGACATTCGAAAAGATTGTGCTAAAGAGTCTGGGAAACGACGCAGTAGTCACAATAGGGCGCTGACGAGCGCTCCATCAAATGGCGATGCGTCACACGAGTTTGCCAAAATCGAAGACGACAGAAAGCGACCTGAAGCCGTCGCGGCATTGGGATATAGGTCCATGTAAACAGTCGCGGCTTAATAGCACGTAACTTTAAGTTCCCTTCGACCGTCTCCAATGTTCTTTGCCAAGCAGTCCGAAGAGCTGCCCGTATTCCTGCCATGTAGTCAGTGTGAGGAAGAACGAGACTCTGGTCCGGTCGCAAAGTTCTCGCGGACTCTTTGGCGCCCTCATCGGCCCGCTCATTTTCCGCAATTCCTAAATGTCCAGGAACTAAGCAGAAGATAATCTAGACATCCGCCCGGCTCGCCAAAACCGTGGCGTCACGGATATCGCGAACCATGGGATGCGGAGATTCCAATGCCCCGAGAGCACTCAAGGCGCTTTGTGAGTCGCTATAGATCACAATCCGTTCTCCAAACCTTGCACGTCGCGTAATCCTCCCGCACCGAATGATGTATTGCCATCAGCTCGGCCGTGAAGACAGACGCAGCGCCTGGCAAAGCCCCGCTGACTTCAAACAGAGGTGATACGGCGTGGAATCCGACCCCCTTTTGGGACTTGGAGCCATCCGTATACAATGGCACGGTTCCAGCGTGACACGAGTTGTGCTCCAAAAAGGTCGAACGCAATACTCCCAGTGCTGCAGAAGCTTTCGGAGCAGAGGCGTTGCGACAAATAACCAAATGTGGTACCCTCCATGGTGGCGTCCTGAGCAGACCCAGGGGTGCTACCAGCCCAAGAGATATACCTAGCTCTCGAAGAAGTTTCCTGGCCCTAAACTCAAAGGGCTTAGGGTATAATTGGCGTCTCTCGGCGCAATAGGCACCGTCGAAATAAGCTGCGGATTTGTGAGAGCTGTTGGCGACTGAGGGAGGCGCCGGGCTCGCGCGTACAAGCGAGTGATGCACTGCACGCGGCATAGAGGGAGTGACATATCCCCAGCATCGACCAACAAGCTCTCAATGGAGGAAGTGCAGTTGCACCGATGGCAAGGCGAAGGCCGGTGTGGTGGATCGAGTCCACTTTCCGCAATAAATGCTCGGCTGCGGATGCATAAAACTCACATCCGTAGTAAAGCTTCGAAAGAACAAAGGATCGAAAAAAAGTAAGTTAATAGCCTTATCAGTGCCCCAAGCGCTGAACGGCAGGGAACGGAGAATATCCATGGCTCGGGTACAAGAGACCCTAAGGCTGCGAATATAAGCCTCCCAGGTGAGGCGTCGGTCAAATATAACACCAAGGAAACGGTGCAATTCCACCACTTCCAGGCGTACCCAATTAAAAAACAAATCTGGGTCGGGATGTAGCCATGGATGGCGGAAGAAGTGCACCCCCTTAGACTTGGCCAAAGAAAACCGAAACCTGTGCGCCTTGGCATAACGAGAGACGCCGTTCAATTCCTGTTTGAGTCGACGCTCCAGAGTTGGCATCTGGGCCGCGCCTAAAGAGATAGAAAGGTCGTCCACGTAGAGCGTAGCGAGAACATCTTTCGACAGCACTGAAGTAATGCTGTTGATTCTCAGGGCAAAGAGTGTGACACTGATGAAACTTCCCTGCGGGACACACTTTTTCTGCTCCATTTGGCCGGAGAGGGCTTCCCACACCCGTACGCGGAATCAACGATCTCGAAAAAATTCAGCTATAAAGTATAAACATTGGAAGGCGTCCCCTCACCCTCATCGTGTGGAGAGTCTCCATGATACCGTATCGCCAGGGCGAATTCATAAGCCTTCCCCAGATTGATAAACACCGTGGCGTAGTTCTGTCTACAAAGAAAGACCTCGAAGACGGCATTTTCCAGTCGGAGCAGAGCATCCGAGGTGGAGTGGAACTTACGGAAACTGCACTGTGCAGAAGATAGATGGCCTCCGCTGTCCAGGAAAAAGTCTTATCTAATAGTTACCAATTTTTCCATCACCTTGCACACGCAAGATGTTAGAGAGATTGGGCGAAAACCAAACGGAGTAGAGTGATCTCTCCCCGGTTTGCGAAAGGCGAGCACAGTAGGGATTCGCCAGGAATCTGGGAGGAGACCCTTCACCCAGATCTGGTAAAACAAATCTAAGAGAAAGGCCATGCCTCGCTCACTCAGGTGTCGAAGCATGGCATACTGGACATCGTCCCGGCCATGGGTGGTGTCCGCGCACGAAGCAAGAGCGGAACGCGAATCACTCACAGAAAACCTGTCATTGAAGGGTTCTCCGCCTCTGGAGGTAAAGTCCAGTCTTCAGCCTTCCGCGACGTCACGACGAGCATTGAATGATGGCGGAGCAGTATCCTGGCTAGAATATGCGGAGAAATGGTCGCAAAGGATTCCACCTCGGAGGCGGGGTCCGAGATTGCGGTCCCATTCTCCTGGAGAACGGGAGGGGGTCCTGCGAGAACTTGCCCCGAATCCTTTTGACTCGCTTCCACACCTCTGATAGAGGGGTCTTCCCGTTTAGTGAAGACACGTATGCCCACCAAGAAGAGCGGCAGGCGTGCTTCGAATTATACCAGAACCTAGCCCTAGCCTGACGAAATTCAGCGACAGTGAAATCGTTCGGGCGGCGCTTATAGCGCATGTAGGCATAACGCTTATGTTTGAGTGCCGTCTCACACTCGGCCGACCACCACGGGAGTGGTTGGCGTGCAAAACGGCCTGACGGTCTGGGATTAGTAGTTAGGTTCGCGGGTATGAGTTTACCGGAGAATAACTCAACGGCCTCATCTCTCGATCTAAACTCCTCGGCTGAGATAAAGAATTCAGTCATTTCATGAAATGCCCGCGACCGCGCCCGCGCCAAGCACCACTGAGGTGGGCTCCCAGGTGGCAGTTGCCCTGAAAATGATATTTGAATGGGAAAGTGATCACTACCATGGAGGTTATTGATCACTCACAATCAAAATCAGGTTGTGCACCCGAAGAGCACAAAGATAGATAAAGGTAAGAAAATTAATCAGTTATCGAGCAGTGATGCGTAAACCCATCCACATTTAGGACATCTATCTTAAGCCTTTTGATCAGATCCGCAGAGACTTATCCCCTGGGATTTATTGAGTAAATTCTCCAGAGAGGATGTCTGCCCTTCAGATCTCTAAGCGAGATAAAGGGCCTTGGAAACCTCGCCACGACGCGGCGGTAGTCCCCCGCGTCGAAGTCAGTTGACGGTGGATTGTACGCAGATATAAGAGTATACTTTCTATCCAGGTGAAGCTGCTCAACCACTGTATGAAAGGAGATATCTAAAGTTTAAAGAAGAACGGAGACATCATGCCAGGTGTAAACCGCGCATCCTTCAGCCCGGCCCCCATCTCGTGGTGGTAGAAGCGCAAAACCCTTATACCCCGGAAGAGTGGGCCAGGGGCATGCGCCTAGCATTGTCTCCTGCAGAAAAATAGCGAACGGGGAACGGGACGAGACGAGCCTCAACAGCTCCCCCCAGTTTGCTCGGAGTCCACGGCAATTCCATTGAAGGAATATGCCCTCCAGACCTAGCTCGAAGGATAGGCGGGGGCCCTATTCGAATAGAAGACCCTTACGGAAATGGCCATATGCTTACCGGAGGCAGAACCCCGGGCGCTGTTGGCAGGACAAAGCGCTGAAGGTGCTGTTGCCTTCGAGGACTTATTGGGGGAGGATGGACTCGCCATGCGAGTCTTTTACTCCCTCCGCCTTGAAACCTAAAGAGAGTGTTGCGGCTTGGGAAGCGGGGAGGGTCCCTCTCTTTTCGAGGATCCACCGTCTCCGAGCTAATTAGCCCACCACTAGGCGTGGTCAAAGGAGCCTAAGCTCCTTTGTTGCTGTCCTACTTTCGGGGGGCAGCTTTAGGAACCCCGGAAGATGGCCTGGCCAACTTCAGGAGTGTTGCCTCCTATAAGTCTAACGACTCGGTGGAGGCGCGTGGCCGTTTCACCTTACGGGAAACGGTCATGCTAGGGGAAAGGGGAGAGCGCTGGTTTTAGCCGGGGCTTGGTGTGAACCCTTTGTGCTGCCAGCTTTACCAAGGGAGCGCCCGGGTTAAGTAGAACTCGCAGAATGGCTCCGAATGGGCACGGAAACAACCGTGCTCGTTGTTTGTATAAGCCAGAAGCAGAGGGTGTCTTTCTATCAATTTAGGCATAAGGCATCCCAGGAAGAGCCGGGCGCGCCACGACCAAGTCCTTAGCCTCGCGGAATGACAGTCGATCCTGGGCCTGAACGGCCAGGATTTCTTTCTCAAGGAGATATGCACCACATTGCTTCGAAGAAGCGGGGTGTGGCTCTCCGCAATTGACACACTTGGCCACACACGATTTAGACTTATCGTGTGCGGTCTTGGAGCAATTTACCCCGAATTTGGGGTGACCCCGACTTTGCACGTCTACATGAGCGATTTGTATGGCCGAAGCGGTGACAGTAATAATACCACCGCAGCAGTGGCACAAATGCCTTCACGCGGTAGCGATACCAACCGGCACGCAGCAACTCAGGGAGCTTGTCACAGTAGAACGTGACCAAGAGTGTAGGGGTGGGTCTCGAGGCACCTTCCTGTTTTCTCATCGCACGTTTGACCTTGAACGCCCAATGGTCGGCCAGCACTAACGTGATGTCATCTATAGAGTAGTTAACGAGTTCCCTTGCATAAACTACTCCTTTCACAAAGTTCATGGTAGAGTGCGGCGTAAAACTCACCGAGGTGCCATGAAGTTTCCGAAGAGTACTTATCTTGGCTGCCTCGGAGTGATTCACCGCATTTGCCAGAAAGCTCCCGTCCGAGAAACGGGTCACCTTCAAACCTCTACCAATTACACTAGCTAAAGCTCTCCTCTGATGGATCATGTTGTCCTTGGCCAACATGCTGCTCTCAGTGGAGCGAATAACAAGAAAGCATTTTGGTCTTAGTCGGGGGCTCCGAATCCAGGGAAGGGGGGGGCAGAGGGGCCTGATGTGCTGATCTTGGCTTGGTCGCTTACCGAAGCAGCAGAACCATCCTTCCCCGCAACCCCAGTGGATAGGGTAGAGCCCCAAGTCTTTTTAGTCTTTTTCTGTTCTTTTTCTTTTTAGGAGAGGAGGGTGGGGAGTGAACCCACTTTTCCCCTCCGCCGGCAGAAGCCCCAAGGCCATATGGACCGCCCTCAGCCAGGTCCTTCTCCGAAATGGAGAAGTTTCTGGTAGTCCTAGGGGCACCGGTCGGAGGAGATCCCTCCCCTCCTTGTACTGCCTCGAAAACCCTAGCCGTTTGAGGAAGACCTTGCATAGGTGCGGATTCGGGTTTGGTGCTTGGCGCCGAGCCCGGATTCCCTCCCATGGAGAGCCCTACGGTCTGAAGCTGAGTTGCCTCATGGACCATGTCTATCTCATGGGGGGCCTCCAGTTGGCCATCCCAACCCTATGACATCACAGGTCCCTTTGACAGAGCTGTATCTTGTCACGTATGAGAAGGCACAGGCCTTGACCCCGGCAAGGTTTAATATTCTTGCCAGCAGGTCTTTTGAGGGAAGCGACCGAATGGGCCTGGCTTTCCCTCTCCCCCCTAAGGGGGTTTGCCCTACCAAGCCGCTATAATGGGGAGCGGTCGGCTATGCGCTGCCTGCTGACTTTCTTGGCAGTATCTTAGAAAGAAAAGGCGTGACTGCCGTTGGAATGAGGGAACTACCCGAAAGCACCTCCAGAGAAGACGGTGAGGGGGAGCTCCCCCCCCCATCGTAGGCGAAGGAGAGGAGTAAGCCTTCTCTTCTGTTAAACAAATTTTGGAGGGTCTTCCCTCCTGAGCCAGCACAGGGGGGGAAGAGACCTCCATTTCTTCTGTGGAGCTGCCCGAGGGCGGCTCCGTCGATTGAACATTGGGAATTAAGGGGATCATTTTCTTTGACTCATCAAAATGATGGTGACCCTCATTTTATTACGGGATGCAATAGCTCATCACCTCTCGCAGTCGCCCGCTCTTCAAGGGGTGCGTACAGGCCTAGCAGAGCTAGGTGCCGCCATTTAAGGCCACCCCTTCCGCCTGGTAACCTGGCAGCCCCTCATCATGGCGGCTCCACCTTGGGCACGGCGTAAAATTGATAGAGTGTCAAGAGAGAAGGAAAAGGGATGTGGGGAAGGTATGGGTGGGGATGAAGCAGGTTGTTAAAAATCACCATCGCAAACCGGAGTTTAGGGGTGAGAGAACATTGTCCCCTCCCCCCTCTTTCCCGATCCGGGACGGTTGGCTGAGAAGAAGGTCAGCATCTACCCTGTGAAATTAGAGGCCGACCATAGAAAGTTGTGGGAAAGATTGTATGAAAAGCGAGAAAATTGGAGAAAACACAAGTGTTTTGAAGGAAGTATAAGAGGCTAAGCTGGGGTCGGACGGGGTGGGTCCGAGATGAGGGGGCCGCACAGCTGGGAAGAAGGTGGCTCGATAGTTTTCCTCTGGACAGGCGCCAAAGCTTCACGAAGGGAGATCTTAACAACGAGATACGACTCGAACAGGGGTTGCCGGACTTCGCCGAGGAACAGACAAAGCGGTCAGAACGGAGGGACTAGCAGGCTCTCAATCTCCTCGAGGAATGGCGGACTCAGGGTTAACTGGCCAGATGGCTGTTCCGATAGATAGCCGCAGGGCATGGCCGTCCATAGAGGATTTTCAACGTCTGTCTATGTAAACTTACTTCATGATAACGAGTCAGATCGGACGGTGAAGTTTTCCTCATGATATGGGAGTAGGTTAGTATGGCTGCTCTTGCGGGGGAATAGACATGCCTGGGAAGCATGGGGGCTAGAACTCAGGGTTATCGCGGGGAAGGGGAGAGCAAGGAGCGTCCGAAAGCAACTACATCTGGGTCGGGTGACTCAGCGCGGGACTGATTCTATTCCTAAGATTCTAAACTTCCCAGGCCAAGGAGCACGTGGTTTAGAGTGAAGTGGCTGAGAGGGGTATTCCGAGGTGGCTTTCTCTCACATTATTCCTTCGAGGGCATCCCCTTACATTATACAAATTAGTATAGCTGGGCAAGACTTTAGTTTTTTCAGGTGCGACTTTGCCACAGGATCTGGTGCGACTGCCACTTTGCGACTCTATTTACTCCCAACCCCCCAAGTGTGATTTTGCGACTGCCACTTTTTTTATCGGTGCGACTCCGCTAAATTACAAAGTAAACTTTAGCGCGATAACAGAAATATGCTTTTATAACGCAGAAAACACCTATTTATTATTTTTTTATTATTTTTTAGTTAAAACACAGCCTAAACTAATATCTAGACGATGAACGCCACAAGGCAGAACACGTTCTAGAACGTTTTTAACTGACAAGACAGGTTTAAAACTTGGTTCATGCCTCAAAAGTGTATGTAATGTTACTAATTTATAATAAAATTCAGAGTGACAAACTTATTTTTGGTACATTTAGGTAGTTTCATGTAACGTCAATCTCATATAATCTAAAGAATTTAATTTATCGTAAAATCAAAGTTAGAAATCAGATAAAAATAAAGTTAGCTGTTACCACCAACTCAAATTTGACATTTTTAGCCAAATCGGGTTTTAAAACTGACTTAAAACAGCCGCGGCAATTTCTTTCAAAAATGTCGTCTTTGTTCCTCCTGTTCAAATTCGCGGAAAATTAGCCGTGCGACTTTGTCTAGTCCGACTTTTTCAGAATGTTTGTGACTTTTTATTTTGCCACTCTCAAAATTCATAGTGTGGCAAAATCGCAAAGTCGTAACTTGTTGCGGCAACGACCAGCTCTGCTGAAATTAGTTATTTTAACCCTTGGCAAGAAGATGAACCGAAGAAAACTACTTTTACTTTCAAGTATTATTTTTTGTTACGAAGAGTACATAAGTAGAAACACGAGAGGGTGGTATTTACTTTCAAGTTAAATTCCAAAGTCTCCTGTACACGGTTACTAATGTTTAATGATGCCAAACAACTTATAAAAAGAAATAATAAAAACCATTACGACAACCAAATCTTGTTTCACTCTAGAATTTCGAAGCATTCATCTCCTTCATTAAGATATTTTCTGGTCTTATTTGTTTCTCCCTGAGTCTAAAGCAAAAATGAAATGCTTACTGCTGCCATCACCAACATATTCCTCCCTATGGTTGAACTATGGCTTTGGATAATACATCAAGAAATTTAATTGCAAGAGCAATTAGAAATATAATTACGGGATGTGAAACAGACTCAATTTCTCATCTCAGGCAATATTCTTTAGCAAAAAGGAATAAATTTTGAGTGAATGAGCAATATATAGTTAATGTGGGGTATGTTCCTTGCTCTGACTTTGTTGACCATTAGTCAATACATAAATAAACCCGATTATTATGGCTTTCTTCTTTCGGTCTTAATGCAGGTGACAGTTTAAACAGCTTTGATTGATGGGCTTCACCTGAACCATCTTTTCTCTGAGCTGAGATCTAAGCCTAACTTCCAATTACGAATTCTTTGATCTTTAAGTTTTTTTCGTCAAAGATTTTAACCAAGCCTTGCAACAGTCAAAACGATTAAGAAAAACGAAGATATGAAGATCATTGTCTTAAGAACTATAGAGGTAGAGAAAATGGCCCTTTGAAGATTAAAGCTTTAAGGAAACTTTCTTCCTCTAACTTGGATCTGGCTTAAAACTCCCCTTAATTTTATTTCAGTTCTTTCATAAGCAGGACTGATTTTGATTTTTATGTAAATATAAATCAGAGTTACTGTAGTTAATTTTATTGAATTGGAATAGAAAATTCCTATAAGGATTTTGTGCTCGTCTGAACATTTAAAGGTTTTCTGCCATTTCACTGCAAGATACCGGCTATGATTTATTTTCCTTATTAAGCTTATACAACGCAAAGAGAAGTGAAATAATTTATATTACCTGTAGCAACGTTAAGTTTAAATAAAAAACTAATAAGATTCATCAGTCTATTAGTAGCTATAATAAGATTTCTATCTCTATGATCAGCTTTACCTAACTATGGGAATAATTGAGCAAATATATATTATATAGTCAATAGCCACCCAAATATGCTAAACTTTTCACGCATCTTTGAGATATATATTAGATATATTATATATGTATATATTTTTTTCATTTAACGTATGATGTTTAATAGGAATGAAATCCCTATGGAAGTTATCAATAAATGAATTCCATCATATAGATGCAAGGCAAAATTTGTCATCTATGAGATTCTGTTTCCGACCATTTTTTAAAATCAAAATAAAGGACATTTTATCGTTCTCTGCTTCAATACAGGTGATCCCCCGCCGCAACAAAGCCACCCCGGTGTCATCCGCAGGAAGTTAGTGCGAGTCCATAAGGCTAACATTCTGCACATCCATAAAAAATAAACCTTTTCAAGATTCGCGTTCAATTCATCCTTATTTCGCCACTCGGTGCCATATATTCGTGGTACCATTGGACCATTAGCATCAAGGCAAAATCCTTGGAACATCAATGACAGGGATGTTAAAAGCGTCACAGAACCTTAGAAATCTTGCAGCTTTTCTCGAAGAATCAATGTCCAAACGCTGGGCGAAAATTGTGAAGTGGTGTAAAAAAAAGCAAAATAAAGTTGAAGTAGGTGATGTAATTGCTCAAATAGAAACCGATACAGCTATAATAGAGTTTGAGGCTCCTCTTACACTGTAAGACAAAATGGGTAAGTTAAGGGTTAAAGGGGTAAACTTACTGTCCCGAATAGCTTACCCTTTTAAGGCTAAATGAGATGGCCATTTACCCTTTACCAATATGGGTAAGTAGACTGCATTTTGCCCTATTTTCATACGGTGAATTTGTATTCCCTATTCACCCCTTTTAACAGGATGATTTACCATCGCCAAGGAAAAGGAAACAGTCAATGTATAAAAGTTTCCTAACAGATTTATTACAAATATTCAGAATGACTAAATACAAAGAAAGATCTAATTATTCGTATCAAGAAAAATAAATGCTTTACAGTTATGGAAAAAAAATCAAACAATAAAATCTTTAAAAAAAACATTCCAAAACTAAGAATACAAGTAAATTCTTGATTGTCATCGAGAAAATATCAAAGATTACATAAAATCTTCAATTAAATAAAAAAAACAGATTAAACAAATAGGTAAAGGTAAAGCGGTTGTTATTATAATATCAAATTTCATTGCAAAAAAATAGCCTTTCAGACTGACCTAACCCAATTTAGGCAATCCCAAGTTTTTTGCACCAAGACGATACGAGGCTCGGAATTTTTGAGCATAGGTTGAAAAATTATTTTTCAATAATACCATTATTCTCATAAGTTCATTTGGGTATTCAATTCCAAATACCCAATAATAATGGAGGAGAGCTTCAAAGCCATCGTGACTTTTATTGTTTTTCACATGAAAATTGGTTCCCCATCAATATATAGTTGAAATCCTTCCTCATCGATAACTAACACTGGAGAAAGTGCCTTGATATTCTTTGGAAGTATAATGTGCGGTTAAGAAGGCAAAAAATATATATATATATATATATATATATATATATATATATATATATATATATATATATATATATATATTCATTATAGCATGTTTTATTAAAAGCGAGCGCTAGTTTCAAATTAATAATTCTTTTTTCAATCTTCTCGATTTGTCTTATAGTCGCCTTTTCTTAATAATAATAATTATCTAATAAGTATTTATAATGCGCCCTTCAAGGCTGTTACCTCTCACAAAGCGCAGGTTGTGTAGCGAATGTAGAGAAAGTTTACAGGTAAGAGAAGGCAATTCTGAAGAGATGAGTCTTCAGGAGAGGATCGGATTTCTGCAGGAAGAGCATTCCAGAGTCTAGGAGCACAAACTGAGAAGGAGCGGTCACCAATCGAGCAGAAGACAGAACCAGGAGTGTTCAGGATGGGAGCGAGATTAGACCGGAGTGCCTGAGGAGTTTGATGACGGGAGAGGGCAGACGAGAAATAAGATGAAGCCTATAGGTTTAAGGGGCCTTGTAGGTGATGAGAAGAATTTTATAGTGGGTACGAAAGCGAATAGGTAATCAGTGTAGCTCCTGTAACAGGGGCATCGAAGGAGAAAACTGAGAGCGGCGAAGGAGGGGCCGGGCAGCATGGTTTTGAACTAGTGTTAGGGGACGAAGTGACGAAGAAGGGAGATTCACTAGAAGAGAATTGCAGTAATCTAAGCGTGAGGTAACGAAGGCATGAGAGAAAGTCTCAAGGCTTCGTCGATAAACTTGGGATCGAACACGTGAAAAGTTACTGAGGAAACCGAGGGAAGACTTACAGATACGATGAATGTGCGATTTAAACGAGAGTTGCTCGTCGATAATAACACCAAGATTACTGACGGTAATAGAGAAGGCGACATTAGTTTCCCCAAGGTTAAGGGAGGGGAAGAGAGCTTTAGATTTCTCCACCCTTTAAGCGGTACCCACAAGAACTTTATTTTTATCTTTATTGGTTAAGTTTGAGAAAGTTGGCAGACAGCCATTTTTTTATGTAGCTGTAGGCTGAAAGGAGCTTAGTAATTGATTGAGCGAAGGACACAGTGGATGAAGAAAGGTATACCTGATTGTCGCCAGCATAGAGGTGGAAGGAGAGACCTAAATCGCGAAGGAGGGAGCCAAGAGGAAGTAAGTAGCTGCGAAAGAGGAGGGGATCAAGGACTGAGCCCTGAGTCACCCCAAAATGAATGATGGCGGACTCGGAGGAGAGGTTATCGAGCGCGACCGACTGAATGCGGTAATATTACACATTTCTTGCTTCCGTTTTATGGTTTCTTTGGATTTCTTTTCTAGCTTTATAAACAACAAATCTATTAATCCTCGTAGAAATTAAAGTACTCGTTTAAGTTGCTTGACTAATTATTCAAACACCTTATAGGCACGTTATTGTGTCAGAAATTTATAATTCTTTGCACTGACAACTGATTTTAAAATTTTCGTAAGAAGGCATTTAAATACTTGCAACTCCTCAAATTTGACATTTGGAGTTATGTGGTATATCCTAAGACCTAAATAATTGTGATTCATTATTCAGCTGAAAGTATTCTACTCTACTCCATATAAATTAATCTAACTTTAAATAACTTCAATTTTAGTTCGACCTCAAATTATTTGTACATAGACTGTTGGTCAATAATTAGATTAATGACCCGACACTTAACTTACTTGATTGGTTTATTCTCCATTATTACAATTATTTTAAGTGTTCAAGTTTAATTATTTTCAAATTTTACTTATTGTATCATTTCGTTCCCGTTCTTCACTCAAGATGGTAAGGAGTTTTATATTATATCGCAAACAACTTATAACTTCTCAACTCTACTTTCCTGAAGTTTGAAGTAACTTATTTCTGATTTTTTTTTAAGAAAAGGTTATTAAATAAATATTCTTACTCGTTTTCTGTCACAAATAATCACCTTAAACAGTTGAAGTATTTTTCACTGTCGAGGTATGCCTGTGTAGACTAGCTCGACGCACAAGGGCGTACGTTTCAACTTCCAATTTAGAAAAATAAATTGTGTTATTTAAATTTTCGGTGTCAACTATAGCAGGATGTTACTTCAGAAAATGTAATTTAACCTTATTCTAATTTCGTTCCAGCCTTGATTTCTTTTTCGAGCTTTCATAAGAGCTCTCAAACCTTTTTATTTTAATTTGATTTGAAACATAAACTCTGATCGAGGGTGGAAATCTTGAAAATCGCCTTGAAACACTCATCCTTCTTCTCTTAAAAATAAACACCTCATTGGTATCAGCTATATGCGTCTTTACCTAGTTAAATAAATGTAAACGTCTTTAAGGCAAAATGAGGGATTACATCTCGAGCATGATAGAAAGAAAATTCATACTCACCCTAAAAAGGTTCTTATGAAGCAAAATGTGGACTCTGCCTATTCTAGAACGCTGATGGTCGTTCTTCGTTCCTTCCAGACATCTTTGATGGAACTGCTCGAGTGTCTTCACATGACGCTGGTATGTGGTCCATGTTTCGCCACTGTATAGTAGTACCTTGAGAACCACAACATTGTATGTATACCACTAGCTTTGTCTTTGTTCTCATGCCACGAATGTCAAAGGCTCTTAACTTTAGTTTCTGAAAGGCTACTCCAACGTTGTGGAGGCGATGTTTCACTTCCTTGTCGATGTTTACCTCCGCTGAGAGGTGACTTCCAAGGTACTGGAAGTGTTCCACATGAATATTCAAGTTGCTCTCCTTTCACGGAAATTGGAGGAGGGTTGTACGGCCTTGGTGATTTCGGCTGGAATATGGTTTTGGTCTTTTGCGTATTCATCTTCAGACCAAGCTTCCTGTAAGCGTTGTTAAATGCACTCACGGCTGCTTGCATCTCGTAGACAAAGTGCGTAATGATCGCGTAGTCATTAGCATACCAAAGTTCAGATACGCCCAACCTTTGCTCTAGCTTTCAGGCGCTGCGGGCTGAGTAGTCCTCCATCCAGTCAGTAACATTGCTCCACTGCAAGTGGTAGGTCTCTTTGAGCTAGGTGGACGGCTACAGCCACATAGATGTCAAACAGGCTTAGTGCGATCACACAGCCTTGCTTAGCCCCTGTTCTGATGTTAAAAGGTTCAATATGACTGCCCTTGTATGCGACTGACGCTGCCATGTCATCAGGGAGGAGTCTTAAGATACTAACGTATTTGGATGGGAACACATATTTCTGGAGGATTTTCCATAGAGCCTCACGGTTTAGCGAATCAAATGCTTTTGTAATGTTTATAAAGGTTATAAATAGGTCGCGGTCCTGCTCGTGGCATTTCTTTTGGATCTGATGGGCAGTGAATATCATATCTGTTGTTCCACGCGCAATCCTAAAGCCACATTTTGACTGAGAGAGGTGTTCTTCGGAAATTGGAGATAAACGGTCTGCTAAGATGCGCGCCAGAATCTTTCCAGCAGTCGACCAGAGTGAGATCCCGTGGTAGTTTCTACATACCGATCTGTCCCCGTTCTTAATGATGGGGAGTGAGAATCAAGGCGTCTCTAAGGTCGGGTAGTATTTGTTCATTCACCCAGATCTGAGTAATAAGTTGATGGAGTCACGTAATTGGGAGTAAACCACCGTGCTTTAATACCTCGGCTGGGATGCCATCGGGACCGCTTTGTTTGATTTGGTTTTCTGAAACGTGGTTGCCACCTAAATGCACGTGTGTATTCCTCCGAGCTCATCTCTCACACGATGTTGTAGATGTCTGCATAAATGGTGTCATCGATATCGGCATACCTATTGAGAAGTTGCAGAAGTTAAGCAGAAAAGAAAAATTCTTTCGAAAATATTTCGCTCTTCATTTCTTTGGCCGAAAGTTTCTTCGACTAAAGAATCCTTTTCACCATTTTTTAATGCAGTTGCTACGTTGTTTCCACCGCCAGAAACATTGCAAGGTAAGGAAATGAAACTGTTGCTTAGTTTTTATACTCGAAGAAAAGTAAAGCTTATATGTCTGTAGTTAAGGAACGCGGTATAAACCTAGAGGCCTAACGACATTTAGCAATCTCCTTTTGTATTCGAATCTAATGTTAGGCTTTCAACTTAGGAATATTACAAGATTTTTTTTAAATTTCGGGGTTTAGTGTGGAGGGGTGTGTTACGCCCCCCCCCCTAAATTTACCATTAAAACATTTTAAATTTTCGAAAAAAAAATTATTTTATAACTATTAGGAAACTATCACCTAAGATAAACCTGTTAATTCAATTCTCTTTGTATTTTTATCACGAATTGTTGCATATAAAACTAAATTGGTGAGTGTATGACTGACATGCATATTGTTAATAATTCTTCCCTATCTGATGCAGCTGATTTACCAGTACTTTCATTAACTGATTTTTGGTATATTACCTGGTCATGAATTTCTTGATAATTTTCATCGACTCTTGTCCATCAATTTTTTACATTTATTCAGCCAATCTTTAGGTACCGTTTCATCTGTTTGGGTGATTTATGTTTTTCGATGGATTTTTTGTTAGATTTTCTTCATATATTGGTTGATTTTTGGCAAAAAATTGAATTTCGATTTTTCTTCTTCTTTCACTTATTGTACCCGACTTCCCTATTCTTTGCTTTATTGGTCGCTTTAGATTCCTATTAACTTAATGTACGTAATGCGATTCACTATCTTTGGCATTGGCTACTATTAATTTTTAATTCCTGCTTCGGATCTCAATAGAGTTATTTATAATATCAGTCTGCTTCTCTTGGTACTTCTACTAGTTTTCCTCATCTACTTAACTTCACATACCGAAAAGATCTCTTTGCCTCTTTTGCTGATAATCTAGTCAACTAAACGATAATATCTATCCTCTAGGCAAAATGTGCCGAGAATCAAAATGATCAAAGTAACCCTCAAAAACTATGAAAGAAATGTATAGCTGGGAAATGCGTATATTTTGTTATAGAAAATTCCTATTATATAAAGTACAAATCTATCCTTTATGCAATGTCATTTTTTTCGAGAAATTTAATAACTTACGAATCTATTTACCCAGGCTATCTTTCTTTTGATGTCTGTCACATCATAATTCAGGTTTTAGTATATCCACAAGTTGTTTGTTGATATTTATTATTCATTCGTTCTTCTTTAAATTGGAGAGTTTAAACAGAATTTATAACAAGAAGAAGAAAATCTTACTTTGAGACAGACAGAAAAGTAATAAGCCTGGCTAAAAAAGAGGATGTTGAGCTTTGCTACAAATGAGAATGAAGGCTTTTATGGCGCAGCTGCCAAATTGCAAGTTTTAAATTTCTGTTCTCTTCAAGAAAATCGCGGTGGGATAATGGTGAGTTAGTAACTTTCTTGAGATTTGAGAGACTTCCGCTTCGTTTCATACTCCATTGTTGTAAAACCTTTAGTTATTTATTGGGTTAATTTTTCATTTAACATTAATCAAATGGTAATTGTTACATAAACATTTCGCGATTTTGATTCTTTCGTATTTTTATGGGGTTCATTTAGATCTGAGATTTGTGATAGCCATTTCGAAATATTAATTTCTTACTAAACAAATCATTTCTTCATTACAAAGAGCCTATGGTTTGTGTCTTTTTCCTCTTTATAGTAAAAACTCCTTTTGGAATTTCAATATTATTTCTGATACTACAAGCTTAGCCAGAAAATTTACTAATTGATATTTACGATTTGCAACAAAGAATTCCAATGAAAATTATGCTTTCTCGGCAACATGCTTAATGATTTGAATATTTTTCGAAAGAACAGATTAATCAGCCAAATAATTATATTTTCTTTTCTTCGCTCCAAAATATATTTTTCAACATGTTTTAGCACATTGGACAAATTTCTTTGCCAACATAAACCACATGGTAGTGCTAAGTTTACGAAATAATGGTATCCTCTAGCCTCTTACCCGTGGATCTCAATTCTCTGCGGGAATCTTTTCTCTCTCACCTCACAAACATTAACTTGTGCTGAAGTACTAACATGACTTACAGTAGTGCAAAACAAGAGAACAAATACTAAACCCTAAATTTTATTGACAATATTCTTTAAATTTCAATGAAAATTACACAGAATATTTTTTGACGTTTGCCTCAGAGAGAGTCACAGTTTAATTTCAGAGAAAATGGATTAAAAATTTCAGGATGAAAGTAATATTTATTTTGAAAATGATGCGTCTAAAAGTAGAAAACGATAAGTATCAATAAATCTAGCAATAACCATAAAACAACATGATTTCCTCATAGATAAATGAAGATGATATTAATAAGAAGTATGCAAACCATTCTTCTAAAATGACTTGACCAGATAGATCACTGGCCCAAAGACTTCACCAATTTCTCTTTTTTTTCGTCGGATGTAATTTTATTCTATTATTTTTTTTCCATACTTGCCTGAGATTTTTAACCTTAGACGGTTTTCGAGGTCTAACTATCTCAATATTTATCTTATAGAGATCGCAGAGTCATTTGCTCTTCTCGATATTTTTTAACTTCCAACAGCCTTTTCACCGTTTTACCGTCTGTACATTGATCTGCATGAAAACAGGCTCATATATTCACGGTGTTAAAAGCAGGTATCACATATTTCAGAAGCAGATTCTTCTATACTGGAGCATCTACATGCCAGGTAAACGGATAAGCAGACAAATTCTAAACCTTGAAACACGCTTTACAACATAAAGCTACAAGCTCCAAATATAGCCTTAATTTCCTTTATGTGGTATTCAATTCTTTATATGGAGGATGCCTTACATAATACATCTGTTCCGTTCCGATTAAATTTAAAAGATTTCAGTCCTCCTAACAATCTATGTGATTCAACCGCTGAAAATGATGTTCTCAATTCTCAGCACTCCAGGGAATATGATCAGTAGTAAATCCAATCCTAGCTGATTTAGTCCATTTTCTTATAAGTGGATTCTTAAGAATCCCACCTGTATCTATATAGGTTCCTTTTCAAATTAGTCCTTCTTGGTCATCCGTTTTATAGTGAAAACATATCTCGGAATGTTTTTATCTAAAAGAGACTTATCTTTAGCGTTGACTTGCTAGCCCCGCTTTTTTTTATAGAGATTTATTATATATGATACAAACTCTTTTTCATCGAATATGTGAAAAGATTCCTCTAAATATCCCCCACTGTCAATCCTTCATTCTTCCACTAGACAATCCATTTACTTTCTGAAGAAGTAATCGATCTTACCTCGTTCACTATCCTGATATATGAGTGATAATGTGATTAGTTCCCTACGATATACGTAGAAGAGTGTAGCAATGTACCCATTATGAATTTTTACTTCTGAACTCAAAGTTATAATTTATCGCTCCTTAATATTGTACACCATTTCTTCGAATACCCATGATATCCTCGTGATTCCTTTATCATATATTATATAAATAAACGTAGTTCATTATCTGAGGCAAATTTGAAAGATTATTGTGTAAATTTGGGTATTTCTTTTCCCACTCCTGTGATTGTACCTATATTGCTCTTAGAAATGTCTAAGAGAAGCCTTAGTAACCTTAAGTCTGGCCTAAATACGACCAAGGAATTCTATTAATTTTTTTTCTGATTCAGATGACAAACTGGAATGCTCTATGACTTTATTCTCTCTTTGTAGACCTTCTCCTCTTCTCTTTGTCTCCTTGATTGTCTATATACTCTCATTTTTAGAAATTTAAATGCATCTTATTTTATTTTTTATTGGAATACGATCTTAATATTTGTCATTTTAATAATGTTTGTTTCTGTATCATTTTATCTTTTTCATATTTTTGCTCTCTTAACTAGTTTTAAATATGATTACATTTTAATCTTTTTCTTTTAATGATTTCGCATTAGTTTTGCCTTAAATTACATTTTGCGATTTCTTTCCCCTGTAAAAATATTTGAATATTTCTTGGTTTTCAAAAATTTTATAAGATTTCCCAATAAATTTTTCACGAAATCCCTTAATATTTTAGAGATTGCATGTAATTATTGATGGTTGAAGTGGTTTCATGACTTTATTAAAACTTACACGGATTTCAAGAAATATCTAATTACACACATTCCCTGTAACACACACACACACACACACACATATATATATATATATATATATATATATATATATATATATATATATATATACCTATATTAATATATATATATATATATTGGCGAAGTCCTTTTTTAGCTGTTATTCTCTTTTTTAGTATATGCCTCCTAAATTGTAAATTTCGATTGAGTTCTTTTCCCTAGCAAAAGCAGGCAGTAGTCACCGTTGATGCTGCATTTCGAGGAGAGGATACAATTTCCGGAAACTCTTCCAGAAACTGTAGAGATAAGTGAGTAATGAAACTAGTTGCCCAGACCTGCTGGATTCCATTTTTCGTGGATTTAACGTTGCATGAGATGGGATTCGAAAGGGTAGATAATTTGTTTACGATACTCTTCTGATTTCCTAGTTTCATTAAATCGAATGGGCCCAATATTGCACGGACGACTAGTGGCGCACAATCGGCCCACGTCCAGAACGTGTTGAGAGACTTAATTTAATTCGTAGGGATGTCAGTACTCCATAAAGGAGGTTTTTTAATGTTGACCTACACGGATAGCTAGGTGGTCCCATGCTTTGTTTGTAAAGAAATTCAGGTCCATAATGTACATATCTACTTTAGCTGACACCTTGGGGTCATCAACAAAACATTCGTTAAAAATGAGTTTAGAATTGTATCGGCAATGTTGAAATATAGTTTCTACTATTTTATTTAAATTGTGGTGTTTGAAGCTAGAATATCTCTAGTTAGGTTGATGTTATGTGCGCTCTCCATATTATTTTTAATCCCTCCGCTTTTCATATGCATGGTTAAATGTCTCGAAAGTGTAGTGGTTGTCATGCCAACATATTTTAAGTTATTATAAAGCTTGCAGTCTTCATTGGGGCAGATAAACTATTAAACTATGTTAGTTGACTTTAGATTTGAAGAGTTTTGGTAGCTGTTGTTTTTCATAATGAAATTGTTAACTTTTGTCGTTTTATAGTATATAATCGTCTCAATCTTGTCTGTTTGCTTCTTAACTTTGATGTTACGATTAACAATCTCCTTGGTGTTTTTTTCGTCTATTATTTTGGCCGACGACATCTGATTTCTATAGTACAGTTTGATGTTATTTGCTGCTTCCTGGTTACTTTTAGTTTCATCCGGGTCTATAAATTGCCTTCTTAAAAATTATTAAAGTTGTTTTCAATCATGCTGTTCGGCCAACCGTTGTTCACGAGGGTTTGTTTTATGCGGGAGATATCTTGATGGAACAGTTCACACGGGGGGCTGCATTTGTATGCTAGTCGAATATATAAGCCAATTACACTTATTTTGTACCTTTCATGGCATTCACTATCCGCGTTAAGGCATCTTCCCATTTTAACACTGTTGTCAAATAATCTCTCTTTAAGTTGATCCATATATGTAGTAACTGGCAAAGTGAATGCGGTGGCTTTTGGATTACCTTGGGTCCGACATCGCCAGCTATTATATGGTTCAACTTCAAGAGAGCTTATTTGAGAACAGTGAAAATAGGCCACACACATATTGCCGATACGTACACGACATCTACATCAACGTCTAAAACGAAGAACATCTGAAGAACATTAAACACCAATTTGAGGAGAACTCCGTATTAACATTCACTTATGAATTGAGCACGGGCAATAAACTCCCTTTTTTGCAGGTTAAGGTTCAAAACATCAATGGTAGCTATATCACAAAAGTATATAGAAAAGGGACAGACATGTGAAGATGCCTCAACGCGAATAATGAATGTCCTGAAAGGTACAAAACAAGTGTAATCAGGTCATACATCAGCCATACATTAGCAATCATGTGACATGAGTAACTTTTAGAAAATTATTAAGAGATGTCTTGTTAGCTAATTCTATGCAAGTGTTTTATGCAAGTTCGTTTTGGAAAACTACCCCCCAAAACCATACGAGCGTATTTACCTGCATCGATATATTGGAGATAATGTTTGAAGTTACGATGACTATTATGCCAACGTTTTCTTACTTATCACTCTAAATGAACGTTCACACCTTCATAAATCACGAAAATGAACAACATTTTGCCATGTTGTATGACTATTTGCTCATTAAATCCATTGGGCTTGTATTTTAATTTATTTAATGGCAAAATCAAGAGACAAAAGGGTGATTCTACCTAAACTATTGTTTCATTAACTCGAGTGATGCAAGGATTGCAAGAAACACAAACCTAAATTCATATGATACAGGCATTGATCACACAAATGAGAAACTAATCCAATTTGCAAGGTATCAAATACTAAATAAATTGTTTCACTTTTCAATTTGAAATAAATTCCTCGTAAATCTAAATATTCATTGTCATATATTTATGGTGAAATATTTATGGCATTGATTTTAATCATAGAATGGATAATTGACAATGAAAGATCTTTAAATAGTTATAACACAGAAGATTTTAAAATAAAAAAACAATATATATATATATATATATATATATATATATATATATATATATATATTGTGGAGGAATTCCACGTGGAATTTCCATGTGCTGGAGAAGATTCTGTTAGGCTTAAATTTGTAAGCTTACTCCCCCCTCCCCCTTCCACAAGTGGTAGCATTCGAACCGCGTCCACCACGGTCCATCTTTACACAGGTTAGAATAGTCTCGGCAGGAAGATTCGAAGCCATTCGAGAGTAGAACTTTTTCCCACTACTCCCCACCCCCCATCACCGCGGGGAGAGCCTCAGGCGTATAGAGTGCTCGTTTCCCATGAGGAAGGGACAGAGTTGAGAATTCTCGCCCGAACCAAAGACGATTCCCCTAGTTCCAAGTCAGGTGCTAACAACAAAGCAAAGTGACGGCTGAACTATTTGTGTATTGGAATTAGCCCCAGCCAGTGAGGTAATTCCATTTAACGATCGCTACCGAGGGATTTTTCCGACTTCTCTCACAACTCCTGTCGAAGCCTTCCTCGTTTGCCCCTCGTTTTCGGGTGGCCGAAATACTCTCCCCTGGTCCGCACGTTACCACCCCCCCTTTTTTTTGAGAACCGTCATCACTTTAAGTTCCCACTCAGAAGTTTTGAGCGCCCTCGCTGCACGTGTAGAAGACATCCGTGAAGCCTTACCCCGTCGTCTCACCCGGAATCTTCCGTAAGCCATTTGCTCTCCCCCTTTAGTACCTCAATTGAGTTAATTCCCCCCCATCCCAATTTGAATAGTCTCCTCCTCTAATACCATAAATTTTAAATTCATAGTCTGATTCCTAACTACAACCCCCCCCCCCCCCCTCGTTCCTCTGATGTAATTTTGCCCAATAATTCCCTGATGTAATTTTGTCTATCAATTCGCTCATTATTTTTTTGTAAATAAAATTATATTTTTATATATGCCTCTTTAAGCACCTTTGAGCGTTGACATTGCCCATATTATACCTGACCTCGTTGCACTCTCATCTCCCCCTCCGTCCGTCGAAACTCGTGGTGTTCCGTCCCATTGTCGGCTCGCCTTCCATTTATTGGTCCCTCCCCCATAGATATAATATGGTATTGATTTAATATAATGTCATACCACGACATATATATATATATATATATATATATATATATATATATATATATATATATATATATATATATATATATATATATCCTTAACTATTTGCAATAGGAAATAAAAACCGAGGACGGAATAAAGTTTAGTTTTAAAGGAAACATTCTCTATCACTTATGTCTTGCTATTCACCTATAAATATATAACTTTTGCAATAGACTCCTGTGGATGAATTTTTAAAGTTGCCAGAATCCTTTCCTAAAGAAGAATCCTATTATTAATTTTCTCTTCACGGCAGATTTTTCTTCCAAAGCTTCTTTCTTGCAAAGGTTAATAAACTAGTTATGACTTTCCTCCCCCCTCCCCCCCTCTTAAATCTGAAATAGATAATGACTATTTTGACCAAGTTGCAAATAATTCTAACCAACCTACGGATTCCTTCCAAAGTATCACCAGAAACGAGAGCATAAATTAGAGAGGACCACAAATTTAGCAAATTATAATCCATCAAAATAATATGGGAAAAAACGACGAAGTTTTTAACCCTTTCGCTGCTAATCGGCCATATATGGATTTGATCTAGTATTTCTTCTGCTATTGCTCGAGGGTTTGAAATTTTTTGTAAGTAGTTTCCTCTGGCACCTTTCTATCAGTTGTCATGTTTGAAATATTTTCATTGCAAATCAGTCCTTCTCAGAATGTCAAGTAGAAAATTTCAGCAATTTTGCAAACCAAGTTTAAAGGGCCACATAGACGATGAGTCGAGTGACTTGCTTAAAAATGTAGACTCAGATAACCTAAGCAGTATATCTAGCGATGATGTCTGGCCCAGTGAATCATTATATGAATTTGACAGTGATAATATAGAAGTTTTAGACGAAGAAAATAGTTAAAATAATGACAATGCAGATGAAAATTAAAAGTCCAACCCTCGGCCACGCAAACGAAAGCTGCATGCCACAACTTGAACTTAGGCATCTGGCTCGAATTTCTTGCCTGCGTTTGAATCTTCGCAATCAGGTTTGACTTCTTCATGCTTCATTATACAAAATTCAAAAGAAATAAATTGTTTTGAACAGTTTATGGACGATGATGCGATCAATATAATTGTCACACAATCAAATGCATATTATAAATTTTTGAAGTAAAGAAATTCATACAAACTGAATTTTCGCCTTTCCACCTTCAAAGAAACGGACGCCGACAAAATTCGCTTGTTTTTTAGTATTTGGATTCTCATAAGACAGAGTAAAAAAGAAAAATGGCTACATGATTACTGGTCAACTAATGAACTTCTTGAAGAGAAGATATTTGGAAAACTCATGTCAAGAGATCGCTTTCTGCAAATATTGAGGCTCTTACATTTTAGCGATAATACAATTGAAAGAGTTAGCAAGATAGAAAAAATTAAACCTGTCTTAGATCTCATTAGAGATAAATTGAAATCAAAACTGATTCGTTTCAAAGACCTTTTCATAGATGAAAGTCTACTTTTTTGCAGAGGAAGACTCCATTACAGACAATCCAATCCAAATAAAAGACATAAATCCGGCGTAAAAACGTTTGTATTTTGCGATTGTAAGACTGGTTACGTAATAGATTTGATGATTTATACTGGAACAGGTACAGAACTACTATCAACAATGAAGTAGGTGTGAGGGGCTCAGTTGTGATGACACTGCTGGAATCCTATTTGAATAAGGGCGATGTTCTTTTTGTTGACAATTGGTACACAAGCCCTGATCTCTTTGCAAAATTACTAGAAAATAAGACTGGGACTTGTGAAACAGTTCGTGCTAATAGAAAGAACATTCCTAAATTTAAAAATTGAAGAAGGAGGTTGAATCGATGTAATGCAACAATATATTATGCATAAAATGGTGTGATAAACGAAGTGTACAGTACACTTGTGCATGATGATCAAATGTGTGACAGAGGAAAAACCTAAATGTGTGAATGAGTACAACAAGAAAATATTATAGAGTGTGTGCGTAAAACTATTGCTTGGTATATAAGGTTTTTCTTCCATCTTGTTGACTTATCTATTTTAAACGCTTATTATATATACAAGGAGAAAACGAACGAGAGAAAGAAAACAATTTTTGGTTTTTCAAACAGTGTGATTGCACAAATGATAGATAAATATTAAAAAAATTGAATTTTTTTATATTAGACATATTGGTATCGACCATCGCGCCTTATTGATGTTGTTATTGATTTTATGAAGCCTCTTCCTTCAAGAAGAAATATTTATGTATGCGCCAAAACAACAAAAACTGAGAAAAAATATTAACGAACAAATTATATCTGTGCTGAATGTGAAATACCATTATTTGTTCACCCTAGTTTTAAAAAGTACCATACAGAAAAAGATTTCTAGTTCAATGTACATAATTGTTTCAATTGTAAATAAATACAGTTTTAATATATATTTTTTATCCTCGCTACTCGCTATAGAGCTATAGGAAGCATTTTAAATCTACTATTAACTAATAGAAATATGAAAAAATATGCACTTAAAAACAAAATTATGGAAGTTACTGATAGAATAGAGAAAGGAAGTAGATGTGAAGGAGGCCAGTAAACTACATATTCTTCTCTCAGCTGATACGTAATATTTTCGCGTGCTTCCACGCGTTCGAATGTGTGCCTTTATTTTTAATATTTTTAAAAGAAGAAAATTTCACTTTAAGATAAATTGTTTGATAGATTTTATTACAAAATATGTTTGGAAGGATGCAAAGAGCTATTAACATTTCACAATATTATCAATATGACGGAATAGTCTTATACTCAACATGCTGATTATCACGCAAACGGACGAGGCGGCCAGTCTTTGGCTTCGATCTATGCCTTCAGTGCCTACGTTTGAATCTTTACTATCAGGTTTGGGTTCATCTTCATTTATTACGCAAAATTCGGAAGAAATATTTAAAAAGTTTATCGACGGAAACTTGATAAATATAACGGTCACAAAACAAATGCCTATTATAATATTTTGAATCAAAGAAATTCATACAAAGAGAATGACACCGTTCCACCTCAAAAGAAAAACGGATGCGTACAAAATTGAGTTGTTTTTGAGTACTTCATTGGAGTAAAAATGCTTGTGTCGTGCAATTAATTGTAAGAGTGGAACATTACGTTCCAATAGAAAGAACATGCCTAAATTTTGAAAAAAATTGAAGAATAGGAAGGAGGAATCCACGTTATAGAAAGCCTTTTAAGTCTCCAATAGGTGAAGGGAAACATACAAATTATGTTTATTTAGAAATAAAAATAAAATTATGTAAGTAACTCATAAAATAAGAAAGAAAGGAAATGGGAGTGAGGTCAGTAAATCCTACGATATTCCTTTTTCAGCTCTTAATTTTAATGCGTTGTCCACGCGTTCGAATGTGTGCCTTGATATTTTAATATTTTTCAAAAACATTGAAATTTCTTTTGAAAAATAGAAAGAACCGGTTAAATTTTCAAATAATATTATTATGACGGAATATTTCGTTTTTCTCACGGATGTGAAGGGATAAATCCGCGAACTTTCAAAGTGCCCTTGGATACGAAACGAGCGCATTTTCAAAATGAAAAACATATTTTTATAATCACTGCAGTGGAAAAAGTAAATAGGCGGATGAAAACAATAGTAAATTATTATATTTAAAAAGATGAACATTCGCCGAACAACACGCCCATTGGAATTATCCTGCTAGCAGGCAAAGGGTTAAACAAGCTTATCTTAGGAAGCTTTTCACAGAGGAGCTGGAAAAACAATCACTAGCAGATCAGTCAGAGATCGTTTTTATTTAATCTAGTCCAATTTTTTATAATTAAGATTTGTCTGTAATGTCTTTAGCACTTTGCTTTGGGACTGCATTTATCCAAACTCAATTTACTAATATTTATTTCAAGATTGTCGCAGTAACTTTTTTCTAGATATTTAAATTTTAAAACTCAGAATGTTTATTTTTCCGCCCATATATAAAAAATATGAACTGAATAAAGACTATGATGGATTAATTATCAGTTAATTAAATATAAGAAGAAACAAGAATAAATACTCAAATAATAGTAAGGGAAAACTTACATACATTTATTAGCAACAAGATTAAAAGAAGACTATAATTTTACAACTCGCAAACCAAATAATTAAGCTCCACTTGAAGAAATTTCGTTTTGTCAAATATTAGGACCAGGATTGTTGTTCACTTGTGAGGGCAGAATGAATTCGAACACCTACACCAGCATGTTAGAAAGGAGCGACGTTAATGGAGTGGCCCCCTCAATCTCTAGACCTCAACCCCATTGAACATTTGTGGTTACACTTGGGCACAAGAGTGAGGGTGCACAAATGTTCCTCAAAAAGTGAATTACAGCCAAAATTAATGAAGAATGGCAGGAAATTGAGCCAAACACCAGTGCCAACTTAGTCGCAATTATGCAAAAACGCATAAAAGCGGTTCTAAAAGCAAATAGAGTACACGCCAAATATTAATTATTGATATGATATAAGCAAAACGGTTTATTTTGTAGTCAATTATAAAATAAATGAGTTTCACTCATATTCATCACTTCTTCATACCTGCCTTATAATTTGGGCCAAGGCTGTATGTTTTTTTCTTCCATTCTCTAATGAAGCCCAAATGATAGATGTGTAATTTATCTGTTATAAATTCTGGCTATGAAGAAGCTGTATTTATGCCTTTTGTGCTTCTCTAAATTCTTTAGTTTTAGTCATATTACTTATTTAGAATAATATTGAATACACAAGAGATAAATTTAAGCAGATACAACAAATATTGGTTAAAGCCTGGTTTTAGAAAACATACAATTTTATTAATTCAAACATATTTAAAAAATATTCAAACAAATTAATAAAACAATATTATCATCCTCATATAAGAATAATATGATAAATTTTAAAACCTTTGTTTAAATATGTTAAATGTATAAATCTATGATGGATGCTGTTTACATTTGGCCAAGCAGAATATAGACATACCAATACGGGGCCTTACATTTAAGATAATCCTATTGCTAATCCATGTACCCAATAGATGTATATTAAAGAGTCACTTCTGACTATAAATTATATTATAATTATATAACGATACAGAAATGGATACCCAGAAAATTTCAAGCCTGATAACAATAAAATAATAAGAAAAATTGACTTAAATAGCTGAAAGAGAAACGCAAATCGGATTTATAACATTAGAACAAAACGCTGAGTAATAAAATAGTGAAAATAACATAAAATCCCCAAGTAGAAAAGTCATGAAAATATGGAAGAGGCCCAAATAACGCAATAAGAAAAGATGCTATTATAAATTCCCGGTATGCAATCACCAAAACATATGATAACAAAGAAAATTCCATTTATACTGAAACCTTCCTGTCGAATTAATCTTCCCTCCCTTTTGGATTTATGCCACTTCCTCTTTACAAATTATTTTTCTTCGTCTACATCAGGTGTCGGGAAACCATCGCCCGCGAACCCAATTTCCATCGCTCGCTGAGTGATATATTTGTATGCACAAATTCTCAATACTGAAATTTAAATAATATTTGTATGACCAATTTCCGCGGTGGCAGTCAATAAAAATTTTGCGTATTATTATTTTTTAAATATATTAATGCATGAATTTATCAGATCATGTAATAAATTTAAACAAAGATACGAGAGTCAAATTTTATTTATCGCCCACCGACTTCTTTCATTAGAAATTTTCGCCCACGGCTCCATAAAGTTTCCCCATACCTGGTCTACACTGACATCCGACTTCTCTTTTGTTATATTTTGCTGCTGTTATTGGGCATTCTCTCAATTAATTGTTTCTCTTCCTTTCTTTCTCTTCTTTCCTTTCCAGATCTTCTTCATTTGGACCCGTCCATTGATGATGAGCACTAAAATTTTATTGTAATCCGATGATCCTTGGTTTTCCAGCACATTTCACAATAAACAATTTTGCCATTTTTAGTGAACTTCATCAGTTTCATTTTTCCCTTCCACAGTCCACACAGCTTTATCCTACCCTACCTAGTTTTCCTTTGCTCTCTTTCGCCTTTTGTGTTCCTTGGAGAAATATAGGAGGCTGAGAAATGCCACTATGCTTTCACTTGCACCTCAACATAAATCATTCACGAACGGATAGAGAGAAGCTTGGCATCGTGCCCACCAAAGCAAGCCGCATGATATTTCCGTCGAAATTGCCCATTTACTCCCAACAAAACATAAAAATGCTACAAAATATCACTGTTGTCTCGTCGCCATAATCCACAATAACAAGATACTATTGCTGAAAATAATTTTGTCGGCAGAAATATAAATATGTATATCTGAATGAACTTTAGAGCTCTTTTCACTTTTTATCGATAACCTTCTTGTATAAAACACCATTAACAAGGATGGCAAAAATACGAACAAATGTCTAACACATTTTGTGAAAGAAAATAGAAGAATGACAGTCTAAACGACAAAAATAATTAATATAAGATATAAATAAGAAAGTTAACAAAGGATAGCAAATAAAGTAACCTCTCTCTCTCTCCAGAACATCAGAATTGGAATTCCTGTCGTTTCCTCATGACCAAGTTCGGGGGAAACTTCCTAACAAAAACGATTCCCTTTCGAATGAGTGGACGTTAGGCCTGGAATCACGAACTTTTCATGTTACTTGACTATATATACATACATATAATCACATCCAGCATCCGGGGAATTGAATGAACTCAAGAATTCTCGGATTGGATTCATGAAAGATCGCAATCTCTTTTGCCACTTGTCCACACTTGAGAACGGGAATTCTGTTGAAGCCTAAGTTATTTTCTTCTTCTTTTGAATTTTAACTCTTACATCTCTTTTATAGACCATCAGATGCCAAGAGCTAACTATACGAGAATAACGAAAAAAGCCGTTCGTTCATTTGAAATGAGTACGACTAAGGTTAAAGAGACGAGGTGAAAAGGACAAAGAAAGTAAAAACTGATATTTGGTCCACTATATAAGCCAGCATTTCATGTCGTGTTAACTAAATCCACTGCTAAATTATCTTAAATATTCAAGCTAAAATAAATATGATCAGGTAGATGAAACACTCTGATAAGTGCTTTGCTATTTTAAGTTCCATGGATTTGTTGATTGGTGAAGATTTAGGGTCTTCTTGAGCATAAGTAACACGGCAAGACTAGATTCACTTTTTTTATCATTCAGTGACATCGCAACTCTGGTGAGGCTATTGCAGCTTGAGTTGCTTTATCATCTTAAAACCTAAACAAGCTTGCTTTACTTAATTATAAACCATTATCAGATGAAGCATATGACTACACTTACAGTTTCAATGTGCTCGTCCCTAACCACCTCACACTCATAAATAAAATTACACCAATTTCTGAACTCTAGATGATTTTAGTCCATATTAGTAAGTGTCATCAATTTTTAACTATTACTCTAACAACTGAACCATAATCAAACTCCTTAAAAGTGAGTTTCATAAACATAATGTAAAATACATTACATTTTAACCTATATGATTTCTGACATTCTCTATGGTTTATATGATAATAATAAAGACAGTAGATAACTAGGTGTCCAATTGTTCAAACCATTCGTGCTTCCTCAAACTAAATATGCAGCTCAATTTAGGTATCACTATCTGAAAAAGGGTGTAGCTATTTTGGAACAAGTAAAGCGAAGGGCGGTAATCTCATTCTGGAGCTGCGAAACAAACGATATAAAGACACTTAAATAATTTAATTTGCTCTCGCTTTAAGATAGACGCCGTGGCAGTCAATGGATTGAGGTCTTCAAGATTGATAACAACTATGATAATATAAACTTCGATTCACTATTTGAATGCAAAAAAAAACACCATGAAAAAAAGGGTAATAAATTGAAATTAAAACGTTTCCAGACGATATCATTGGCTACTTTTTTACTTCAAAGATCCCTTTAACTTGTAATGCTCTTTTAGATAATAAAATTCAAATTAAGTCAATCGACATATTAAAATTAAATTCAATAAGAACCACTTTAGTTATCCAAACAAAAATATTAAAGAATAAACAATATTTTCTATATATTTTTACTCCAATCTCCCCCAATACTTCATTACCATCTTTACTTTACACAGATAATTTTAAGGGAGTTAAAATTTATGTATTTTCGTTACTCATCACTTTTAGAAAATAGAAAAACTGGGAAGCTGAAAAAATTCATCTTTGGAACTTGGTTAAAAACCGATACTAGCATAATCACCGTGTTTATATTAATTGTACTAATGATTCTTGGAATTTGAATTAACTAGACATGAGTTTTGTAAGTTAGGTGGAAAATTTATATCACATTGTTTGAATAAATATAAAATGCTGGATTAAAACTATTCTTTTATACTTTACGAATGAATGTGGAGAATCGACGACTCCTTAAATTGACGGTTAAACGCAGAGGAGGACCAACCTGCTTATCATCTTCGTTACAGGGTAAATCGTGATTCAGTCACTGGGTTTAGCCATTTTTAAAGACCAGAGTGACCTATATAGCGTTTAATTTTAAGATTATCCACGTATTGCTTGGAATCCGGGGGAGTAACCCACTCCTGAAAAGAGAGCAGGATTAAAAATAAAAATGAGTAGGCTGCGGTGACACGTGCCGAATAATTACTATGGCTTGATCGAAAAAAAGTGAAATGATACAGAATGAAAAGCATGAAAAATAAAAAGAGGATGTGGAGATAGGAAACAGAACGTTTCCCATACGAGTCAAGGTAGCAGCCGAGGAGTACTAACAAACAAAATAAGTAATTAAACCAGATCAGTCAAGAGATATCATTGAATTTGCTAGCGCCGTTCTACACCATGGTAGAAGGACAAACGTCAGACGGCAAAGAGAGAGCGTGTAAGATCACACATCATCTTCACAGATATTTATATCTATTACGTAAGTTATGCATTGTTTCTCGGAGGAAATACAAGTAATCAAGAACATTAACAATGATAGCACAGACATGAATTATCACATCCGACAGCTCTTTTTCTATGTTAAAGGCAACGAGATAAAAAATGAGAGGAAACATCCAGTTTCATCACCCGGTTCTTCAAAACAATAGTAGCATTTTAAGTGTCTAAAAGGTTTCAAATAATATTGTAAACTTTATGCTCAATATCAAGAGTAATATTTTCTAGCCCCAAAATATACTTCAATCCAAACAACTGAATAATCCCACACAATTTTCAATTCTCTCTAACATATCTCAAGCATTGCCTGAGAATAGAGCCCAAAGCAGCGAGGCCGGAGATTACGTATTTTAGAATCCAACCAACTGAATTTTAGTGCCCCATAGAACTGCAAAACCGCATCGAGAGAGAAGAATTTTTCCAACTGAGGGGGCACAGGTGCTGAACTTGCCACTATATATGAATGTAAAGGACCCATCGAATTCAAATTTTTAAGGGATAATTTCTTTATAGCATGTCTATGTAAGCTAAAAGAGAGGATAATCAAAATTCTGCTTGAATATTAACTTAATTTTTCCTTTGGTAGCCAAATCGACCGCTTTTCTTAAGATCAAACAATAAAAAGTCTACAGCTCTAAAATTTTTTAAAAATCGTTAAACTTTAGTGAAATGTTCTGAAACCGTGTTACTATCTTTAATTAATGTGCTTTACAAGTGATACACGATTTTTTCTCTTAAAATTAATTCCAATGTTTTTCCAAAAATTGAAACAACGCTAATAGGTCGATAGTTTGTAGGCTCAAACTTAAAGTTAACAATTGGTGCTTATTCCTTTAAGAGCTCGTTATTGCTAGGTAGGTAATTACTGCCAAATTGAAACGGAGTTTGGTCATAGTCTTTTAAGTTAATAAATGGATTGTAAAATAGAATTAAGAAAACTACCTTGCAAATCATCAGCGAAAGAAGAACAACTCGTGATCAAATTAAGACAAAAGTGCAACTTTGACGACAGAGATGTAGTTGAGTTAAATCTTCAAACCAGTCTATTTACAATCTTAAAAATTCTGATGGTCACAGGAAGGAGAGCGTATAGCCATACATTAAGCCTTTCCTTACAGCCGATCGCAAAATACATCGGTTGGCTTCAGTCCTACTTTTATCAAATATGAGATGATTTGGGGAGAACTGAATTGTGTCTGTTATGTATGTAGATGTGCAGTGTTCAGTAGTTTTCAATCTAAGAGTCATGTTAGTATATGGAAAAGGATTATTGGTAGATACGTAGGAAAAGTTGTTTAATGGGTAGTTCTGTCATTATTATAGGCTGGGATAAGTTTTGTTGTTTTTTAGATCTTTTCAACTTCCACGCGAGGAAAATAAGTGGTGCTGTTAACATATGTCACCCAGGTCTATGTGGGCAGTTTTATCCAATATTTATTGCTAGTGAATTATGCGAGCTCTTACCTTCAAGTTATGTAAAGGTAAAGAAGAAAAAGCACGGTAATGAGTGAATAAATATTATATATAATTGTGGTGCTGAGTTTGTTGATTTTATTTTCCCCAAATTTGTAATTATACAACAGAGTAGCACGAACCATTTAATTAAAATATATATATAAAAACTAACCGTCCTTAATTTAACCCCCTAACCTTTACAGCGGCTTAGGGTGCTTTTAAAAGGGATGGCCTCACTTTTGTAACTATACGATAATTCTTATGATAAAAAAAACCTGATATTGTTTTCCGAAGAAAGAGCATGAATATTTACTCTCTTAAATCCCTTGCTGGCTGACTGTCAGCCAGCTTATCAGCCACTCTTAGACCTGTCAGCCAGATGGATTGAGTTGAACCACTGAGAAATACGGGGGCGAACGGAATAACCCAAAATAAAATGAAGACAAGCAGATTGGCCGGATCCCGAGTAGCATGTGAGAATGGCTTACAAACGCAGGTTCCGTTGAACATTTTGAAACTGAAGGTTCTCGCAGCTAATGGGTATGTACTGATTCTGGATTAAATATTAAGTTTCATCTGTGAGGGACCTCTTTGAGGGAGTTGGACCTGTGCTTGAGGAATATCAAGTAAACTTCAAAGCTCAACCTGTTCACCGTCTTAGAAAGTTAGTTTCAAAATACAACATAATCCACTTTGTCGTATGTTTTAGCGTAGATTTCGCTGTGATTAAATAATCGCTCAGATAAGAACGTAATTCAAAGATTCTTGATTCTGTATTTTAAATAGCTGTAGAACATAAGAAACAGGGTGCTCGATCAATTAACTGAATTAGGCTTTGCAGACCTCGACAAGAGGTTACAGTTATACTTAAGTTTAGCTAATATATGAATATAAACCTTGGTAGAGGCCTTATAATACCATTACCCTTAAAGTCTGTTTATCGTAGAATGGAGTCAGTGCGCATAAGAGCCTGTTTTATTTCCAAAACAAATATGAAATTGTAAAAACAGATAAACGACCTATATTGATGTAAGAAAAGCGATTAACAAAGAATAAAAAGATCGTAGGGAAAAAGAGACATCTAATCTTTTGGGCTTTGTGATCAGAGACAATTTAAATTAATTATGTGTATTTGATTTTTTAAAAGTTATTTTCACTTAAATAGCAATATACAGGGTGTTCCAAATGTCTTATTAATCCCAGAACAAAAACTGTAATAATTTATATATCATTTATAATCACCAATAAATAACTTTTTGTATCAATTGAAATATAAATAAATATTCATTCCGTTATAATGTAACAGTCTTACAGTTGTTCTTCCGCTGATAATGAGACTTTCGGAACACCCTGTACAATTACTAAGATCTATTTTATAGAATGTTGCTTAATGATATTAAATACTGATTTATTTAATTAGGTTCGATTGCTTCTTTATAGATATAAAGCAAAAACCAACGAAGGCACCTCCCGGAGAAAGTGTGCAATGAGAGATTTGTAAAGAAAGTAGTGAAAGATGGAGAGAGGGAAAACTTGTGGAAGATTTATAGCTGTTGATTTCCTCTGGGGGCTTTGGGCCCGTAGAACATACATCTGCAAAAATAGAGCCAGGAGGGAAAAGAACTGCGCCAGTTAGGGACGGAAGGGCACGCAATCCTGGAGATAAGGGTGGCCCACTTTTCGACTTTCCTAAACTATAATGAGCTATATTTGTGTTCAAGTTTACAAAAAAAACACCTCTGAAATCACTTTATTAGTATTATAATCATATGACTTATTTAATTAGCATAGTTTATAACACGATTTATTGAAAACTATTATGTTGTTCTCTAAATGAGTTTACTGTAGTTGCTTCTGAGTGGCTGCATTTCACTTGCAGTCAAGCTCATTTTTTGGTTTGGCAATTCTAAGCATGACTTCAAGGTTTCCCTCTGTGACATGAAGTTTCAAGGAAGTAGAGAACCCTCAAAGGCCTTACGGACCATTCAAAGAGATTTAAATCTGTTTTTACTTATTTTCATACATAGAAGGTGTCCCCATACTTTTATCCGACGTCGTACGTAGATTTACTTTTGTTAAATCTACTTTTAAACATATCGACGCTTGTACTTTTCATATCAGGTTCGTGCATTTGATTCCACGCTTTGACTCTGATACGAAAAGTAATTTCCACTAGCGTTAGTTTGATTTCGCTTGCTGCGTGAAAGAAAATATCTGTTCACAAGTTGAGGCAAAGTGTAACAATAGTTTTTAGCAAAATGCCTGAATCGTGGATATTTCCCATCATTCAGTCCCATAGTTTTTATCAATGGAGACAGTTTTGAAATATTATGAATGCTGAAATTTTTTTGTAATTTCAATAAGTTCATCTTCCACACTAAAGTTGAAAGGATTATAATTGGGAGGCGGAAATCACTGAGTCAATATGCAAAACCTCCAATTGGCAACAATATTTTTCCTTTTTTTCTTTTGTTTAAACTTCAACCCGTTGCGAAGTTTTACAATAAACAAGTTGCATACTCCATCTTCATTTTCTCAGTAAAAAGTAAAACTCGCGTAAGATAGAAATTCCTTTATTTTATGATGCTTCTCATTATAAAGATAGAATGCAATTTTTTTATATTTTACTTCATTTTGCGAGTCATTTACATAGGTAAAATTGAACCTTTTTTGTATCTAAGTTCTTTCAAAATTTTCTTTGCAGTTGGAAAAACAGCGCAGGACTCGTTTTTCGCCTAGTTTAAGGTTTTTTTCCAAGTTCTTTCTAAGAGCTCAGAAAAAAATAAAAAGGATTATCGAATATTTTAGAATTATTTCAAACAAATATAATTACAAATCTTGAAGTTAAAAAAATACATTAAAATCAATGCATGGCTATTTGTTTTTCGTAATTTTTCGTATACAAAATCAAATTAAGATGCGAAAAAGAGAGCTCTGAGGAAGTCTAATAAAAGTTTTTCTTGCCTTTAGAGCTAGGAACTAGGCATGAATCTAATAATCATTAGACCACGAGTGAGTTATTAGGAGATATGTACATAAAATTTTAAAAAAAGAAGTAAAGCCGGTTGTAAAGGCGGATAGGCTGTAGGCCACATGCAAAAAATCTGACAGCGAAGCGCACGGAGGATTCCCGCAGGTTTGGCTTGTTTCGTTATTAATTACAACTCAATCTTTCTTTGTAGTTCCAAAACTCTTTTTAACACATTGCCTAAACGTAACCATCTTACATTTGTGTATTCTGACTAAATTTCTTCCAATGAGCTTATTAACCCTCTATTATTCAATTCATTTAGACAAAAAAAAGTTACTAATTCAGTGACAGTCTTGAAAAGCCTTCGCGGGCAGCAGTTTACCCACCTCTGCTCGAGGTCATGAATCGAGCTCATCAGTCATCTGAAGAGGCCACCAACCCTCCTCCCCCAACATCTCGTATGAAGAGGAACGAACTTAAAATAAACAGATATTCGGAAACTTAGAAAGCACCGACGATGACGAGCTAAAATGATATGAATTTACCCTGTAGTTTTTGGTTAAGTGCGGATTATGTTAGGTTTAGATAATTTTGCTAAGTTAACTAGGTAAAAATAAATCCCTATTTGATATTCATATAATAATGGCAAAAGCATGTAATTGTTCAGTGCTGGAACAAAGTCTAATTCGCACGCTGTGCGACGAGGGTCTCAACCGTCGACAAATCGCCCTTAGGGGCGGTGGGTAAAATCCCCCTATTGCCCAAGTGCTTAAAAAGATCCGAGAAAGTGTGAAAACCCAAGACCCATCCTGTTTTTGTGGCCATGGTTGAGTATGCAACTTGACAACAGGTCTCTGCGTCACCGAACCTTCGGGATCCTAAGAAAGCCGTAGTCTAGCCTTAACATGAATGTACAGAGTGTGGCTACGTTAATTCATGCATCATAACAACCCACGTAGACAGCTTGCACAACTACTGAACTAATGTAACGCTAAACAGAAACCGCTGATCAAACTTCAGCGGAAGCGACCTCGACTGGTTTGAGAGGTGTTCACTGTAACTGGACCCTGCGTTAGTGGGAATGTGTCTTATGATGCCCGACTCTACGTTCCAGTTGTTCTCGACCGTAAGTTAGGTTAGAGTCCTCAAGAGGCCAACAGAACAGTGGAATTGGCTGGATCTCAAGTTCAGTGGTGGGTTGTATCACAGTTTATGATGGCACCATGAATTCAAAGGAGTGCCAAACTGTCGTAAGAAATTACATGATCTCGTCAGGCCGATACCTCTCAGGAAATGCACAAATTTACAAGCTAGGTTTAGTTATGTGTAGCGGGAAAATGAAACGCCTCACAGGGCCCAAATGTACACTGCAAACAGATTTAGAGATTTAATAACCAATTTGTTTAATAACAAATTCCTGCCCTGTGTCTAAGAAACGTTTTTTTTTATGTTTGTCGTGAGAGGTGAATAAGCTA
The DNA here is from genome assembly GCA_963969495.1 of Ceratothoa steindachneri. Lineage (NCBI taxonomy): Eukaryota > Metazoa > Arthropoda > Malacostraca > Isopoda > Cymothoidae > Ceratothoa > Ceratothoa steindachneri. Next base: position 75,404,025 of record OZ018337.1, read on the forward strand.
AATTAGTAATTTTTGTTATAAAAACGTGTTTAGCAGACAAATGGATGCTATCTGGTATCCAAGAAATTTCATTCGTATTTATTAACGTAAATGGATAAATAAAAACATATATCAAACATCAGATTTGATTCTACAAAAGAGTTTAGATCCGTTTCAGATCTATTCCTAACAAAATATCTGGTTCTCTCCCTATTGAACAAACTATTTTGAGGCAATAAGCTTTTAAAGCCTGTTTTAAACAGCCTCATTATTGGTAAATTACTTTTTTGGTGATCTCGGTAGAGTAAATACAAAAATGTGTCAAGCATACACTGGGCAAGTGCAAAAAATTAAAGGTGAACTCATCCGAAAGCATCGTGCCTATGTTACCTCTACAATAAAGATGTGTTTCTGCAAGGCAATGTACATCGGCACATTTCAGGTGTAGTGCGAGACAGCTGGAATAGTCTAGCTCGGAGCAACAGCTTCATCCATCATCATCTACTAAGATGAATCTGTCGAATTCTTTAAAAAGAACGCACCAGAAGAGAGAATTCATCAGTTCTTTACTTCAATTCCTCGTCGTTTAATTAAAGAGGAAAAGATAAACTTTAATTTGGTTTAGAAAAGATCTCTCAAATGGATGGAAACTATTTTGTAGAATCAATACTATTTTTTGAACTGTGTTTTCATCTATCAACGAGGTTAAAAAAATGAACGAATTTTCTTGGTCAGACGATAATAACTTCAAAAAATCAAAGTGTGTCTGATCTTTTAATTATCAATTGAAATTTTTTTAAGATGCACAAATGCACATCTGGTAGCCTTTGGCTCTCAATAAAGGATTTAAATAAAAAGAATTGGGTAACCATTAACTTCATGGTGCTATTATCGAGCTCTTAATGGCTGAAAACACTTTGTGAGTCTGGCATTGACGATCTCCTATTTCAAGTAAGGCTCCTGCAATCACAAAGGAAAAATTAATAGAACGAAAAAAAATATAGATCTCAGAATGGAATTAGAAGTTGAAATGGCTAAAAGCTCACCGTAGACGCAATCTTGATGATGATGCGGATAGTTTCTGTCTCCATTTTAAAAGATCCCACTAAGTTTGAACTAACCAAGTGAAAAATTAATTATCCTGCTGCAAACCGCTGTAAAATTTAAAGTCACAGATATTTATGCCGCGTCATCTCTCGAACAGATTGGCAATTACTCTATAGACAAGGAAGCAATTTTATTACCCTAAGAATTTGTTCCTTACGGCCGTATTATGCTTAAGAAAAATGGGAAATGCCCTTTTATCAGATTTAGTGTAGCTTCACAATTATTTATAAATTTATTATATACAAAAGGCTAAAATGTAAAATACATAAAAAATAGTTTTTTTTGGCTTAAATGTGTATTTTCCATTTGTTTTAGCATACGGTCGTTTCGAAACTTCGAAGAACTAACCAGCCTACTCCTATCGAATTCTTAAAAATAAAAAAAGCAGAATTTCAACTCTTTGTGCCATACTAAAAAACAATGCACGTTTTGATCATCTGCGCGAGGAATTTGAACAATGATTCATCTAGTTATTAGAAGTTATTTAGAAGATAATGACGTCTTGAAGGTGAATGAAGCTGTCCTCATTCCGGAAGAATACTCTTTACCTCGTCAAAATCCGACCACTTACGCAAGTGACATGGAGAATATTCACTCTTCAAACAGGGTGAGCCATAGCAACAGGGTGAAATATTCAGATCCTGTTTGCAACTGCTGTAAAAAGGTAGACCACACACTTTCTTGATGGTTCTCTCTTTAGCGAAATTGGACAAAAAAACTTTTATAGTAGCATCAGTTTGGACCATCGCAATTTTTTACTATTAATATTTTCGACATTATTATTTCAGCTCTCGAGTCAATATTCTTCATATGTGCTTAATTCTTAATTTTCCGGCCAATTTTTAGTCTGGAGCTCATTTTATTGGTTATGAGATGCGTCAGTATTCTGGCTCCCTTGTTTTGATCCTCTCTGCTCTAAAGCCCCCTCCCAACCCCACCTTCTATGATGTATGTGGGAGAGCCGAGGCCGTGCGTGTTACCTACCTTGAGCTAATTTGAGGATCGTTGCGCACCCCAACACAGGATTTTACCCTCACGGCCCGAAGCTTGAGGGAAGATCTGTTGCTGTATATCTCCCACACATTTTCACTTTCTCTAATTTCACCACTTTCATTACAGACTTTCTCCACGATACACCCTCGTTGTTATTATGCTTCAAAATCAAAGAAAAAAAAATCTATGGGAGAAACAATTTACTGTTTTTGTTGCTTTAGCACTTATCGTTATTACTATTGTCGCTATTATATTTATTGCTATTGTCTGCTTATTATTTTTACTTTTGTCATGATAACTCGTATTGAACTTTACTTTTACACCTAGGTTAAGCAATTACCTTGTTCCTCGCTCTGCTTCCTTTTCTTATATTATGTCGCCTGAACTAAAAATTAATAGATATATTTATATATATAATATGTACATACATGTAAACTCGCCCCTCCTCCCCCCTCCGTTTCCCTAAATTTGCAGTTATTTCAATTTAACAAGCAAATAAAATATATAATATCTAGAGACCTTCAAGACCCCCAAATTTTCTCTGTTGAGCAGAAAAATAGCCTTTGAGAATGGATGACGGAACTCGGACCACAAAAAGCAATTGGCTTTAAATAAATCCGATTCCGCAACGAAGCAAAGATAAGGCAATTGAACCAAGGAGGATTTTCTCATTGCCCAATTTCAGCTGAATTCTTCATTCCAATAACGGGGATTCAAATCCAGCTTTATATTGGAGACCTTTTCTCATTTTCCTTTGAAATTTAAATAAAAAAAACAACGATGGCATTTCCCGCAGAAATGATGTCAGGTAAGATCTGTAAAAGAAATTGATGAAATTAAAAAGAAGTGAAAATGCGTAGAATATATAAAGCAGCAATTCCCTCGGCCTGCACTGGGCCTGAAGGGCTCTCAACTCTATAAATTGGAGCCGAGAGGCCAACGCAATCTCCAAGATGTCAGCTACAGCAACCTATGCCCCCTTCTGTTCTGTATCACAGGATATTACGAACATAAAGAAGAAGATAAACGAAACAAGGTCGCCTTCGATAAAGCCCAAATTTATTGCTCAGCCATATTCCTCGAACGACTGAATTTAGACCCGAACCTTTCCGAAAGAAATGACTTCGACCATTCAGAGCAGAGAAACATCTGGCGACAAACCGAGACCTAATCGTAACGAGTCATTTCCTTATTTAAGACCTCAATGGAAATAGAGCTGTTTCTGAAACCCCTTTCAACTACAGCGAGGTGGCAGAGATTCAGTTTTATCGATACTTCACCTTTAATTTTCAGGAGATTTGCGTCTAGCTAAAACATTAGTCACAGCTACAATTCATACTTTAGTATTAATTAAGGTAACTAGAATTAATTAAGCGTGCTGCAATCATAGTTTGAGTGTTAAAATAGAAATATACGCCATTGCTTTTTGTAAGAAAATGGAGCTTCCTGCCACGCTACTAAAAACTACATATAATAGACGTTTACAATATAATTATCTTTTATAACCCATAATGCAAAGATATGTTGCTAACATATAGCAAAGACATTTCTTCATTATAAATATGAACCTAAGCTTTTTACACTACTGAAGTTGTTATACTAAAAACAAGCGTAATTATTTAAAGGACGCTTTGCTAAAGGAAGGAGTGATTTTAGAACCCAATAACAGCGATGGAAAAGATGGGCGGAGAAAGGCGTGAATAAGAAAGCCATAATTGTCCTATGTCGGGAATTGATCCCTCTTACTGCATATGATGACATCATCCAATTATCACTTATTTCGATCACTGCAACATCATTTGGAATTATCTCAATTAGAGATAATTCTGCTCCAAAATGATCAATTAAACATAATTCCGCTCCAAATGATCAATTAAACATAATTCCGCTCCAAAATGATCAATTAAACATAATTCCGCTCCAAATTGATCAATTAAACATAATTCCGCTCCAAAATGATCAATTAAACATAATTCCGCTCCAAAATGATCAATTAAACATAATTCCGCTCCAAAATGATCAATTAAACATAATTCCGCTCCAAAATGATCAATTAAACATAATTCCGCACCAAAATGATCGAGTAAAAATAACCTACCCAGAAAGGAGACTAAAGCAATTCGACATAAAGATGAAAATCAAAAGAATCTCATTATTTATTTGATGAATTGAAAGAAAATATTAATACTTATTAATATTAAATTAATTTAATTTAATTATTTGTTTAATTATTCATTTAATAATAATTTGCATTGACAGAATAAGCTTTCCATTTGTCAGTGTGTAGTATATAAATGTTAGTCGCGTGCGACTCTATTTCTCACTATGTCGGTTTATCGGTCGGTCGCCGTTTTACTTTTTTGGTTTTGGTAATAACATTGTAACGATTCGGCCGACTTTAACCAAATTTGAAACCCTTATGTTGTTTTGCATTTTCTTTCGAATGATATAAATGCCGAGGTCCTCCCATGGTTAGCCCGGAATTATTTTGTTTTGGCAATAACATATAACTACTATTCGAGGGATTCTAACGAAATTGGAAACCCTTATGCTGGAGTCACTCAATCACGATTTTGCGCGCGACTGCTTACGCACCATCGTTTATTGGTAGTCGGCAATCGAATACGTCAATCGTAAGTGCATTGTACGTAAATCTAAATGAACATCGTGTAACGTCGGTAGGGTTGGTACGTTCGTCTTGGGGAGCCACGTGGTGCGGGCCGCGCGCTGCCAGCCACGAATGTTTTGACCTTCACAAAGCAGTGGGCCCGCGCGGCCCCAACTCTCATCTGTCGCCAAAAAATTTAACCGATCGGGGCTCAGTCGTAATTATCTACTACATTCGTGATTGTAAGCCCGACTGTCAGGGTGCAGCACCGTAATAGCCAATTTCTACGACTGACGGCTTGAATCTGGCACCCGGCCTCACTGCTTCGTGGCGGCAACTTCGGAAGGGGGTATTTAAGGACCAGCGGGTGGCCAGTCCCGACAGTCCTCTCACCGAAGCCGACCATCCTCCAACTCAACACCACCGCCTCCGCTCTCGCAGTACCTTCAGTGCCTACAGAAGACAACCACCAGCTCCCTCTGTTCCACTCGGACCCCTTCCCTCCTCCCTACCATAAGGAGTAAGGACCTGAAAATTCTGTGGAAGGGTAGTTTTACCACACCTGCTGCTACTACTACTACTATCACCAGCTCTACAATTTCGCCGGCAGCCACTCTCACCACATCTCCGGCGCCTGTACCAGGCACCTCCTCCACCTGTACGACGTCGGCAGCACCACCTGTGACCCCCCTACTGTGCACACCCTGCCTGCTGACCCCAGCCCTGCTGACTCCAGCCCTGCCACCCCACCACGCGATGACGATGTGGTTCTTATACCTCGACCACGCCGAGGAAAGGTTCATCCTAGACAACGAGCCCTCCTCTACTGATGATGGGGATGAAGACAACGACGACGATGGTGACGAAGACGACGAGGAACCCGAACCCGTCTCGGCCGTCGCCGCTGCCGCTGTCCAACTACTTAAACTGAAACGCCGGTAGAAGTCAGAGCGGATGACCCTACCGGAGGAGACAGAGAAGGTTCTGGACAGTAGTTTGAGTCTGAGATCCGCTCCCTCTTTGGTAATGGCATGCCGGAACACAAGGACAAGGTCAAAATTGTTGCTTGAGAAGGGCGCCTTTCTCCACCCTCCTATGACGACCAACAAGCTGGAAACTTGGTTGACTTCAATCAGAAACCGATTCGGCAGGATCTCATGAAGGAAGAGTGGGCAGGGGGCACAGAGGCTCACCCAACGTGAGCAGTAGATCCTTCAAGTATTCCGGTTCCTAAAGCCCCACATTGTTCGGCAACGGAAACCCAGGGTCCTGGGGTTCCCGAAGGTATGTGTTTTTTTATGTTCATGTACTATGTCTAAATTCTTTTCCTATAAGACTGTGCTTGAGTTCTCAGACTTCATAGTTTACCTTTTGCGTTTACGTTTTGAACTTCATGACATACAATTTGCTCATAATTAAATGTTCAATTTCCAATTATTTTCTTGTAATATATCTTAATTTTCAGTATACTTGTGTTATTTCATATATTTCTATTGTATTTATATTTATTTATTTCATTGAATTTTCATAAAAATTGTTTTCATAAAAACTTTCCTCATACTTGTATGCAATCATGATCCCATGTTATTGTTTAATAAAATATATAATATCACCAACAATTTCATTGATTTCATCTGAAGGTTACATAGCATAATGGTTTATGTATAATAATGACAGATTAAAATGTGTACATAGAATAAATGTCTTAATAATTCCTTATTTTTTTCCGTCTGCCTCAGCTACAGCTACGGCCCAACCCGCTCCTACCAATGGCCGTGCCCTATCCGAACCAGAAGTGGTGCCAGTGCCACAGCCAAATAGGTGTGAGGATGAGGAGGAGGAGGATACCACCCCCGCCATAGAGGAGCCGCGGAGGCTGAAGAATGCCAGACCTGCCGGTGGAGCTGGTGGAGGCGCATCCACTTCTGCTACTTCGTCTTGTGGCGGCCTGGAAAAAGTAAGTAGATGAAATATTGTTGTTGAATGTATTTAAATAATTCAATCTTATTTATAGTTAACAAAAATGGACTCTCTCCCAAACCAGTTGATGCAGGATGCCGCGGCGTGCCGGGAGCACTTAAAGGGCAGGAGGGAGGTGGTGATGGAACCAGAATTACGGTACTGGTGTGATTCCCTGTACGTCATGGCTGAAGACTCTGCCCCATTGAAGGATGTGTTCAGGGCGCAGCTTAAGGTAAAGATTTTGTCTGCCATCACGAGGTTTGTGAGGGTCGAGGCTCCAGGGCATGATCTCATGCTGCACACCTATTATGGCCATCGCCAGCCACCAACACAAACACCTGGCGTACTATGCCGCATCTGGCGCTATGTTATACTCAGCCCAGGCACAGGCACTCTTGATCACTGGACAAGGTGCCACATCCCATCCACAGCCCAGCTACAACCCTGCCCATCCAGCCCCATCCTAGCCACATACCACAAACATCTTTATACGGGATCACCATGTGGCGGCTCTGCAAGGGGCCTCAACAACTGTTTACAGGCCGGCTGCAGTGTTAAGACCTGACCTGCTCGGCAAATCCCAGCCCGCCACTCAGCAACAGCCAAGATTTCAAACCCTCACCTTAGCGACAGCACCCTCAACACCCTTAATAAACCTTAATTATTAATGTTATAAAAACATAAAATATTATGATGGAATATATAGAAAAAAAATTAATTATGACTCAAAAGACAGAAACTGACATTAACATGTAAATGAACAGCTAAAAGTGGAAAATAATAAGGGAAATGTCTATGAAAACAAATTAGAATCAACATAATTAATAAAATTCCACAAATGAAAGATAAATGAAATATATATAAAACAATCCCCCCCAAAATTTAAGCGATTTCTTGGAGGACAAAACTATAAAATGTGACTCACATAAATGCTGCTATCTTGCCAAGCCACGGTTCCATCAGGCGAAGAGAAGTAGTTCTTGAGGTACTCCCGCTGTTCCTTGGTAACCATGGTTGCAGTGTTGCGTGTCAGCGTTGGAAGGTTGCCTCCTACAGGTGGGTCTTGCCTTCAGTTATCAGATATTAGTTCGTGAGTCTCAAGGTCCACATGATCTCCCTAGTTTCGTGGTGATTTCCGTCCTCACAATATTTTGTGCAGAATGCAAGAAGTCAATACAACAACCTCTGCACGGTGAGGTGTCAGGCATGTGGAGGTGAGGAACACTCGGAATCGGTTGGAGAGAATGCCAAAGGCGTTCTCCAGCGTCCGGCGGCCCCGAATGACTCTGTAGTTGTATATAGGTTCTGGTCTGGTGAGGCCTTGTAGGGGTTAGGGTATCATCAGGTAGGTGCGCACAGGGAACGCATCATCCCCTACAAGGAAATACTCCATTGGTGGTCCATTTAGATCAGGGTTTCCCAACTGGGGGCCATATGGCCTCCTAGGAGCCATGGCACATCTGAAGGGGGCCACATGAAGATTTTAAGTTTTAGAGGGTCCACATATCCATGAAGGGGGCCACAGGAATCAACCTATTGAAACCTGAATTATAATTAAGGCAGTACCTAATTTTAATTTATGCAGTTGAATTACATTTTTAAAATATTAATACATATATTTTCCCTTTTTTAAATATTTTATTAGCATAATAGGATTTACATTAATCTGTAAACAAATATTTTGCATCTTACAAGCTTATTCTGTGGCGCACTCCATTTTTCGCTTGATCGTTATGCGCCTGGCACCGTTGTTGGCTTAATGAAAATACTTCAGGTGGAACTTTAAATCCTTACAGTCTGTTTATTAAGTGTTTCGGCGTTATAGTATGTAAGTAGCTTTTATTTGTTTACCCTAATACTACGAAGTTGTAGTAATTTTACTAGTTTTTAAAATTATAATAGATTGCCACAAGCACAATAATATAAGACTTTTATAAGTAAATAACTGAGCATTTTTGTTTGTAGGTAAAGTCTGCCATTGTTAGGCCTACACCAAATTTTTTTTTTCACTTCGGTTTCACTTAGGGCTTGTTTACGACATTAGCATTTAATCTTAGATTGTACTTATCTAATGATTGTACTTATCGTTTTGTATCTGCATTAATTTGAGTAATATATATGTATATATAATATATTACCAAAATTAATGCAGATCTACCCCCCCTGAGGGAATATATTTAAGCTGTTTTGCATTTAGGTACAGTTACGGAGTACCAGGATGTACAATCAACAATGAAAATTTCAGACATTTCCAATTAATAGAAACGCTCATAAAAATAGTTGCATTGTTTTACGGTTCTTTTTTTGGTGTCAAATATTTACCATCAAGGGCAAGTATTTAGCACAAAAAAGGAAAACAAAATTTTCAATGCAGCTATTTTATGAGCGTTTCTATTTATTGGACATGTCTGAAATTTTCGTGGCCTACTGTAATAGGAGTTGGTGTTGGGTACAAACTCGGTGCTCTGCACAGGGAATGGAGGTTGTTTCTGGGTCTTTTCTCAGAAATAATCTTCCTTTTTCGCCGCTGAGGATAAGCGCCTTTCATTCTGCTGCGGTGAGCTTCGGCTCTAAATATAATATATTTATTATTAATATATTTATTTTTTTCTGCACAGATTACCCATGGCTATAGCAACGAAAAAAAATGTCGACAATACTCCAGTGAGTACTTAGCTTATGGTTTTATACATTCACCAGACAATATAACAAAGTCATTGTGTCTTTTATGTATGGCTACACTTTCTAATGATAGTATGCGACCAAGTAAGCTTAAAATAAATTTGGAGAATAAGCACAAGGACAAAAAAGACAAAACATTAGATTACTTTAAAAAGCTTCGGGATGATTTCCAAGCAAGGAGCACTATTAAAGATATATTTAGCAAAACAGCGGCAAAACTAGACAAAGGTTTAATTGCATCTTATGAGATTTCCAAGCTAATAGCGAAATCAGGAAAACCTTATATTTGCGAAGAATTGATTTGCTTTCAGTATCTGTAGTTATTTCAACTATCATGCAACAAAATCTCCCCAAATCACTGAAGTCATTCCGCTGAGCAACAATACAGTATCAAGACGTATTGACGAAATGGCAAATGATGTAGAAGAAAAACTCGTTAAACATTTACAAGTAAAGACCTTTACATTACAAATTGATGAAACGTTATTACGTGATAACGAAGCCCTTCTCATGGCGTATGTTAGGTTTTTGGATAAAGATCAACTCAGAGAAGAAATTCTTTTTTCCCGCAGCCTTGTGACAGATACTAAAGGTGAAATAATTCTCAAAGAAGAAGTGACCTATTTCAAAGAAAATGATATTCTACTTGGAAATATTACGGCTTGTGCAACTGATGGCGCCGCTGCTATGGTAGGGGTGATATAGGGGATTTATTGCACATTTAAAAGAGGCTGTACCTAAAGTTTTATGCATACACTATGTTGTACACCATCAACATCTGATTGCAAAAAACCTAGGAGGACGTCTGAAGGATTCACTTGATAGTGTAATCAAGACAGTCAACCTTATCAAGTCAAATCCACTTCAAGAGCGTCTTTTCCGACAACACTGTGCGCTTAATGAAGAAAGGTTCGAGCACCTACTTTTGCATACAGGGGTGCGATGGCTTTCTAAGGGCAATTGTCTGAATCGCTTCATTGCAGTTTGGGATAGTGTTGTGTTATTTCTGCATGGTAAGCAGCTCAGAGTAAGAATCATTTCTGCCAAATGTGACATATACTACCTTACAGATATATTTGAAAAGTTAAATATCTTGGACAAACAGCTACCAGGTAAAAATTCAAATATTTTAACTTGCAAAGACTCTATTTGTGCATTTATTGAAAAAAATAAGCTGTTCAAGACAAATATGGGGCGAAAAGAGTTGATACAGTTTCCAACCCTTCTCACTATTGAGAGTGAGCTGAAAGAAGATGATATTTTAGTATACATTGATAATTTGGAGAAATTGCATAGTGATATGAAAGTAAGGTTCAGAGATCTTCTACAACTGGACATTCTAAGTTGGGTGGTAGACCCTTTTGGAATTAATGCAGCTGATGTTGATATCAGATTACAAGAAAGCTTCATTGAGTTACAGAGTGATCAAACTTGTCTGGCTAGATTTAAGCATGGTGTCAAGAACTTATGGACAAATCATGAAATTGCTATGAAATACCCTTTGCTTTGGGACGAAGTAAATTTATATTTTATTGCTTTTCCTACTTCTTATCTGGTTGAGTCGGGTTTTAGTAAAGTGTCACACCTCCTATCAAAAGCTCGCAGCCGCTTAGAAATAGTAAGAAGAGGTGATCTTTGTCTGTCTCTAACAACTATAGACCCTGATATTGAAAAACTTGCGAAACTGCATGAAACACGACGATCGCATTAGATGAATAAAGAGTTGATGATATATTTATTTCATTTTGCTAAAGGATTTTATTTTAAAAGCGTATTACATTTTTGTTAACCACTGTTTAATATTTTTGCTATGTTTATAGGCCTATATATGTGACAAATATAATTGTACCTGAATACAAATAGCTGTTTTAATATCTTTTATCCTTTAAACTAGAGTTAAACTGCATATTACCTACTGAAAATAATGATTATGGGCCACAGGAAAAAATAGGGTTTCTAAGGGGGCCATAAACCAGAATCGGTTGGGAACCATTGATTTAGATCATTAGAAAACACCTCAGAGGGTGGCAGCTGGGCATTTTGTTTGTTGACTAATTCCCCAAGACGAGTCTGTGCAAACACCCCACTTTATGACTCTGACCTAATGACACCCACGTAGACATACAGGAAGTGTTTCTTATAATTATAGTAGTGTGTGCCACCAAGGGAAGGATTGCGGAGCCTAATGTGTTTCCCGTCAATAGCTCCTACACAATGTGGAAGGTTTTATCGTTCCTCGAAGCCAAGGGCAACCTGTTTACACCAATCAGGGGATTGTGGTGTCCTGAGTTCCCCGTCTCCGTAGAGAGCAATAATGGCCCGGCAGGTATCTGATACAATGTGGCTGATGGTGTTGTGGGCAACTCGAAAGGAGTATTGCAGGCTTTTGTATGAAGCACCCGTAGCGAGGAAACGTAGGGTGATGGCAACACGCAGGCCAGGCGGAATGGGTTTGCACCCGAACGTATGTTTCTTTTGAATGAATGGCATGACCCTTTCTACTATCTCATCAAACAGTTGGAGTTCTATTCTCGTGAAGTTCTTGTAAATTTCTGAACATTATTGAGACAACTCTTGCATTAGGTTTTCGTAATGGCCATATTCCATTCTTTGTTGCAGATTGGGCCACACCCAAACTGATCTCAGCTTCTTCGACTTTTTCTATTGTTCCTCTTCTTCGATCAGGGCCTTGGCTACTGCCACTCATTTAATGGCGACCACGTAGTCAATGATAGCTTGCATTACACTAGTCAACATTGATTTTGCTACTTGGGTATTAGCTTGTGATTTATACTAAATCGAGTATGCTGATTCCGGATCTGCAATCAGAATTGTTTTAGCAAGTACGGTTCCTGAATTACACACATACTCTTTAGTTACACATATGTGCAGTGTTGCTTCGGCCACCGTAGGAAAAGTATGTGTTGTGTGTGTTTGGTTCCTGCGTTATACTCTTGCTTTATCACGTTGTCAAATTTAGCCATTATAGTAATAGTGTTGAAACAGTATGTACACACAGTGATTAAGTGCATTTTTCTTTCAGATTTATCTCTCAATTAATTTGGAAATGAAATAAGGTTGTGCAAAAGTATATAACGGGATATATACAAACTAAGTTAAAAAAATGAATCGGCGAGGATGTATAAATAGCCCAGACAACTTTTGTTATATCTGTGGAAGATATACTCCAAGCAACCAGCTAAAAAAGTGAAAACTCCATTCAATTATTACTTTGGTTGTAAAGTTGGTGACCAAGACAAGCCCTGGGCACCTCACAAATCTTGTATTGTTTGTTATACGGGGCTCACACAGTGATTAAATGGCAAAAGGTATGGTATACCTTTTGCTCTACCAATGAAGTGGCGTGAGCCAACAAATCATGTTTTTCATTGCTACTTTTGTATGACAAATATTGCAGGATTCCCAAATAAGAACATGTCAAAAATTGTATATCCAGATTTCAAGTCAGCTATAAAACCAGTCCCCCATAACATGGAGATGCCAATCCAAGTTCCTCCATCAGCTAGTGCAGTTATAGAAGATAATTCATCGCCTGAAGAGGAAGATAACAATGACGATAAGGAAGATTCTAAGGAAAAGAAGATCCAGTTGATAAATCAAGAAAGATTGAATGATTTGTAATTGTCAAAGAAGAACGCGGAACTGTTGGGCTTCAGACTACAACAATGGAATCTTATAGAGGACGGTGCAAAAATATTTCCTTTCTGTAAACGCCATGAGGCCTTAGCTAACTTCTATACAGAAGAAGATGGTGTTTGTTTCTGTACTGATGTTAATGGCCTCATGAATCAGCTAGGAAACGATCATTTACCTGATGAATGGAGACTATTAATCGATGCAAGCACTTCTGCTAGTCTCAAAGATGTGTTGCTGTACAATGGTAATAAAAAACTTTAATTCCTGTCGTACTTATTGTTGGGATGATAGAGACATTTGACTCAATGAAATTTATTTTGGAAGGTGTTCATTACTCGCATCATAAGTGGAATATCTGTGGTGATCTAAAGGTACTCGTAATTTCTTTACTTCTTGGACTGCAGCTAGGATATACAAAGAATATGTGCTTCTTATGCCTATGGAACAGCCGTGACTACAAGAATCATTATATTATCAAAAGGTGGCCCAAAAGAGAAGAACTCATAGTTGGCTGATACAATGGGAAGCACATGCCTTTGGTACATCCACAGAAGATCTACCTTCCACCACTTCATATCAAACTTGGCCTTATCACGTGTTTTGGTAAAGCAATGGCCCATGATTTTGATGGATTCCAGTATCTCAAAGAGAAATTTGGTGCAAAGAAAACCGATACTATACTTAAAGCTTGCATTTTTGTAGGGCCGGAGATCAGAAAATTGATACGTGACAAGGAGTTCAGAAATAAACTAACTCTACTTGAGTTGGCAGCATGGGACTTATTTGTCCATGTAATGCAGAACCTCCTTGGTAATCATAGGACTGAAAACTATGAAAAACTAGTGGACAACATGCTAAAGGCCTATTAACGAATGGGGTGTCGGATGTCTCTTAAGATGCATTTCTTGCATTCGCATCTAGATTTATTTCCATCTAATATGGGTGATATTAGTGACAAACATGGGGAAAGGTTCCACTGAGATATCGCAATGATGGAAAGCAGGTATCAAGGCCGCTTCAACGAAAAGGTGATGGGTGACTCCTGCTAGTTCATACAATGGGATGATCCTATATACACGTACAAGTGCAAGAGCGAGAGTCTCAAACATTTTTGAAGAGTTTTAGAGTTAGGTGAGTATTACCTCTTTTATATGCAATACATATCTTGTCTGGGTCTGCAAAATGACGTACATAATGCCAAATAGGGTGCCCCGATTCCAAACCTTTGCCTAGAAACGTCTCATTCTTCTCAAACTCGTAATAATTATATCATTAATTGATCCAAAGTGACAAAGTGAGCCATATAACTAGTTGCCTAACTCATGAACCTTATGTGCTAGGAAAAATCTGAGCACATATTTGGAATCAGCGCACCAAAACTAGTTGGGTAAAATAACATTTACTTAAGTAGCAGAGACAAAGTAAAAATTTATTGTCTAGTGTTATCTTTCTGTTAAGCACACTTCGAGGTGTTATTAGGGACATAATCATGTCAAAGTCCTCCATGATGAAGGGCCAGGTGATGTTGGTGCTGCTGAAGGGAAACTGGGAATGCAATGATGTGCGGGGGTTCCTGCCCTTTTGTAGTTGCCCACTTTACCTCACGACCTACGGTGGTCAAAGACTGTTCGGACACAGTCGTATTACGTCCTACGATGTACGGGCTCAGCTACGCACTTCTTGTAGGTGCGTGACCTGAGTGTGGCCTATGGTCTTGCCAATCAGGCCGGCAATTGAGACCTGGTTACGCAAGTCTTAAACGTCTACGAACTGCAATACGACTATGCTTAGACAATCGTACAAGGTCGGCGCAAGGTATACGACTGTCAGACCATGTTGACGTACCATGTTGGGAAACCAACAGACCCTACACTCATACATGACCAACAAATCAGAAATTTATCCGTGCGGGAGCTGTCGGGGGACAAAATCGTGATTGTGTGACCCCAGCATAATATTGTTTTACATTCTCTTTGGAAAGATATAATTGTCAAAGTCCTCCCAAGATTAGCTGGTAAATTATTTGACAATAAAATTATAACTATTTGGCCGATTCTAAAGAAATTTAAAACTTATATGTTGTTTTACATTCTCTTTCCAATAATATATTTTTCAAGGTCCTCCCAAGGTTAGCTTGAGTATTATTTTGTTTTGCAATAACATTATAACTATTTCGCCAATTCTAACGAATTTTAAAACTCTTATGTTGTTTTACATTCTCTTTTGAAATATATAATTGCTAAAGTCCTCCAAAG
This sequence comes from Ceratothoa steindachneri, assembly GCA_963969495.1. Taxonomy (NCBI): domain Eukaryota; kingdom Metazoa; phylum Arthropoda; class Malacostraca; order Isopoda; family Cymothoidae; genus Ceratothoa; species Ceratothoa steindachneri. Next base: position 75,419,268 of record OZ018337.1, read on the forward strand.
GTTAGCTAGGTAATATTTTGGCAATAACTTCATAACTATTCGGATGATTTTGACGAAATTTTAAACTCATGTTGTTTTACAATCTCTTTCGATATTGAACGTCCTCCGAAGGTTAGCCCGGGAATTATTTTGTTTTGGTAATAACATCATAACAATTCGGCCGATTCTAACGAAATTGGAAACTTTTATGTTGTTTTACATCCCCTTTTGAATATCTTTGCCAAGGTTCTCCCAAGGTTAGTCCGAGAATTATTGAAAGTTTTGAAGGTCGTAAGGTCATAAATCAGAATAAGTGAGAGAACGCGAATTCTGGAGAGCTGACTTTGTTCCCGGACAGACTCAATTAATGACAAGACTGTCGCTGCACTCCCAGAGTCAACAACAATCTCCATATAGAGCATTTATGGAGACGTGGAGGAATCAAGAATAGCGAATGCACATAAAGTTTTATGGAGGTGCATCACCACACACAGATTTTTGAGGGTTCTCATTCAATTGATTTGTGCAAATTTCACTTTAGAAATATTTACTATTATCTTAACATCTGAGACAGACATTTACCTTATGATGTAAAACAGGTGAAGACGATACCTACCAAATGTAAGCAAGTAAAGATGATCCCTACCCAAAGAAAAGGGGGATCATATTTACTCAAGCCAGAATAAAGCATATGAACATAGCGAGAAATATCAATGTTTGTCTTTTATCAAAACGAACTGGTATTGAAAGTGAGCCCCCCTCCCACACCCATGCATTGTTTATCATTAAGTAAGCGTTATTATTTTTAATTGTAACTATGTATTTTGTTGAAGAAAGTTTAGAATTAGTTTGTAGGGGTGCAAAAATGTATCAGAGAAATTCCTTCCAACTCGATAATATAAATGGCCGATAAACTTACCAACCAAAGACGGTCTAAAGCCAGTCGTATAGCTAGAGTGTTGGCATTTAAATCAAGAGGTACCGCGTTCGAAACTCAACAGTCCCAAAACTTCATTAAATAACGATTTCTTTATCTCCTTAGTCAAAAATAACAATAATTTCTGCATAACCTAATAAAGCATTCAAACTTATCGCTGCTTTAAAGCGCCTAGAGAAGAGAAACAAAGCGTATGGATCTATATTCTGTTGTCATGAATTTAATGTCTTTTTGAGAAAACATATAAATTATTCTCAGCTTATTTGAAATAATCCAAATTTACTGTTCAAAAATAAATGTGTTAATTTTTGGACCTTTTAAAGGTTTAATAATGAATAGGGCATATTTTAGGGTAAATTTTGTTAGAACCGTTCTTTAATGATGATTTTGGTGCCTATGGCCCTGATGGCTGTGCTCTGATTCAATTAAATTTGAATAAAATCCTTAATGATTGCGGCAAGTGAAACACAAGCTATATCATGATTCATAGAGAGAAAAGGTAATAATGCCACATTAATACTAAAATATATTACACAAGTATGTAATTGTGTTAAATATTCAGGCATTCAGCATTGGTTGAAAAAAATACGGTTCAGGTTGGCGCAACCAGCGACTGATGGCAATCCTAGGATGGCCACGCGAACCTATTTAGTTGAACTGAGAAGGGATGCAAAATATATTGTGATATTCATCGCCTCGCCATTCGATCAAACTCGCGCTTTTCACGCCAAATCTTAGCCTCTCACGGTCAACCTCCAAGCTTTCCATTCAGGATAGTTGCAGCCTCTTGACTTGAGTAACCAAGAAGAAATCTTACGTAAAATTGTAAGTAAATAATGCATATTTCGAGTGCGTTTGTATAACCAAACACTTCAAAGTGATTTAGAACTTAAATTTCAGGGTTAAAGGCGGCCATACAGCAATTGATCTCGATGCTCTTTATGCATTCCTAGAGTCTATTCTGCAACCGGAGCAAAATATTAGGTTTATGTTTTGGAAGATCTTCTTACTTCTCTATATTCACCTTACCTTTGGTGGCCATATTTGCAATATGGAAAAAATAATAATGGTAAGCAGTTCTTTGGTTTCTTTTGCCATTATTTGGTATTGTTCCGTTCTACCGGAGTGATATTATATGAACTGCTGCTCCGAAATATTGTTTTTGGGCCTCCTTATCTTGTTTTACTTATCTTTTTTGTAGTCCTTGCGTATGCGGCATCTCATGGGAAAGCTTTTGTGGGCTCCTCCACAGTTGACGTTCTTGGGATTCTCATTTTTACAGCAATGTCCAAATTCCGCCCAGTTAGAACCGACCAATTTAGTTGCCTGGCACTCTTTTCTCTGGTGACATTCGACGGCGTAGAACCTATAGCAACATTAAGTGAATGAACTCTTCCCCTTCCATTTACTCTGGTGCGATTTTCAGGTAAAAAGCTAGAAGTCCTTCACTCTTTGCTTTCTGTGCAATTTCGATGTCTGCAAATACCACCTTGACTAGATTTTGCATCTTCCCAAACTTTTCTACTTTAGTGATGTTCGCCCATTATTTTTTAGTTAGCTCAACTTTTAGTTCTACTCAAAAATTTTCGATGAAGAAGAGATCGAGCCATTTGAATATTAAGACTCTTTCTACCAGAAATTTGGGGGGTATGGAGGCCTCTAGTCCGAGTTTTTAGAGTTTTTGGGGGGAGGATTCTTCCGAATCCAGCATATCTACATCTTTTGTTGTGTGGCAGATTGCGGCAAATCCTTGGGGAGTGTCGAGTAGGCGGATAAGAAAAATATTGAGATGACTGCATCTTGTTTCAGTCATCGTTGATCTGCTTGGTTTTGTTCTCCACGTCAGATGCAGAGGGGAACCCGCTTAATCCCATGGGGAAACATGACCCCCTGAGTCTTCTCGGATATGGGCGCTTTATTAAAGATTTACTAGGGCTCTTGCCGCTTTATCCGCTGAGGGAGTCCTTGATAGCTACCACAAAAGAGTCCCACCCAAAACTGTGTTTCCATAGCGCAAAAGATGAAGGTCACCGGTTCTGAATGAGATGTGAAATTTTGATAGAAGTAAACTTGTTGGCACGAACTTCCAGTGGCGGAGAAAATAAAGGTGTGTTTGTAGATAATCTACGTAGGATTGTGTAATTGACCCAAGAAATATCTTCCTCTAAATTATATTTCTAAAGGGTTTGTTAAGTCGAAAAATGACAAGTAATTAATAATAAAACAAGCTAAAAATTGAATGTTGCTCTATATAGTATCTCATGTTTTGTTAACGAACCAATTATTAGGAAATAAAGATTTGCCATGTGAGAAAAATAAAAAAATGACGAGATACAATATCAGAGGGTTCGGGGTTAACCTTTCTGATACCTTGCATTTTTTTTGTGCTATATGAAGGGACTGTTCTTTGCTACCCTCAACGCTTCCTACCATGTCGGAGGAACTCAAGAAGCGAATCACTGTCGAGCTGTAGACTGTTACTAAAGACATGCTTTCTCTCTCAGCTCTACCAACATGCACAAAATAAGTAGTTTTTCTCTATAGAAAGACATCATAAATACTCTTTACATACCTCTTCTTTCTTCTGCTCAACCGAGGGATAGTTACAGATATCGATCGTTACGTTGAACGTAAGTCTTTGAAAGGCACCAGTTTTCTCAGCAAAGGGTACCTACACTATAAACATACACAGTTTCACTCTTGCAATGTCAAATTCATCCTACACAATTCTCAAACTGACACTTTCATACCCAATTATTGCATTATGGAATAGCAAACATTCTTTGTCATAACGAATCACACATAATCGCATTTCACTCACGCCTACCCATATAAACTCTTACTTCCCGTATATGTTCGTCTTACATACCGCAAGCATCTGCAACATCCTTCTTTAACCCATTAAATCCTTTATTGTATCATCAGTCCTTTTTTGCCCGTTCCAATTTCCAAACGGATTCAGACTAATGTCTTCTCTGTCATATAAAAAGATTTTACCTGTTTTGCCAATACAAAATCCTACGATACATTGCCATTCCTATTGCCAAGAAAATTAATTTAAAGGCAGGAAAATAGAAATAGCTTAATTGTTTTATTTTCAAAAGAAATTGGTATATTATTTATTTATAATAGTAAAACACATTTTTCCCCTTATATTTTGAAATAAAACCCTGTTCTTTATTCGCATTAAACCTTTTAATTTCACAAAGCTGTTAACTTTGTGATATGAATAAGTTCCGCTTCCTAAATCATGAAGTCAAAAGTTGAGTCGACTGCAAATCATTTTTGTTTGTTGTTTTTTCCCCACATAGCGCTGAACGACCGTCAATTTGGATCGGCTTTAGTAGGTGATTATCAAGATTAAATCTTAATATCTTGACAAACTCGTCCCTGCCAAACTTTACTCCTTATCGGATCAAGATGTTTGCGTGTTGGTGAAGAATTCCCAGAAATATAAGCTATTACACTTTTTCTTCTTGCTTCAAGCAGTGAAAGATTCTCACTTGTATTTACATGTTTTAATTATTCAAGAAATCAGAATGGATATGTCTAGCAATTTTGTAATATTAGAAACCAGTATTTCTTAAGAGTATTTTTACTTTTTATATAAAGACAATTTCCTATCCATAATATAACCCTCTCCATTTAATTTGTTGTATTACAAAAAAACACTTTTGAAAAGTGCATTGCACTGTTTGTTCTCTTTGAGCTTCTGAAAACAGCGAATAGCCTTACAAGTATGATATACTCTACTGCGATTAGTAGGGACAGAAGCAGGAGTATTATCATGCTATTTTGTGATCTAAATTTTGTTTTGATCAAATCCATAGTCACGAAAACTGTTGTTTTATCCATTAATATGAAACCATAAGAAAGCATTTTCTCCTTTTTTCTAGGAAAGTATCACTAGCTCTCAGACTTCTTGTGGAAATAATGAGTCAAATATATTCATGAAAAAATATAATAATTACGTCATGGTTTGCATTTTCGCTTGTAATAATAACAGATGTAATCTGACTTCAAACTCTTAGTACTAAGCTTCAATGCTAATTAATTATCTTTTTCAAAATCTTGGGGCTCAATGGTACCAAACTTAAATCGCAAAATTGTAATGAATTACCATTCATTAACATTTTTTAGAATGCATTTCATACTTATTTCTCTTCAATTTGTCGAATGTTAATTGGAAATGAATTATATAAAATTATTGGATCTTTTCATTCTGAGTATCTAATGTCATCCCCTTCTAAAAATTTTGTTTTTTTTATTAATATTAGCTTTGTCATTCATATGAATAAAGCTTTTTTTTTCTAATTTTTACTTCCTCATAGGTTCCTAAACGCAAGCGACAGTTGCTTCTGGGGATTGTTTTCCAGTTCATGTATTGTTGAGAAAATTTAAAGTACCAAACTCTAAAAATATTTCTGTTTCGTTTAGGTGAAGACTAAAATTAAGAATATTATTTGGCCTTCCACGCGTCGGCCCGGAAACAACATTCTTGAGGTGACATAACAATTGAGTTCAAGGTCAGACTCAAACCCGATTCTCGTGGAATTTCGAAAGGTATTTAAACCTCTGGTATCTGTTTTGTGGAAGGTCAATTTACATTTAATGTTAAAGTGAGCTGTGGATCAACCATTACTGTGAATTCAATTGTGTTATTTTGTTTACTTCATTTCTGAGTAGTTTGTGTATTAAATTTCAATCTTGGTTCATGTTTTTAATTATAGGTCTAGTTTTCTTAGAAACAATTTTTATTCAATCCTCGAAACGCTGAATAAGGCACTAGGAACCCTCAAAGATTAACGTAATTATAATAATCAGATAATAATCAACATTTCCTCATCCTGGAAATGTTGTGACCACTATAGACTATTTTACAGATGTGTTTGCACCATACATCTCTTGCTAGTTTGAATCAGATGAGCTCATTGACATTTTCTGAGATGTGTGCTTCAAGGAAAGTCTTGAAGCATAGAAATACCAGTTCGAGAAGGAGGGTTACGCTCTTGTTTAATGTTCCTGGCAACTTGGCTTTCTTCCTACAAGTGGATGTGAACAAGCAGGAAATCTTTGTGGAGCTGACCAAAATCTTGAAGCTCATGACACTTTCAAGGGTAGTGCAGGTAAATATTGTAAATTAATAATGTAATAGGAATCTCTTGAATTTTTCTATTACATGTTGTAGTCAATGATCTGAATTCATTGGAATATCCCGAATTATTCTGTCTTTCTCATTCCAAGGCAAGGAGCTCTTCACCACTATGCTTGAAGGATGGCGCCAGCTCGGCAGCTGGCATTGGCGTTAATGAACTGTCCCTTTGCACTCATGAGGAACTAGATACAGGAGTATTTCTGCATATGGCTACAGATACCCTAAATACACCTTATTGAGTGATTGTCCGTAGCATTGATATAGATGTTGCAGTGCTGACCATTACCATCTCTGTGGCCCTGTGGATTGAGGAACTCTGAATTGCCTTTTTACCACGGCACCACTTGAGGTATCATCATTTATATCAAATGTGTTTGTACTATTAGCTTTTTATTATCTCTTATTTAAGTAAGCCAATGAATAACTCTTTTTTTTTCTTACCAGATGTATCTCAGATGTAGGGCAATGAATCTTCTAGCATTTCATGCACTAATAGGGTGCGAAACTAACTAGGTATTCTTTGGCAAAGGTAAGAAGATAGCCTGGTCCGTGAGGCAATCCCTGCCTGAGCTCTCTTTACCTCTTCAGCTGCTCTATCCGAGGACAACATCACAATTGTTTATGCTGCACAAATGAAGATAATTTGACCACATGCCGCCAATCACTGATACAATCCATTAACACCTCGTCCGAATCTCTTTCAGGCAGGACAGCTTAGCACAGGTGCATAAGCACAGAGCCTGTTTATGGGACAACGTGTATGAATATGCGACAGTCTCACACTCTCTATGGGGATGGCATCAAGATTTTCTATACTCTTCACCAACTCCTGTCTATACTACAACTTCCACTATTTCAATGGACTTGCCAAAATTAGCATTTGCAAGTGCAAGGCCGACTCTAAGGCTCTTTTTCAAGGCTGAATGAAGATCCTGCCCTGCGAGTCTCTCTGTGGATGTTATTTTGATACACCCGTAGTTGTGGCCATATCAAAATAGAATGGAATTGTTAACATTATTTTGCCTATTTTGCATTTATATTGCATATATAGAACATTTTAAAACTATTCGTTATTTCAAAGAAATATGCATATTTTATCCTAAGTTGTTATAAGAAAGGGAAAATTATTGATTGGGAAGCCTTGAAACGTTTTAGTTGGATTCTTGGCACACCTAAATGTAAACTTTAACGTGAATTTGATCATTTCAGCTATTTAAAGAAACCTAGATTTTACCTCAAGCTTTTTTTCGGAGGCTATTTTGCCAAAAAACAAACAAACATATTTCAGATACAAATTTTATCTCACTTCTGTATTTGGGTAAATTTATTTCTATGGCAAAAGATACTTCCCTGCCAAAGGGGACATTTTCACGATATTAAGTCAAAATTTACTTAACCTCTATTATTATATTTGCTATAAGCATGGAGAGGAGAAAGTATGAATATCTCCATTGGCATCTTTTTCCATGTTTTATTAAACAAATAGGATTTGATGTCAAATATTCGACGAAAGTCCTATTAAAATATACTGCAGCATTATAGGACTCCCCGCTCATTTACGTCCTATTAGAAAGAAATTCGATATATATTGGTGTGGAAGGGAAACAGGTTTCGATCAATAGATGCATTTGAATTAAAACTATTCAGTCAAAGGGGAAAAAGGGACCCAAATGGATGAAAAAAATGAGCAGAAGTGAAAAGGGGAATATATTGTTTGCTGAACAGATTACCTCGTTTATTTTTTGTCTCCAAATGATACCAACTATCAATTCGCTCATGTGACAGACATAAAAAACACTGACTTTTAAATGAAGCCTCTTACCTTACTAATTGGTGCTTGGACAAAATGAATATATTTAATATTGGGTTCGTGATTTATAGTTGAAGAGGATGGATACTGTAGTTCTTATCTAGAGATCCACTTCGGGTAGCAAAGACGTGCAGAGGTCATACTGTCATATGGTCATATATAATTCTAGCCCCTGAGACGGCTGGTTAGAAAAGGCATTGAGTAAAAATTAATTTAAGAAGTAAGAAAAGGAGGACAGTTTGAGGACTGAAAGTTAGATTGTTTGAATTAATAACCTTACAAGTTTCGAAAGTTTCCGCTCGACGACCTCATAAGACGTGAGATTCTTTGGACTTGTTTTCTCTAAAGTTTTTAGAAAGTTATTATATATTAAATCCTTCAACCTGAGGTTGTTTTAAGGATCTTTTTAGTTTTACAAGTTAAATTTTGTCCTCTTAACCTTGTGAGCTTCTTTGCTCAGTAGCTTTTTAAAATTGACTATAGCTTTGCTTATGAACCAAGGCACAGAAATACATATTTAGTTAATGGCATCCGAGTGGCTTTCGAGGAGATAATTACTGGTGTCTTGATAAAGAAAGATTTTACTCATTCCAAATAATCTGATTTCTTAACTTTTTATTCATTTCCGTCCTTTCAACGTCACTATTTATTTAATTTCATTATCATCCATATACTCGCCTAAATTAAGGTCTCAATTGTCCATTTACATGAGTACAAACTTTTTGTGTTATATGAAGTTATACATAGATATGAGACAATTTATTTTTAAATTATTTAAAAGAGAATTTCATAAACTTGAACAACAAAAAAGGGACGGTATAATTTTATAATTTCTGGGAGTCAAAGATGTGAGGTCAGAAAGAATTTACCTTTAGTTAATAACCCAAACCTTAGCTCGTCACAAAATAACGTGACCATATTATGTTCGCTCAGTAAAAGATGAGTCACCCCCTTTAGATTGGCAACGTGTATCACCATATTCTCCGGACGTGTTGCCATCTGAAGGTCATCCCGTTTCCTTCTAGAAAATCATTTATGCATCGATAATAATAGAGAAGCAATTGGTCAGAATTCATTTTTTTATATATATTCAGAAGCTATATTACTTGTATACCGTTGGCAAAATATTTCTGTAATTGAAGTAAACGACTTAACGGTGACTTTCTTCATTATTTTTTATTTAAGTCCTGATAATTTGAATATCTGCCTGACTAAAATAATATTAGACAAAATTGTATTAATTATTTCTTTGGTATTGTCCTTTTGTATACTGAAAAGTTATAGTGATAAAATTATGTGATTTCTGAGAAGACAATCTTAAAGATCAGCCTATGAGCCCCCAATTTATTGTTGACCACGTGCTATGGGTATTGAGCCATGGACGACGTAACTCCTGTTCGAACATTCTTGAATTTTCTACTCCTGAGCACGTTGGGAAAATATTTTCCAATCTTGCGAACTCGTCCCAAACCCCTTCCCCCGCCCCTCCATGGTGACGTGGTGTGAAAGAGCCGCTCTGTCTCGCTCTTGCTGCTAAATGATGAATCGACTCCGTCTCAGGATTAAGATGTCTTGAGCTTGTGACTCCTTTCTTCAAACTCCCCCTTTCCCTCCGGAATCAAGCATACAAATACTTGGACTATTCTGTAGTTCGAGGAGTCCAGGCCGCCCTTCAAGGCCGGCCTTATCGTCTCAACACGTGAGCGTTCGTTAGACAGCAGACTTCTTTAGCCGTGATTCTACCCAAGTCAATTGGTAGCTTCTGTGAATGGCAAGCCTTTGAATTTGCGCCCCAGTCTCCCTTCGTTGTATCAAACCGAAGAAAATCTTCATAGATTACCTTTGAAGAAAAAGAAGATTCCTCTTTCAGGGAAATTATGAGACTTCCCACATTCCTCGTTGAACGTCACCTTTTAAGTTTGGCTATCTTCATCGGAAAGTTGGCTCGGGTTGTGCCCCACCTGCCTTATTCGAATCGTGCCCACTTGCCTCATCGGATCGTTTCCCACTCACCTCATCGCAAGAAGTACCTTCCTTGACGTCATCGAACTGTAAGACTGAAACCTCCTCAATTATTAGTTTGGTCAAATTCCCCCTTTTGATCTGAGCCTATTTACATTTACCAATTAATTCTATTTGAGAATCCCTCCTCATAATAATTATCAAGAGGCTCTTTCAATCTAAATAATCCCCCTCTGTCTAGTATTATTCTTATTTTAATCTTTGTAAATAAAATTATATTTTTGTTGTTTCATCTTTAATTAATCTTGAACGATACTCTCGGCCTATTCAAGTAAATCTCGCCAACCAATTATGCGCTCTGTTTGATTATTAAGGATTTGAAACCCAACGCCTCAAGTTTGACCTCCTAGTCGGCCGTTAATCCCTGCGAACAGTCCTTCAACGGTTCGCGTTGCAGTAGGTGATTAAGTCATCCCCCCAACATAATATAGTAGTTAATGGTATACAGTGGTTGTACCACGACACATATTATATATATATTACTTCTATATTATAAAAACTGGTGTCAAGTGTGTGAGGTCTATTACATAGTAAATAAGTTTAGTTGATTTTCATCCCCTTTGAGTTTTAGTAGTTCCCTCTCTTTATTGAAGTTTTTTATTTTTCTATTTTTGGCCAAAGTACGTTTAAGTTAGTTCTAAATCAATTGAACTTTAGTTTATTAACTATTTAAAATTTAGATTATTAGTTGGGACCTGTTCTGTGTGTTTGTGTATTCCATTTTACCGGAATATTTGAGTTAATCCTCAGCCGGATTAGAAAGATTAACCTGTCCTAACCGTGTAGGAACTTGTAGTGTTCTTTCAGTGTGATCATTTTTTAATATTTAATTTGGGGAAAAGTTAGGCTTCACGTATATTACCGAGTAATTTCGTTAAGTCAATAGACCGGTTTGCGTGCGACGTTACCTCTAGTAAGCCAACAAGATGTCTTCTTCTTTTGCCCGTTTCAATAGTCAAGGAAAGTCGTTGGGACTGTCGAGCTAAGAATTATTAACTTATATTCGGGAAGAAGAGAGAAATAAAAGAGAAGAGAAAAGAGCGCAGGAACAAAAACTAAGAGCGAAGGAACAAGAACTAAGAACGCATGAAAAAGAACTAAGAGAAGCTGAAGAGAGAAGAGAAAAAGAACTAAGAGAAGCTGAAGAGAGAAAAGAAAAAGAACTAAGAGAAGCTGAAGAGAGAGAAGCAAAAGAACTAAGAGAAGCTGAAGAGAAAAGAGCAGAAATGGAAGAGCGGGAGAGAATAAGGCATCATGAACTGGAATTAAGTCGTAATCACTTAGAGTCAATGTCAATTAACTCCTGGACAGAAACTCCACAGTCCCCGTTAGTAAGATCAACCTTCTTTAAAGAAGGAGAAGTTTTTGTATCATATCTTATGCATTTCGAGAAGATTTTTGAAATCAACCATTGGAACATCGTGGTAGATGGTTTCAACAAATTGTTACATCTCCTAAACTCACAGTTGAGAGACATATTCATTCCCTTCCCTCAGATTCCACTTTGGACTACTCTACCCCCAAGTCTAAACTCGTAGCTGCCGTTGATATGACCCCAGACTTCTATCGTGCCCCTTTCCGTCACGAAAAGATCGGTCCCGGTCAGACCTTTCGCATTTTGGATACACCCTCCAAAAAAACATCCAATTTTAGTTAGATACGTGTAAAGTCCCCCAAGAGTACGAGCCCCTTCTGAAATACGTCCTAAAAAGATCAATTCCTACCTTCCCTGACCCCCGAAATCCATTCCTTCTTTAAGAACAAGCGCTGCTCTACGTTAAAGGAATGTCTAGAAGAGGCTAATGTTTATGCAAGTAGCCATAACTTGTATCCCAATGTTAATAAGAAGCTTCCTCCGTCTTCTTTCAAGTTTAAAATTAATAACTCCTGGCACCCTCCAAGAAATGCCCCTAAATTTCTGAAAGTACAAGGCCCCTCGAAACCCAGGAATCTCCCTCCTTCGGAATCAAGAGACATTAAGCTCATAATTACAACTCTCCCTGCGTCGTTATTCCCCAGAAGGCAGATAATCTGTTTCACGTGCAGAATAGAAGGTCATGTACGCACGAACTGCCCTCAAAATTCTCAATTTAGAAGCGTGTCCTCCCATCAGGTACACCAGGTTAGTGCCACTCCTGCTCCTCCCCCGTCTCTTCAAGATACCATTGCGTCTCTCTCGTCGACCAACAACTCCGGTCACCAAGTAAATTTTTTCTTTAATAAAAGCTGCCACAGTGGTTTGAAGTTGAAAATGGAGCCGTGAAAGGATGCCGTGTGTCCACTCTTGTACGTTACATTGGGTGCACATGCATCGTGGTATCCGAGAATTTATTTCCCTCAAGCTCCGTCGAAGAACACTTTGTGAAATATTACAAGAGGAATAGGGAATAATAACACCAGAAGCATGCCTTTGGTTATTGTGCTCCAGTGGCAGAAGATGTCACTGCATAATTAATAGTAAAATTATAAATAACAATTACTAATATATTATAACCAACGAAAATTATTTGTTTAGTAACTTGGGTCATTGTACGTTCTCATCTACGTCTGTTGTGTTATCTGTCCTAATCATTTTGACTGCCATATTTTTGGAATAAAAACGTTAATTTACGCGTAACTTGGACGTTCATCCATCATGACATGTAAAATGTAGATGTATAATTCATAATCATGCTTAGTTTATATCTGTAATTTATCATGCATCATACATTACTTACCATTATTTGGCTTGAAGCTACTGCAAGTTTTGTGAGGCAAACCTAAGGATCCGAATCATATATATATATATATATATATATATATATATATATATATATATATATCGATGAGGACTGGTTCTAGAAAGCTTAAATTTAATGTCTAAAAGAAATCCCAAAGCGAGTAAAATAGCCTTGCTACGTTTTGAACGCATTACGATAATCTTTTTAGGCATTTAATACAAGTAAACGACAAAATATTATGCTATGTTAAGAAAGAACAATGCTAAGAGTACTACAACTAGAACTTTGATAGGTAGTGTTGTCTTTGAAAACTAGACTTTGATTTATGAATCTACTAATCATATAAAACTGTTTTAAATGAATTTTAAATGGAAAATTCAAGCAAATTTCCGAAACCCTTTGTACCTAATCATAATCTTTGTGAACGCATAAAGGGGTCAAACAATGCTTCAGGTAGACGGGAAAAACACCAACCTGGACGCCGCAACCAACATCTAAAAGCATTCATGTAACTAAGAAGGAAACCGACGGAAAATTACGATTTAAATTTTGGGACAGTTGTTTGATGTAGAGAGTTTCAAAGATTCGAAGGGTAATGGGACAGTTACATTTTATTACGTGATTTCTTATCGTTGAATTTTTTGCGGTTGAAGTATCTTAACTGTTATATTAATGGTGCCAATAAGGGACCAGAATATTACATTGGGAACATCCTGTACATTTAAATTTGTATATAATAGAACTCCGAGGACTCTTTGAAACCGGATCCTTTAGCGTAAAGAAAAATTTTATATTTATTTTGTTTACGAAAACAATTTGAAATTTGATCTGACAAAAATATTTTGTTAACAATATGTGTAATTTTTGTTTAACGACCTTTTTGAAAATACCCAACTCTGCCATTATTGTGTAATGTTTGGCTTTTGCCACTCAGGCTAACCTGGTTGACACACTCAACTTAAAAATGTGTGAAGAGACTTTGCTAGAATATATGATGGGAAACCATTGTACAAAAAAGAATGATTTGAGGTACCAATAATCATTGTCTATAAGATTGTATGATAAACAAAGATCGTATGCGTGGTAAAGACGGGTCTTAATGGAGGAAATTTTGTATTTTAAATGCAAGCATCTAAAAAGTTAAATCCTAACTGCCGAATAGTAGGTTTCCTGTATATTGATGTCTATAGACTATTAGAATTTATCTTGTTAATGGATTACCTACATAGGTGGATGGTGTTGAAAAAAATTAACAAATTCTAAAGCTTGATCAAGGTTGTTTAAATATCGATATGGAATCACCTACTAAAAGTATATAAAAAGTTGGTCTATTTCAATTAGGTCGTTCAGAAAAATCCTCTCCTCCAAATGCGTTGTTAAAAAATCTGGTTCCAGAGGACCACTGGGGACCCCATATCTACTCCATCGTTTTGCTGCTAAAAATGGCCACCAACCATAAATAAGGTCCAACAAGTTGTAATATATTAAATAATGGAAATTTGGGGAATCATTAAAAATTGCATAGTTTCACTTAATTACAATTTAGTAATCCTCAAAAGGTCCGTAAATAGTACTTTAATATATATTACTTCTTATAACATATTTTATCGTTTTCTGTTAAAGTTAAACGCTAACCGGTACTAAAGAAATTTTCACCAAACCCAAATTGAATAATTTAAATTTCACTGCCATCCACTTGAAGTTTGGGTTTGCTTATTTCAACATAATCCACGTTATTCCAAGCTCAATTTTTTATGTTTTACAGAATTCGGATACTTATAAGGTTATTGATAACCAATTATTTGGGTGTACTACTTTTGTTTTCCCCTGATATATATATATATATATATATATATATTTATATATATATATATATATATATATATATATATATATATATATATATATATATATATATATATATATATATATATATATATATATATATTGATTCGAAACTCACAGAGTAGCGTGTGAGAGGAGTAATAATTGCAAAAAAATCCACAAAAAGATGAAAAGCAGAATCCAAGTACTGTGGAAATTTATTCAGCTAATTCTAGAGTAGGAAAAGGAAGGGATGGGAAGAATTGTTGACAAGTGTGTGTGAGGGGAAGAGAAAGATAACAACTAAGTGAGAAAAGTTCAAGCTAAAAATAAATAGGACATTGACTCCGTTTTGTTCCTGTTAATTATGTAGATTTTAACAATTTTGAAATAGCAGAGTAACCATGTGAGCTCTAAACATATATAAGAGAAAAATAAGCGACGCTCCACCAAGGTACAACGAAAGGATGTAATAAAGGGGCGTGAAAAATATCAAAAAATTATAAGGAAATAAGGATTAAAAGCAGCTACAAAAGGGTAAAGACGTATAGATAAAATCTCTACTAAATTACACCATTAAAATATAGAGAGAAGTGATGAAGTAAAAGAATGTAGAAAACCTTACTACATATATTTAAAACAATGCCGCTTATCGATGAGCTTTTGAAAGCCTCCGATAATCCTCTAGCGAATAAAAGGCCTCGACTCGCATAATACCTTCCTTCAAATTTCTCTGAAAACAAAATAAAAAACTTCATCTCTTTCATGTGTGGGAGTCTTCGTCTACTTGGGAAAAGAGAAAATGACTATTATTGATCGAGGAGAAAAGAATTTAACTTTAGTATACGCCATTATTGTATGACATTTTGTCCGATCAACATCCACTGTCCATTGTTTTATGGGAATGAATAACATATTCCATTGTCTTCTTGTATATCAATGAGCTGAAAAGAATGTATGAGGGACAAGCTTTGGGGAAGCTATTTGTCTCGCATTTATTCCCAATCATTTTAATGAATAGGCTCGAATATCAAATAGGAAAGGGAATAATGAAGGATATCCTGCGATCTAATTTTCGATTGTATATTTTACTCAAAATTTGCTGCCCTTTCAGCTCGTTATTTTCCCGCGAGTATGAAATTTGATCCGCGCGGTTTGGAGAACGTCGAGATTTGGCGGTAAGCGTTGCAGCGCACGAGGTCTTGGACAGTTGGGCGGAAATCCGAGGCATAAAAGACCACTTGTAAAACCTTAGAGCGGATTTTTATCAATAAAATTGTATTTAATTTTAGAATAAGTTTCCAGCGGAGGATTGACATCGTTAATTGGAGTAGAGGGGCTAAATACCAATAATCAACTTGGCCTTAGATTAATGCCGTTTTTTCCCAAATTTATCAGCGATTAATTATAGGTATAAATTGAGTTTCCGTTAATATATACAAACCAGGCAATGGCTTCGCCACTTTCCCCTCCCCTTACGGTGGGAGCTTGCGCTTCGCTACTAAGATTAAAATTTAAAATCTATCTCCAAATACGGGTCAAAATTGGCCTCGTAGGTTAGCAATGTTAACACCAATAAACTAAGAAAGTCATTATTGCTTTGCGAAATAATGATCTCTCGTACGCAAAATATTGGGACTAGGGAGATTACCTGTGAAAGAATCATCTACATGCTTGTAAAGAAGCTCAAAAGGGGAGATATAGGTGACCGGATAAAAGCATTTACACACTAGGTGCAAAGGATTGACCTATAGGAGAATGATAGAGTTATTTATGTAAAGAAACAACCACATTACTTTTCGAGCCTTCTTGGCCAGCATGTATGACAAGAGGAGAGAAACTACCTATTTTTCGACTGAATTCAGGTCAACAAAGGGGAAGCACCTAAGAGAATCCAATTTTAGCGCTCTTACGGTTTTACATTTCTCCGTTTTTTCCCCCAGCACATTCTTGTACCGGTCCTGGAGCACATGAACTAGTGTGAGCAGGGAAAATGCATAAACGAAAAAAGGTTTATCCAGTTATAGGACTAATTGAACAGATTTTTAATAAATACCATCCACACACATCTAATGCTAATTAATTAATCGAAGTAGTATAAAGTTGAGGAACGAGTTTGAAGGAAAAGATTTGTTAATAAGGAATAAGTGCAAAGATGTAAAACTTGACAATTTTGTGTTTTTATTTCAAGTGATCTCTCGATGCATTTAGCATCCAAAAGATGAGCAGCAAATCTTATTTTTACCATATTTCCTCTGAGGAAATCTTGTATGCGCGAGTTTTGCGAAAAATTTGTCTCTTGGAATGCATGATCAGATCATCGAGCAATTCTGTCAGATCACCAGCTAAATATAACAGTATCCTTCAAACGATGCGAGATCATCCTTTATACACTTGATTAGAAGGGGGCCAGGCCAATAAAAAAATTTGAAGGGCCTTTGAACGGTTTTCGTGTGGCTGAAATGACCAGCAAATATGATATCGTGAGCCGTTTGCTGGATTTGACGGACATGGGAGCGGGGTACACATAGTGTGCAGGACTCGGTGTCGTTTTCCTCGGTACACATGCTATAGAGAAGGTCGTCTTTGATGAGGAAGGAAATCACCTTATTCCCTCGTGATTTCGCACCTTCATTAGCACATAAAAAAATGGTAGGCCAGGTGTCTGTTCTCTCTCTTCTTGAAGGGGGCAGCCGCGCGCATCTTTTTCTCTCTCTTCTTGAAGGGGGCGGCCGCGCGCATCTTTTTCTCTCTCTCTTTTTTTATCTCTGACAAGGAGTTTAGAGTGCCCCTTTATTGTGCACCTTACAAACATCTTTAACGGTCTACAACAAATCTACTCTCACCTAGGTTGTTTTTTTTTGTGACCTGTACACTAAACAGTGAGTGCATTTGTAGACCACAAACTAAAGGAGCAATGAGTTTAGCCTCCTTTCCTCTATATACATCTAATTCTGGGCGATTAACATTGAGAGTCCTATGTTTAAACAAATTCTACCACAATATGAACAATGAATTGGTATAATAATTCCCTTCAAGTGCGATTCTTATCAGCCAATTAAGAGCAATTTTGATGTCGTCCACTCTATTTCTGTCATGATGGCGCATTTTAGAAACTTCCATGGTAACAAGGTTTGGGCATGACATAAAATATTGAATCCATGGCTTTAAGATACCGAAGACGTCACAAAATGCATAAACCAGCGTGATTGAACAAATATGGGCAGCCTGAAGCCGCAAATAAAGCATAAATGGAGGCTATCCCTTAAATTTTGCTTTTAAAGAGGATATCAGCATGATAAATTATTAGAGAAACGGAGAAGAAATGGCATCATTATTTCTTTAACTGTCGAAATTATTCTCTATTTTTTTAAATGAAAATTTGTAATTTGGATATCAATTTCTTATTAATTCTCTTTTATATTTAGGCACCACGAAATTTAACCAATTCTCACGACGGCTTATATAGAAAAGTACCTCAGCGGAAGAGATGGCAGAAAATATTTGCACATTATAGATGTAAACAAACACGAAATTATTTAAATTTATTAAGTTGTTAAGTTTTCACGGTTAGTGTCTTCATGCTGATTTGCAATGAGGTAATCAATTAACCAATTCTGAAGCATTTACAGATAAACATTGGCCCGTCACATTTTTATGAAAGAAAAAAGGGCAAGTCAGACGATTCTTTGAGATGGTGCAGAAGACATTTGATTTTGAAGAGTCCCTTTCGTGCTCAAGTGTGGCATGTGGATTTTCTTCCGGCCAAAGGTGAAAATTATGCTTTCAACTTTGCCATTTGTATGAGTATGACTTCATAACTGAAACACAACTTTCATTGAACTCAAATCATTCAAGTTTCTCTTGCATATCAACAAGAAATTGTGCTTTTGCTTGTTATCTGAATTAAAAGTCTGAACAAGCTGCAGCTTTTAGGGTTCCATTCGCAAGCACTTCATGGCACGCCAAACTGGCTATGGACTAATCTGGGTTTCAAGTCTTGCTCTACTTATGGAATTCTTGGGGATTTGTGAAGGTTTTTCCTGAACTCGCTCGACGATATCTTCCGATACTGGTGGTAACCCAGATCGATTCGTTTGTCTGCACATTCAGTCTTCATCTTTGTACTATTTGTGCCATGTACAAATCTGGATTGCTGTTGGTGTATTTTTAGAGAATTCTGTCACAAATGGAAAGACTGGTTCCACTAAGTTCTATCATACGATAGCATTCAAGCCTAATTTTCTTTTCCAGTAAATGACATATCTATACCTGAAAAGGAAAATACAAAAAAAAAACACTGGACAAAATTTGACGCATCTCCACACAGGCTTATAAAAGATGAGGCCAATTAATCGAGAATTATCAAAGTTATTCCTCTAAAAAGAAAAAATTCCTTAGTACGGGTTAGCATTTAACTTTAACAGAAAACGATAAAATATGTAATGTTCCTACGGTTCTTCACCCATCTAATTTTTTTGATAATGAACTATAACATCCATTTCAATGCGGTTAGGTAAGAGTAAGTATTCTTTAATCCACTAGAAAACTCTTACTGTTTTGCTTTTGGCGTTTGTATTCTTTATTTTAGTCTTTTCGGTATATTCTTTTGTGTGTTTTTTTCTCCCTTTACAATTCGGTAGATCATTATTATTTGAAGCGTAATATTGGGTTAATATTCCGCAATGTCCTTTTCTTGCTTCCGTCAAATAGTTGTTTATAAAGAACTTGATGGATTTCCTCGTTAGGCAACATTAAGTGATTGATTTCATTTTACGGTACAATGTATGTTGCAGATTTTATGCCAGATGCTCACCGCTAGTGTCGGTTTTAGGTTGGCTTTCATTTGTAGTTAAACCGATGCTAATTTATTGTACTTCGTATTATTTGAGATGAATTTGCAGATTAGTTTAGGATCCTCTGTGCCTTTCTATCGGCTTGTTGTTCTGAAAGTATGTTTAGAGATTATGTGGTATGTAGTTTTGGGGCGTACAAATGTCATGTAGTGTTTTCTTTTGCTTCTACAAGCATGTGAAAAAGTTTTGAGACT
Source organism: Ceratothoa steindachneri (assembly GCA_963969495.1). NCBI lineage: Eukaryota > Metazoa > Arthropoda > Malacostraca > Isopoda > Cymothoidae > Ceratothoa > Ceratothoa steindachneri. The sequence goes on from OZ018337.1 coordinate 75,438,765, forward strand.
AGTATACTTTTTCAGGTAAGAAAGTTAATATAATTATCCAAACGTTTCATTTTTGAGTATGTTTGTATCAAAATTTAAACGTGAAATATACAAAGGTTTTGAGCCCAAACACATATGAATAAAAAATACAGTCAATTGATTCGCGCAGTCAATATTTAGAAGGATGTCCCTCTTCTACATGACTACTTCAATTAGTTTTGGTATGCTAGAGACCAAATTTGAGATTATATCTTAGGAAATTTACTCCATCTTTGTTCCATAAGCACCCGAATTTGTTCCTCTGGATGGCTTCTGATTATCACGCACCAGGTAGAGTATCACCCATAAATTCTTAATTGGTTTCAAATAGGGTGAATTTCCTAGGCATTTTCCGCAAATTTCGATGTTTTTTTCAAGGAAGAACTTTGTTTTTTGTTTTTATTTGTGATAAGGTTCGCCATCAGGCTGAAAAATACATTTATTATATCATTCCAAAAATGGTCCTAAACGAATATGAAAATGTGCTGGTTAATCACATTTCCCCCTCTGCCATAGAAGAAAAGCAGCCCAAGAAGTAGAGAGTTTTCGGATTCTTCTCCGCACCACGACACATGATTTGTGAGAGCGCACACATTTTTTCATCCTACCGAGGAATCTTCCAGAAGCTTAAAACAAAGAAGGGAGATTCAGCAGAGACTATGACTTTGGCCACTTCTTCAACAGTCCATTTTCTATCATTTCTACAAAAGTGAAGCATCTCTGTAAGGTTCATCTTTGTGGGACGAGGCTTTTTCGCAGCCCTTCCTGACTTGAGACCTTTGTCGAAAAAACTGGCCTCAGTGTGCTGGTTGAAGCGGTCACACCTGCTTTTGTCAATCGTGAGAAAGATACGCACTGGAGGCAACCCGATCCTTGAACTAGGTTCTTACCAGGAGGCAACCCGATCCTTGAGCTAGGTTCTTACCAGGAGGCACTCTTGGCGTCCAGTTGAACCTCTTAAGTGTCCAAAAGACTTGTACATAGAAGGGTAACTATTCTTTATATATTCATTGTTAATCTTAAAGACGGTGCTCTTTGATGCAATACCCTTAGTAACTATCTCTTTGCATTTCAGGCCATTTTAGGGCAGAGAACAATGTTTGTACTCTTTTCTTTGGAAAGAACCATTTCTATAATTAATAATTATTGAAACATTAAAAATATTCTTTTAGCACAAAAATATTACGAAATAGATTATAATTATACATCATTCATTTAACTTACTGTTTATCATTTCACTGTTTTGAATGAATAGCAAAGTTACAAGGGCTAAAATTCCCCTCTTACAGGAACAGGAACAGAACGCAATTTTGGATTTAGCAAGGGAATTTACTGTTTATTTATTATTAATTTTGAAATGCTGACTTTTTAATGAATTTGGAATAAATTAAATAGTATAATTAATCCAGTGATGTAAATTTTAAAAACTGATGAAAAACCAATATTGTGCAGAGAGTGTATTACCCAAACAAATCGAATTGAATTCCCTCCTCTTCAAACTGAAGGTGAGAGGACGTGCAAACGACGCGTTCCACTTTCTCTCTCTCGTCTCTTTGTTGATTATTATCGCTTCAAGTCGCAGTTCTCTGACTCCAGTACGAGTTTTATTCACATTAATGGCATAGGAAAGAAAATATTGTAGCTAAATTAACTGCGAATGATTGATCGGAAAGGAAAAATTAATAAGTAAATGAAAAGACGGGTATGATAATCGGAAAATGAAAGGAAGCCATCAGGCCTGTTTATTACCTTGAACCATCATGTTTCGCTTTCTCTTTTCGTCTACTTTTCATCCTCTAAAGAAGCACCATGTCGGTTTGTCTCGTCAACTTTGAATTCTCTCATCAATTTGACGTTGCGGGATTCGGGTGTCATAATCCTTGTCTTTATCTTTCATCTGCCAGTTAAATGATCAACATTTGCTTTCTGCTTCTTTTATGAAGTCGTTTTCCTCCAAAGGGAAGAAAATAAACTAAAGGAAGTGTAAATTTCTAACCCATGGTTTTCACGTCTTTTCCAAATCTTGAGAAGTATATCTCCCTATGCCCAGCTCTCACTTTTAATAAATTCAGCTATAAGTAATCCAAAGTTGACTCTAATCATTTAAATTAACTCTCCTTAATATGATGCGAAGAAGTGTCAAAGCTGTAATATCATATTATTTTTAGCCAACCCTCAAATATGTTCGTCTATTTCCCCAAAATGCATTCATTTGAGGATCTCTCCAAATTTTCATTGCAGCTATGCTTAGCAATAGTGTTTGTGTTATTGTTATAAACGTCGTAATAACCACTAGCCCGCGACGCAGCTAGGAAATTAAGTATGATCCAAAAATAAGGTGGTAAAACTAAATTGCCCGGAGATATACTATTTGTTATGGGATAAAGAAAATTTAATTGTTGAATATAGCATATATTTAAAAAAAGAAAGTTTCACTATTCTTAATATGAGTCATTTTGGGTTTGTTATTTTTCAAATGATAAAAATTAACATGATAAAAGAATTATACCAATAAAAGCCAAATAACTGATAGTGCCCGGGCAGAAGGAAAGCTTGGAAAGGGTATTACGGAGCGCCGGTCTACGGCATTACCGCATGACCTCAGACACATCCATGACATAGTCGAGGGGCAAAGGGAGAATTCCGCCCTAGATTCAGGCTGTCGGTGAGTGAGTGTGTGTGTGTGTGTGAGAGAGAGAGATAGAGAGAAAGAGAGAGAAGGGAACCACCTATGTGTTTTGCCTGATAGTATGGTTGCTATCTCATTTCTCGTTTCCGCCTGGAGCGGAGTTTTCTGAGAAGGGAATTTCTATCGTAGTAGTTGAGAAAGCAGCCTCGCTCTATTTGGCAATAATAGAACCTGCTTGCTAAGTTGCGGGGGCAGCTATTCCATTCTCCGATCCATTTCCTTCACTGCACAGAGAATGAGAAGAAGCAGGGAGGACCCACGCCGTCCTGATCTGAGACGCTTTTTATCTCTACTGAAATCCACGGTCAAGGTTGCAGCTGGTTTTGCTGCATCTCAAGGACGAACGTGGCACTCATACCTCACCGACGAGCGACACTCCTCGAAGCCTAAGTTTACACAATCGTCTCTCTTTTGAATTTATTAAACTCAGAAAACTTTGCAGTTGCTTTCCACTTTATCACTAATATCCAACTCGTGAGAGCATATTTATTAATTCTATTTTAATTACAGAGCTTCCACAATGCCTAAAGTAGAGCGATATTTTCAATGCAATGTTAATAAATTAATTTTCCTTAGTAATTTAATTTGAAGTGAATAATTTCTTCTTTTACTGCTACCATTTTTCGTATTTTCAATTAATACAGTTCCATTAACAAATTACTAGTTATATTAATATCGCCTGAAATCCAATCTCTTTACTTATAAACCTCCAGAGTAACGATTACACATTCAATGTCATCCAACACACTCCATTCCGTCAACCATTCCGTCAAATAAAAATCAAAAGGATCCTATTATCATACAATATATATATATATATATATATATATATATATATATATATATATATATATATATATATATATATAGTATCATCAGTGCCTCGCGAGTATTTTTTATTTCTTTACTCTTAACCCAACATTTTCCCACTTAACTCAGCTCGTAAATAAGCGTCTCAGGATAAACTGTCACCAGGGCCAATGGGTTTGCTGATCTTTGCAGGACGAAGGCAAATTCCAAAGAGATTTGATCCCCAAAGATTTTTATCTAACCGATTCATACTCTTCGAAAGATACCCGAGGTACATTCTTTCCCATCATTCTCGCTTCCTTAACTTCGCAATTTTCCTCCTGAAGCTCATTTACACAAACTCCGGGAGAAATGCTCGGGTTGGTTTGCAGTTATTTTTTAAATGGGTGGAAATAGAAAAAAATCTTACAAAACTAACAGGAACTAAAAAAAAGCTTACCTTTTAAATTCCTTTAAATTTCTTCTCTTACGGGGTTAATTTCAGCGGAGCAAAATGCAAAATGTTTCTAAAGGAAAGAAATTTGTTGAGATTATTGTTTTGCGAGGCAATAATTAACCTAATTCTAGGGTGCTTTTGTGAGTTGCGTTTAGTCGAAACCTCTTTGCAGCATCTCTTCCTCTCTCTCATTGACCCATCTCTTTTTCATCTCAGTTTTTCAACTGAGCGAAAATCTTTAGATGAATTTCCTTCTCATCCGTCTTCGTTTTACGAAGCCATTCTGAACCTTTCAACTTTCAAATAGTTTTCTACCGAACTCTCAAACGAAGACTAATTACCTACCCGGGCCATCTTTCACATTTATTTCACTATAAGACTCTATTCTAATGGGGGGTGGTCATAAGAGGTGGTAACGTTTAGTTAAAGCGCAAAAAGTACAATAGAATTAGTGAATAAGGAGTGAAAAATACGCCGAGATTTTCAACGGTCAAAAAGTCATGTTAAGCTCGTTACGACCCTCTCAATAAATGACATAGGGATAATTTTGATGGTTAGACACTTACTTATTGTTTTAACAAATAAATATTTATTTAAATTTTAATATTAATCGATGTAATATTAATCAATTCTATGAACCAAAAGAGTGAACATTATATTCTTTTGATAATACGAGAGATGCGTGATCCGAAAAGAGAAATCCGAGAACATAAATACTCTCATTCATTCGGTGATTGAAGCCTTATCACCATCGTCGAGGGTGAACAACATTAATAACGACTTCCTCTTCTCGTCAACGCAGAAGAGGAAGCCATAAAAAAGTTTCTCTTATCTCCCGCTAAAGAAAACTCGTAAAGAAAATCCTACCCGAGGAATAAGGATAAAGAGGATCCAATGGTTAATCGGATAAAAAACTGAAAATAAATTATTTATCACAAAAATGTTAACTAGACTATGTGTGAAAGAGCGAAAGTATAGTGCAAATCAGATGAGAAGATTTGGCGAAGTCATAAGAATCAGCCGTACTAAAGAGCCCAAATTATCGTGGCAAGTTTTTATATGGAAATAACAGCGAACAGATGCCCCCCTCCCTCCATCCCGCCCCCTTCATCCAATATCCTAACGAGGGAAAATTTGAATTTAGGCACGAATCCAACGCAAGTTCTTTACCCTGTTTCTAATTGTAGTTTCTTGTCGTCGAACAGTAATCGAATGGTAGGTGTGAGTAGTGTAATATGGAGAAGAACAATAAGGTGAATAAAGAAGAGGCAGAGAGATGGAGGATAGAAAGTTTTGTCCATAAACTCAGATTCCCCAAGGATGAGACCTAAAAGTATTTCTCTCAAAGTAATATACACTATCATGATCACTAAGACGGAGTTGGTTCGCATCAACGTCACTGTTGACATAAGGGAAAAGGGTCCTCAAGAGCCCGGCCAATTAACTCAATTGCGTTTTTCCTTCGCAGAACAAAACCTTTGGGTGTGCATATTGCAAAGATATCTGCCCATATCCGGGCATAGCCGACTTTTACAACACGCTTCTAAAGACGAAATGCGGATTCATCTCTAGAAATATAAATGAATTATAAAGACCAGAAAAATGAAAACGATCATCAATGTTATGGTCTTTTATTGAAAGATGCATCAACCTAATCAAATTCACATTGACATATCTTCCAACGCCAGAGAATACACAAATATATTCCTCAAAAGGATGGCAACGAAACTTCAAATTTTCCAACCATGAGTGAACGAAAAACTTCTCCATTTCCTATAATGGACAGATCTCAGAGGCTTAGATGACTGTCCTTTCATTGTCGTGGACTTTTCTCTATCAGTATCTTCCATGTTCTCTGAAGAAGTCCAGTAGGTTCTTCCATTAATTCCAAAGTGCTAAAAGTCATGGAAAAGTTACCTACCGGGTATTGCAAAAGTCATGTTACATTCATTACGACCCTCTCAACCAATGACACAGTGATAAGTTTGATGCGGTTATACACGTACTTATTATCTTAACATATAAATATATGTTTAAATTGTAACATTAATCAATGTGGCAGGCCTCAGCGGCGAGCACGCGCTCCAAGCTGACCTGGAAGGCCGCGTCCACGTTGCGGATGAAGTCCTTCCCTATGATGGGCCACATGCAATTGACGGATAACTCTAGCTCGTCCACATTGCTATGGTGGACTTTGCATACTTCTTGAACTCGAATTGTTCCTACACGCTCGCTATAGTCGAGATGATTGAGGTGGAACGAAGGCAGCAGCCAAAATCCTTCGACCAGAATTTCATGTTCGACTCCAACTACTCTTGCACGGTCTTGGCCGTGTGGGCCGGAGCCCTCTCTTTCTGAAAGACGCATTCTTCGTGATTTTCACACCCTCGGCAGGACTTTAGCGCCTAAAATGTCCTTGCAATCGGACGCGAAACCACCCGGCGGCATTTTCACGATATTCGAGGCTACGATGCCAGGCATCATCACGGAGGCAGGGTGTTTGGTCGTAGACAAGTAGCGGACCTCGGAGACATCTTGGCCGAAGCTTGCAACGCAATCGTTCTGTTTGTTGAAGACAGGATCTACCGTGAAGGGATTTTTAAATGTAAGGGGTTGACAGCGCTCCCGACGTTGTTCTCGCATACAGTCTTCCACACGCCTTTTTCTATTGCCACCATCGTCCTTGAGAGCCCTGGCCACCGTGGCCTTTGAGATGTTGTTCTTCTTTGCAACCGCAGTCATTTTGAGCTTTTGAGCACTTTAGAAGTCTTTCTCACAGCCATACTGTTGAACATTTAAGATCTGCCTGAAGGAGCGCAATCCTTAAGGTGTTTTCCGTTCTTGAGTCTCTCCACCACATTTTGGACGTTCATCTGTTGACGTTGAGTCGCTTGGGGATGTCTGGCTTGTTGTAGCCCACGCAGAGGAGAGCAGAGATCTCGATTCTTTTCACTTCCATCTCGACACACATGTACACAATTAAGAACATGTTTTAATGACACGCCCTGGAAAAAATAGAACTTTAAGGTGCTTTGACGGAACTTATTATATCACTCAAGTAAACCTCTCGAAACCTAAAAAGGAACGAGTGTTTCATAACTTTACAAAACCCCGTTGTATCCAGGTAAGCCCCTATATTCCAGTAAATTGCAGCATGTCAACATGTAATCGATTCCAACAGTATGAAAGAATTTGGGATTGAAATTTGACCTATTCTGTCCGCAACATTCTTATATTTGTAGATGTCAGAGAGCCTGGGTGAGAATATACCGGGCCATCGCAGCCCAAAAATGCTTGATTGCGTGTGTCAGTTAAAAATACTTCTCGAACACATTCTGGGAAATGGTTAATTATACTGCTTCGATATTCCATCCTTTTGGGGGTAAATTAAGTTTCTGAATCGATGCAACAAGTCACTAACTGTGTAACGTAGAGCTCATCGCTTCATGGCGTGCTTATGCAAACAAACGGACTAGAACAAAGCCACGTAAACATACCTCACACCAGTATGGAATGACCACTATCCGGCACGTTCTCTTGTTGACAAATCAGGCTCATAGTATTATTGCGGCGGCACCACATCTAAACCCTACCTGTCCGAAACACCCGTGACCTTAACTCATCGGACCACACAAAATATTTTCAGCCCTTCAGGATCTAAGGACCAACTTGACGAGACAAGATTTAGCACTTTGTCCAGTCCTGCGGTGAAATAGGGGTACTCTATTGGGTCTTCTACCTCATAACCCATAGAAAGTAGAACTGACCATAAATATGCATATGCTATTCCCTGCAATGAAAGTTCTTTTCATTTCATCATTAAGCAACGTTGGTTGTCATTTCGCTCTCTATGGTGTGCGGTATTATCATTTATAAGGTACTCTGGGTACAAACCTGACACCATAGATAGAGGAATTTTGAATGTGCCATCCGTCTGACATCCACGACCATGACCCGTTTGAATTCCGATAATTCAGCTTGCCTTTCCATTCGTAGCCTAGCCATTTCTCACACCCACCCAAGAAATGAGAGACCACAACCGAGAGAGGCCTAAACATTTTCCTATCTTCACGGTAACGCTGCCCAACAGTTCTTTTGCGTACTTTAATATCATGTAATTTGGCACTTGCTAGTCCCTCTATCTTTCCCACTACGAACAAATTCATAGTCCACTTCTTTAGGATGAAGGCGTCTCGTCCTCACCTCGCTCTGTAACGTGTGGATCTTTCTGTTAAGTCTCACTCCTTCAAGAATTGCACCTCTATGTGGGACAGGTACTGTTGCAAAAACACAAGTTAAGCAACATGATATGCAGCTTTATGTGGGACAGTTACTGCTGCAAGAAGAGAAGCTCAGCAACATGATATGCATTTTATTTTCTGAAAAGGGACGTGATAGAACCTCATTTTAAAGTCGGATATAAACCCCCGATCTCTAAAGTATGTGACAACGGAGCAAAATCGACGTAAATATAGAGTCCATACAGTGACTAGCCATCGCCGCTGTAACTTAACTTCATTTATCCCAGGAGGTGTATTTCTACTTTGCTTTGACGTAAATATATATGCGATTGTAAATATGTATACCGATGATGATTTTCAAAGATATTTATGTTTCAATATCAGCTCTTTTCTCCACACCTATCAGATAACCGATTGCTTTTTCTACCTCAGGTAATTTATCCACAACAAAATAGGCAGAATTCAGCCTTCTTTTTTCTCTTGCCGAATATTTCCCTTATATTTCTCTTCCAAACTCCTAAACTGAGCGCCTTCTCTTTCCTACTCGTCGCCAGACTTCCTTTCTTTGGGGAAAGAAGGCAAGTTAGGGAGGGGCGTACCCTCCCCGCCCGTAATGCCGTTTGCATTGCCTTCATTTTATCAAAATTCCAGGATTAAAATCTTCCTGGAAGGAATCAAATGAGTCTATCGGTTGCCTTTCTCTTATATCCGAGCCCTCAAATACCGCTGTTACTTGTCTGATTTCTCTCGATCAAGATTATCTATTGACATGGGGTTTCCTTTCGATTTTTGACATTTGGATGATTCCTTATATTCTTGATCCATCTTCCCATTTTTTTATTATCTAAGAGAATCATATCAAGTCAGATCCCCCCTTTTTCTCGACTTGAAAGAAATCTTTAGCGTTCTTTTTCTATCCACACCCACCCGTTCTTGCCTTGTCAATTCTCTATTCTATTCCTCTCTGAAAATTAAGGTTCTTATATCCTGACTCCTTCTATCCTCTCACTGACTCGAATGTGTATGGGCTATCAACCCCTCTCTCGCTATGGCCCTCAAGTCTTGAATACAAAATACTTCACTAGAGCTCAAAAAATAAGGTTCACTTATACATTTTCCCTCACCATATTTCGACCTCTTTTGATCCCGGCAAGTGACCTTACCCTTTTTGATTCAACCCTAACATCATCTTCTTACAGTCGTGATATGACTGTTAAAGTTTCTAACATATTTAAATTAGCATACTAAATATTTATTGCAAAATTAAATCAAGATAAAGATGATGGAAGTGATTGTGTTTGACTGGAATTAATAATGGCTGTTAAGGGCCAAACGTGAGCCAAATATTACAGAATAAATTTGCCCAAGATGCGAAAAGTTTGAAGAACAGCGAATTCCATTAAATTTAATGTGGCGAATGCAAGTTTATCTCGTTAAAAGATAAAATATGGTTGATTTTTTAAATAATATATAACATTGTAATTCACACAATTTTTACTTAACGAAGTTCACTTTTGCTTACGAACTGCAAAATTTCAAGTTTAAATCCGCCACCGCGTCCTTTGAATAGAGCGAAAATATGATCACCCTTAGAAAAATGAAAACATTCTGCCTTTCTTTAATAAAAAAAGACTCTCCTCATTTTATTCTCTGTATCAAAAATATAAATCTCTTTATCCACTATATTACATGTTTTTTTTAAACATTTGATGGCAATTTTCTCTCATTTACCGTCGTAAAGAAGGCGATAGTTTATGTAAAATTGTGAAAATGGGTTCGTTGCGCCCCTTTATTAAGAGGGAATTTTTATGGTTTCATCTTTGCTTAAAAGTTTCTAAGATGAGGAATTGATCGGGCCCCCTTCAAACGATTCTGATGAAGACGATTATAGACCAAGGGAAGCAATGGCGTTCAAAGATGGACCAAATGAAAGGATATTAGATCGATTATCGAAAGAACACTCTTAGCTTTCTAATATATATATATATATATATATATATATATATATATATAATTTTTAAATAAATAACCAATGGCGAGAAGCAGACTTATATCCAACATCAAAAATCTATATTAAGGTTAAATAGTGCAACGTTTCGACCTTGAAGTCCCAAGGAATTATTGATCAGAGCACCATTAAAGATCTTTTCGCTACATGTACTAGCCAAAAATCCCTAAGACTCTGTGAGGGGATGCCCCTCAGATGACGAGCGTTAGAGGAAGCCCCCCGGAATACCCCTTTCAGCCCCTTCACTCCAAACCACGTGGTCCTAGGCGTGGGAATTTTAGAATCATTGAGAAGGAAGCAGTGCGTCGCTAAGTCACTCGACCCGGCAGTATTTGCTTATTCGGGACGCACCTCGCCCTCCCTCCCCCGCGAAAACGCCTAATTCACGCCCAATGCCTCACCGGCATTTCCTTCCCCCGCGAGCACGACAGTACAAACCGAACCTCATATCCTGAGGCAAACTTCGATGTCCGATCGAACTAGTTATCTCGAAGTAAGTTTGCATCGAATGACATCGAGAATCCTCTGGGGAGGGCCATGCCCTGGAGCTATCCAACGGACCAGCCACCTCGCTATTTAACCCTGCGTCCACCATTCCTTAAGGAGATTGAGAGTCTGCCAGTCCCTCCGTTCGGACCGTTTTGTCTGTTCACCCACGAAGTCTCGCAAGCTCGGTTTGAGTCGTATCTCGTCGTTAAGATCTCGCCAGCAGATCGCCCTTCATGAAGCTCTGTCCCCTGTTCAGAGGGAAGCGCCACCTTCTTTCCGGAGAACTGTGCAGTCCCCCTCATCTCACACTCCCCTTCAAGACTTCCGTTCTTCGTGTCTGAGAATCCCTGCCGTGCCGCAGAACCGTCTTGTGTTTGAGATTCCATCTCTCTGAGACAGAGAAAATCTCGTTCTTCAACAAGAAGTAATCAAAACCCCCATCTACGAGTCCTCTTCGTCAGGGCTCACAAAGTATCTCCTCGAAGACCTGTGGCGTTGGTCTTCTCCCTCCGAAAACCTTTTAAGTTTCAAGGTAAAGCGATTTTGATTTGTAATCCCCTGATTATAAACCCTGTCAATCGTCAACTGCATTCCCTTTTGAATTTACTTCCTGCTTAGACTCAAATAATATCCATTGGTCGAATTAAAGGTAGTTTAAGACTCCCCGCTTAGCTCTGTCATATTGTAAAGGGTGACGATCCAATTGACTATCCCTTTATATATATATATATATATATATATATATTGCCCTCTTTGTTATATATATATATATATATATATATATTAAAATTCTATTTTGGAGTCTTGATATTTATATATCCTTTGAACTACAACTTGGTAACACATAAGATAAATCCCAGTCAATCGTAAACGCACTCTAAACTCAAGGAGGCAGCCTCCCACTCCTTTAATTGCTCCAAAACATATCTCAGACGGCTTCAGGTCGGCTATCTGCCCCTGCTTGTGTATGCGCCATATTCTACTTCGCCCTATTATAGATTCATCCCCTTTACTGACTTATAAATTAGCTAAGTTTATTGTCAAACTGTTGTCTCCCATTAAAGGTAATAGATTTACTGTAATTAATTCCTATGAATTTCAAAAGGATATCCTGAGACAGAAATTCACACATAATCATTATTTCGTGAATTTTGATGTCAAATCCCTTTTCACAAATATACCTGTCTATCAAACCATTGAAATAATTCTTAACAGAATTTTCAATCACCAACAAACTTTTCATGGATTTTCTCTAGCTCTTTTCAAACAACTTTTGGAACTTATATTTAATGAGTCTTACTTCATATTTGATAAAAATAGCTACCAACAGACAGATATAGTCGCGATGGGCTCACCTATTGGCCCAACCTCTGCCAAATTTTTCATGGATTTATAGGTATCGACTATTCTGACGATATATGCCCCTTTTATGTAAAGGGCGAAAAGGGGAGCTCCAGCGCTATCTTTTTTCACCTACAGGAGACTTGAAAACAGATTTATATATTAAGTGTTCATAATTAATTCTATGGCTACCTAAACTCATCACCCCCTCCGCTCTCGTCTTCTAAGGCGTAGCTGTGTGTACTGCCATTCATAACCTACTTCAAACTATGGCCGTCGTAGACAAAGAATAATTCGAGGCGGTGGTTGGGAAAGCAAGTTTGGGGACTAACCCACTGTGGAACCTTCCATTATAGGCACTTCGAACAAGAGGGGAAGCTGCAACCATTTGGGAATAGTTCGCACTATTCCTGAAGGACCGACAATGATCATAGAGGGACATAAAACCGTCTCTATGTGAGCTGGAAGCAGCCTCGATACCCAAACCCCAGAAGAGGCGGCATCCCGAAAGGTGGTAGTTGATTCAATCACCACCCATCATCAAGTCCACCAGGAATCATCCTTCTGGATGGCCTCCCCGCGTCCATCATCTCATTCATCCATCATCTTCATCCAGGCAGATATACCGACTACGCTAAGGATTGTAGGCGCGGGGAGATTATTCTCATTTTTCATCTCAAAAATTGAAAATACTTTTATCCCAGGCAAAGCAATAGGTACAAAGATACTAGAGTACTGGTAAGGCATTGCCTCTTGTGCGACTTTCTTATAGAAGACCTACTTCAGTTAGATATTTATTCCTTAAGGTTCAACCTAGCATATATCATTGCTCTAACTATTTGACCAATCACGGCAATGGTACTACTAGCATTTCATTCCCTAACCGGGCGCAATAGTACATCAGCATTCTTTGGTGAAGGAAATATATAAGCGTGATCCTTATGTCCGTCTCTGTCTGAACAGGGACTACGCCGTTCTCCTACCCTACTCCACAATTGAGATTATCTAAACTCACATACTCCTGGTCTAGAGATTTGTGCTGGAAATATATGGCATATCTAGATACTAAACCAGAACTTTGAAGGCTGCTCAAGGTGATTCCTTTACAAATGAAGAGACATACCCCCAAGTCACAATGCATTCCATGCATAGCGATATATTATAAGATTTGCAAAGGATAATGTAAAACCATATATCATAAATTTTGAATGTTAATTTGTATATTACTATTCGTGTTTCTTTTCAGAGTAGAGGTGTGTGAGGTAATGCACTTGTAAATGTACATGCCGCAGCCTTACTTTCTCATTCAGGACTCGCTAGATCTTAGTACTAACATATGCAAGACCGAGTGTAAGAAGTATTGTTAATGTTACTCTAAATATTACATGCAGAAGCTGCTCTGTATGTCACTCTGCAGCTGCAATCGGGCTTTGCTCACACAGCGCTCTATCCATTTTAGTCATATGTTCCTGAGTGAAGCTTTTACACATAGTTATATACTTGTTATCTCCTTACTTAGTGAACCTTTTAAGACATGAAATTTTAATTAACTCGTTATGCTATTTTAAAGTACTACGTTTAGCTATTTCGAGGAAGAAATATTTAAATTCATGTTGATGATGCTTAATTTGTTAATAAAATTGTCATATTTTATCCCCCAATTTCAGGCCAAATGAAGTAATATTACAGGTTTTATAACTTAAAATATATTAAATTAGATAAGTTGACCCCAGAATATACATTTTTATACCAATTTTGTTCCTATAGACCTATGATAGTTTTATATTAGAAGGGGATCTTTACATCATGATTTGAGGTTAACAGCTCACTTTTTGTGCTTAACTTTTCTACTACTATGGTAGGCAAGGTTTCAGTAAAGGATGGCGATTTGCTAGTTGCGGTTGACCTTAAGACTAGGAATGGTAAGCAAGGCATTTCGAACTAGATTTGCATAATGATTGCTTGGATTAGTTGCCATATTGTGACGGGTTTGGACATAAAAAGAGGAATAGTGGGGATATTATTTAACATTTCTCGGGTAAGAGTCACCATGTGTATTGCAGTGTGGCGTTTAATGTTTTTCTTTTAATGGACTATACTGGCGACTGCCATTAATGGCATAACCACCAAAATTACTTACTTAGAGGAGATTAATCTTTAGTCTGCAAATAGGATATTTAGAAACATTCAATTTTCGAATTAATAGAAATTAATTAGTCCCTATTCAACTAAGTCGTTTTTCTGATTCAAATCTGCAAATGGTTTGGTCAAATTTCTGGCTACCAAAATACTGATCACTCTTGAGGATTAAAAAAAAATGGGTTATTTCCCACACTTCTTTTCGTCGTGTAAAATCACATATCATTGCCATATTTAATGGCTACAGAGAAACCTTTTATTTCTGTTTATAGCGAAAACTAATTGAAGTATGCTTAAGTTTCGGTTTTCGTTTTAACTTTTACTTCTAATTTTTTAAATCTTTTAGAATTTTTAACCTTTCCTCCTTCCAAGAAAGGCCAAACTCCTGACAAATAAATTTACCTTACTATATTTTAAATACTAAAGAAAAAATTATTTTTAATCCGATAAATCGATCATTTTAAAAGCCAAAAAATGGCAAGTCAAAACGATATCCAGGAATATGTTTTCGCATTCTTATCACCGTGGATTACATTGACCAACACTAACTTTATTGACTAAGTTTGGGGGGGGCTGATTTAAAGTTTAAAGTTTGCTGGTTTTAGTCCTACTATCAAGCTATGTTGCTTCTCAGGCGGACGTCAGCCAGGGCAAACCCCAACTCCCAAACGTGTTGCCCAATCACAGCGGTAACCTCCTTTAGTAAAGTTTGTCAGCTTAAAAAGAATCCGGACGGAGATTTTGATCTGCTGAATCCAAAAATCACATCCGTTTTGCTCAATCAAGTCAACCTTTTGATTTATCGCCACATGATATTTTTTAAGTTTTTTTTTACATGTAGGGGTATTTTCTATTCTTATGATGCAAAATTATTTCTTATTTCTTTAAATAAACCAATTCTAAAGAGTTTACATGCTTTAATATTTAACTAGCTGGTGTTTTTCTTTTGTAGATGAATAAAATTGATTCGGAAGAAGATCTTGAAAAAATAAGCCCGACATAACAGAAATTCGATTATAAGTTTTCATAAAGCTTGCTTATTTTGGTATGAAACCTGGTGACTAGGATAAAACATGGGCGGTGTCGCACATGGAATGCATGGTATGCACCGAGTATCTGCGTCGTTTACCATGTGCAAGAATAGTTTTCTGAAGCTTGGAATTACCATGGTTTGGAGGGAGACGACAAAACATTGCAATGACTGATACTTCTGCGCTATTGATTTGACTGAGATCAACAGAAGGAACCGGAGAAGTCTCAAGTATCTTGACCTTCACTCATCCCGGCCTCCTGTAGCTTAATGGGATGGAATTCTAGTACCTGCCTTTGGAGAACTTCCTGACATTAGTGACCAAGAGATCCACAGTGCTGTAAAAAAATGAAGAAGTGAATTTTTGACGATGATACTCCACATCCTTTTTCCATAATGGAGAAAAATGATCTACTTCGCGATCTCAGCTTGTCAAAGTCCTCTGTCGAACTGTGAGCATCCATAATGAAGAAGAAACCTCTTCTCTGGCAGTGCTCGCATTACCTGCTACCGCTTCAGACACCAAGAGTACCTCCGTTTTTTTCTGAAGAAAAGAATTTGGTGTATTTTACAGACAATGCGAATCTTTTGCACAATCTTAAAGTACTACAGTATCAATTCTTACATTGAAGTGTTCATTAACAGCGGAAAGCGATCGCTTAAATGGCTCTCTTCTGCACAACGGTTTGCCTCTGTTCCTTGATCCCTCGACTACACTAAAGAAGAAGTAAGAAGTGGTGAAGTACGTGCTGGAGAAAATTCGTTAAAATCAGCATAAGTGATTGATTTGTGTTGACCTGAAGCTGGTGAACCTTTTGTTGGGACAACAGCCTGGGTTCAGCAAGTATCGGTATTTTCTGTGCATCTGGGATAGTAGGGAACAAGCTCAGCATCACAAAAAGAAGGTCTGGCCTGTATGGTATAAATTGGTGCCTTACAGATCTTGGCTTGATTAAACCGATCACCAAACCTATGGGCAAGATGTTAGCTGTTTCACTTAATTGTGCCACTCTTTTCCAAAAAATACCATTGAAAAATTAAAAGCTGGCATATTTGACTGTTCTCAACTCCGTCTGCTCCTCAAAGATTCAGAGTTTGGAAACTCAATGAACGAAGTGAAACTGGTAGCACGGAAGGCTGTTTGTGGTCGTCCAGTATTTTCATTGTAAAGGAAGGCAAGGAACTACACAAAACTTGTCACCAATATGCGGAATGCTTTCTGAAACCTCGAATGCAACATGAGCATCAAAATGCATTGCTTATCTCACATATGGATCGGTTTTCTGAGAATCTGGGATCAATGAGCACCGGGCAGGAGAAAAGATTCCATCAGTACATGAAAGAATGGATACCAGGTACCAGGGACGCTAGGAGGCAGTCAAGATGGCTGATTACTGTCGAACTCTGAATAGAGACATCCCTATCACTGAGTATTCTAGGTGTTCGATAAAAGGAGGTTGATGCCCTTAATTCTAACAATGATTAACTTCTATCCAATTTCCATGTACTTATCTTTATCATTGTCTACTATTAATGCATAATAATAAATTTTGCAACATTCAATTAACAAATTGGGTTAAAAACGATGTTTTTTTTATCTAAAAAAACGTATTTAATCAGAAATATTGAGAAAAATCAAGAGAAAAAATCACAATAATGTAATCGATGTAGTTTTTTGATTGGATCTTTTAAAAATTGATTTAGCACAAAAACCGGCCTGATTCGCGAAAATGTCATTTACGGATTCAGCAAAATTGTTGTAAATCAGTGGGAAACTTAAAAGATTTACAAAGATTCTTTTGTAACCATTTGTTATCAGTTAGTTAAATACTAGCCTCGTTACATACAATGGCACAAAATGTGAACCATCATTATCACTTATTTAAATATTAGTAACGTGTTATGTTTATTTTTATTCTAAAGGACCTCCGAAGCCCTCTTTACTTTTCCTTCACCACTTTTAGTCTTGATTCTATAATATAAGTATTTTAAAGCAAATCCTCAGAAACCAAACGCGGCGTGAATAAATACATTTAAGGTCTTTATTCTCAACTCGTTGTCAAAAGATACATGTTAAAAATTCACATCTTTATTTTCCTATTCTGACTATTGATGTATTGTATCTGTAGATCATTTAATGCTCGTATTTTAGAAAGTCATTTTCTCTAAAAAATATTTAATAAGTTGACTTTTCATGCTATTGAAAAATTATTAGACATTTCTAAACTCTCAGTTCTTTCTAACATTTGTTTCTACCACTTTTTTATCTACCAAATTGGTTTCTCGAGAAAACACAGCAATGAGATCATGATTATATTAGCAGTTAAGCAGAAAGAAGGCAATAAAGTAGAATAAAAGACATAATGCCATTCTCTTTGCAAATGCAAAAAACCTTAGTAAAAGAATAGACGTAAATATGATATAGTGTTTTGTCAAGTTAATTGATATCTAATAATTTAGTTCATTGAACTTATTTGATACCAAAATCCATTTTTAATTCAAAAATGGTTTATTTTAATCATTTTATCACAGTTTCTTTATCAACATTTGGATCCAATTATGCGTTACCATAGGAGTTATATTTAATTACATAAATCGATTATTTTTATCGAATTGTTTACAAGAGATGTAAATGTAGAAATAATTGTTATTTAATACCTTTGAACTTCAATAGCCAATTATGTCTAAATTTGTTATAATACTGCCAACGATTTCACTGCTTTACTTTGTATCTGATCAATAAATTACTTTGAAGTCACATAGATTCCTCAATCGGAGAAATACATGAAGCAGATTGTGCGAAACAGGCAAATTTCTATTCTCTGAAATCCGAAAAGCGCAACAAATGGAATTCAGTTTGAAAATCGAATCAAATTTGCGTTTGTGAAGCAGCGCAACTTTAGGTGAACTTCTCTCGTCTATCTTCAAACGTTTGATGGATTTACTCAACAACGCATCTTAGCAACAATCTGTTTTTTTCCTCTAATTCAGATACTCCAATCATTCGCTCAGCGAATTTAGAGGGGCGGGAATCTGCAATAGAAGGAACTGTAATTACAAAAGATTACAGGCCCTTCAAATGGAGGATCAGAGAAGAGATTGCTCTTTATCTCTTCATCCACATCTCACACCTAATGGGCTTATTTTCGATGTTAAAAAAATTGGAATAATAAAAACTAGATTGTAAGTGGGTATTTATAATATTTTCAGCAGTTGAAATACCTTTAATTTTAATACAAGAGGGTGCTCAAATCTATTAAAAAACCTCAGATTAATTACAAGGTATTTTTGATGATAAAATTCCTAGCTCTACGTCTCCCCTAGATTATAGTAAGATTTATCAATACTATTTAATGAAATCTTCCCACTAAATAGACAAACCATAAGGAAGTACTCTTTCTTGTAACTATATGAACAAACCTTACGGAAGCACTCTTTTTCTCCACTAAATATCCAACTCACGGCATACATAAAACCCCTCGACCTTCTGACGAAAACGGTGGGCAGAAATGTCAATAAGGATTTACCATTTTCGGAATGAGCGTCAAATCATGAGTGACGTCATTGAGGCCCTCGCGAAAACGCTCCCATCGGAGGAAGAAGCAAACTTCCGCCAGTCATTTGCAGAAGAGACCCGATTTGATTATGGGCCACCAAGCGTCTCTGTACATCCCTCCGCCCAAGACCTTAGTTGCTTGCGCAAAAGGAAGGATGTGCTTCCTAACCAGGTCATTCATGTAACTAATCAGTCATGGAAAACCACCAAATAGTGGGTTTATTATTGGAATGAGTGTGTGGGAAAGAAATGAATGAGATTTTGTATGATAGAGGTTCCCTAAATGTAAAATCATTGTTTGTGGGATGTGTGAATATACATATATGTTTGTGTGAAGAAATGAAAATAAAGTATAGACATATGTAATTGGTGATGTGTTGGTTGGGCAATAAAATGAAGTTTTCGTGCCTGAGAGAGGCGCTGTAATGGAGGTGTTTGCCCGGAATGTTTTTTTTTCATTCAAATTGATAGCGCAAGAACAACGAGGCAGAAATTTGGATGGGGAGATCTATAGGAAATTGGTGAAGTTAGAGGAAGGGAACGTATGTGAAAGATACACATTCGTAGATCCTCCTGTACGTATTAGGGCCGGGAGGGTAAATAGCGGATGTTGAAGCTCAGTGTGAATATGACCCTCGAGATGTCAGCCGCAGCATTGTATACCGGACATCCACTTTTCGGGTTCGTAGAAGGAGCGATAAGGAAAGAAAAGAATGGGAAAGGGGTAGTAGGACAAAAGTATAGGAAAAATGCAGGTAGGTTACTACCACCCCCAACCGGGGCCAAAAACGAAGGGTGAACAGGCCTTACCCAACTCCCGGCTCGGAATAGGAAGACCTGCACAAAGGCTAGTCAGCGACTAGCCTGCAAAAATGGTAACATTAACACGTCTTCGAAGAATAAAGCCCATGTAGATTCCATATAGATATAGACTAACGATGTTACTGGGGCCGGGAGGGCGCACTGCTCTCCCAAATACCAGGTAAAACAGTCCCCCCAGGGCGAACCATTGCTGGGTTATTCTTGGACACTAAAAAGTCCCGTGATGGATCCATCGCACAGTTGGCCCTGCTGGACCTTAGCGATATGTGTGACCACCTGATGGCGGGCCAAATTTCCCTTTAGAACATCTTTATATGAAATGAATGAAGGTAATACGCATAATAATGATAATAAAACACCAAACTCTGATATAATAGATTTAATTCTTTCAGTAAGATTCAAACACAGTTTGTAAGACATATGATCGTCTTTGGCACTCGAATGTTCTTCAACTTTAAGCTGAAGTAAATATCTACTACCAACCCTAAAGGCCATATTTTGTGGTCAAATGATTCCTCAACTTAATATATAGTTACGCTTCAAGATATGCTTTAGGGAACTCTGCATTGACCAACCCATTAATGAAATTTGAATCTTAATTCTCGATCACTCCATTACACGTCATTGTGTTCCAATTTAACATTTCTGGTGTATGGTCTACAAAACCGCCCAATGCTAGAAGAAATATACCAAAAGCTATATTTTCGTGAAAATACTCATTTAATTTCCATAATAATTCCTTGGAAGGGATTCGCCTCCTTTGGTGTCATGTTTCATTATAGAGAATAAGGGATAAAAAAGTTATAAGCAAAA
This sequence comes from Ceratothoa steindachneri, assembly GCA_963969495.1. Taxonomy (NCBI): domain Eukaryota; kingdom Metazoa; phylum Arthropoda; class Malacostraca; order Isopoda; family Cymothoidae; genus Ceratothoa; species Ceratothoa steindachneri. The sequence goes on from OZ018337.1 coordinate 75,459,157, forward strand.
TGATATGCATTTGAAAGGATGCGTCCAAAACTAGCGAACGATATCTTATAAATTTCCCTTTACCCGTAGAAATTTGTAACGTATGTAGAGCAACACTGACTCGTATGTATTTCCGACTGCTACTGACTGTATTACTCATATACAAATCCTTTAAAAAGCAAGTTGTCCATTGGATGAGTGAAGAAATGACACTATTTGAGATTTCGAGGTATTTTAATTAGTCAAAAAATGTGATTTTATGCAAAATAAAGCTCAATGAGGAGATGACGGAGAAAACGGGTCGTCCGCGAGAAAACCCTGCCAGGGAAGATTGCAGGAAATAACGGCTATCGATGAAGGACTGATTTGAGACACCAGCCAGGACGTTCACGGCAGGTTGCCGAGAAGGTGAAATTGAATGTGTCTCGCTAGATCGCCTCACGTCATTTAAGATAAGTGGGGCCCATAACTTGTTCCAAGCTTAGAAACAACTCATAAATAAGAGAATGAAAACGACTAGTAGACCTTCACTAATTAGCCTGTCCTGTAGAGTGCTGAAAGTAGAAATTTCTTTGAAGGTGACGAAAGAAAGTTTAATTTATTAGGCTCAGGTGGCAAGCAAACGGTCAAACGTCTTAGAGTTGCAAACTTGAATGCCACATCGACAAAACACAGATAGTATCGTTATGGTATGAGGCATGTTTTCAAGCGCTGGATAGTTAATCAGGTCTGTTTACGGGGCAAAGTAAATGCTGCAGTATAAAAGATTTGCTTAAGGACCATGTGGTCCCCTTTCTCCGAGCTTCGGGAGTGTGAGAGCCTGATTTTTCAGGGAAGTGTTCTGTACCATACAACAAAGACAGTGAAGTATTTCTCGGATGCCGAAAAAATATCAAACTGATTAATTGTTCTGCGCAGAGCCCCGAATTAAACCTTATAGAAAACTTATTAAAAATATTCGGAAAACGATAAATGTTGAATATCTCCAGGGGCAAAGAGTGGAAGAAGAATGGAATAAAATCACATCCAAACAATACGATCAATAGGTGTAGTACTGCGACCATCTCACTGTCCATCTCACTGATTATCAAAAACAACTAGCGAGTAAAAGAGAGTTACAAGATATTTAATAATATGCTAATACATTAGAACTACCATTGAAATAAAAATATACACTAATTTAAACTGAATTCTGCCCGTGGGTATTTTTTTCAAATATCTGGGATGTATTGTCCCATTGGTAGCGTAAGGGTTTTAAAGAAAAAAATTCCTCAAATTTCTAATACATGTATACCTCAAAAACTAGAAGTGAAAACTGGTTTCGTATCTGAAATCAGCACTCCCAAATTAGGTTAGAACTACTATTTTTGTGCTTGCCTCAATTTCTCTCAAACCAGTGGAATTCATGAAATTGTATTGATTGAATTTAACAGGTCTTATAAACATTGTTCTCCTGACTGTACTCTTGCTTTGTTCTACTGACTGGCCTTGCTTGGAGTAATAAGGAATTACATCTTATCCGCTCACTAAAGTTGCATAGCTTCGTAGTAAATATCTGATTGGAGCTCGAATTGATAACAATAAAGGTCTGCAGTGATGTCTTTCCGATGATATAGTAACCCACAATGGGCAATACCCGTCCTACTTAGTTACCCGCAATAACAACACCTTCTGGGAGTGAAAATATGGTTTTGCTATTAGCTTTATTTCCTAAAAGTGACCATGGCTTACGTTTATTATCCTAGATTGCCTAATTTATATATTTCTAAAATAAAGAGGGAATTTATAAAAGTTGGCCGACTGTTACAAAGGAGTGAAAGTTTATGCGAACCTGCGGTAAATAACTCTTTTACATATCCTAGATTGTGCCTTAGATATGTGCATTATTATTACTTCATCTTCAGCAGTAACAGTGAGAAAGAGCATCAACAAAATCTTGAAAGTAACAAATGAAATACGCGAATATATTACGCAAATATAGTTATATTCAGTGATAGAAAGATACTAAAATGAATTGCCTTTATTTGAAATACACTTTTGCTATCTTCCTGGCAATTGAGAACTTTCTACGAGTTTCTTTTTATATATATATGCATATCAACATTAGGTATTTCTAATGTGTTGTACTGTGCCTTTTTAATGGAAATTTAAGATGTAGTTGGCATTTTTAATGTCACTTCATAACTTCCATCACTTCCATCTTGAGCATCAGCAATAGGTCCCTTATTTTCAACAGCAGAGAAAATTAAGTCAACGGATGGCATTTGAACAATGGCTCGTTTACTTCTATACTTCTATTCAACAGCTCTTCTTTTTTCACCTTCTTGTCGCTTTTCCTTTTTGACTTATCTGTTTTGCTCAGGTTGATATGACAAGCCAATCTGATCTGGTCCAATAGAACCAAACTTTTGTCTCTGACATTTAATTAAAGCAATTAAAGTCTTTAATTAAATTAAAAGAATTTAATTAAAGTCCTTCCCAATGGATCTTCTTCTCCCTAGGGCACGTGCAATTAATGTGAGTTTCGTTTTTGCTACCGGGCAGCCAAATTCAGAGCAAAGAATAATTTTACATTTGCAACTGAAGATGCAAAAAAACTAAAGTTTTATAACAAAATCTTTTTGACATATAGCTGTAGCTGTCCTGTCCCATAAGGTAAGTCTTTGACCTGGTCTCAGTTCTCCTGTATTTTGTTTAAGATTGTGAATCGTGAATTTACAACGGGACATACAAAAGAACTTTGGCTCGTTCAAACTTTCCAAGCACTTTGGGTAAATTTCCTTTGCAAGACTGACTGGTGGGTATCTTATCACATCCTCACTACTTTTTTTTCTAAACAATAGACCATATTTCAGCAAGTCACGCAGAATTAGGAGTTCAGAGAGCAACCACTCTCTCTGCCATTTCTAATAAAGTTGCTCATATGTGTGGTTTTCCCATCCTGTCCTAATTTACAAAAAAACATTGTAGGTCAATTCCCTCTGGTTAGGATGGTAGAACTAACGACTAAGTAATCTTTAGCACACGAATAAATATGGTACAACCTGTGAATTATAAAAAAGAAGAGTGAATTAAATTCAATTATTAATATAATAATTGTCATTAATCCCCCCGAATAGTCAAAATGTCCTAACTTTCAATTAGCTGAATACCAAAAAGAAATAAATTATATTAAAATAACGAGAATATCTTTAAAATTCCTAAGTCGTGCTGAAACCTTTTAGCAAACCTCGTTTATAGAATTTAAAGGGTTGAAATGATTGACACACTCTGTTGGGATAAACAAAATTATGCACATAACTGGCACCAAATGGAACATAGAATGAGTTAAATCTAAACTCAGCATTAAAGATTTAATTAGGAACATATCAATTATCTATTCTTTCAACACAGGTAGCGATGTAAGATTCCTAATGGCAGTATTGAAATAAATCTCAGAATTCAGAGCGCTAGACTCATTACTAAAAAACAAAACAAAAAGAAAGTTAATAGCCATAACAAAATTACTACCTTCCCCCTACTAGCCAGCATATTTAATTAATTCACGTATCAAGCGGTAGAATCATCACTAGAAAACCAAAACCTATGAGTGACAAAAGTATTTTACAATTAAAAATTGGGCAAAAAAACGAAAAGAAATCACCAAACGCAGATGCAATTAAACGATATTATGATAAATCCGTGAAAATCCGTTTTGAAACACAATGAAAGCAATACATCGCTAAAACAGGTGAATAATCCTAAAAATGGTGGACATGAAATCAATCACTCAGATTAACCGAAAAAATCATTTTAAGAGTTGCAACATTTTATAAAGCGCTATGCAAATACAATAGACACTACTGTAGATTTTAGATAAAAGTTCAATAATGAGAAATTCCTCCTACCATTAAGGAGCCAGAATTAATTTTATAATTACATCGTATTAGAATTGTGGATTGAATTTTTGAACAGGTACGAAAATATGTATATTTAGGACATTAGTTAAGCAAAGTTAAGTAGAGTGTAAATCAGCCAACTCGTGGAAACAATGTATTGGATCTGGTCTTAACCAGTTATGAATTCTTAATTATGGAACTTACAGTTGTGGAAACACTAGGCAGTAGCGATCATCTGGTAGTCCATTGTAGAATTGGAAATAAGTTAAGCAATCTTAATAATAAGCCAACACTTTCACATTTCCAAGTGGAGAATTATGGCTGACTACTTAGCTTATTAGACCAGATTGAATGGGAGGAAGAGTTGAGAGAGAAAAATTAACAGGAAATTATTATATTTAAATAAGGAAATTGCGATCTTAATCAGAAAAACAGAGTTTAAAAAAAAAATATTATACCTTGGATAACCTTAAAAGCTAGAGAAGAATTGGGAATGACCTGAACAAGATGATCAAACGAGTAAAAGGCTGGTTGAAATAAGGTTAGAAAATAATAATAATAATAATACAGATCCCAAGAATTTGTTTACTTAGTATAAAATAGCTAAGACGAATCTAGATGTGGACCTCTTAACGTTAAATGCAACATTAAAAAACAGATGAAGAAATAGTTGAAGTACTCAATGAGCATTTTATATCAGTAGTTTCCTTAGAAAACCTAGTGTTTGTATCCTAATAATGATGCGTCTTTTAAAAAAAGATGTTTCAGATACTTTTATTTTTAATAGAAAAATAATTATGGTAATCATAAATGGATTAGATGTTAAAAAAGCTATGGGCCTTGCTACTATTTATTTTAGGAATCTCAGTTAGGGAGTGCAAAGTGTTTTACCTTCTTTTGAGAAGATATTTGTTATAACAGTTAGATTTGGAGGAATATCAGATATCCGGAAAATAGATAAAGTAGTTCCAATCTTTAAAAATGGAAGGTGGGATAATCCTAATAACTCTATGGCAGTAAGTTTAGCTTAACCTCAATAATAGGTAAACTATCTGAGATTTATTTTAGTTATAAGGTGTTAGCAGACTATTTAGAAAGTAGCGGCTTGTTGAGTAAAAGTCAGCATGGATTTAGGTCAAGTAAATCATGACTGACATATTTTCTTGGATTTCTAGAATAAGTCACAGAGGAATTGGTCAGAGTAAATGACAGATATATAGTTTCCTTGAATTTTAGTAAGGCTTTTGATATGGTCCTTTATTACACTAGTGTATAAATTGAGACTATGGACTTTCAGGGAATATTCACATTTGGTGGTAGAAATCACAATGTACAGATGCTATTAGAGGAGTGCCTCAGGGATCTGTTTTAGGCCCATTTTATTCTTAGATTACATTGACGACCTAGAGTTAGGGATTAAAAGCAAAGTGTCAATATTTTCGGATGATACTAGGTTAGCATCCAGTTTTATGGAAATGCAGGAAAATTTCTGTTTAAAATTATTTATATACACTAGTTGCATAAGTAGCAGATGACAATTAATGTTCGAAAGTGTAAAGTTATTCACATGAACAACCATGATAGAGAAGTTACATATGAAAATGAAAGGTTGCTGGGTAGATTCGGCTGAAAATGAGACGGCCTTGGAACTAGTAGTAGATATTTGTAGTCTAGAGGCTCAAATTAAGGAAAAGAGTAGGTTAAGCTTTATCAATAGCAATTTTAGTTATAAAAGTAAAGAAGTTATCCTCAAAATATATTGCATATGTAAGGTCACCTATGATATATTGTATTTAGGCATAGTCCCCACATTATAGGCTGGAAAGCAAAAAAAAATGATAACTTCCTTGAGGTATATTGATTGTATAGGATGATGCAACTTAATATGTTTTCAATTGAGAAGAGACACTTAAGGGCGACATCACATAACCTTTATAAATGCTTAGGGTAATAGATAACTTAGAAATTGCGGAGATTGTGAGCTGGAGACTGATGAGGGACAAAGAATCCTGCATGAAAAGGTAAAAATAAAGATAGAGGCTGAAAGAGGAAATTTCTTTCAATGCTGCTAGAGTCATCGATTCTTGTAATTAATTATCTAGTGACTTTGTTAATATCTATCCTTTGGCATAAAAAAAAGTAATCTGGTAGTTGGTGAAGTAAACGCGCTTACATTTTGTCTTTATTAACAAGGTCTACAGCTAGAATTCTTCTTGGTTATCTCAAGTCAGGGGCCTTGCATCTTGGTTGGATGGAGAGCTTTCTCTGTTAGGTTGATGTGAGCGATGGCACATTTTTGGAGCGATGATGGCAGCCGATCGAGAGAGTTTTGTGAATGACAATAATCTGTCTCTACCGTAAGCGCAACAATTATTAGGCGTGAGGTTTCTAGAAATCGCCATCATAGCATTGGTAGTGGCCTTTGGCTGCGTCAATAACCTAGATTATTATATGGGGGAAGAACATATATAAAAATCTGATTTATTTTCTTATATATATATATATATATTTATATATATATATATATATATATATATATATATATATATATATATATATATATATATATATATATATATAGTTGTGGCTCTTGGATATCAGTAAGGGTGGGGCCCGGAGGAAATGGTAATTATTAGTTAGTTAAGGTACCAACAATTTTTGTATATAGGTTACATAGCTATTTAAGTATTATAGTTCAAATTTGTAAATAGATCTCACATGCTAACCTTTATTTATTTGTATAAGTCATCAGCTCTTCGGTTCTTCGTCTGAGCAAAGGTATTAATCACTCTGCAGTTGTAATTCGCTTATCTATTCCTTATGAATGGATAGGCATGCGAGACTGTTCAACCTGTGACATGGGATTTTGCAGAAAGGTCTTTATTATCTTCATTGTGCTAAAGCATCACTCTCAATCAGAAGTTGAAAGTGGTGTCACAAGGACAATTTTGAGCAATTTTAATACTTCAGAGAATCTGTCATTAGAGCTGGTTTCATTTATGAATTTCGGTACGTTATTAATGTTTGGAATTTTAGCGAAGGCATCATTTGCATACAAAACGGATAATTCACATTTTTATTTGGCTTTATTAAGCATTGAATAATTTGCAGAAATTGCCTCCTAATGATCGGTAGGAAAAAGAGTTTCTGTCTAGTTTAAAATCACCTAGATTTACTATGTAAATGAATGAAACATATTTCAAATTTAAAAAAAGAAGGATAAGATGTCTCTCTTTTCCGCCTTTTTCTTTGGGGTGATGTTAAATTTTCTGTTATTGATTTTCATTGGAATATTAGGAAACATTTTCGCGCAGGTATAATAGCCATTTCAAAATTCTAGAGCTTATTCAGAAGTAATACTGTTTGTTTTTCTAAACTGTAAGATTCCAAAAGAATATCAATATGTTTGAACGTATCCTAAAAAGATTTAAAAGGAAAATAAATTCTTCATCTTCCAAAACATTCTTGAATCCAATGGATTTACAAATGCTCTTCTGATCCCTCCTTCTTCAGTTTGAATACTAGTAAAGCAGTTGATTATTTGTTTTTTTTATTTTCACGTATTATAATAATTATTCTAGATTGAAAATTCCAAAGAGTCTCACGCCCGGAAGCTGAGCAGTACAGAATTTCTGGAGCTGACTTTTGCGCTTAGGTGAAATAATAAAAATCAGACCAATTCAATTCAAACTTGAAAAAAAACAAGTTGATCCTTTTATTAAAAGAAATCATTTTTATAATCAAGTTTAATTGGTATGCGTAGCAATGAATGTAATGAGCATGAGGAAAAAACTTCTTCATCTGAACCTGGACCCCATTTACGGAGCTCCTCATTACTGCTGTGCCATTATCTGCCTAAACGATAAGCTTGGTCTCTAACTTAAGCGAATCTACATTTTCTTTCAACACCTGAGTCAGTCCATTCGATGTTCATCTTTACTCTCCACAAACGTAAGAAATCTTTCAACGGGCTCAAATTATTTTAAATAGCGCAGTATAATCACGAATTGAGATTTGCAGGTAATATCGGTAGTCTCGTCTGCTTGTAAGGAAATGTAACGAGCTTTTTTATTTTTTCCTTCATTTCCTCAGTATACACTTTAAACATATACCATAATAAATCCTTTGGAATGCATTTTGTAGTATTTTTAGCTACATTATTATTTTCAAGATGGTGACGCAATGCACTATCCAAATCTGCTGTGTATGATATAAGATCTAGAAATACACCACGGTTAGAAGACCCTTCCACTTCATCACGTCCTCTTATTGGTAATTCGTGAAAGCCACAAAATTTCAAACAATTTATAATCCTATTCAAAGTATGCATATTTTTTTCAACTAATTCTTTATGTTTGATTTTGCTTAGTCGATATCCTGCGTCAAACGCAGATAAAATATTTACTTTTCGACACATTCGAAATGATACGCAATTATTCATATGAGCCTTATTAGATTCATGCTGATAAATTCATTCCGATAAATCCTTTAAATCAAAGAATCCTCTACTTGTCCATTAAATCTCGCCTCCAAATAAAAGGCGGCAAAAACAGACTAAACTCTTTTCTCATCACATCCCATAAGCCACGATTTTTTATAAAACCATGTAGGTGAAAATGTCCTCAGTTTCTTATCTTACAAACCAACAAACCTTAAACTTTTAGCACAATAAAGTATACGCTACCAGGGCAGCTAAAGCCACCAAGACTATATAGGCTAAGCGCTAACATCCACTCCCGCAGAAGCATAGCCGCCAAATAACGCCTAAGGGCTCCCGTCACCGACTCATCGTCAGCTGTCTCGGGCCAGACTTGCCTGGCCCATATTTTGCGCTATTGAGTCACATTGTAAAAAGGATGATATGAAGCGGCCGGTGAGTCGCTTCAAGAAAGAGATAAGATATAGGCTTAAACGGACTTGATGATGTAGGCCCTTTGGGATTCGTTTCGAAGACGCTTTGAAGAAAATATTCTTTTATACTTAGAATTTTTTATTCTGGTGGGACCATCTCCCTCTGGCCCTAATGTACAAGCCGCAACTGTATATATATATATATATATATATATACCCCAAAATGTTTCGAATAAGGGGTACCAAGTAGAGCTGCCCAGCTATATGTCCAAAGACGTCAATGTGTCAAACCGGTCAAGAAAGAAATTAAATATTTGCTGTAGTTTACTGTGTGGCAAAGTCTTTGTGTCATTACGAATGTCGTTTAAATCAAATATGACGCCCTTTTTGGTCGTAAAGGGCAACTAAGATTATGGCATTTATGGCGAGGCACGCATCAGGATGGGCTCTGTGGTCGTTTGAAAATCCAGGGAGAATTCTGCCATTTCGAATTGCAGTCATGATTCGGCAGAAAAATGGAGAATAATTGACAGTAATGTCTGGGTAATTAAGTTGGTCTGCCCCTAGCAGGCTATAGTCGACCGTTTGAAAGGACTTGGGAAAGATTGAAGTGGCAGTCACAAGAAGAGACTGTATTAGCGGGCTGTGGTGAAACATTGCCAGACGTGAATCGTCATTTGATCGGAGGAGAGGAGGTATGTGGTCGGTGAGTGACTGATGCCTTTTGTGAACTGTTTAAGTGGCTGTTCACACAACCAGGGTAAATGGAGGCCTATGTAACCTAGCAAGTGAACTCCTTGAACAGGCGTGTTTGTGGTTTGAGTTACCCCTGTTAGCACACGCCAGACGAGATTTAAAAGGCGATAAAAATGCATTTCTCAACACTCAAAAATATGGCCCTTGTTTTCAATAACCCCAACCTCACCATGTTATTCAGCTTTGTGTGTTACCATGGTGATGACAAAATGACCATAAGTTTGAGAATACGACAACGCTTCGACCCGAAATAGGAGCCTAAATAAACATCTCCTTCCGGACCTTGTTGTCCATCATTACTTCATATGACGCTGATAAGACGGATCATGTGATTTTAATCCACTCCAAAATCCTACTCTGGTTTTTATACTATACTTTCCCCAAACTAGTTCATTATTCACTAATGTTTGTTAAAACAAAAGTTTCCATCTACCAGTCTCTGCCAATTTTTTCACATTGTTACATTGTCTAGATCAATAAAAAGTTATAATTTGAATTGTTATTATTCCACATATTGTAAAGTTAACATCATACTTGTTTGTTAGGAGCCTAAATAAACATCTCCTTCCAGGCCTTGTTGTCCATCGTTACTTCATATGACGCTGATAAGACGCATCATGTGATTTTAATCCACTCCAAAATCCTACTCTGGTTTTTATACTATACTTTCCCCAAACTAGTTCATTATTCACTAATGTTTGTTGAAACAAAAGTTTCCATCTACCAGTCTCTGCCAATTTTTTCACATTGTTACATTGTGTAGATCAATAAAAAGTTATAATTTGAATTGTTATTATTCCACATATTGTAAAGTTACCATCATACTTGTTTGTTACACATCTTTTATCCCAGTAATAGTCCCTTAACTTATATATGGGTGGCGTAACCATAGATATACATACAAAAAATCAGTTAGCTTCAAGGGTAATTTGGTTCACTCTCCCAACTTCCTTCACTTATTGACACTTATACATACTCCCAAATGTTTGTGTACGCTTAGCATAAACGCTTTCAGCTCTCTCTTTCTCTCACTCTTCGCCATACACACTATCATCTTTATATTGAAATTATAGCTGTTTGAACCCTAGACTTAAACAGTATTATTCTATTGTTCATTACGCCAACTTTTGTATTCTTGGACAATCTCAAATCTATTTGCCTTGTTTCTTTGTCATAATTATATTTTTTCTTTAGCTAAATAATTAGGAATTAGTTACTCTTTTTTTGACTGGTGGCTTGCAATGGTCATTGGGATAACTTACGAGTAGATTTTCTTCTATCTCGAAATAATATAAGCTATAGACTCCTAGAATAAGTTTGGCATAGTTTTCATTGTATTTAACTTCATTATCTCGTTTGATTTTTTCAAGTACCTTATTTGTGATGATTAGGAGGACATCGCATATTAAGAGTGAAATTTTTTAATATTTCTGATAAAAAACATTTAGTCATGATAATGCATGACCATATTCATGTTTTCTATCAATAATTTAATTATATACAAGTATTAACACTTCTATGTTCATTTAAGTACTCTGAAGATACACAAAATATAGAGTATTATTTAATATCATCCCGAAAAGGATAGTTTTCTTTTACGGTTATTTTACCTATGTTGTGCTATCGCTTTGCTACGAGAACTATGGCTTTAACAGATTTAAAAATATTTGCACCAAAACAAAGCCCATAAGGTGTGTAATACATCTAAAAGCCTGCCACACCACCTGACAAACACTTCGTTTGTTCTCAGTTTATTCTTTAAAAAGTGTATTAGTTTAGTTTATATAATTATGACAACAACATTTTTTAACAAATATAGTTATTACATTTCTTAAAGTGTAGTACTGTACTTCTATATGCTTATCATCGTCATCAACCGGTTCATGACACTGCTGTGCAAAGGACTCTCCAAGAAAGTTCCAATGATTATAGTCCATGGCACAAATATGGCACAGTCTATGGCACAAACCTGCTGCAGTTCTGCGCGATTCTATTCTAGGTTTCTTTATGTAAAAAAGAGTAAATTTTAATATTATTTTCGTCTATATTCTGCCCTTTCTTTCAGCAATGTGCCCTACAAATATTTCTTGGAGTACCCAATACATTTCAAGGGAACCAATCTCACCGTTATTGTTGAACCCAAAGATGGAGCCGCTTCGAATATCCCGATGGGCACGAAACAGATTCGTAGATAGAACAAATTTGATCCCAACACAAACTCAAACTTTCAGGTGCCTTTCCTAATGACCAAATTGGGAAAAAATGAGCTAACAACTAAAGTGCACAAAATATTTCGAGAACGAGATTCAAGACAAGTTTGTAAAATAATACTTTACTTCCATCCAGGTGCTATTTCAATGTCTTTGGCGATATAATATAATTAATAGTACTTGGTACTATCGCAATTACATGCCAAGGTTTAAAGAGCAAGACCAAGCAGTTTTATTGTAAAAAATCTAATCGAATTTCAAGATAATTAAAACATTTAATGGTTATTAAATTCGAATGTAAAAACATTTAAAATCCCAACGAAATTGAACCAATTGAATGCAAAAGAAAAGGCCAGGATTCCTCACACGGCTCTTCCTATGAGCTTAATAACACCACTCACACGGTTTGAGTACAAGCCAAAGAAAGTCAAATAATTTCTCCCTCACTAAACCAAAGTAAAGCATAAATCCCTCCATAATAGCTATTAATAAATATTCTGAGATGAAATCAAGTTATTAAATCGATGTGATTATATGATGTGCGTTATCTGTATAATTCACTGTAATAAAATAGTTAAACAACGGAGTCTAATTCTGTTAAAATCATTCAAATTAGACTGCCAAGTTTTGATTCGCTAAAAATTAACTTGGTTTGGTTAAACAGTGAGTCTGATTAGTAGATGGACCAATTGGAGGACGATTGACACATTGGAAGACCTATATAGCTCGTGAGGTTTAACCTCACCTTCCCCAACCCTTTATTTAGCTAACTTCACTATATTTTTAAGAACAATCTCCCTAAAAGGTTTTGGTGGCGATTTCATACCGTATTCATCTTTCTGATCAAATCGTCTCAAATTTGGTCTTTTCTTTTTATAAGTGGCATTTCATGAAAATAGGATCGCCAATTTCACACTGAGGTTAAAAAATGGATACTCTTTATGTGAAACCCTCTCACACAAATTTGTTTCCTAACACCAACGATAATGCAAAGGTTTGATCTCGTGGTTTGGTTGAATGGGCCATTTCCACAAGGTTTGTATTCCCCGACTCAATTACATCCTTACATCCACCATCCCAAAAGGAGAAGGGAGACGTTCTTGCTTCCATCTTTTGCTTCTTTTCATGACCAGAGTCTCTTTTTCAATCCTTCCTTCTTCTCTTCCTTTTACCTTCCTTTTAAATTATTTGCTACACAATAATGGTACGAGGAGTTATGAGAATTTGATACCTGATATTAAAAGAGAATTTCTCGACCTTTGCTTCATTTCTCACTTGAGAAAATTTAAATTATTCATTTTATGCGAATTCTTTACTTCTCTCAAAGAACTTCGTTGCATTTAGGATGATGGGGCAATTTCGACACCAACAGGCTAGAATTAATTATGGTTAAAATAAGCATATTTCCACGTAGCGTCTTTTGAATTAATTTTTTGTTCTGTAAAAAACTTGTCGGCTAAAGGATTTTAACAATGCAATTCCTTGGTGAAACGAATGCACATCGGTGCTTTCTTTTCCTACATTTTCTATTGTTCACTCTTTAAAAACTCCACTAACTTCATTGCCTTATTTACTTATGCATTATTTGGGGATTTTGATCATTTGCTTAAGGAATTGCAAAAGTTTCATGACTACATAAATGCCTCTTTTTATAATGGAGGCTCTATGTATATCTTTCAGTCCAGTTAAAATTAGCTGGTTATGAATTGAGCGGCATTCAAACAACCTGATTTTAAGTAGGCCTTCGGAATTATTTCTGGGCCTACTTTGGATTACTCTAAACTGTGATGAAGTCAAAACGCTGAAACGAGTCTCGACTGTTCAAAAATATTGTTTAAACTGTATTTTCATTTATCCATTAGGTTAAGAAACGTACGAACGTTTTTGGTCACCTCATACTAGAATCCAAATTAGGGATTGCATATATTTGATGCCACACCGCTACACACACAACACAAAACTCCAAGAAATATATAACAGTTTACAGTACATAATTCGTAGCCACGTTGCTTGAAAATTTGGGTTGGTCTCTTCGATCTACATATGTTTGTATGAAATTGTCAAATATATTACTAATTAGGAATAAATACGTTGGAGATTCGCCAAAATATGATGAAAGATTCAAAATTCTACAAGTAAAGAATAGCAAGAAATTTTCTATTCCATATCCGCCGATTGTCACTTACGAGCCATAAAAAAAATATCCAACGAATAAACTAAAGGGGATTTGGAAGGAAGTAATTGGCAACGGGGCAAAAAAAGATGGTTATTGAGAGGGTGCCAAACCATCGACTTGCAAATCCTGTAATATATGCGCCCACACGAAGAGCAATTATTAGGAGGATTTATAAAAAAAAATTGAAATACATTAAACGCATCCTCCAGGCATATTGATTCTGACAGGAAAAGTAGGATAACTTGCTGTGACACTTGCGGCATCACACAATGAATGAAGAGCGGCAAAGCTTGACCGGCAACGCCTGCTGGCTGAAGGACTCATTCCCCCTGATGCGATGTACCATGTCAAAGGAGGTTATATTTCAACCATTACCTACTTAATTATCTCCGTTAGTTTCAGGGAGCTTACCAGGTGGTTTCTTCCCCCCCAAACTTTTCGTATCATGTAACTTCTTTTGTATGAACTTTCCTATGTATTTATAAATGCGGTTAAGGTAATGGCATAATTAGACAACTGCTCTGCTTCAGGTCCAGCAGGTGATCCTATCCTCCTTGAACTGGAAGACAACACTTAGGGATGACCCATCCATCCCTAAGTGTTGTCTTCCAGTTCAAGGAGGATAGGATCACCTGCTGGACCTGAAGCAGAGCAGTTGTCTAATTATGCCATTACCTTAACCGCACCAATTTGTCTTGGATATTTTTCCGTATTTATAAATGTTTGCTTCAATTAAATGATTCGAACCTTTTTGTCGTTCGATCTATCTGTCTTTCAAAGTTATTTAATTTCGAAGTTTGAAAATTCGAAGAAATGTTTTCTAGGATTTGTTTTGGAAGAAATGTCCGGATCACCCGTTTTGTCTCGATTAGTACAATTCTCCCCTTAAGTCTTAGCAATGACTTGGCGAAGTCAAACAAATGATGTAAATGCGAAGTCGAATTGCCGTTATTGTCTCTTTGAACAGTCAAATCGTGATAGATAATAGAAAGAAATCGTTTTTTTTCCTTTGCTTCTGTTTCACTGCGTCACGGGATTAAGCTACAAGTGTATACATCTTAATCTCTCGAGCATAGCTGGGTACAAACAAAGATGAGCCCCTCTGCGTAGCCCTTTCATAAAGCTGAGGCTGGAGAGAAACGGATGCAATCAAACAGTGGGTTTATTTCCATGTTTCGCTGAGTTTCCTCAAGAAATCATTTAATAAAATACGTTTATGCTTAAGCGTCCTAGTTTATGTTATGTGTCCCTCAGTGTTTTACTTTGTAGGTATTTATTTGTTCATGCTTTCCCACCGTTTTTATCATCAATAATTACTATTAATAGTATGATGCTATTTTGTATATTTCCTTTTTCGTAACTTCTTTATATTATATGGTTTATTATTTTTTTTTTTCAATTTAGCTATGTATAGATGAGATTTTACTTCTGAAGATCATTTATTACACTGGCCTGCGTCCAAAATGTACCTTTGGTTTTCTGTAGTGTTTCTTAATAAAGTTGCCCTCCGAAATCCGAATCTGGCATCCGTTTTTCTCTATCAGGTCCAGTTTTTTGCGATATAGGGGGTGATAATAATTTTATAGTTTATACATGTCCTATATTACATAAGAATTTCAATAGTTTTTGCACCATAATAATAGGAATAATATTAATAATAGTGGTTGAGTTAAAAATGAACAGAAAATGTAAGAATAGCTCCGACAGATTTTGCTATGTTTCCGGCAAAGGGACTTTTTCCGAGCAGCAATGTACAATCTCTTTTGTAATTAAGTCTTTGTATCGTGCATATTTTGGAGTAAGGCTAGGAGATCAAGATAAAAATTTTGCACCACATATCTGCTGCAAGAGATGCTACATAAGTTTAAGACGCGGGAGTCAGGGCGAACAGAAGTCTCTTTCTTTTGGTGTTCAGATGGTGTGGGGAGAGGGCAAGAACAACACTACTGACTGCTAGTTTTGCATAACGAATCTTAAAAGTGAGCATTGTATCAAGTATTTAAGCTTTTTGTATTATACTGTCTCCTAAAAATGTCATTTTTATGCATAGACTTAGCATAAAATTAAAAACTAACACATTTCACTTTAGCATGAACATAACTTTTACTAAGCATTTATGTACTATCTGCAACTCCCAATCAATTCCTTTATGTAATATGCAATTATATTTTCCACAGGTATAAATAAGAAGAATAAACATAGTGTGGCATATCCGGATGTTCCTTCTGCAATCAAACCCATGCCCGATGGTCCAGGAATTCCTATACCTTCTCCCCCTGAACATATGGAGGTCCATGAGAGATTAATATGAAAGTTGATCAAGATTATAACACATCTGAGCATTATCAGGTTTCCACACATGATATGGTCGCAAGACCATTCACTCCTGTTCAGTTAATTCACCTGAAGAGGGTCAAAGGAAAATGCACTTCTTGGCTCTCGACTTCGTGAAAGTAATCTTCTCGCTTGGCATAATGAAAAATTAACAATTTCCTAGGTAATAAAAGAATCTTAGAATATGTTGGCCTGGTCAATTAGCTCTTAACAAGTGTCAAACATTTGAGAGCTCGAATGTCTATAAAGATACGCTTTTTACAGTCTCATTTGGATTATTTTACCAACAACTGCGGGGATTACAGTGAAGAACAGCGGGGAAGATTTCACCAGGACATAAAACAATGAAAACCAGGTACCAGGGTAAATGGGAAGTAAACATGTTGATGACTACTGTTGATGTTTGAAGCGTGATGGACCAGATGAGAGGCACAAAAGAAAATCGTCAAGGGCGTCTTTTCTTGGAAATTAGAATTATTTTCTTTATTATTTTGCATTCTTTAATTTTTTGTTTTATTAAAAGCATTATAGTGTACATACGTTTATTATTGGTCCTATGATATAACAAAAATAATGCATTATTAGATAGAGAAAGGTTTTTGAAATTTTTTTTCAGCAAAAATGAGGTAATCTCAATGAAAATGGTTTTTGCTGTACTGAGAAAATCTGAGCTGATTGAACAAAAATACATTCAGTTTTGAGCTCAGGAGTTTTGATTAATAGGAAACCACAAAGAAATCCTGAGGAACGTAAAAATCTTTTTCAAACGCAGGCCTGTGTTATTGTTTTTGTGTTTTTTTAAGTTTGTTGTCTCTTTATGAGTTTATATTGTGTTTCCTTTTACTTTCCTCTTTGATAATCTTCTCCGGTTTTATTGGTTAAATCTTTTCCAAGTTTAATAGGTGTGGGACATTTAAGGGTTGCCTTGATTTCCTATTCGGGTCATATTTCGGTTCAATTCATTATTTGTATTGTTTTTCTTTTATTCCATATTTGTATTATTGAGAAAAATCGATCGGTTCTCGAGCCCTCTATTTGGCTGGAAAGTTCTTCCAACTCCGCCTATACCAATTCATTTGTTTTCTTTGCTCTCTT
Organism: Ceratothoa steindachneri; assembly: GCA_963969495.1. Taxonomy (NCBI): domain Eukaryota; kingdom Metazoa; phylum Arthropoda; class Malacostraca; order Isopoda; family Cymothoidae; genus Ceratothoa; species Ceratothoa steindachneri. The sequence continues at coordinate 75,476,436 of OZ018337.1, forward strand.
TTCTATAATTTTGATACGGGTTCGTATCTATGTTTTTTATGGTGCTCTTCTATTTTTTCTCGACTCCGCTCATCTGTTATTTATTATTAAATAAATTACATAATTTTTATCTTCAGTATCTTGATTAAGCTGTTTTGGAGGGTAGTGGACATTGCTATAGTAGGGTGTACTAATACCGATTGAATTAGTACTCGGTAAATTTTCTTTTGTTTCTTTCGCTCATTGTTCTCAATTTGTATATTCACTGCAGTCCAATCTTTCCTTTACTGACTCTTTCCATTATGTTTCCTGTAACCAGTTTTTATTATTTTCAATTTTAGTACACTGTACTTTTATTAAAAATTACTCTTTCTGATTCCAAATAGATGTCGTATTTTTGTTCCTGCATTCTAAGACAATTCTTAATTTGTTCTTATTTGTAACTATTTGGCATTAATGTTCGTAATTATTTTTTCTAAATATTTTTTCTAGTAAGGTCAGATTTTACTGGCCCTTTTTGTTCGAAACTTATGATCGTATCTTTTAATTCTTACGCTGTTATTATAGCATCCTTTCCTTCGCTTTTATCCATTTCTTCTCCAAAGTGGTATGGATGGTATTTTTAATTTTTAATTTAATTCATCGATAATTCTGTTTTCAAATGTTATATTATACTTTTCATTTTTCTATTTGCTTATCTTAAAATCTCTTTTCCAATGCCCTCGAAATATTTTTTTTATTTCTGTTTCATCTTCGAAAAGTTGCGTAATTCGATTTCGATTTCTCTTTTATCAGATTAATAATTTTCCAGAATTTCATTTTTTTTGCCTTTTCATCCTTTGAAAAATGTTTTCTTCCCATTTCACATTTTGTTTTGTCCCTGTTTGGAGTCAGAATTTCTTCTTTTTCTTCTCCCCTTAGCTTTTTACTTTTCCCTTTTAGTTCGTTTCTTCGTATACTCAGTGAAAGTTCTCTTATTTTCTCACTCATATGCATGTTTGTCCTTTGGTATAAGTATGGAAGTTAGGTACTAATCTTTCAAACTTCTATCGAGGTGGTTTCCAGTTATATTCATTTGCCGCTAGTCTTATTCGTTATTCGCTGCAATGTGTGTTTAATTCTCTCTTGACAATAGTTGGAAACCTGTTATTGAAGATGTTTGCTAAGTTATTATTACCTAGCTGTTTCTTCGTGGTGGTTGATACCTCTTTTTAAATATTATGTTGGTGAATTTCATTTTTATTTCTTTCGGATGGTATAGTTGGATTGATCCTTGCTTTGTTTTGTATTCGTAGCTCTGTCAACTCTGTCTTCTTCTTCGGTTTATGGATATTTAGTTGTAATTCCAGATTTTTATCTCTTTTGAAAGAAGATTTATTCCATGTCTGGATATTATTAAGTATAATATTTGGGTCTATTCTTGTGAATATATTTCCATGCGCTGTCTCTTTATTTTGACATCAATTTGTGTTGAGTCGTGTTATTTTTAATATTCATACTCTTCTGTAAGTCGGTCTTCAGAAGGTACTCTATAGTGTTATTTACCTTTCCTTGTTTTCTTTTCACATATATTTATTTCAGTTTTCTCCCTTTACTACTCGTTGATACATAAATGAGGGGGAATTATCTCACCTCGATTTTGATTTATCTCTCCTGGATTCTTCTTTAGGCGGTTTGCTGGTTTGATTCCTCTATTTTGCCTCTGTGTTCTTATTCCTGTGATTTTTTATTATTTCCTCGTTTTCCTTGGGATAGCGCCTTAATCCATTTTTCCGTAATGTTTATTTAGAAGATAGGTAAAGAGTCGTGTATTTGGGGAAATAAAATGTTAGAAGTCCTTTTTTTCAACATATCATTCAATGGTTGGAGGGTAGCTGTGGTCATTACATGTGCGTGTGATATGCATGTAAAAATATTTAACTTCAGGGATTTATGTAGGTTTACTTGAATTTTCTGCCTCTGTTGTGGCATTTCAGAAGCAAATGCATATGCGGTGGTTTTCTTGGTCTCTGCTTTTTCGTATATTTCTCTTTTATTTCTTTTTACTATTTCTCTTCGTTTCGCTTTGATTGAGCTAGAAAAGTCATTCGACCTACCTGCCGGGTTTGCATTCATAGCAAAATTCCTAGCTATAAATATGCTGTTCTGAAAGTATTTAGATAGTGTATTATTACATTTTCTAGTTGATATAGGTTTTTCACTGCTGGTAACCATTCTGCTTTGTCTTAATGAATAGGGTGCTCTGGAACTCTAAAATGTTCTGTTAGGACGCAGTAAATAGGCCCCACAGTCATGTTAAGACGCTTCACCTCGAGTGGCGTTTCTGTTTTTTGGCGAGTTTTGTCAAAATATGGAATGTGGGATTGTTAATAGGGACCTCATACACCATCAGATTCATGAACCAGGACAAACAATTTTGTACATTTTGGAAATTCAGAACATTATGACGATTGCTTGCTGGCTATCAATCTTGCCTTGTGCTTGTTTTTGTTATTTATACAAAAGCATCACATGCCTCTGTGGCATGTTGGGGTGTTTTTTGTGCCGAGATGTTCAAACGCGTGGTTAAAAAGGTTCATTTGAATCAGTCTTTTTGAGACTCAGGATGGCGCAGTGGATTCCACGTTCGTTAACCCAAGAAGCTGTTGGCAATTCGACGATGCTCTTTATTTTTTTCTTAGCTCATTTTCATATACACTTCTATATATATACATCTTATTGCTTTTCAATTAGTTTTATTTATTCTTAACTCGATTCATTGTTCTTAACTTTTCTATTTATCCCTCTTTTTCCTTCGTACCTCTCTATTCTTATTATTAAAACAATTTAATTCTCCATTTTTTCCATCATTATTCAGTTCTTCCTCTGCCCGCTCTTTCCTTTTTGACCTCGTATTCAATCTTTATTCGACCGTAAAACGGAATGAATCTGATTTTGCCTGGAAATAAATATCTCATTTAAAGATCAATGCAGGCCGTTCATCAAATCTCGCAGTCAAAGGAACTCTCCGAGTGATAAAGTCTCCGTTTTCAAGCAAGTGACTCCTCCAAATTTAATGTCCTTCGTCTTCGTTATAGATGTGTATCTATAAAGTCTCTCAAAGAGCCATAATTAAGTCGAAAACTAGGCGAATGCGACGGGGGCGGTGACATTGCGGAAAAGATTACTTGGGGAAAAGGAAGCTCAAAAGGATTTCGTGGAAGAGAGCCGACACAAAGTGGATCTCATTGAACTTCTCTTACTAGGAAACTTATTTCGTTGCTAATTTATATAAATTAAATTCGTAACAGAAAAAGACAAATAAACTGTTTAAAAAAGAAGGAAGAATACTTCTATCGAAGTGAGAAATTACAGAGACAAATTCCCTGAATTTGAATTTCGCTTAGGAAGAAGCTACTTGCACAGTTAAAATAAAATTACAACGGAGCATCTGCGCCAGAAATGTTATAAAATTATTGGATGCAAAAATGTATGACTTTGACATAGCTCAAGTAGACAAATTAGAATAATTGCAAAGCTAGAGTAGGTGAAAGCACATAACTTTCCTGAACTCTGTGAAAGGCACGTTCCTTTACTAGATGGTTGAAGGAAACTCTAATTCAGGGACCAAAGACAAAGATGATACGAATAAGTCGCACCGGATCAAAATCCACAAGTACAAAGCTTAACTGGGGCAGATTTTATTAGGATTTAGATATAAAGTTAGTTAATAAAATCTCAAGCAATATTGCATATATATCCCCAGTGAACCAATAATTGTCAAATTCAATTTTTTTAGGATGGACCGTTTAATTTTTTAAGCGAGTGGGTCTTTTCCCGAGGTTACTTTAACTCTCACACCATTTTGGTCATTTCAAGGCTTTCTTATTTGCAAACTCTCATATTATCTTGTAAGGAAAAATGTCCCCCAAATGAAATTAATTCCCCGTTAACTATTTAACCCAGATATGAAATCTCCACTCTTTGTAATTGAGGTCACATATTCTACACATTAATACGTTCTGAAATCAACAATAGCAATCAATACAATTGTCACATACCCCTACTCAGTTCCAGAAAAGCTAATGTCTCAATTTGTGACTTATCACACCATCATTTCATCATGAACCAGTCTCTGGAAGCAACTTCATTACCAATCAACTTCATTACCAATCTTTATGCCCAGAATTTTTCCAAACTGAGAATGAACACTTCTGCTTCTGTCAGTCAGTACCACCATATTTAACAAGAAACATCGAGCAAATTGCAATAAGGCAGCTATGAAATGTGGTCAAAATATTTAGTGAGCTCCTACAGGTCGGTAAAAACGACCTCTTGTCCTTCGACGGCATGCGGAACTGCTAAAGAATCCAATTTACTCAATTGTTTTTATGGCTGTTAGATTTGCCTATTTTAAAAGCCACGTGCTTAAACTGCGAAGCAGTTTATTTTATTTAAACGGGCCATGAGCCCATGTCGTTGTGAATAAAGCTTACCTTTTTCATATTATCCTCCTCAAACGTTTGTCACTTGTCAAGCTACGAGATGCCATGGAAAATTCCTAAGAATGCAAGATTAAAGTATAATTAAAACTTATATAATAGAAGTGGCTCCAAACCTAAAAAAACATGAGTGGCACTAGATTTTCTTCTAGGGGGGTGGTAAAAGAGTTTTCAGTTTTATAGAAATAGTTTAAATGGATGTTATCTTCTTTGGTAAAAGTGTTTGTTGAAAAATAAAATTTATACTTCCTCTACACATTCTTTCTACTGTTTCTATCAGAAAGCTTTCGTTAGACTACCCATCTTGAGCATTTGACATCCTAGTTTAACAAACTTCTCATCACTACCCTCAATAATCATTTTCCTCAATGCCAATTCATTTGTATAAATTCCAAACTGTTACATTCGTTATGTGGGACAAACTGGCTTACATCTTAAATGCAGGATCACAAAGCATTTAGGTTTGTCTCATTGGCCTAGTATACTCATTTATAAACCTGAAGCCTCTTCCACCAGGCAACACTCTTAGTATTACCATCATCGTCTTAATTCTGATTCATTTACCATCTTATCTCCACCCTTACCTTCTCTCGATTTGAAAATCTTAGAGTCACTGTACATCAATAAAATAAATTCACACCTAAATAATTACTCCTCCTCAAGTAAATAATTCACTATATAACCAACCAACACTTCAAAACATTAACTAGCCAACCGACCACCTGGACAAATCTCGTTAAAATGTTTTTCTAATTTTAGTTAGTTGATTTCTTTTTTTGTTTATAATCTAATATAATAGGTTATTTTATTGTTTATACTTGTTACCTTTAATTTTTGATATTCAAGTCAGTTTATGTTCAAAATTCACTTCTTCCTATTACTTTTCAAAATTACACTAGATAGTATCAATTAATTCTATATATTATTTATGTCTTTTACTTTAATCTCAATATTTGTTAATTTTATTTAACTTGCCTTCACCCGCTTTTTTAGACATTATATAATGCATGCTTCTAATTATTTAACTGTTATCGTTAATATTTATTCCGTTTCTCATTAGTCGATTCAGTCGCTGAAGATGGTCTTACCGAAGTTCCGAAACGTCGGGCCAAAAAATGATTAGTTTAATCTCCTGGGTCTTCCTATTCCTACTTCTTATCAGATTCCCAAGGAACAAATTAATTACAAGTATTATATATATATATATATATATATATATATATATATATATATATATATATATATATATATATATATATATATATATATATATATATATATATATTATATATATATATATATATATATATATATATATATATATATCAGATAATAATATTAATAATAATAATCTCTGGCATTGTGAATTAGTTGTAAGTATCAAGCAGTTGAGTAAATTCACCAGGATCAGAAATCAAACGAACACGCGACCCAAATATCCGCACAGTATTTAAGCAGAGGAATAAAAGAATCAAAATTATAACTATGAATACAATTAAAAGTGTAACATTGTGAATTTGAGTCTCAATCAGGGTGATTGCCGGTCATCCGGAGAACAATTCCGAGATGGAGAAAGATACTTCGACTTTTCATTTAAATTACCTTTCTCAGCCCATCTCTTTACTCTTTTATATCTATCCACTTTATCCTTTTAAATTAGTCAAGACTTAGAGACGTTCGTTATCACTGTTCTTGGAAAGAAAAAGGAATCCAATCACTTCCGAAACTAGTCTCTTGATTAAGCATGCGTGCTTGTATATGGAGATTTTCTTTGTTGTTAGAAACTAAAGAAAAAGTGTTGTAGGATTCAAAGATTGGGATTTGTTTTACGAAAAATACAACTCTGAATTTTTCAGCTTGTTTTTTTGTCACACATTTTATAATTGAAAGAAAGTTGGCATAGATTTGCTGTGTAGAAATTCGGGCTTGAGTGCATACGAGTCAGTCTTAATCTTGGCTATCGCTGGGCTTTGAAAAGCTAATAGAGAGAGTATTAACAATATTTTCGGAGATTAAGATGGTAAAAGAATTGGCATTCTAAGATTTAGAGCTAAGCTCCTTTAAGTTTTGGTGAATTGCCTAATATTTTACGAGGAGTTGTGCGAATATCTGCATATGGCCAGGTACATAAATTACCTGTCTCACCGGCGGAGAACGGGAAGGAAAGGGATCGACTTTATCCGAATAGTTTGAAGGAGTTCACATAATTCAGAGAGAGGACGAATAGTTTCATATTTCACGAGATGTGCAGTTTGAACCTGGAGAGAGGTGCGATTCTATCTATCATCGCCCGTTCTGTATGGAAGATAGCGGCTAACAATGATTGGATTATTTTTAGTTCGATTGATCTTGTGTAAATCTTGCTAGTAAGGAGGTTTATAAAATGGGGCAAGACACTCTTATGACCCATTTTATATAGAGCTTTAAGACGGCTTATTTATTATGGGTGCGGCGTAGCTGAAGAATCAATGAATTCTATATTCAGGGCTGAGAGTAATTGGGTCAATTATAATCATTAACTAGTGTTTTATTACGGTAAAGTGCTTTCAGTATCTATCATTGCTCTAGGGCTGCTAATATTTATCTTGCGAAGGAAACAGCATTGAACTTTGTGGCCTTAATTTATTTTATTTAACGATCGACTCTCGAAAAATTGAAATTGGTTTCTGTAAATTTCCCCATGTTTTTTTTTCTAAATAAACAAAGTCAACAAACCTAAGTCTCGTGTTCTGAATTATTCTGACATGTGACCTTATAACCTTACGTCCTTAACAATTTTCAATAATTCCAGTACCAACCTTCGAACGAACTTGACAATTATATCATTAGAAAAAAATTAAAAAAACATAAAGTTTTTCAAATATCGTTAGAATCGGCCGAATAGTTACGCTGTTATTGCCACAAAACTCATTGAAAAGTAAAACGGTTACAGTCTGACCGACCGACCTACGGACCGATGTAATAACATATAAAGTAGCGTGCATCCGAGTACAAAGCCTAAAGATCACAACTTTTTTGATGCTTTGAATTGTTCCTTTTGGACGGGACACACCATAGCCATAGTCTTATGTGAGCCACCACAATTAAGGTATTTCTGGATTGTACTGTTGCAGTCACGCCAGGAATGGCCTTGATGGGCGCATACAGAGCAGACTACAATGTCAGAGTTAGGGCAAGTGGCAGTGGTGTGTTCGTTGTACTTGTAGCACCGAAAGCACATTTGCAGGTCAACGAATTCCTCCCTTCAATCTGCTCGGGGCAGACACGGATGTTAAAAAGGAGGAGGCCAGTTTCTTTTGCTTTGATCGCCATATTTGTTTCTGTGAAAACTACTTTAAATACGTGAGTGTAGCTTTTGAATTTTACCACTTAGGCTACTTTCGCCCACGAAGAATCTCCTCCATTATCTCGTCTGTACAGTGTTCTCCAACCCAGGGGTCGAGGCGGAGGCAGATAATGCTCCTATGGAAGCGTATTTGTGGTGGTGTTTGTGGCTTGAGGTTGATTTTTAGTAGAGCTTCCATGGCACGCGGGGAAGTGATGATTTTAGTGTCAACCTCCCTTGCACAAATAGCCGAATATCCATTGAGGATGTCGATGAGGCGTACGATAGCAATATTTAGCTCAGCGTAAGAAAATCCTATCATTTTACTTAATTTCAAATGTACTGCTCTATATAAACGACGAAGATTATCAGCCTGGCCTCAATGCACCCTAACAACCCTTTGCAAATCTCTAACCCTTTTTAAACCTCGCTCTGAAAACCTTCATCTATCTTGTTCACACTGGACTCAGAAAATTTCTGAGACAAAAGTTACGGAACTAAAAGCGAATAGAAAGACGTGTTAGGTAAGTATGTCCAATAGCCGACTAGGTCACGATTTTGTATCCAACTTTACTTCTAGTTGTGCTATCCTTACTTACCTCTTTCATTTCTCTTGCCTTTCTTCCCTCTTGAACCTTTCTTATTAAACCAAATGAGGCTTTGATTGGAAAGAATGCGGAGGACTACAAGGTAAGAAGCAGGCCTCGTTGCCCTTACCCTCACGGCTACGATTTCGATTGCCGGATTAAGTTGGGCTAGGAATCGGCTCTGGCAGTATGTTCCTTTCTGTCCTTCTTTCTTTAACTTTACTTAATTTCGTAATTTCTTATCATTCCAGAAGGATTCAGTCTGATCGAATTACTTCAATACACTCTGTGCAAGAAATCTAGAAGAGAACTTGAAAGAGTCTAGAAGCTCACCTAAGAAGAGTTAAAAAATATATCCGCATTAAAGGTGAATTATACAGATTTACCAAAAGAAGCTTTATATTTCTCTCTCTTTCAGTCACACTTTTAACTCTAGCACTATCAACACCGCGCAGAGAAACCTCAAACCTAGGTATAGTGAATTTCGGAAAAAAAACCCATTAGGGGAGAAGAAGAAAGGATGCTCTCGGACCACGACTCCGAAATTCTGTGGAGCTGCCTGATAGTATAGCTGGATTAAGGCAGGGAGCTCATGAAGAGCTCCTCTCAGGCAGTCATTCAGGGACTCATATACAGTAAGATAATTCGGATTTGCTGTTTCTGTCTTTTTGTAGAATTTTGTGGTGGTCTGGAAATAAGTTTAGACCCGGAGAAGGAACAATGTTAAATAGCGTCTCAACACTCGCAAATTAAGATGATGTCGAAGATGCCCACCGCACTGGAGAAAGGGGGCAGCTTGGAATGCCTTCGAAGATTACAAGAGGCAATCGAAACAGAAAAAAAACCTTGAAAGGAAAGTTATGCGAAGGCTTTACGGTAACCTAAATGTAACTTACTGTCGTGGTATGACATTACATTATATCAATACCATAGTATATATATGGAAGAGGACCAATAACTTGAAAGCAAACAGACAAAAGGGACGGAAAACCACGCATTCAGACGGCTGAGTAGCGAGAGAGTGCAACGAGGTCAGGTAAATTATGGACAATGGTAAAGTTCAAGGTCATTTAAAGAGACATGCGCAAAAATTAAATTTTATTTACACAAAAAAATAATAAGAGAATTGAGGGGTAAAATTACCTCAGAGAATTAACGGGCGAAAATCACATCAATAAACGAAGGGGGTAAGATTAACTCAATTGGGTTACTGAAGGGGGGAGGGGGGTTGGCTTACGGATGTCTTCTGTACGTGAGGTGAGACCACTCGGACTTCAGAGCGGGAGGTTGGAGTGATGAAGGTTCTCCAAAAGCAAGGGGGGGGCGGTAACTTCCAGTCCAGGGGAGAGTATTTCGGCTACCCGAAATAAGAAGGGCTTCGACAGAAGTTGATGAAAGAAGTCGGAAAAATCACTCGGGGTGATTGTTCAGTGGAATTACCTCCTTGCTGGGGCTAATTCCAAAGACACAAAATAGTCCAGCTTTCACTTCGCTTTGTTGCTAGCACTTGACTTGGAACCATGGGGAAATCTTCTAGGTTCTGGCAAGACTCCTCAACTCTGTGTCTCTTCCGGGTAATCAAGCGTTATTTATGTCCGAGACTCTCCCCGGAGTTGGGGGGTTAGCAGGAAACAGCTCTACTTTCGAACGGCTTCGAATCTTCTAGCAGAGCTATTTTAGCCCGCATAAAGGTGAATCGTAGGGGACTCGATTCGAGGCTACCGCTTGTGGAAGGGGGGTGGGCGGGGGTAGGCTTACCACTTTAGGCCCAGCCTGGCCTTCTGCTGAACATGGGAGTTCCTTTCTGGTAAAGATCTTCCACATGGGGAGTCCCTCACACTTGCATACGATCACAGATAATCAGATCGGATATATTCGCGGAAAACATATAAATGTCATAATTTTATGTATTTTCCGATTAGAGTCTCGTTACAAAGAAATGCTATATTTCTATTAATTTTTCAGTTAGATGCTTGTTCCCATACATAGCAGAGTGTGATTTATTACCCTTTAAGAGGGTAGATTTAAAAATGTCCTGAATTAATTTATTTTCCTGTTAGAGGTTAGTTGCCAACAAATATCATAGTTCTATATTTTTACGTGTTGGAAGCTCATTGCAAATAAAAGTCAAAGTTTTATTTATTTCCCTGTTAGAGGCTCATGCCCACAAATATTATAGTTTTAATTATTTCCCTGTTAGAGGCTCATGCCCACAAATATTATAGTTTTAATTATTTCCCTGTTAGAGGCTCTCGTCGCAAACAAATATCATAGTTTTATTTATCAAGAAGTTAGCGGCTCGTGGCAAATACATATCAGAGGTATATTTTTAATCATGTTAGAGGCCCGATTCCAAAAATCTAACAGTTTAATTAAGTTCCCTGTTAGAGGCATGTTTGTCCCAGGTCAAGGGTCGTTGCAAATAAATTTCCTAGTTTTATTTATTTTCATGATAGAAACTTGTTGCAAACAAATCTCTTACTTTTATTTATTTTTCTGTTAGAGTCTCATTGTAAATATATGCGATAGTTTCATTTCTTTCTCTGTTAGAGTCTCGTTCCAATCAAATATAATAGTATTTTTTATTTCCTTTTTAGTGGTTTGTTGAAAAAAATGTAATATTTTAATTTTCTCTCCTTTTTAGAGGCTTGTTGCAAACAAATGTCATAGTTTTAATTATTTACCTGTTAGAGGCTCGTCCCATTGAAATTTTATCGTTTTATTAACTTCCCTGGTAGAGGCTCATGCAAACAATTGCCATTTAATAATTTTTTGCCCTATTAGAGGCGTTGTGCAAACAAGTGTCATAGTTTTATTTATTTCACTGTTGGAGGCTCATTGAAATAAATGTCTTAGTTTTATTTATTTTTCTGTTAGAGACTCGTTGCAAATATATGTGATAATTTTATTTTATTCTCAGTTAAAGGCTTGTTGCAATCAAATATCGGTGTTTTGATTACCCAGTTAGAGGCTCGTGGCATCAAAACCATCGTTTTATTTTTAACCCTGATAGAGATTGAATAAAAAAATGAAATTGTTTAATTAATTTCCCTGTTAGAGGCTTGTTGTAAAAAAAGGTCATATTTCAAATTATTTCTTTATTACAGGCTCGTTCAATCAAATCTTATTCCATCTTGTAGATGGTGGATCAATGTGTTTGGTGAAAACCAAACTAAATTGCTGAGCTTTTGATCTTATTCGATCATCTTCGGAGCGTTTTTATATGTTTTTGCCTCCGTAACCGATGTAATGAGTGGAGTGAGGATCTGACATATTAAAAGAAAACGATTTTTAATGGATATTTATTCTGCCTAGGTTGAACGTAACGTTAAAGGAAATAGGCCAGTTTGGTGAGTGGAATTTTAAAATGATTTTAATCTACGATTCCAGCTTGTCGCTTGACTGTTGATGGCTGGCTTATCTTCGTTTATTAATATGGCTTCTAAAAGATATTCAGACTAGCTTTTTTGACCTCGTTTCTTTTAATAACGGTGTTATCAACCGGCATATCTCTCGTTAGGTTAATATTATAGGCACTCTCCATATGATTTTAGGCCCTCCGCTATGCAGATGCATATATATATATATATATATATATATATATATATATATTATTAATAGCGTCCGTCAATGCAAGTAGGTTAGGGCAATTCCTAAGACCGCGAAAAGTCTCCCTTAGTTCCTCCGCCCTCCTCAGAAGCGCCATCCCTACGATTGGGTAACCTTTCATTTTTCACAAAAGATAATGTTTAAGTAACCTTTTATAGGAGTTGGCGTTTGAACTTTAATAGAAAACGAGAATTGTTAATATTGTCGAGGCTATTGCGCCGTTATATTTTAGATAAATGAACAATAAACTCCGTGTCAATGCAGTTATTTAACTAAACTAATAGCAATAATACTATCATAAATAAGTATTATATTAATAATAATAGCTTTAATACTTTTAGTGAAATGTTAGTTAAGGCCGTTGCAATATCTATCAATTTTGATATGTCTGTAGAATGTGCTAATTGTTCGAGCGCCAATCTTCCAAAACCTATCTTCTTTAAGATAAATTTTGCCTTGTCCATTTCACCTCGTGCACCATCCTAAGCTTAATATAATACAACTATTTAAAGCGGATAATTTCTCTAAATGCTCTTTGATGTTTTTGTATTTGTGTTTTCAGCTGTTTTCCAATGCTTCTCATTGTCCCAGGTAATGACCGAAATTAGCATTGTAGACAGTGCCAGAAAATTCCATGGGTCCCGACTCGGTAGATTTGTCGCACACCTTTAGTTCATGGGGTGAGAAGTTTGCTCAGAAAACTCGAAGAGGAATTATTGAGTGCAAAAACCGTCTTTAAGTCCTCTTCTTCCTATGCACGATGATTAGCATTGCTGCAGTGCGTAGTGGTTCTTCTGTATAGGGACCGCATTAGGCTTTTCTTTTGCTTCAGTTAATTAATCTATTAAAATCTAGAATGCGATTAGAATAGGGGTCTATTGGTTTCTTCTGTCTCCATTGTGAACTCAATTTGTGAAAAGTTAAGTAGTTGTAGGAATTTAATTATCCGACTATACAAGTTTACACAGCGCTAAAGCCAAATTATAAGCTTTTGTGCTGCTTAAGGAGGAAGGAGGCACTGAATCCTTTAAGTTTATATTTACCTATGAATGGGTTAAATATATGTGTCTTAGTATTCAATGATATTTACACTGCTCAAATCTAATTATATACACTTTACGCAGAGTTAATTTTACCCACAACACAAGACCTATCGGAACAATCTCCGGCAATGGAAATTGATTATACAATCTAAAGCGTTTAGAATAGGAAAGACGAACTAATGAAGTTCACAAGAACAAAATAAATAGACTTAATCAAATGGGATAGAGTACGGGTCAAATCGCGAACGCATATACGACCAAATGACACAAGGATACACAATAGAGTGGAAGGCCCTCCGAAAAACTTCCCTTCTCGTCCCATGGTATAAGGAAATTGAAATTTTTGCGGTTGGTTCGTCTTAGTGAATCCTTGGGTAATTAAAATGTCGCATAAATTTGCGACAATAGTGTGTAGGAGGTATATTAGAATCACAGGATTTGAAGAGCGACGAGCAGTAAAATTGCTATTAAGTGTGTAGTGTTATGTTTAATATTTGTGAATTTATTCAATAATTAAATAGGCTTCAAATATATCATTATAAAATTACATGACATGGTGAGACTAACAGAATAATTGTTTTTCCTTGTTTCGACCGTACAGAAACTCCTACACGTGACAAAAAAACCTTGCTAGGAGCGGGCGAACAATTTGGCTATGTTGGTTCTGCAATGACACCACATGCGAATAAATTAGTACACAACCCTACCTGCGTCTTTACTTGCGTGGATTTGCGCCCGCAACGAAGATAAAGCACTATTCTTAATAACTATTCCACTGCTGTTTGGCCTTAAATTAAAACTGTTCTAGTCAATTACCTTCGCTCTTTCACTTAAGGTCATGATCTCATGAAATAAGAGTGAAACTGGTATTTCATTAATTAATTTTATTTTTTTCTTCCCTTATGTTTTAACCTGTTTCATATCCTGCCAATTCTATTCAATCTATAATAGTTTTCTAGACTTTATCTCGTCTTTTATCCTCTTTTAATTTACTTCTAATATATATATATATATATATATATATATATATTTATATCATATGATGTCGAAAAAAAATCTAGGAAAGTATATTGGGAACAAATTTATAACGGGCGTGCATATAACCCCTTTGAAGGGCAAATAAACATGGCATGGAGATGCATATGATTGCATACAACGAGATGAAAGTATCTGTGCAGCCACTAATTAATTGGCGTAATAAAGCAGCAAATGAAGCATTTGGAAGAAATGTGGATTAGGGGTCGTCTGTGAAGAATAAATTATTTTTGAAGGAAGTGAGAAAGCAAGAAAAAAATAGCTGTGTGAACACCACAAATAAGGATAGAAAGATCTTTGAGAGCAACGAGCAAGCTAAAGCGATGTTGGCAAGAGAACTTTGATGAGCTGTTTAATGCGGGAATGCCAAATGGAGAGAATGCAACTATGATTGACTTCGGGTTCTGGCTGTTCATTGTATCTGGATATGCAACTAATATGTATGTATAAAAGAGTTCTGTAATGCTATGAAAGATTAAAAAAGTGAGAAGCAGCTAGTGTTGATATATATATAATAGAAGATGTGATGAAAAATTATGCTGTTAGACTACGGCTGTATAAGGCAAAATATTTGAGCGGTAAAGGCGAGAGGAAAAAGTATAGGATAAAAGGTGCTAGGTAGATGAATGGGCAATTAATGAATCTTGATGGAGACTATGATTGTGTCGATAGGAAATATATAAGAATCTATGAAGTAAGTAACGAACAGTTGAATGGTGTTAAAAGGTTTATAAGTTAAAGTAAAGCATGGGCGAGGGGGGAAAAGCCGGAGTGGTTTGAATTATGGAGCAGGAGTGATGGTAGTCTCTATGTTTATTTATGCTAATGACCCGGTATTAGTGGATTAGAGAAAAAGGAAAATGTTAATTTAATGGGTTGACAGCGGATACTTAAGGAGGTAGTTGAAAATAAATGTAGAAAGAGCAATATATGTATTAACAAAACACCATATACAATACATTCTGATATGGCGCTCTTCAAGGCAATGTGCATACAGAGCGCGCCCCACTATCGACTATGAAAAGAGGGAAAGCGCCACTCTCCTGGAAGGTAGAGCCATCCTTCTACACTTGCAAGGATCCAGTGTAAGACAAGTGTGCTCCAAAGAGGCCGAACGCAATACTCCCGGCACTGTGGAAGCTTTTGGAGCAGAGGCGTAGCGACAAATATTCGTAGGTGCTACCATTCAGGGTGGCATCTTGGACACAACGAGAGGCACCATCGGCCTGAAAACTACAGCAAGCTCTCGAAGTAGCTTCCTTGCCATAAACACAAAGATCCTAGGGTATAAGTTGTGTCTCTTGGTGCCATAGGCACCGTCGAGATCGGCCGTAGATGCAGTAACAGCCAATTGGGACTGAGGGAGACGCCGAGGTCGCAGGCACAGGTTTATATTGTACTGTACACGGCGCAGAGCGAGTGGCATCTACCCGGAATCGTCAAGAAAGCTCTTAATGGGGGACGTGCGGTCCCTACCAGTCGCCAGGCGGGAACCTATGTGGTGAATTGAGCCTACCTTTTCTAATACACGCTTGGCAGCGGATGCACAAAACTCTCATCCGTAATCAAGCTTCGAACGAACAAAGGATCGATAGAAAAGCAGGGCAGTAGCCCTATCAGCACCCCAGGTGCTAAATATCACGAAACGAAGAATTTCCAGGGCGTGGGTACAAGAATCCCTAAGGCTGCGATTAGGAGACTCCCAGGTGAGGACTCGGTCGAAGACATAACCAAGAAAAAGGTGCAAATCCACCACTTAATGGCGATTCTTGTTTAGGAACAAGTCCAGGTCGAGGTGGAGCTGTGGTTGGTGGCAGAAGCTTACCACCTTATTCTTGGGGAAAGAAAACAGAAACCTGTGTGCTTTGGCATAGCGAGAGATGCGGTTTAATGCCTGTTGGAGTCGACGCTCCAGAGTTGTCATCTGGGCCGCACCAGAAGAGAGCTTAGCAAGAAAATCTTCAGGCAGCATCGTGGTGATAACGTTGGTACTCAGGGCAAGAGTGTGATAATCAGGGCGCCGTCTTCCTGCTTCTTTAGGTCAATAAGGGCTCCATGGTAGGTCTTCTCCAGATCGAAAAATTCCGTGGAGTAATGCTGCCTATGAAGAAAAGCCTCGGAGACGGCTTTTTACAGTCGAAGCAGAACATCCAACGTAGAGTGGAATAACGCTGGATTTAACATAACATAACATAACTTCACGGATGACAAAAGCCACAAGAGCCTATCAAAGGTCATCCACATCTGTCAAAACCCACCCCCAAAATGCATCCATAGGATTGTGTCAGATCATGCATCTACAATATACAATTATAACCATCCACAAGAATGTGTCAAAAACAAAAAGCATCATCATTAAGACTCCTCAAAATCCAAATCAATAATAATATACAATAATAAAAAACTGCATCCACATAAATGAGTCCAAAACACCCCACCCCCCAATCAAAAAGTTAATCCTCCTTCCCCATATAATAATCTAATCTGCGTTTGAAAACATTCAAGTTTGGACTGTCTACCATCTCAGATGGCAAACTATTCCAGTAATCTACCACTCTATTGGTGAAAAAATATTTTCTAACATCCAACCTGCACCTCTGCTTTTTTAAACATAAGTAGTGACTCCTAGTCCTATTACTACCTTCCAACTCAAATAACTTGCTAGAATCAAACTTATCTATCCCAGAACAGGTATTTAAAAGCTGATAACGCCACTGATAACGTCACTCCACTGTGACCTCAGCCCATTCAGCACAACTCTCTGTGTCCTGTCTTTCAGCCATTCAGTTATCAAATTCAAAACTTTACCACATATCCCATGCACCTTATTAAAAGCTTTGCTGAAATCTAAGTAAATTACATCAACATTCTCTCCCTTATCTAATTGTTTATAACATAATCTATCAAAATCCAGTAAATTTGTTTAACACGATCTATCTCTTCTATACCCATGCTGAGCCTTATTTATTAACCTACCACACGCTATATGGTCAGAAATCTCGTTTTTAACTATCTTCTCAAGAATTTTACAAGCGATAAAAGTTAAGCTTACTTGCCTAGAGTTATTCGGGTCCTCTTTACTCTTATTTTTAAAATTGTCACTACATTCGCTAATTTCCAATCATTAGGTATTTCTCCAAACTCTAGTTATCTAGTATGTATCTTCTCAAGAGCTACTGTAATACTATCTACACCTTCTTTGAGTAACCTAGAATGAATTTTGTCTGGTCCAGATGAATTAGTAGTAATTAACTCCAATATAAGCCCTTTAATTATTTCCCTGTTCACATTAATGGTATTCAACACTACTTCCCTTTACGTACAATTATCATCAATTAATCTATGTGGATTCTCTTATGTAAATACTGCAGAAAAATTATCATTAAGAACCTCTACTATTTCCTCATCAGATTCTTTCAAAACCCCTTCATATCTAAATAGGTTAAATAAAAATAAATTCATAACTTCACAGAGCATCACAAAAAGCTTAATTTAGACTCTTTAATCAGCAAATACATAAAGATAAATTAAGATAAAGTTACGTTTAAATAAACATTGCCTGTTTTGGTTGCAAGAAATGAAATAAAAAAAATCAAAAGAGAAGAAGAGGCTTCTGGATGGTCGTGTATGTTTAGATAAGGTGGCCAACTTAAGATTTAGATGCCTTTAAAATTGGTATTCCAGGTCATATCCTGTTCTAAACTACATCAAGGAACTTATTGTTTGAATAATCAATTCTGTCATACCTTTGAACAAATAATAAAAATATCTGTGCCTAAAAATGCATACACCCGTCGTAATATACTTTAACACTTAACATAAATCCCTTAAAACGACTAGGTAAAAGTTGTTTTAACTAATACTCCATTTAATAATTCCCGAATTCTTCAGCTACCTAAGGTAAGTTACTCTATCGTATAAGTCCACTACTGATATTATTCCAATCTAAATTGACTTTGGGAAGAGATTCAAACCTAGTTTCAGCCCTTGAAGATACTCTACCCTAATTATCTATTCGAGGAGACATCTTTGTTTGATCAAGTAAAAATTATTCCATATATGTTAACTTTTATTTCTCCTAATTGTTTGATACACTTTCTCTACCGAACATATCTACTAATAACCTCTTGAGATCAGCTTCTATTTTGACACACTTTCTCTGCTAACTCTTCAACCTATTACTCCCTGAGTGGTAATAAATGAAGCGAGCTTTCGAAAGACTTATATACGACGTTTGAATGAGAAAATCAATCAATTCCTAGATTATTTAAATTCAACTTCGATATAGCGGAAACTAGCAGGCATTTAATTAATAATGACTTACTAACATATTTTCAAGTTGAATCGATCGTATGAAAAAAAAATCTCTGCAAGGCTGCTTAAGAAACAGGTAAATTATATGTTAAACTATTATTGTCTTACCCAATATCACAGGTTTCTGTGATAACATGAATTTGGTAGAGTACACAGGATTATCTTTTACATGGGTGAAGTTAATCAATATGCTGTGAAGTCCAGTGATGATTAATCCAAGTTGAAATTTAGATAGTTAATTTAGTTAAGCGCTTTGCAGTATACATATGTATGTATTGAACGCAGCAGTGATCACCGATTTAATAAAGAGATTAATCAAATCTACAAGGTTTTATGGAGTATAATGAATGAGCTGTTGAATTACAGCGATATTTAAAATGACTTCGTTTCTGGGCGTAATTATAAGTAACTTCATATCTGTTTCATCCTAAATGCACAATTTGATATTTATTTGTATGTTCCCAAAATGGGAACATTCGCTTATTTGGATCCCAAACACTACACTATTATTTAACACAGTTTTAATTACAGCTAATAAAACGTATTTACCTCATACAATAATTAAAATAGGTTGTTGCAAAATTAAATTGAACAATTCATTCCTATTAGAACAATGACAATAACAGTCAAAACAAAACTATCAAAACAGTGCAATAGTGCATCAAACACTATGAATGCCACTTGATTACTTACTGTGTATAGCTTAGTTACAGTGATTATGCAGCCATTTCTCACACTTTTCAAACATTAATCGTGTGTTTTTCCCGAACACTGAGCATCGACCTTGTGTAAATTTTACCAGGTAATGAATGGTTTACGCCGTCATATTTTACAGCTTTCGGTGGAGGCGCTGTTGAACTTGCTCAAGAAAGCCTTGCGTCTTGGGATTTCACAAGTGACTCGGCAACAGTTTTTCTGAACTCGAAATGGAATAATTAGTTCTCATAATTGAGGTGATCATAAAATTTATAAGCTTCAACAACTGCTAAGTTTAAGACATGAGACAAAAAATTCCACCCCCATTTCTTTGATCGGAGTCTTGGTCTGTAGGATGACAGCATTCGGTCACAAACGTCCAACCCACCTATTCCTATGTTATACATTTTTATGGCTTAAGGCTGGGTCACTAACTTTTTTTCATGTTTCATTCTACTTTCATTTTTTGTACAGGAAAAAAATCCGTATTAGTTAATAGCTACGCTGACTGTATAGTTGTCGTGCCATTTGACACAAAATGGTTCCGTCTGACCTGTAGTCGTAGGTCCCTCTATCTGTTTTCTTTATCTCTGTATCAGGCATTAGAGGACAACGTCCAATATGATTAAATCGAACTGTTCCACAAGAATGGACGTTTATCTTAGCTAACTCGTCTAAAGCTGGTGACTGGTGAAGAAGGTGTCGAAGAACTCTACGTGAGATTCATGCTTTTAGTGGTTGAAGCATCATATTTATTACATGAGATGCAACTGGGCCTGCTCTGCTGCTCTCCTTGTTACAGTAAATTTCAAAATTATAAGGAAAGCTGTTTGATCCGCACAACATCCACACTTTGTTAGACGAATCTCACTGGTTTGTTCTTTATGAACTGCCTTTGCGCTATGGTGACCTCTGCATTGATTCCTCGATGCCCAGGAATTCGTGATATATTCCAAACTGTTGGCACTGTGTTTTGAGCATCTAAAACAAGGGTAGAACTATCGCTACTTTAGACTGCAACAGATTTTGATTACCAGCAAAATGCAGAAATAGCTTGATCAGTTTGAACCTATCTCTGATCGTCGTTTTGTGGAAGATGAGTGCTGCCAAAGACATGTTCGTAGACCAGTAATCATTTTCCGAGAGTAGTATATGGTAGCCACATATCAAGTTTAGTCCTAAGAAACGGGACAATTCTTTTCTGTTAACACTGAATGTCTAATTGTTTTTATCTCTTAGCATGCAACTTCGTTTGTTCTGTGATATGAATTATCATTTTTCGAGTGAAGAACATCATAAAAATATAAAAAAACATCCTTACCACTGTGGTGGAAGAGATAATCTTGTGATTGCAGTAATGTAACGTACGAGAAACACATTTTCATTTTTAGGCCATGTTTTGCTCAAACCAAGATCAGCATTTTCGCAGTCGGATGCTGTGTCTTGTACTTCAACCTCAATATCGCCGGCTACTTCTTCATGTTCACTGTCCTGGCCCAGATTACCATCATCGCTTTCTTCGTCGCTGACAGCATTGTTTGCGACAGCGAAAGGTATTACAACAAAATCTAAGTTTTTTCTGTCACGTTGATCGATATTATCTCTTATGTTTTCAAAAAAGTGAAACCGAGATATGTCTCGGTTCTGCCTGGGCCTATGAACAAAAAAGCTGAGGTAATAAAAAAGAGGTAACCATTTTATAAACCAAACTACTCACTTAACACTTTTACTTTATGAGTTGTTTGTACACTAAAAGTCATTTTAAAACATACGGAGAAAGAAATTTGAAAAAGAAGTCATGACACATTGGTCTGTAAAATGATCTGTGATCCCTATTCCAGACCATTTCTAAATATAAATGGAACTGGTCTTTGAAGTGATAGAAATTGAGCCAAAATTTGACTGTAGTGAATATTGACTCCCTGTATATTTTAGCTAAGATACACCAAAATGTTATAATTTTCAATTTGTTCTTAATATACTAACCAATAGAGAGATTTGGTTTCTATTTCTGCACATGTACATGTGCTCTTCGCAGCGTTTACCCTTGAAGGGACTGAGGACAAGATGCCTGAGCTGATGATACGCAAGTCCAAACAAGTTTCAACACATATAGGTTGGATCTGTGTGGACCGACACATAAGACATGTTTAGGTACGAGAAGTAGCAAATGTCCCCATTGTGGGAACATCAAATTCTAATGTCAATTTCATTGGCTTCTATTTACTATTTTATTGTTACTTTACAGGACGTTCGTACAACTATTGGAGAATGTCACTTCTTCTAAATGCAAATATTAATAAATTTACAGAGATTTATGTGAATATTTTTAAAAAATAAATTTATCGTAAAGTTCAAACTCGTGTTGGCAATCAGTGAGAGGATCTAACCCATCGGAATGTGTGCATTAAATCTTTCTCTGATAAATTAATTGGAGAAATAAAGGAATTTCCTTGTAGTTTGTGTTGAATGAAATTTTCAAAATATGATCCCAAAATGGGAACCTTCGACAGTAAATGATTAACATACAGTGCTATTTTTAATGTGAAACTTGTTGTTGGTCTTCCCTACTGAAGGGCAGGAGGACTCTTCCTTTATTACAGGTTACAAAGAACCAGAAAAGTAAATGACAAAAGATTAAAAAGGAGAGAATTCTATATAAAACACTTAAGGGAAGGAAGTCGAAGAGATTCTACGAGCAAAGTAGGGAAAACGACCAAGCTACTTGATGGCCGAGCGACCTCCTTATATACCCATGAGAGGAGACGGCCAGGGCCAGGCTAAATGAAGATTAGTGAAAACTACCTGAAGCGGCGTCGGCGATGTTGTGAGCGGATCTTACGTAAGCAATGTTTAGAGGAGAGCGTCTGGACATTTTTTTAAATGCCAGGCACGTATGATCTGTCCAGAGCATAAAAAATTCGGAGGTAATCTTTCTTTCTTTTGTATTCCAAATGGCCGGAATATTATCTGAAAAAATGAGAGCACGGGGAAACGTGACACGAGTAAGAAGTAACACTAGGGATTTCCGCAGTTAGGCAATTTAATATAAAAATTCCTATCCAAAGTTCTCCTAAAGTCAAAGGAAATAAATTTCTACTTGCCGTTAAAGATTAAAATATCAGCAGAATATATTTATGCAAGTTATAATTGTTTAGTGTGGATGCCTCTATTTTCTTTGATGCTTTGACATCTTCCGAAGGAACGAACCAGCTATTGACACTTGTGCAGTAATTTTGCGCCATAATCTTGAAATTTCCCCAAGGTCTTGACGTGCTCTCAAATTCATTGCTTTAGACCTCTCTCCGAGGCACTTTCAAAAGTTCTTAATGGGATTCAAGTTCGGAATCCATACAGTTCACTTCCTAACAATGATGTGCTTGACGTTTAGGAAGTTATTCCCTTAATTTACCGCGTAGCAAGAAGCATTTGCCTGCATGGAGAATGCAGGCTGGACACACATACTGCAAATTTGGCAGCTCTTGCCTTTAATACAATTTCTTGTGCATTCACTGAGCTCGTTTGCGCAATAGCGTTTTAGTGCCTTCTACCTAAATGACGACCCAGGGTTATGACACTTCCTCTCCCACAGTTTACATATTTTTATCTCTTTGACAAACAATATTTCATCTGGTATCAGGATAAAGAACATCTGACATAGGACCTGATCAAATTGAATTTAGATTCGTCACTGAGGTGGAATAGGCTCCATTGATCATCCGTCCATGTAATATCATATTGGCAACAAGACGGCAATTGTTGCTCTTAGGACTGATCCATAGCTTGAGAGCGGAAATGCAAGTGAGACTTCTTCTTGCAGCCGATCAGACACAGTCTCCCTGGAGATATTAATGGCTCAAATCTGTCAAATCTCGCCAGAAGCTGCTACAACGGTACTGAAACTGTCCTTTACTATTTGGGTAAGTTAACACTCTTGTCCCTTTTTTAGGTCTCTCGTTGCCTAATGGTTGATATATGAGCTTTAAATAAACCTGTTTTGGCAAAGTTTGGCAGAATAATATGGATTACGCTTTCATGTAACCCTTCATTGACATATTCTTTAGAGCAATTTTGAACACTTTATTGCATATTTTGACAACGAACTTATGAGACTTATTGTTGATATTACAAACTTCTATGGTCAATTTTGTCAAAGACATTACGTGTACATCATAAAGAGAAGTTTCGACGTTTGCAAAAAACTGATACAGAAGAAATGAATAGGATTTTAGGATTGTGCTTAAAGATGCCTCGAGAAAAGAAGCCATCACTCAAAGAATATTGATCAAGAGATGATCCGATTGGCACGGAACTTTGGGAAAATTATCATACATGAGCAGAGATAGATTTCTAACCATTCTTAGATTTCGGCATTTTGCAGACAACGAATATTCTGAGGAAAATAAAAGCTAGTGAAAAATAAATCCCATTCCAATTGTCTAGGGAAAATTCTCAGGGTAGTTTTACCATGTTAGAGAGTGGTCATAGATGTGTCGCTTGTGGTATTCAAAGTGAGAGAGACAACTGAGACTACGATTATTTGGAAATTTATTATTGGTTCAAATAAAGTTGTTGATTTTTATAAGCTACATATTTTGCATAAGCTATTTTAAAAATAGCTCATGCAACGATATGTAAGCCAGGGTTATTTGCTCTATATGGACAATTGCCATAATAGCTCTGCGCTTTTTTCGCACTTAGATATACACAAGACAGGAGATTTTTATAAAGGATAAGTCGAGGGAAAAAAGTTAAAACAACTTTTTAGTTTTACGCTGGTGTGGCAACACAAATAACGAAATTCTAAAAAAAAATAATTATGTGATTGATTATACAAATAAAATTTGGCAAGTTGATAGGGTACATAGGTAGGTTTACTTATTTTAATCTACTCGTAAAAGTATCAGGTCGAGTAAAAGAATTTTTTTGACAAAAATGATTTAGTGATTCTATATGCGTATAAAATGTATCTAGGAAAAACTGGTGATATCCAAATGACATTCATGGACATTTGCCTTCAAATTGGTGAGGAACATTTGGAAAATTTGGGGTTTTTACTTATGTTACGATTAGAAGGAGAGCATCTAGATTTATTAATAGGCAGGGTGCGGTTCTCTTTATGGACAGTCATTATCCTCATCGTGTTCCGGGTAATATTAATCGTAAAAATGGTCAAAGATGGTATATTGTTTGTTCTCAAAAAAGTAAATGGGAGAAGAAACACATTTTTCACAACATGGTGACCAGAATGCAAAGCTGGACTTTCCTTAAGTTATAATTTCCGCGCATTCCACACACGTAAGGATTATAAAAATTATGCTAAAAATATATCGCAATGGAAAAATAAAGATAACTTTTGTTTTATACCATTTTGGGTACTTAAAAAGTTAAATTTATAATTCTTAAACTTTTTAAATTTCCTATATTCTTTATTCTGGCTGGTAAGAAAAGTTTCAAAATAGACGCCTCTAAAGGGAAAAGATTTCTCCTTGCAAACTTTCACACAGAGAAGCAGTCATTGTTTTCCGTTTGAAATTTGAAGGAAAAAATACCGTCCAGGATTGTTGACTTCGGTTCTAACCGTTGACAGGGTATATATCTTGAGGACTGCATCAGTGTATTTTCTTTTCTCTGCTTTGGTCTGAGCGATCTTCCCTGTAATGGTGCAAATTTGAATTGAGCTGTCTTTTTCCTTTACAAAATCCGAATTGAAATTCATTGTAGATAATATTTGATGACATATTCAAAAATACTTTTGTTGAGGGCTTTTCAGTGTTTTTTCCTTTTGAATTCTGAAATAAGATAGGTTTTTATCGGAGTAGGAGATTCTGAGATCTGCTTGGTTTAGGGATGAAAAGCAGTTTGGTTAGTTTGTAGTCGAGGCACGGATTAAAAATGTTTTTGATAGATTGAATAATGTTTTCCAGTTCCGTAGGTAGTATAAATTGGGTGAATCATTAATTTCCTGGTGCCTTTCGCTTGAATAAACTTATAGCGCTCTTTAAGTCTTCGATGGCAATTGTCTCGTCTTTGGTACGTTCTTATGCTCTGCCTCAATGCTAGATGATTTTATTCTGCCTAGAAATGAAATTGCATGTCGGTAGTTGGAATCCAGTGAATATTATTAGTGTTGATACCTATGTTTTAATTTTAACGGCCAGGTAGGCCCTTCTGATTGCTATGGTTGCCCTGTTAAACGCTTCACAGATTGGGTTAACGTAAATTAATTAAAATAAAAAAAATCTAATTCCCTTCTATCTAGTTTACTCTATGTTGAGATAAAATTATGTATTCATCAATTTCCCTGGAGATGGTGCCAAGGTTGTTGGTTTTCTAATCAGCCATTGTATTAATTTGCAGTTTTCCTCTCCTTCCGTAACCCATTGTTCACCTTTTAGGGGGCTGGTGTTTAGGTGATTTTGTTCACCTGGAAAGTGGCCCATCTAGGAGTGTCTGACTCAAATTTTACATTTGAGTAATAGAAAAAGTGTCGCGGTTAAAGACACGGAGTCTTCAGAGTAAACACTGATTTTGTCCTGCATAAGTATTTCTTCCACCTCACGCTCAGCTACGTTGCCAGTTTTACATCTGAAGGCCTACTTGGATGTGCTTGTTTCTTTCCTCTTGTTTCCTCACTGCCAGAATAATATTTGAATAATATTCTTGGAATTTGTAAGAAATTAGATGAGGGTCTACGCCATATATTCACGAAAGGTGGACCGTTCTTTATTATCTCTGAGAGGAATGACTTAATAAGAGTTACGATTTCTTCACTTTTTGCAGTCTGTCAAGTCTATAAAAGCCACTGTACATTGACAAAAGGGATTAGATCACTGCATCAGTTTATATTAACATGAAAATTAAAGAAGGTATGCACTTATAACTATTGCATTTCTTTCAATCATCCTTTATATTTTATTTGGCTATTTGTGCTTTAATAGGATATAAAATCTGGAGGTAAATAAAACACTTCCTACCTCGCTAATAAAAGCCTACATTTAAAATTCCTACACCATATCAATAATACCAATTTTGTTATCCCACAGATGGTTTGAGAGGAGAAGATGTTGCTCTCTGGATAGGAATATCTATTCATCTTATTTCTAGTCCGTGTACAAGTTTGACTAGATAGATATGACCTAACTTGAGGCCAACAAAGATCTACCACCGATGAAATGATCGTTAATGCTTAGCTTTGGGTGCAAAAGGAGAAATATGTCGCATTTTCTACTACCCCTTCCCTTCTGAGTTTTTCTTATTCCCGTTGGATTGGTGGTACCCCGAAATGCATTGACGAGATTGGATTATAACGTTTTCGTTGTAAGAACAGAACAGTTATGTATAAGGGTGGTGGAGTGCTGGAGAGCAGAGGGAGAGCTTCGTCTCTAGGGGGTTTTCGTGCGGTCAGATATTGCATGTATTTTCGAGAGACTGGCAACTTCTCCTTTAAGTTAATCTGTTTAGGATTGCATCCGCTTTTAGAGCTCGAAGTGAAGAAGGGATGATTTGTAAATGTTACCTGCTGTTTTATTGTGAGCTAGATACCGTAAAACTTAATGATTCTTATATGCAGGTAAAAACTATGCTGATACTATCTACCGAGGTATCTATTCAAGGCAACGTTTCAAGTATAATGCCACAAATTGAATCTTACATTCTTGAATAATTACACTGTTTGGTGGGGCGGCTCAAAAGTGAGGGAAATTTATCTATTGTGTGATAAGTGAGTGCTTATATCAGTGACTTAGCTGTTTTTGCATAATGTTACTCGCTCCATGTGGAAGATTAGGTCCCCCTATGTGAAAAATAGATGGGCGAGTTTTTGTGTAACCCGGATAGAGTAGTGGCATTAACAAGCTTTCTTACCGTGTGAACCATGAATTCCAGATGTTTCATGTTATGTTTTGGTGCCAATGAGATTTCTTTTTTACTCAAAGAGTTACATGTTCGTTACTCTCCCTGATCATTATTCAGCGTAGAACATTTTTGCTGCACTGGAAAATAAGGCCCTGCTGCGAACTTTGTTCTGCGCGACACTGTAACTCTACTGCCACCAAAGATTTGGTAGCTTTAGGGTTTGATTCCTTATTCTATTTGCTGGAGACTTCCTAATGAGAGTAAAATCAAATACCGTTGGTTTGGATAAGACGCGTTTAATATATAAATTTAATTACGCTTCTGCTTGAGATAAAGGTCTCGATAATTAATGTTTAGAGCATTTGATTCGGTTGAAATTTATAACAAGGAAAACTGGATGTTTACTTCACTGACGTAGATGAGTAAAATACAATATATCAGCCACAATCGATTACCCATTTTATATCAACTATACAAAAATGATTTTTGTACCCATTTATTCCAAAAGTGATCGTTAAGACTTGGCAGAGTGACCAATGTTGATTATATTTTTTTGCGGGAAAGTGTATCGTTCATCTCTTTGGATATGTTTAGGGGTTGTAGAATTTTTTTATCAGAGCTTCTCCTTTTGCAGTTTAGTCCAGGAAGTGTGTAAATTAGAGGAAGGTGTGCCGACCCTTGTTATCAGTGTTTTGCTGATTTTATATTTGTTGCTTCGATGAAGCGAGAGAAATGTTTATTAAAATATAATGAATAGTGGACTAGTAAATATTGAATATTAAACGATAGTCAACTTGAACAGATTTGTTAAATTATAGTAATTTGAGAGACCCAGGCATCCTCAAATTTGCGTACGAATGTGTAGGAGGTCTCCCTATCCTCCGATGTTTTGGTCAATAAATCCTGCAACAAATTATCAAAGAAAGGGGTGAAGGGTTGTTTTATGCAATCTAATATGAAATCGTGATTATTAATAAAATAAATTTATAGAATCTTTTTATCAGAGCTTGTCCTTTTGTAGTGCAGTTCAGGAAATGTGTAAATGAGAGAAAAGTGTGTAAACTTTGTATAAATTTTGATTTCAAACCTAACCTTGAAATTTATTCCTCAAAAACCGATGACCGCTCTGAACTAGTCAAAATAAAGTTAAAAGAGGATCAACCATAACTGATACAACATAAATTGAGCTGGCGTTGAATATAGACATATTAGGTTTAATGGTCACTGATTAATAAATTTAAATAGGTTAGTCTTAATCATCTTATCTTACCGTAATCATAAAATGGGAACCATTATACTAGAACAATTCCATACAGAGCGTTAGTGAAATTGATTGAGATGTGATGAATGTGGGACTGACCTACTTGCTCCAAAGATGCCTACCTAAAATGAAATATCAATAGGGTAAGCCAAAGTTGCAAAGAAATATTATTTAATTTTAAAAAAAGGAATTAAGAAATGGTCCTTTTGAAATAAATTTGAACAAATATATCCTATTGCTGCCAGTGAACTTATGTCCAATAAAGCGACTATGCCAGATACCCATCTACTGAATTAGACAAAATCAATTGTGTAAATAGCAAACCACTTTGCCAAAAAGAGCGATGGTAATTTATATACGATCTGAAAGAACATTAAATTCAATCAATTTTAAGATTCAATTGGTTTAGAATATTGTAAGATACATAAGAAGATACAGTTTCCTTATCTTACGAGACAAAAGAATTGTCATTAATAAGCTTCATAGAACTATTTTTCACATAGACAGACTAAATTATAGAAGTAACTTAAATAGGTTAAATTTACTGATCCCTTAATAATATAATAATAATAATAAGTAATCGAAGCTTTAAAAGGAGTCACAAAAAAAGAAACTTACTGTGCAAAAAGTGACTCATATTCTTGTTGAGTCTTCTTCGATAGTCTTGTCAGGGCATTTCCAAACAAGGCGCCTCTCAATCCTCACTTCCAGATAAAGTCTTCGCTCAAATCAGATTCAAATTTTGAATTTACTATAAGGATAAAATGAGAGAAAACTCATTTTTACTTGAACGTAGGTAAAAATAAGCATCATGTGCACCTTAAAAAATTAAAGAAAAGCTCTTGATCTCATTTGATTATACAGGTCATATTTCGGTTAAAATTTAACTCTCTATATTCCCATCTTTACGCATTTTCACTTCCCCTGTTTTCAACAATTGCTTTATAATTCTCACTCTATACAGTTTCTGCGTTAGTTGCCCTGGTTTATTGTCGCTTTAAATTTAATGCTAAAAAGTCATACAAATTATGTTTATAAATCTATTCAAATTTTCCACAACTAGGGAATTTTTAACACGATCAGCATAAAATTCCTATCCTTCGGTGCAAAATCCTCCCCAAAAAATCTGCGATCACAAATTTACAATTACTTTAGCCTTGTTTTTATTTTTCTGCCATTGATCGAATTTCATTTTCTCACATCCCGCCTCTTTGTGTAATAGTGGCAACTTCAAATATTTTGTCCTTTTTACATCCTTCAGTTATCTGGAGAGAGTGGTTGCTTTACGCATTAACAGTCACATGGTGGCCTGTAGCATTGATGAAACCTATCAATCTGGTTTCAAGTCAGGTCACTCCACAGAAACCGCCCTTCTCAATGTTTCCGATTGCTTACGAAGAGCCGCGGACAGGGGTTGTGTCTCCATCCTCGTTCTACTCGACCTCTCCTCTGCCTTCGATACTATTGACCATTCCATCCTACTTGATCGTCTCCACTCTTTCCTAGGCATATCAGGCACCGTGCTTGACTGGTTCCGCTCTTACCTCTCGTCTCGTACCCAATCCGTTGTGATTGACGACGTTTCATCCGACTCTACGCCCATTCGCTTTGGAGTGCCACAAGGCTCTGTCCTTGGTCCTCTACTATTTCGTATTTACCTTCTCCCTCTTAGTTCCCTTCTTCGTAATCTCGGTCTATCCTTCCACCAATAGGCTAATGACATTCAAACTTTCGTTTCTTCATCCCCTACTTCTCTTGCCTACTTTATCACTGACCTCCTGGCTGCCTACTCCTCCATTTCTGACTGGCTCTCTACCACCTTCCTCAGGCTTAATAACTCCAAAACTGAGGTCCTCCTCGTCGGCACCCCTGCTCTTGTCAAAAAATCTAAATCTCCTTTTCCCTCGCTTACTCTGGGCGGTAATACTATCATTTTCTCTGCCTGGGTTAGGAATCTGCGTGTTGTTTTTGATGTGCATCTCTCCTTTAAGCCTCATATCCGCAATGTTAGAAAATACTCTCTATGTTTCCTTCGTAACTTCTCTCGCATTCGCTCTCACTTTGATTGCCAAAGTCTTGAGACTGCTGTTCATGCCTTCATCACCTCACGCCTTGACTACTGTAACTCACTACTTGTGAATCTGCCATCCTCCTCTCTCCGCCCCCTTCAACTTGTACATAACTATGCCACCCGGCTTCTCCTCTGTCGCCCTTGCTTCATTTCCTCGAAACCCTTGCTGCATGAACTGCCTAGCTCCCTGTCAGATCCGGTACTCACTTCAAGATACTTCTCTTCACATTTAAGGCCCTAAACAACAAGGCCCAGTCTTACCTCTCTTCTGCCCTCTCGCCACGCCATGTCCCTCGGGCCCTTCGTTAATCACATGCACCTCTTTTGAACATTCATCGTTCATCCCTTTGCTCAATGGGGGGCTGCTCCTTCTCAATCTGCGCCCCTAAGTTGTGGAATGCTCTTCCTGCTGAAATCAGGTTTTCTCCCTCTCTTACCACATTTAAGCGTCTCCTGAAAACGCATCTTTTCAGTATTTCCTTCTTCCCCCTCTTGAATTTCCATTATCATCTCAGCACAACGTGTGCTCTAGGAAGGCCTCAGGCCTTAAAGAGCGCATTACAAAAGACTTATTATTATTATTATTATTATCTTAAAAATGCATTCTTTATTTTTTGATTCATAATTCCTTTATAATTTCCCACAATCCTATTTTTCGTTCGTATGTAGGATTTGAAATTGATATGTGTAATTACTTCACGTGTATCACCGTTTCTTTTACCATCGTAATTGACATGTCCACGTTTCAACACCTTTGTTTAGGAGAATAAATTTCGTTACTTCATTTCTATGCTTAATTTTTATGTTACTTTAGAAAATGTAATTTAAACTTATGCAAATTTCGTTCTCGCTCTAATTTCTATTTCCAGCTTCTCATAGACTCTCATAGACCATTTACTTCTTCAAAAATCAACACTTCATTGTTATCATCTCTATAAGTATTAATCTAATTGAATGAATGCAAGCGTCTTTAAGGCGAAATCACAGATTGAATTCACTTCACGCATGATAAAACTAAAATTCGTACCAACCCTAAAAAGTTTCTTATGAGGCAAAATGGCCAGTAATAGCCATAATAATCGACAAAAATTCACTACTATTTCTCTTAAAAACTAAAATTCGATGGCATCGAAATTGAAGCAAATGGAGACATTCATCTAACTCCCTTAATAACAGAAACCTTCGCCAATCATAGAGCTTGGATGGAGAATCCCAATTTAGTTCTATAAAAGAGAAATCTTATCGTTTAATGGATTCCAACTACCTAATTAAAATATATCGGAGATTCTCCAGAAGACAAAAGCAGATGCTCAATGCATCTATTATATTAATTGTATTAAAACTTTGAGCTTCAGTTAATTCCACAGGATTACATCGAGGAAAATTATTAATCAAGAGAAGTAAAGAATATGGCTAATGAAAACATTCGCCTTAATTTCTTGTTGATTTAGTAAAGATCATTAATAGATTTAAGAGTAAGTTTTGGGTATGTTTTTCTATAATAATATCCTGTTGCTTCTACGAAATTAAGAAAGTTCTATAGTTCAGAAGCAATTTTTACAACGTTGACTGTAAGTCACCTGCTAATAGTCATGCAAAATAAACTATACTAACTAACAACAAGGGGACAGATTCAGACCATTTTGTGGTTGAAGATCAACTAAACATTCTTTACTTTGATTAATCAAAGCGCAAATACTATTTCAGAATATATTTAAAATAGTACATTCCAAATATATTCAAAATATATTGTTTAGAGAATAATTATATATAGTAGATTAAATTTCATAACATTAGCTTCTAAGTTTTGTCAACTATCATTTTCAACTTGAACATTTTTTTTTTACCCTATCGAAAGAAGTTGTTTTAAAACTATTATCTGAGATTAAAAAATTGACAGAAATGCAAAATCATCACTTTTGACCAGCTACCTGTTTGTTTAACTCTTTTTTTATATTTAACTCGAATTGTTTTTGAATAAAAGACAAAATTTCTGAGTGTATAACGGATACGGATAATTTAACTTTATTATCCGATGTTTACTGTATTACCTGGTCATAAAGTCTTTGATAATGTTCATTGACTCCTCTCCCTCTATTGTTATTATTTTCTCTTGCAATCTTTAGATGACAGCTCATCTTTTTTAGGGATTTGTGGATTCCATGGAATTTCTCGTTAGATTTTCATTATAATTCGTTGTTTTTTGGCCCCAAAATTTCATTTCATTTTTTTTCTTTTTTACCCTTTTTTCCCCCAAATTTCCAATTTTTTGTATCTTTTCGCCATAATTACTAATATCAATAGTTTCATTGTAAATTTATAATCTATTTTCAGGATATAAACCATTAAATTTGTGCAATCTCTGAACCAATGTTGTAAATTTAGAAGCGATAAAATCTTTTTCTTTTATAATCTTTCAATTATTTTGAGGCAAATTTTTCCTGTTTTGGCTCATTTAATATTCTCTTTTTTCTGTGTTTGGCTCTTCCTTTATCTTTGAGCCTTTTTGGATTTTGTCATTGATTGCTTTTAAGTTCTAAAAAGTTGATGTACATAATTAGATTGAGCATCTTCAAGAATTTCTAATCCTTTAGGCAGAAATCGCAGAGATTCCGCATGATTAACGTAATCTTATAAATCCATTCATGAAAGATAGAGGAGACGTATGACTCGGAGCTGCGAACATTTTTATATACAATTCGTCTTATGTAAATTACAAACAAAATCTTTAAGCAACATCATTTTATATCCATAGACCCAGGCCATCTTTGTTTTAGTGTCTGTCACATCTTCCGAAATTCAGTGTTTAGTATATCCAGCAGTTGCTTGGTTATTCTTTATTATTCATTCTTTCTTCTAAAACTAAAAAACCTAAAACAGAATCTTTATCTGGGAGAAGAAAATCTCCTATAGAGAAAGTAAGAAACCTGCCTAATATGTATGATCTTGAGATTTTATAAAAAAGTTACAACTTAGTTGAGAACAATGAGAAGCGAGGTTGTTAAGGCGAAGGTGTCAAATTATAACTTTTAAATTTCTCGGATCTCAAAAAAATGATTAAAAAAGGCAAATCATACGAGCAAAATAGTAATTTTTGCTGAAATCTGAAAGAATTCTGCTTCATAGGGTTTGGAGAAGAAGTGTTTTACACCTCTTTGTTGTACGCTTTTAATTATATATTGGATTAAATTTTGAATAGTCTTGATCATATACTACATCTAGCAAATACTTTTCGCTATTTTAATTCGTCCACATTTCTCTTAAGGGGTTGAGTCAGGCGGCTTGTGACAGACATTTTAATTCATTAATTGAGTGATCATCAAATCATTCTTCAGACGAAGATCTTATGTTTTGGGCCTTTGTTTATTCATAATAAAACTCCTTGCTCAATTCCTGTAGTCATTTAGCAAAATTGCTAAATAATAGTAATTTTGTGGAGCTGAGTCAGAAGCTTCTTCCACCATACTTTATGATTTGTGCTTTCGAAAGAATCGCTTCATCAGCTGTCTGCCAAATGGTTATCTTTCCTTTTCATCGATACTTAATATTTCTCAGTAAAAAAGGTTTTTTCACATTAAACAAATTGCTGCGCAAACCTAAGCACATAGGTATCTCTTCTCTCTCGTTTCTGAAACAGTACTACAGCTGTAGCCATTTTTAGTTATAGAGTAGTCCGTAAAAAGTAAACAAAATAAGGTAACCTAAATTTTCTTCAAAAATACTCGTTAAGTTTCAATGAAAATTGCACAGAATATTCTTTAAAATTTCATGAAAAATTGAATAGAAATGTTATGAATAACGTAATGTATATTTAGTAAATATTTCGCTCAAAACTAGAAAATGATAAGTATAAATCCAGCACTTACCATTAAACAGCAGGATTTGCTCATAGACAATTGAAGGAAATATTAATAACAAGTATGCAAACCCTCTCTGCAATAATTTGAGCAAATCTTGCCCTCAAGAATTCATGAATATATAAGTTTGCTCGTCGTATGTGATTATATTCTATAATTTTTCCAATCTTTGCGGAGATTTTCAACATTCCTGGGCTTCCAAGCAATAAGCTTCTCATCATAGAAACAAGTTCATATATTCAAGAAGATGGGAGGAAGGGGATCACAGGTGTGTAAATCAGGTTTTTGCATAATGCTGCATTTATTTTGCCACGTACATCAACAAACAGAAAACTTCCAACGCTGTTATGTGAGTTTCATTCATTTACATGGACGATACCTTACAAAAAAAACACTCGATTTTTCAGACTTATTACTTATGAATGATTTCTTAGTAGGAGAGTGTGAATGAATCACACCTATATCAAGTGAACTTAGACCGACTGGCATGACCGATTCATGTTCATATTCTTTTCAGAATTACTTTGAAATATCGGTTACTTTTTCAAATTGGTCGTTCTTGTCATACGTTGTATCATATTAACTTTTCGGGAAATGTTTTTTTCAAAATTAAGGTTATTTTCATCGACTTTCAAGTCCCGGTATTTTTATACAGGCTTCACTTTACATGATACACATATATTTTCTGAGTGAATATGTAAATACAATTCGTCAAAATGTCGAACAATATCATTCTTTCGTTCTTCCACTAGGATATATACTTACTTTTGGAAGAATTAATCGGCCTTACATTGGTTAACATCCTGATTATTAAGAAATATCATAACAAGCTTTTTTCAATAAACGTGAAGCAGTGTTGACATATATACATTACGAATTTTTACTTGTAAATTCAAAGTTACAGTACTGTCGGAATTATCATGTATTTTTAAAAGAATTGATAATTTTATACAAAAATGCCAATAAAACTAATTTTGGGGATTGAAAATCAATTTATTTTGACACATTGGCACAGCATTAAATCTTTTATATTCATTACTGAGCAGTTTGGCGAACCATAGTATCCATGAGTGCTTTAACACGTCTTTGCATGGCATTGATCAATGTTTTGCACATTTGCTGGAATCGCTTAGATATGAACCGAACATAAATGAGAGGGTATATGAGGTGCTGCTTGGTCATAATGGGCTCTGTGTGTATTTATTCTGTTAACAAACACCATAAATTCTCAATCAGATTCATATCCTCGGAATTTCCATGCATGGAAGCAGCTGAGCTCCATTATGTTCACATTATGCCTTCACCGATTTTGCTGTATGACATGGAACCGAGGTCCGTTGCCATAACATTCCCTTAGTAGAGGCATTAAATGACATTTAAGTACCTCTATATACATTTCTTGACTCATACTCGTAGGTCTCCCAAAAACTTTACAATGACTTGATCGATGCGTCGAAGTGGCTCCTCACACTATGATTTTCCTTGGAAATTTTACTGTTTTCCTCACACATTCAACCATACCTCCTTCTCCACGCCGCCTTCTTACACTCTGCATGCAATCATCTAGCACTTTAATTGTTGATTCGTCAGAAAAAACTACATGCAGTAGTAGAAAATGCAACATAAGTAGTTGAACAGCCATAGAAATATTCGAAAAGCTATTAAAGTAATTATTCATCAGATAAACTTATAGTTTGGAAAGATTGGAGACATTACAAAAACGTGCCTCTGTTAAATGTATTAAGTATTAATGATTCTTTATGAATTAGAGGTAACTGTTTAGCTAGGTGTGTGATTTTTACCATTCCCCATTGTTCTGAAGTCCACTCAAGGTGATTCTTTGACCAAGAATAGCAAACCTTCTGTTTACATGAGTCGAGGCTTCTCTCTCGGGCGATATAATTTCAATCCAGCTTCCAAAAGCATATCATTAACTGTTGTTCGGGCAAGGCTAACACCATCTGCTGCCAGCCCAATATTCATCTTCCTACAAGATGTTCTTCCATTATTAAGAGCCTGTTATATTAATTTTTTATCTGTTCTTGGAGTTGTCTTTTATTTTCCACCACATTTTCCAACCATTTTTGAGTTTATATCTTACCTGTTATGATTCTTTTCTTAATAACACTTACTATTCGAGTTGTAACACCTAGGTTTTTGCTATTTCTTTCTGTTTTAATTTAGTTTCTTTCAGTAAAACTTTTATTTGTCCAATTTTTTGAGGACTCAAATCAGTCTGTTTATTCATTTTGCTTTAATTCAATTATAGCTAAAATTCTATCTGAAACACACAAAATCAAACTAGTAAAGGAACTAATAACTATTCGAAACACACATAAACACTATTTTTAACAAGTGCAGGTTAATATAAGAAGAGAAAACATCTTATTCGCGTTCTAAAGCCAAGATACTAACGGCCTCACACAACTGGCTGTGACATCATTGAAATGGTCCAATGGAGTGTCGTTCCTTCCGTGTTACCAATTTTACTTATTAAGCAATCTAAGTCTCTAACCTAAAAGCTAAATAGTTGCTTGATGTTGGTGCAAAAGATAAATCCATTTGCAATCAAAGAACTTGATTTCACTGGTTTCTTTGCAAAAAAAGTCAAATTTGGGAAAAATCCATAATAATTCCACTAGTATTGTATATGTTATCGGTTTCTAGTTATAAACAACATTTCATTGAATATATTTTAGTATCCTAATCGCTTTTTATGTTATTCAATGAAATGTTAGTGGGAGTAGACGATCAGAGGTAAATTCCAAAGAATAATCTATGAAATTTTCTATTTAATTAAAACGAGTGTTTTTAGGGCAATGTAGATTTTGATATTTTGTTCTCTAGTTTGGAATGTTATTCTGCTCTTAGCAATGTATGAGAAGCCGTAGTCAAAACACGACTAAGGAATTATCTTCAATTTCATTATTTTTCTTTTGATTGAAGATGAGAAACTGGGATAGTTTATAATTTTATCATTTCCTTGTTAACCTGTTATTATTCTCCTAATATCCATGCTGGTCTGTATATTCTTATTATGTTAAAGGAATCCATTTATAAAGGCAAGGAGCCATTTGTCATTGGCGTGAATCAAACTTGAATTTTATACGTTGTCTTTTTAGGGTGGGAGAAATTGGAGTCGTAATAAATAAATCGACAAGTTTTAAAATCAAATTCAGCTCCATGCTTCAGCTTCCTCTTCTTAAAAATAACACTCACAATTTATATATTTTTTAAACTTAAATACATAATAGTAGTAATTGATTGGAAATAATTGGTTTCCATTCCATTTTTTCTGGCCGTTCTCTAAACTGGCCTACGATTGTCTCAAATAATGCTAATTGAATGTATACATATTAGCTCTGGTATTTATAAATACTTATTTCTTGTAAAAAAATATGCTTGTTTTATTAATTCCCACGTAATTGTACTTTCTGCTTAGTTAAGTCTGTTAATATTTTTCATTTCGCTCCTTTTCGCCAAGTTTATTGCCAATTGATAAATATTTCCGTGATACATATTACCCTTTACTCATATGTTTGTCAGTATAAAAATATGGATTTGATTTTCAAAGTACTGACTTCCTTCGTATTAGTTCTAAGAATCTTCCTCAGGAATATTAGCAATTATAAATAGAGGGCAGTCAAGAACCGTGAAATTTTCTTTTAATCGATTTCTTTTTGTTCCATTTTTTAAAAATCTACGAGAAAAGAGTTAAAGTAATGAAGCTAAGATATCAAATAGTGAAGTTATTTGAGTGAGAAGAATGTATTTGCATATTATTTGTGTAGCATTTATAAATGTTATTCTGCCCTAAATACCCCTAACGCATTATAATGTACTAAAATTAAATTGTAAAACCATATTTTACTGACGTTATGTTGATGACTCCATTTCCAATTTGAAGATCCATTCGAAGCCCAATCGCTGAGTCCTTTTAGATTTTTATATGGGAACCTGCTTAAGAACTTGAACCAACCTTTATAAATACCCTGACAATTAATAAAGAGTCAAACGATCCCATCTCTGGACGAATTCACGATTCTGAAGTCATCTTAATCTTCTCTCCTTCTTCCTCTCTGATTCTATTTATATTTAAGTACTGACTGCCCAACAAATTCTGATTCCTCTTCAACTCATCTACATCTTTTTTAACCACCCTGACCTTAGAAACTGAATTACTCTCAAGTTCCATTCCAAGCCAATTTTTATTTCGAATATCGTAGAGAGAGAGGTGACGCCCCCTTGTCGCGGGAAGAGAGCTTGTGCGTACCTTTGACTTTTCGAGCTATGTCGGCAAGGGTACCTATCTTCTGGTACCCCTGGCAGGGTTTCCCTTGTCGATTTGGTCGGAAATTAGGTTCCAGACTATGGGCGTATTTCTTTATCCTACTCTATCTTTCCTCTTTTTTTTTACATTAATCCTATTTCTTCTACTTATACAAAAAGAAAAAAACAACAAAAAAAACAACCCCTATACCTATCATGTCACTCTTACCCTTTTTACACCTATCTACATATAAGGACCTGGCAGCTACCTTATGCGTCAGAAGAGAGGCTTTGAAACCTCTATAAACAACGCCCATCGACGCTCACTGGTTGCGAGAGACTAGGACTTGAGGGGTCTTAGGCGTGGAGCACGATGAATGGAATCAGGGTAGTGCCCCGTTAACCCCTTTCCTGGCGCATAATTATTGACCATTCCCAGTGACCGTTGACGGGTGCCTCTGGTAGCATTGGTCGGTGGTGACGGCCCTTTGTTCCCATGTTGGTTGCCAGGCCAACAAAAAGCTTTGGGTCGAGTTTCTTGGTGTGGCGGGATATCCATTGAACGGTGATCCGAGATCTTGGCCGTCGCGAAGGGAACTAGTAGGAGTTTAGTACGAGGCGTGCTTCGTTGTTGTTCACCTGGTGACAAATTGATGGCCCTTTCGGGGACCGTCTGTGCTGCTTGGTTGGGAGCCACGGCACGCCGAGGCTTGACGACTCGGGCGGACGAACAGCAGCACATAGAGCCTGCCTTCTGAAAGATCCAAAACGTCTCCGATCGATAGGCGGGAGCAACTCACGCGGGGAGAACTCACCAGCCCCCTTTTTGCTATTGATTGGTCGCAAAGTTTGGAAAGAGAGAAAGTGTTCAAAATGACAGAGAAAAAAGGTCCAGCTGCACTCAAATATACATGTGCGATATGCCACTCGATAAGTGGTGCGTTGACTTCCCGGAAGGATGTTTTTCGAAATGCCACCCGGGAAGTATATGCACCAACTAAATCCTTAAAAGAGAGGTCCGAGAGGCAGTGACATAGTGCAATGAACTCAAGGATCTCTTCACAACCTCTGAAGAAAAATCTAGGGCCTTGGAAAGTAAAATACAGACCCTAGAAACGCAGCACGCGCTTCAGATTCGGCGTCTCGAGGAAAAAATCCTAGAGCTAGCCTCTAAACTAGAGGCCCAGTTAGCTCAAGCTCGAGACGAAAGTCCCACTGACTTGGGTGGTTCCGCCGATGTGACTCCAGCTCAAGGAGGTGAAACTGCATTGGCAGTCCCACTTCAGCCATGCAAAGAAGCCAATGAGAAAAAGAAAAAGAATAAAAAGAAAAACGACCTTAATGCAGCTCACTCCAGTGTAGAGGATTCGAGCGTTACCGGTGTGCAATGGAAAGTGGAAATAAAAGGAGAGAAAAGAGAAACGAAAGAAGAGAAAACAAAGGAAGACAAGAAAAAGAAGAAGAAAAAGAAAAATGTAGAGATACAAGAGGAAAGCGGCAAGTCGCTTCCGAAAGGAAAGACTAAGTTGTCTCTAGACAAATGTGCAAGAGTCACCCTTATTGGTGCTTCTCAAGCACGGGGTCTGCAGTCCCTGCTAGAGGCTCGCCTTCGCACTAGTGTAAAGGTAAGCTGCCTGCCAGGATGTGGCAACAACCTCATCAGAGTAGAGGCTGAGAAATCACAGATTTCTGAGAGCTCAGTCATTGCTCTGATGGTCAGTGGAAACGACCTCTACCTAAGAGGAGGTAGGGTAGGCCCTACAAATAAAATCCTCCACACAGTCATGGGTGCCTTGGACGACTGTAGGCTGAAAACACACAAGCGTGTGGTAGTCGGGATGCTCCCGAGGAGAGGTGCAACATGGACCGCTCACTCGATGAATGTCTCTTTAAACCGCGACTGGCAGATTTGTGTACGGCAGAGGGGTTTTTTTTGTGGACCCGTACCGCACCTTTTATGGTAGAAATGATCTCTACTAAAGGGATGGGGTACATCTTTCCTTTAAAGGAAAGGCCTTTCTGTCAAACATCATCCAGGATGTCGTAGAGAGGACCCACTGGAGTATCCGGCAAAAGAGTGAGGGCGGACGTATGCCAGTACGCCCGTGTCACTCCTGGAACGACCTTCTCAGAGGTCGCAAAGAGAGTGCCTCCTCTCCAACAAATAAGCCGGGAAAAGAAAGAGCGTAGGGAGTCCTACAGTAGGCGGCTCCCTGAAAGTTCTTCTGTTCAATGCGAGGTCAATCAGGAACAGGTTTCCTGAGCTCCGTGGCCTAGTAGCGACGGAAGAACCCGAAATTGTAGCTATAACAGAATCGTGGAAAAAACCTCAAACCGAGACTTTGAAGGCGAATTCAGGTTCCTGTCTACCAACTCTTCCACAAAGATAGGCCAGACAGAGAGGGTGGCGTTGTAATGTTGTATGTCAAGGATACAATCAAATCTACAAACTCCAACATTATATCCGATCACGAGCTCCTAGGAGTTAACCTAGAGAAAGGTCCTGTCAGATGCAGGACCCTGTTGCTTTACAGACATCCTTCCCAACCCGTTAAAAAGGACAGGGAACTGTACCAGCTGCTGGGTGAGCTGATTCAAGGCAAAGAGTGCATCGTTATGGGCGACTTCAACAGACAAGTTGACTGGGAAACCAGAGCAGCTGGGGCGAGAGCGCGCCACTCCTGGAGTTCGCCAACAACGAGTTCCTCACTTAATGGGTCAGAAAACCGACGAGAGGAGACAATATCCTCGACTTGGTCTTCACCTCTGAGGATGATATCGTTGAGAATGTCTCTGTAGGCGAAGAGCTCGGTGGCAGTGATTAACAGCTAGTTAGATTTAGCGTCAAGATCCCGAAGGTAAGGTCTGTTGCCAGTCAATCAAGGAATTGACTTGAGAAGAGCAGACTTTGCAAGCCTTCGTGCTGGGTTGACTGATGTAAGGCTAGCGGTATGCGAAGAGGTTGAAAATTCGTGGAATAATTTCAAAAATAAGTTCATGAGTCTTCAATCAAGTTGCATCCCACTGAAATGCCTCCGTCGGTCTTCTGTTTAACCAAAGTGGTTTAATCGAGAAATCTGCCAACTGCTTAGGGAGAAGAGAAATGCGTACCGGTGATCGAAGATCTCGGGTGCCTTTGACGAGTACCGGAGGCTAGCCAGGAGAGTGAAGTCCAGCATAAGGGCGGCTAAGCGTACTGAGGAACTCCAAGTGGCGAGACTCTGCAAGGGGAATCCCAAGGAGTTCTTCGGCTATGTAAATAGCCGTAAACCAAATCTATCGTAGGATTGGGCCCATAGTGGACGAGGAGGGTGCATTAACTCACTCAGATGCAGAAAATGCTAACCTCCTCAATGACTACTTCTCTTCAGTGTTTACTAAAGAGTGTGGTCCCATACCCCAGCCCACGGATTCCTACTCGGGGGAAAAGCTGGAGGCAATGGACTTCACCGAAGGAGAAATAAAGAAAAAGATCGCTGACCTAAAGACGAATAAGTCCCCTGGACCAGACGGGTTTCTATCCAAGGTGTCGAAGGAAGTGTGCGATGAAGTATCACGACATCTGTGCGCTATCTTTAACATGTAAATCCGGAGCGGATGCGTTCCTAGAGACTGGCATGAGGCGGAGGTGTCTCCGATCTTCAAGAAAGGAGACCCCAGCCATCCGTCAAACTACCAACCTATCAGTTTGACTTCGATAGTCGGTAAACTCATGGAAAGCAAGATGGTGGACAAAATGATGTCGTATCTATAGTCAAACCTGCTACTGAGGAGTTCCCAGCACGGCTTCCGAAGGCAACGGTCATGCCTGACAAACCTTGTGGAATTCTTCCACTTCGTGTTCAGTGAACACGATCAGGACACGGCGGTGGATGTGGTGTAATTAGACTTTCAGAAAGCCTTTGATAAGGTACCATATCGCCACCTTCTTCGGAAAGTGCGAGCGCTGGGCATAGACGGAAAAGTAGCCGGCTGGATCGAGAACTGGCTAAGTGGCAGACGGCAACGGGTGGTGGTGAATGGACAGGCTTCTGAGTGGGTGCCTGTTACTAGCGGGGTTTCCTTAAGGTTCTGTCCTGGGACCACTACTATTCATCATCTACGACAACGACATGGACGGTGACATGGTTGCCAAGATTTTCAAATTTTTCGACGATACCAAGCTTGGTATAAACGTTGCAAAAGATGCAAATACTGTCCACCTGCAGGAAGATCTTAGGAAGATTGGGGAGTGGTCGGACACGTGGCAAATGCCTTTTAACGTGGGGAAATGCAAAGTAATGCATATCGGCCACAGAAACTCCCACTCTCAGTATATCTTTAAGAGCACTGCTCTTGAATCGAGTGACACTGAGAAGGACCTGGGTGTAACATTCACTAGCGACGTCAAGTTCTCGAAACAGTGCATCGAGGCAGAGAAGAAAGCCCAAAGGATGTTAGGCTACATAAAGCGCCAGTTTGGATACCGTAACAAGGAGATAGTACTTTGTCTGTACGTATAACTCCCTTATTCGGCCGCACCTGGAGTATGCAGTACAATTTTGGATTCCTTCGTTTCGAAAGGATATCGCAAGGTTGGAACGCGTGCAAGCCAGGGCAACCAAACTGATTCCCTCTATCAGACATAAAAGTTATGAAGATAGATTAAGGGAATTAGATATGTTCTCGCTGGAAACGTGTAGACTGCGTGGTCAGCTCATCGAAGTTTTCAAAATACTTCGAGGGTTCGATAATGTTGAAATGTTGACTACCGGGATATTTTCACACTGAGTGAGAACAGAACGCGCAATCACGGCTTCAAACTTAAACTGAAGCGATACCACCGTGATCTGTGTGGGAAATTCTTCACTTACAGTATCTGTGGTAGTTGGAACGCACTTCCGACGGAAGTTGTCAACAGT
This sequence comes from Ceratothoa steindachneri, assembly GCA_963969495.1. Classification (NCBI taxonomy): domain Eukaryota; kingdom Metazoa; phylum Arthropoda; class Malacostraca; order Isopoda; family Cymothoidae; genus Ceratothoa; species Ceratothoa steindachneri. Next base: position 75,519,721 of record OZ018337.1, read on the forward strand.
GAATCTGTTGACCAGTTCAAGTTAAGACTAGATAAAGTCTTGCGAATTCTCCGTTAAGATCCCCGCGAGTGATCTTCGAGGTTGCCAACGGACACCTTCGAAGATTGCGCCAAAAGTACCCTCCTTGTATGGACCGTAAAGTCTTCTAAGGTAATTATTTTCCTTGCAGCTCCTTGTAGTTCTTTCAAATATTCCACGAGAAAAAATACATTGCCCCAGCCAAAACTCTAACCTCAGACATCTCATTTTTTAAACCAGTGCTCTACCAAATATTGTAAATTTTACAGAAAATTTACTGGCAATCATGTTGCTAAATTTTCTCGGTATAATTTACACTTAACCGTAAACAAAAATTTACAGCTTTCTGTAAATGATAATCCGTAAATTTACTTTTTCCCAGTTAAATATTACGGGAATATTTTTGTATACCATTTACAAGAATTTTCTGTAGTAACATGGGGAGAAACAGTATTTCTCAATTTTATTCTATTTCACTGGAATTACAGTAGTTGCTAGCATAATTTGAAGTTTATAGGAACTTGAACAATAGAAATTTGTAAGGAATTTATAGTAATTTTTTTACATTGAGGTTACATCCTGAATCAACATCAATGTTACTATGACAACAGTAACCATAAAAAAATGCAGTAATCTCACCAATATCCGGATAATGACAGTGTCTGAATTGTGACTCACCGTCTCAATACGAAACCAGATGACTGGTTAATGAATAATCTGGATACTAGGGGTGGATCAAATACAATTATTTTTGTATTTTAATTGTATTTAAATAAAATTTTCATGTTTTATATTTGTGCTTTGGATCCAGAGAAAAAAGTATTTTGTATTTGTATTTTTATTTCGAGTCTAAGCCATCTGAGGAGGTTATGCAAACTCAGAGAGAGAAAGAGAGAGAGAGAGAGAGAGAGAGAGAGAGAGAGAGAGAGAGATCCATGATTTACGAGATATTATAAAACCGGTTATATCTGGTAGGCGCGTCGCGCCAGAGTTTTCTAGAACATTCTCATACGTTCAGAAATGTTCGGCGCAAACACTTTAAGAGTTTATAAGGCGAGTGAACGGCGTACTTTCATTCAGTCTTTATTTGAATCACGCTGTATAAAGGATACACACACACACTCTCTCTCTCTCTCTCTCTCTCTCTCTCTCTCTCTCTCTCTCTCTCTCTCTCTCTCTCTCTCTCTCTCCCTCCCAAAAGTACCCTCCTTCTATGGACCGTAAGGTCTTCTAGGGTACTTATTTTCCTTGTAGCTCTCTCCCTCTCTCTCTCTCTCTATCTCTATCTCTCTTGTTCGGTGGGTTTATTATCATAATAATAACACACATAATAATATTATGTGTGTTAATTCATTGTTTAATTATTGAAAGAGATATTCTCTTGGGTTAACTCATTGATTTATCTTTCTGTTTCTCTTTTATTAAGTTTAATTTTAAGGGTAATGACTTAAAGTACAAGGTAAATTTTATAATCACCAGGTTTCTTTAACTTTTTTTCCTTTTCATTGATATTTGTATATATTAATATGTTACTTTTAATCTATTACGTTTGTGTTTGTTTTAACCACTTTATTATGATTATTTTCTTTGGGGTTTTTTTCACTTAATTTTTTTTTTTTTTAATTGCTCTTATTTTTTTTAGCTTTGTTATTAACCACTTTATACTTTTGTTTCTTTAGTGTGATTTTTCAATTTTATTTTTAGTTGTTTTTTTTCTTTCTCAAAATTCTGTTTTAGTACTCAGATATATGATTTATGATAAGGTTAATTTAAAAGAAAAAAAGTATATATGTTTATTTATAATAATTAAAATATAACCCAAATTTAAATTTTACGTAAATATAGCTCATATTTATTATATAGCCTTCTATTTAATTGGTAAATAAAAAAACCCCAGAAAATATATAAATTCTGAATCTACAAAATAATAATTACTGAACTTTAATTGCTTCTCCTTCTGAATTCACTTTACCGATGGTTGTTACACCAGAACCATGTTTCGTGTTTCCATGCAGATCCACACTTAGAAACAGTTTCACTTTAAAAAGAGCGGGAGACATCGAGTCGCAATTGATGACAGAATTCGAACATCTCAATCGTATGTACCTGACATTGGATCTCTAGACGAATCGGAAAATGATATCGTTTCTTGTTGTCACTGTGCACTTCATCATCTCATTATGGGAGCTAAAGTCGCGCGTCATTGCTTGCGATCAGTTTATAGAACGACATACAGCTGTGAACATCGCTACAGAATATGAGGATATAGTCACTAAATTCGGAATTTGTGGCAAGGTGAGTAAGATGGTTGCAGTCAATGCCTCGTGTATGGTGAGATCATTTGATTTCGGTCTGAATGAAAGTAGCGATGAAAATGAAGAAACCAGTGACCTTGATATTTTAGAAGAAGAACTTGATCTGAATGAGGTGCTTGCCCTTCTTCCACCGGATCAGTCCAGTTGCTTTGCACATACACAACAACTCTGCATACAAGATGCCTTCAATGATACCCATGTCAGAAACAGTGCAATTGAAACTGAGATACTAGCACTTGTAGCTGCAATACGTCAATGTAATGTGGCAGGACCGGTTTCACTGTAGTCTGCCAACGCTCCTAGATGCGACTCTCAACTGACAATGCTTAAGTCACTTCTCAAGGAAACTGACGGAATCAAGTCAGCTATTCGTCTCTTAGGATCGAACCGGACTGTAGAAGAGTTAAAAGGAATGGAAATAGCAATGCTGAAAGAATTGATACAAGTTTGGAACCGTTCCAAGAGGCAATGACGAAAATGGAAGAAGAAAACATAGTTACACTTTCTTGTGTTGCACCAGTGGTATTTGGCCTTGCGCACAGCCTCAAACTATTTACCGAAAGTAAACCGATCTACTGTTTTAATTGGCAAATCCACTACAGTATTCCTTTAAGAAGAGGTTGCATCCATTTCTTGAGAGGTCTTATGGCATTGCCGCAGCTCTCATGGACAGGAGGTTTAAGCTGGCATATAGACCATGCAAGGAAATGCAAAAGGAAAGGTTTCGAGGATTGTTGACTTAATTCTTTCCGAGTCAACTTATTCGACTTTAAATAAGAAAGTAATTCAAGAGAGTAAACCTTTCGTCTCCATGCGCATGAATCAAGACAAGGCTAGTGTGAGTGCAAAGCGACCTCGTTTTGGGGCCTAGATCCCTCCAGCTTAGCAACTAATGGCAAATGCATCAACAAACGACCCTACAGTGGCGATGGCAGAACTTGATACGTACCTAGAAGAAGGTGTTCTGCCTTCTTATGTCAACCCACTGAGGTATTGGCGTGATACAAAAAGCATCAAAATTTTGAAGCATTTCGCGAAGAATATTCTAGGGTGCTGTGAAACGTCGGCACTATCTAAAGAGTGTTTAGCAAGGCCGGCAATTTTTACACTTCAAAGCGATCAAAACTGGACCTTGAAACTTTCAGGGCATTAATGATGATAAAATGCACTTATGATATGTAAAATGTAAACTTGAGTGAAAAAAGTATCTGTTATGTTTTTTGTATAATTTCAAAATATTTTTATTTGTATTTTTAACCAGTACTTGTATTTGTATTTGTATTTTTAGATTCAGAAATAAAAGTATTTGTATTTAACTTATAAAAATGAGTATTTGATCCAACAATGCCGGATATTGGAGAAATGGGTGTACTGCGAAAAAAAGGATTATTCAGCAATTGGGAGATTTTTAAAAATTTACTAACAATATAACTAAATAATTAATTACTAAAATTAAAGTTTAGGAGGTAGAATAAGTTACATCTAATAGTGCACTTTGAAGACCTTTTATGAATATGAAATATTCATTTCTCAATTAACAGATCTTGAGTATCACCTGATGTGTCAAAATACAAAAGTACAAAAATATTTTTCTATCTCGGTGGAGAATTCACCAATTCCAGTTTCTTACAACGTTCATATAAAAAATATAAAAGGTATTATTTGAACGGTATGTGTTGAAGTAAATAGAATAAAAGGAATGTAACAATTGAAATATACCAGAAATGCCTCACAGTTTAGTTGAATACTTATAAAATAAAAAGATTTAAGTCATCCTTTCAGAGGAGGAACGACATTCAAGTTATAGGAAACATGAACGCTTAGAAACAAAACTAAAACACTATAATAAATATATACACTACATTGTCTATAATAAAAGATACATAAATATATGTGTGGTAACTCATGGAGATTATAAAGTAAATTAAACTATAATTCAGTAAAAAATACATTAGACAATCTTGAAAAATATTTCCACTAAACCACACGTTATGATAGAATTATTTGATCAATTACTTACCACTTCATTAAAAAAAAATAACTTTCCAAAACTATCATAATGAACCAAACTTGTAGACATTTAAGTCCATCACCAAACATGGAGCGACCTTTTATGCCCTTGAGTATCTCCATTTCTAGATTCCTCGCCTTTAGCTGCTGACACCATCTGTAATAATTACGATAATGTAAATGTGATACAAAAGTATCATTGTTGCTTTCAGTCTTAAACACAACATATTAGTACTTGATTAACAGTAGGGTATATACTACAGGGCAATATTTTAATTCTGCTTAATTAAATAGTAAAAAATAACAAATAAATATAAAATTAAGGGCCCACTAAGTTTCCAGATAGGTATCACCAACCCCTTTCTCCAGGCACAAACAATTGAACCAATCAAACTGTTACAACAAACTAATAACATCTCCAACAAAATCTATATCTGAAAAGAAAGATATGTGTGTGTTACCAATGTGTGTGCGTACTGTTTTTCCGATTGCAACCAAACGTGCTGTAGAGGTACATTTTGACCTGGGTTGTGTCCCTGCGGGTTTAAATTTTTGGTTATCCCAACCGGGGTGGGGGCAAACCTGACCCTTCGGAGAACATCGTTGATTCGATTGCAACCAAACTTTCTGTGGAGGTACTTTTTGATCTGGGGATTAACCTTGCGTGGCCAAGCCCCAGGTCAACCAAACTTGTTGTGGAGGTATTTTTCACTTAGGGAAGCACATGGGGAGGCCCAGAACTTTACCCCCCTTGGGCCCATCGTTAATCTGATTGCAAGCACACTCGCCATAGAAGTACTTCTTATCTTTGGGAATGTTCTTGGGGTGTCAAATTGTAGGGCTTCACTATAGGTGGGGGGCGGGGGGGTCCCCAAACTGACTTTCTGTTGGGACACTGTGCTCAATTGCGACCAAACTTGCCATGAAGGTTCTTCTTGATCTAAGAAATGTTGAGCTGACCTGACCATTGACCTCCCATGGAAAGTGTCTTGACAGGTTCGAATTTCCAGGGCCCCGTGGATCGACATAGCTCTCTGAAGCCCTTACCCGAGCAACGCTTGGTCCTCTTAGATAGTTTATGTTAAAAGAAATTTATGTTTTGTAAGATAACACTGAGGAGATTCTGGACAAAGTCAAATAGTAAATAAGATAATGAACCCCATGCAACTTCCTGGGGGGTTACTTGTACTGAAAGAAACCTAATATAAAAGTGCTTCAAGATTTCCTGAAAGAAAATAATATTGAGGATTCTTCATAAAGATAAACCAAAGTTTTTATAAGTAAAAACCATTACCTTAGGAGATTTAGCTCTTCCACTTCACATCAGCAATAACATTTATTAGGGACAGAACATTGAGATGGACTTGAGAGAGCCCTTGCAATGTTTCTTTGCTTCTGTCTTGCTTTCCTACTCTTGATTGATTCCAACAAAGCATCTGTAATGAAGGACAGTAATGTAATACATATATACTGTAAATATTGAAAATAAATTCTTATATCGTTATTTACTGCAATTCTAATATGTAATCTATAATTAGATAGCACAGCTACATGAATCTTAAAAATAATATTCTTAGTAATTTTAGCAATAGTAAAAGGAAAATATGTTTGTTAACACTGGAGAGGATCTGGACAGATTTAGCCATTGCAGAATCAATAGGGTACATTATATTCAGGTTGTAGTAGGAGGCCGACAGCATAGGGAAACCAGTAGTAAATGTAGCGATATGTTCAGTGACAAAAACACCAATAATAGACAGCATTAATATGGTTGTTGTTAACGTTAATTCTCCTGAAAGTATTAAAAGAAATTAATGTAACCATCTTTTGTAATGATTTCATTATTTGACAAACATCCTCACCCCTACCTTTAGTGTTCTATGCTCATGACAGTACTGTTATTAAATACTTGACAGGACGACGTTTCACTTTAGTTACGGAATGATAAAATTCAACCATTGAGGATCGAGTTGGGGTGCTACAATTATGAGATCGTGTACCGCCCTGGAAAATAAAACATACCTGCAGACACTTTGAAGTGTTCACTGTGGAGCTACTGTCAATAACCAGAAACTATATGAGCTCCACGCTCGACTTTGCCATCCTGGTGCAACAAGACTTGCTCATTTTGTCATAGTGAGAAATCTTCCTTATTCCATGGAAGATGTGAGGAGGGTGTGCTCTGAATGCCCTCAGTCTGCCCAATTTAAGCCTCTGTTCTACAAACCGCATCAAACTCCCCTTATCAAGGCTACGCAGCCCTTTGAACGTTTTAGTTTGGAATTCAAGGGGCCTCTACCCTCGAACTCAAGAAAGCACTATATGTAAAATTCTGCCTGCTATCCTCTCAACACTTCTACACCTGTTCAACACTTCACTTGCAACTGGTCTTGTTCCCTCTTCCTTCAAACGTGCCCACATCCGTCCGATTCTTAAAAAGCTTTAACTGAACCCCACTGACCCTTACAATTATCGCCCGATTTCGCAACTTCCTTTCCTCTCTAAGGTTCTGGAGAGAGTGTTTGCTTCACGCGTCAACAGTCACATGGTGGCCTGTAACATTGATGAAACCTATCAATCTGGTTTCAAGTCAGGTCACTCCACAGAAACCGCCTTTCTCAATGTGTCCGATTGCTTACGAAGAGCTGCGGACAGGGGTTGTGTCTCCATCTTCGTTCTACTCGACCTCTCCTGTGCCTCCGATACTATTGACCATACCGTCCTACTTGATCGTCTCCACTCTTTCCTCGGCATATCAGGCAACGTGCTTGACTGGTTCCGCTCTTACCTCTCGTCTCGTACCCAATCCGTTGTGATTGACGACGTTTCATCCGACTCTACCCCGATTCGCTTTGGAGTGCCACAAGGCTCTGTCCTTGGTCATCTACTATTTCGTATCTACCTTCTTCTTCTTAGTTCCCTTCTCTGTAAGCTTGGTCTATCCTTCCACCTATATGCTGATGACACTCAAATTTTGGTTTCATCATCCCCCATGTCTCTTGCCTACTCTATCACTGACCTTCTGGCTGCCTACTCCTCCATTTCTGACTGGCTCACTACCAACTTCCTCAGGCTTAATCACTCCAAAACTGAAGTCCTCCTCGTCGGCACCCCTGCTCTTGTCAAAAAATCTAAATCTCTCTTTCCCTCGCTTACTCTGGGCGGTAATACTATCATTTTCTCTGACTGCGTTAGGAATCTGGGTGTTGTTTTTGATGAGCATCTCTCCTTTAAGCCTCATATCCGCAATTTCAGCAAATCCTCTCTATGTTTCCTTCTTAACTTCTCTCGCTTTCGCTCTCACTTTGATCGCTAAAGTCTTGAGACTGCGTTTCATGCCTTCATCACCTCACGCCTTGACTACTGTAACTCACTGCTTGTGAATCTGCCATCTTCCTCTCTCCGCCCCATTCAACTTTTACAGAACTATGCCGCACGGCTTCTCCTCTGTCGCCCTCGCTTCTCTCCCTCGAAACTCTTGCTGCATGAACTGCACTACTCCCTGTCGGATCCAGTACTCACTTCAAGATACTTCTTTTCACATTTAAGGCCCTAAACAACAAGGCCCCGTCTTACCTCTCTATTGCCCTCTCACCACGCCATGTCCCTCGGGCCCTTCGGTCATCACATGCACCTCTTTTGAATATTCCTCGTTCATCCCTATGCTCAATGGGGGACTGCTCCTTCTCAATCTGCGCCCCTAAGTTGTGGAATGCTCTTCCTGCTGAAATCCGGTCTTCTCCCTCTCTTACCACATTTAAGTGTCTCCTGAAAACGCATCTTTTCACATTTGCCTTCTCCCCCTCTTGAATTTCCATTGAATTTCCATTCTCAGCTCAACACAACGTGCGCTCTGGAAAGGACTCAGGCCTTGAAGAGCGCATTACAAAAGACTTATTATTATTATTATTATTATTATTATTATGATTATTACTAATACTATAATCCATTGTCTAAATCAGATTTTGGCGATATTAAGTATGCCTTCCTACCTGGATTCTGATCGCGGATCCTCGTTTATAGCCAAGTATCTACGTAAATTCTCGCACAATCTAGGCATCGCCACTAGTTGAAAGCCTGCGCCAATCTACGCTGGAACGATCTGGTGCGCCAGCCAATCTTCAACGTAGGGATGAACCCTCCACCCCAGCGTATTCTGGCCCGGAACTACTGCACCGATCTCCTGGGAACGCCACAAGCCTCTTCGCTATATAGAACAATGATTCTTTAAGGGGGGGGGAGGAGAATGTGGTGATCTAAGCTTCATGTAACCTTATATGTATAATTGCCTAATGGGTTACACTACATTATTTTGTTTATTTATAACTAATTGTGCTTGTTAACATGATTAGAATGGTTATGTTTACTTATATTGTTTCTCTTTTATTTTCGGACTGTATTGATATTTATTAGTTGAATAAAGCCTAGAGAAAGGTATTGACGCTTTATTGTGATCATCACACTCAGGAAACATAATAAATAAATCCCTTTCACAACCTAACCTAAAATAGCCTAAGTAATCTAACAACCTAACCAAACAAACCTGATCTATTTTAACCTAACTAAATATAACCTAAACAAATAGCCAAACCTAATTAATTTAACGTGACTAACCTCACCTTAAATAGCATAAACTAACAACCTAGCTAAACTAAGTTGAACTAAAGATTTAAACCTAACAAATCCAACCAACCTAACCTAATGTAACCTTATCGTAAAATAAGTAAACTAAGAGCCAAAACAAAACTAACCTCAAATACTGGCGAGAAAACTAGGGCTTTAGTTTCAGCAAAGGAGGGGAAGGTATATGGCCATATATATATATATATATATATATATATATATATATATATATATATATATATGAAATGCGTTGGAAGGGTTGGTGCCAGATGCCACCCCAAAATTGCAACTACACCTTAATCAGCGCACTGGACGCAGATGCAGCAGGCAAACCCTCCCCTTCTTAAGAGCAACAGGTGGAAGCCGGAACCTCCTGGCCTCCTCTCTGGCCTATGAAGAGCTAAGAATTTTTACAGCCTCCAAAAGGATATAAGGAACACAACAATCTGTGTAGTGCACAAGTTCAAGGCTGGCTTGGAAAAATTCCTACAAGCACTACCAGATGAGTCCCTTTGCCAGAATAAACAGCTAAATGTAGGAAAACACACACCATACCGGATCAACTAGCCCTACTATACAGGGATAACAAGACCGGAGGCAGCGGTGGACCACTACCACCACTATGAGGCCTGACATCTAAACGACACCAAGTAAGTAATTAACTTCCCCTCACCTGCCTAGCCTGGCTAACTGCTTATAGGGGTGTATGTGAAAGGACATACAAGCTGAGGTAAACAACCATCATATCAACGCTTGTAGAATGCTGGCAAAGATGTGCAGAGTGAGAGTATTGGACGTGGGCTGGGCTGCGAGTGTAAACAACAGTGACAGTAGCACATCATGATGCGCATGAACTAATATTCTGTTTCTATTCTTCTCATCATACTTCCTTAAAATTTCATGCTACTAAATGAATGAACTGAGATAACGAAATATATAACTTACCTTGCGTCACTAAAATATATACGACAGAACGTCCCAGTTTATTTTTTTCTCTATTTTATTATGAATAATTTTCATTATCATCTTGAGTAAAAATTTATAAGATAAATACGCATCGCCATACAAAAACGTTACCTGGCAATGTTTTGAGTAAAGATGCCAGATGTCTCAATAAACCATATTCAAGCCAAATAACATGAAAGCCCCACTTAAGACATATTTTCAAGGCTATTGTGCACAGGGTTGGTTGTGAAAAACCTATTGACCCTTTTATCCAGTCGCTCCCGGGGAAAAATGGGAAAAACGTACAAACATAAAATTTCCTGTAAGTATAATATAAGATAACAAAATCAGCCTCAGTGGTCTTTGTTATATAGGTTCCATAACGTTATCAACTTAAGGTTTTAGCAATATTTAGTCGAAAATTTGTAAATTTTACACTTTTGGGGGGTTTTACCTTAGCTACTAATGTATATTTTTTATCTTTTATTTTAGAATATTTAATATTCCAAAATATGCAGATTTACAGAGAAACCATGGTATTCTTGGTGGACGGCCAAAGAACTCATTGTGGTCTGAATATGAAAATATTTCTAGCAATAAAGTTCGTTGCAAAAAATGTTTAAGAATAATAGCAAAGAGAATTGATCAAGTAAAACACCATCATAAAAAGTGTTCAGTAAACACTCTTTATGGATTGTCAATATGCTAATAACTGCACCACCGATGATATGAACGTAACAAATGCAAGCAATGATCAAACAAGTTCTACTAGAGAAATTGAAAACTCACAACCAGTTTCAACAGCATCCCTCTCAGAAACGTCTGATTCTGATATACTGGCTTCAATCAGCACTCACAAATTAGTTCAACTTTAGTGAAAATTTGTAGTAATTCTGATGTAATTTCAAGGCAAAAAGTTATTAAAAATAGAAGGCACAAAGGAATTATAAATGATATTGACAAATTTATTTAGACAACAAGTGAGGAGAAATTTAAAGTGATTCAAGGAAAGTGGGCTCAATTTTTCTACAAGGTAGGTTTCCAAGTTAAACATGATTGAGAATAAGGTAAATTATGTATTTTTATTATCAATATCTTAGATTATCTGGAGCTGTATTAAAGATCACTAGTAGAGTTCCTATTATAAGTTTCGATTTATAGTTCAATTAGAAATTTGATTTGCTTAAAAGATCACCCAAATATATCTATACATCAAATTTTGCATGAAAAGTAGAGTAAAATTCATTATTTTTTGTTTACTCCTAGAATCGTATTCCTTCTTGAGTTGCTGATGATGATACATTCCAAAAGGCATTAAAAGAAACAAGATGTGAGCTGAAGCACAGACGAGTGCAAACTAGGAAGCAGCTTGCTGGTCCACTGCTAGATGAAGCTTATACAGAACTAAATACAGAAATGAACATACTATTTAAAAAAAAATGTATGTCGTTTCACAAGATGGGTGGTCTAATATTCACAATGATCCAATTATTGCCAGTACTATACATTGCAAAGGAAAATAATATCCACTTGATTGTGGCTGTGCAGGAAGTTAAAGCAAAAATGCAGACTATTGTTTTGAACTAGGAAAGATCAGCATTTTAAAAGCAGAGACTGAGTATGGAGAAATGGTTGTTGGATTTGTGTCAGATAATAAAGCAAAAATGAAACTCCTTCGTAAGGTTAGTATTTCCTAAACAAAGCTAAAATCATTTTCTTTGAAATATTTATTTATTTAAAGCAACTATCATATATGCAGGTATAAGTTAATATGATTTCATTTATTTGTAGATGCAAATATACTTATGTAATTGCAGATGCTTGCTGACTGGAGGCCGACTATAATAGCATATGGTTGTAGTGCACATTCTTTGAATCTTGTGGAAAGCGTAGCAACTCCAACTCCAGTTTTGGCTGCCATACAGGATGTTCAGAGTACTTCCGTGAGCACCACCAGTCAGCAGGTTGGTTGAAGGAATTGAGTGGTGTCTTACCACAACTTCACAATAATACAAGGTATATTCATCATTTTAATTCCTAATTAAAAATTTAATCAAGTTGGAAATTATTTTTTTTATTCCCAGCATTAACATTTTAATGTTAACATATTCTTGTTATTACCTCTTAATTTTCAAAATGTTTCGCATATTTAAAGATAACATTAATTACACTTTTAGAAAGTATTGTAATTTCTGGTTGCATAAAAAAATGATTACAATAACCAAATCTTAAACTGTTTATTTACTTGTCAATAGTTGAATGATCGCATGGGATTACAATAAATATAATTTCATTGTAGATGGTCCAGTCAAAGAGCACTGCTTTAAAACATTTGTGAAAAATCATTCGAAGTATGTAGAACTACGGGAAAGAGAAGCTCATAAAATGAGTACAAATATCATCAATCATATTAACAACCAGCTTCTACTTGCGAAAGCAAGAAACCTGCTGATGCAACTTAGGACAATTTCTATTACTCTGGATTTCTTCCAAGTGAGTTTCTAAAAAAATACAGTAATTACCAATAGAAAAAGTCAATGCTATAATAAATATCATGCAAAGAATTTTCTTTTATAATATTTAATTCAATTTTTAGAGATTAAAATAAATTTCTAAATATTACAGTAATTAGCAAGTGATAAACTAAATATGAAAATAAATAAAATGCAAATAAGTGTGTTTAATAACAATTAATATAGGTAATATTTATTATATTATTTGTAGACCAATAACATTAAAATACACTATATATTATATTTTTTAGGCAGGAGTTTCACAACAACCTGTTAGACTGTGTTGCTGCTTGGTTAATCTCATCGCAGATAGCAACATCAATGAATAAATAAGAACTGAAATAAAGAGAAGGTTCAATGAAGTTGTAACTCCACAACACCTCCTTGTTTATTTAATTGATCACCGAAGACGAGAGTGCATTGCCACAAATAAAAAATGGATTGCTTTAACGGACGAACAAAAAGATATTGCACGTAACTATGTTGATCATTTGGATGAAAATTTAATGGTTGTCCTGGCAGCATATGAGACAGAAGACATCACATTACTTCCAAAAATAGCTTTCCAGAAATCTCTAAGCAAATTATTACTCAAAAATATTAGCAGTATATGATAAAAGTTTCTTCATTAGATCTAGTTAAAAAATTCTGGTCCCTGATGTTATCTATTTTATCATGTGCACTTTCTCTCGCTGGTATTGAGAGGTTGTTCACCACAGTAGGCCTTATTTAGACAAAGCTAAGAAACTGACTCAACAATAAATGTGTTGCTAAGCTTATTCACGTATACAGCCACTTTGGATGAAAGGACCCAAAAGATAATGAAGACAATAATAGCATCATAAGTTAAAGCATATGTCAATCAACTTCTAGATAATCAGAGCATGACCTTAATGAATTCATGGATATCTGATAATCAGAATTATGTGTATCTTTGCTTGTCCGGGGCATCGTTAAATTTTTCCAACTAGTAATGAAAACCTATGTTACGCCAACTAATATATTATCATTATTATTATGAAGCTACAGGTATATAGTTTAGTCTATCTGTTCTAATATAGTAAATATATCAAACTTAAGTTCATAAATTTATTAGTAATCAATTAAAAGTTCATTTCTTCCTTTTTTATCCATTTCACTATTTTTTCCCCAAAAAATCAGTTTTACCCTGTTTTTTCCATAGAAAAACTTACCCTTTTACCCGGTTTTTTCCCAGAGTTTTTCCTGGGCAAAACAAAAGTGGGAGAAACTGACCTTGCCAACCCTGATTGTGCATCGCCAAGGAATAAGTATTTGTTTCCAAGTATTTTATAAAGCATAACATCGAAAATAAATGCTTAGCAAAGAAGATAAATTTGAAACATTTACCGTCATTATATATTTCGAATTACAGTATTTCATCTGTACTTCATTCCATCATGTCTCATACAAAACTCAGATCTGTATTTTCCGGTAGAGTTATTTCCTGTTGGTATTTACGGGAAGTATACTGTAAAATAAACGTGTGTTTTACAGTTTATGTACTAATCCTCTGAAACTTCTATTCATTCATGGTTCCCCCAAACGTTCAAATATCCCTTTTCAAAGTTAATGTAGTTGCTACCACTCAAGGTCATATCTAAGGTTGACCTCGTTTGCTTTTCTCCGCTTATCTATCTCTAAATCAAATACCAAAGAAGTAATCTAGAAATTGGTTATTTCAAATTTAAGGAGTTCGTTGAAAGAAAGTGATAAGAAGTGTAGTAAATCTCACAAGAGAAGAAGCTTTAGAAAAAAATCTAAAATGAAATGAAAAATATAACACTGGCCAACGCAAGGAGGAATAAATAGGCTCTGCTTAAGTAAAATAAAAAATAATTTATATTACATTAATCATAATGGATCTAAGGAAATACTAAACTTAGTATAAAATGATTTTCACTTTAAGTATCTAACGTGACGGATGCTTCCAAATGGTATAATATATGTATATATATCCAATAACTTTAACATTTATATTCATATTAAATACTCAAAAGTGAATTAAAATTGTTGGAGATATGAGAAGACCGGAAGTCACTCCTTTGTCGTGTAGGTAAGATGGAATAGAAATAGCGAATGAAACGGGAAAGAAATAAAAGCAAACAAAAAACTTTCCTTGTGAAAATAGGTTTAATATATTGTAAACTCGAAAAATATTAATTAAAATAAACACTACCTTTAGCTAATTAAATTAGAGGTACACATGTAGGAAGGTACATTAATGTATATATAAACGCACTCTTTTTATATGTGAGCCTTTCATTTAAGTCTTTCATGCAAAATCATTGTTAAAAACTGTCACAGGAAACAGAAGAGTGCAATTATGTACATTCAAATATCTGTGGTAATTCTTGACGCTAAGATAAATGTTCACACTGTTTTTTTAACTTAGCAACTTAGATGAACGCTTACACGTTAATATAATATGAAAATGAACGACATTTCACAATTTATTTTAACTATTTGCTCATTAAGTCCCTTGAAGAAAGTAAAGGCTTGTATTCACATTTCGTCAAAAGCAAGATCAAGAGTTGGTAAGGTGATTATACATCAACGTTTGTTTTATTGAGCTAAATGATTCGAGGATTGCAAAAAAACACAAAAGTAAATGCATATGATACTGGCAATGATAACCACAATAAGAACCTAACGCAATTTTAATTGTATAAAATATTAACTAAATGGTCTTACTTAATTAGAAAAAAACTTCTCGTAAATATAATATTTATTTGTAAAATATTTATTGCCAGTGATTTTATTAAAGGAAAGAATAAGAGATAATGAAACATCTTTCAATAGTTATATCTCACAAAGGATTGTAAAAAAATAGCAATAGTAATTTCTTATAAATTTCAGCTACTTAAAGTAGGAACTAAAAACCAAGGTCTAAATAAAGTATACTCTATGAGGAAGCATTTTCTATGACCTCTGGCCACAAATTTGATAGCTTTTAGTGGGGTTCTCCACTTATAAATAGCTAGTTTAGCAAAAGACTCTTTTGGAAAATTATGACAAGCAGCCAGAATTCCTTCTCGCAGATTAAGCCCCCACCCCCTCACTCTGTTACCCACTTCCAAATCTTTGTAAGCCGTCGAAGTTTTTTAGGACAATTTTTCCCCCTTGAATCGGAAAATTTCATCGCGTTATGTTAAGTTGGCTTTAAAATATTTGATCTTATAACTAAATTGAAAACATTTTTGGAATAAGCAGAGGGAGTTGGGGAACGCCATAGCTGCCTGCTTTCAGTTTCTCCATGGTCAATCACGAAAATGCGTGGCAAAAGTTAGTGAAGAATTATTCCTCATTGTTCAGAGCTTTGGACAACTGTTTAATCAAGCCTGATGTGCAGTGATGGTAACAGTATCCTGTCTCTGTACACCAGAGGGCTGTTTATGACATTTCAGGCTGTGCCAGTGACCAATTCCACCCATAGAGTCTAGTCCTTTTTCGTATAAGGCTGAGCTCGTTCCTTAATATCCCATATTCTCAGAAAGCACTGGTACTTGGTGAACCCTGACTGGTGTCTCAACAAATACTTCCCAAATCTTCAGATCAACCAAAATCAACCACTAATGCTGATCATAACAAATTTTTTCCAGCACGTATTTCATAGCTTTATACTTCTCCTCCAGATTGGGTGAGAGTTATACAGGAAAACTAGTTGCCCTTGTGCAGCAGAACACATTCTTTCGATTGATCGCTGATATCAATGAATATTCTGCAATCTTCTGGTTGATATTGTAGCACTCCATGCTTGTGCGAAAGTTTAGCAATATCTATACAGTACACCAAGTCCTTGTCTTTTTCAGTAGAAGGTAATGCATGGATGTCAAAGAGGAGATTATTTCTTTTAATCGGGATGGGACCAGTTTTGCAGAGCTGAGATTACGAACTAGAGGATTTACCTCCTTAGGGCGAAATGATGTATAGTATCATCCACAAAAAACACCCCTTCTTCTTCATTCTATTTAAAAGTAGAGGAATCTTCATCACTAATATCAGCATGTTCTTTAAAGGCAGGTACTAGAATTTTATCTAATTTTCCTACAGGACGATGTGCTGATTGAAGATCCTGATTCTTGTTGACCCCAGTAAAGTCAATAAGGCAGAATTAGCAGTCAGTCCTATGATTTGTCGGATTTTGGAATTAAAAATATCAAAATGGTCCTAAATAAGCTAAACTATTAGACAATATAGTTGTTGTTGGCCAGTGTTATTTTCTATCATTTCAATTTAGATTTTTCTCATAAAGCTTCTTCTCTTGTGAGATTTAATACACTACTTATAACTTTTTTTCAAACCCAACTCTTTAAATCTGAAATAAGGAATTGACTAAAATATAACGATCAAGATGAAAAGAATCCAAAAATGATATATAGCACTGAAATAGAGTCATTATCAGAAAAGACCGAATGAATCACAGAGAACCATGAAATTAGCAAACCATAATCCATCAAAATCACTTGGAACCTCACGCTGAGGAAATCTCGGTGAAAACGACGAAGTTCTTACAGAAGATTATTTCAGGTAACTCTTCACATAAGAACAGTTTAAACAATTACTTCACGATCAGTCAAAGATCGTCACAAGTAACTCCAATCCCTCTATTTTAGCTAAATTCAATTTTTATAATTTAAATATGCCTGTAATGGCTTTAAATTTTTTTATGGTACTACTGCATTTATCCAAATTCAATTTATTGATGTGGTTCAAGATTATAGTTGTAACTCTTGTCAATATATTTAAATAATTGAATATAAAATATAAATTAAATAGGAAGTATGGTGGATTATCATTCTTTTACTTAATTAAAGAAAGGGACAAGTATGAATAGTGAAACAATATAAAGCGAAAACCTACGTATATTAGTCACAAAACAAAACGTAGCCGAGTAATTTTACAATTCGCAAACGAAATAAAAAAGGAAATTTCGTTACTTTCTAATATTAAGAAAGAAGATGAATATTCAAAACTTCTGATACCAAAATGATTCGGAACTACAGTAAGTATTTTATGAATTGCTAAACTTAAGTCCATTGTGCAATATAAGTTCATACACCCTTTGTCAAATGTATAAAGCACGCTATGGAATCATTTACATAATTTAATACAGCATTTGTGGTAAATGAATTCAATATATTATATATATTTGATGTTAATTATTTTAAATCTTAGTTGAACACCTTTTTGCTTGAAATGGAGCCATAATTCTTCCTGGCATTGATTTCAGAAAATTATCACAAATATCTGACGGTATCTTTCTCCACTCAACTTTTTCATAGACTTTTGTTTTATTTTTACTGGTGTTTCTTTGAATTGCTTTTTTAGCCTCTTGTAATTAAAAATAAATTACCAGCAAAATATCGCCCAGAAAGAAGACAAAACTGAGACCTCGGAAACCCGAATTGTTACAACGTTGAAAACTTTGACTTGCGGTTTTATGATTGATTTATTATTGCTTTTAATATTTACTTCTCTCCCGTGAACTCTACTTCAGGTAAACGAGGAAGTGCTAAGCAAAAGTTTGTGAAATGCCAAAACTTTTTAGAAAAACTCCTTCCAAGTGGATTTTTTAAAAAATAAGCTATGTGCAAAGATAATTAATGTGCGAAGTTTAACAAAAGACTAAGGGCCAGTGCCAAATGCCATATGTCAATAAAGAAGAAGTATCACCGGAAATCTCTACACCACAGACCAAGGTAAAGTGACATTGAAAAATGGTCTAGATTTCCTGCCACTATAAACTTTCCTCTACTTACACACAATGGGGTATTCGGACGCATGTATGATATGTCAGAATGACGCCAGACACCTGCGTTTAAGTCAGCGGACCATCCACGAAAGTTTAAAAGCCAACCACAACGATGTCTTCAGTATAGTGTATGGTAAACTAAACATAGCATTGATTAGGTCAATTGACACCCATTTCGGTTATACAGCAATATGCCATAGGGAAGAGGACGCTAAACTCCTCACCTCCTTCAAAACAATCCAAATTTCAAACAGAATCAAACTTGCTCCAAAAATCCCGTCGCAGATCCAAGTTTAAATGAGCATTATTTAGATTTGGGGACTTGATAAATGGGTGGGATATCATACAAGCAAAGAAATTACAGTAGAAATCGAAGAGAACTACGATTGGGCTAAAGTATAGCTGTAATTAATTTTAAAGATTACACCCAGGTCTTTAAGCTTATTTGTGACGAAATAAACATTCCCCAAAAGGCTAAAGGGAAATGAATACTTCTCTTACACTTGAGTGTTTACCCAGAGTAGATCAATAGAGATGAATTTTCCGAGATCCAAACCTTTTCCAGATGATATAATTACGACCAGCATACGAGAAGGAGATGCCCCCTCACCCACGACATATATTCAATTCTCGGCCAAACCTATCATGTCTTGCGCCACTGTAACAACAGCATAAGGAAATGGCCAAACTGTAGTGATAAAAAAAGGGCTATGGCCATCTTATGCAGGAATAAAGGATGCAATTGAGAGAAAATCACAACAGACTAAATCAGAAGAAGAGGAAAGGTCAAACAGGGCTTATGCAAAAGCTGCTATTTCTGTGATCACCGAGTCAGAAACCTAAAAGATGCAGCTAAAAGTAGAGAACAAGCAGTTGAAAAAGATCATTTACTGCATTTATTATGCAAAAATTGCCAATTTGACTAAGCCCGGTTGGTTCTTGAAGGGACTAAATCAAATGTTGAAGTTATGGGATGAAGGATATATGGTTCCCCAAAACACTCTCAGAGGTCGAACTGGAACCTGCCAAACCTGTAACAATGAATCCGGAAGCAATGCCACTAAGGAACAACCAACAAAACCCACAACTGACCGATGAAGCTGCCCAAGATTAATCATTTTCAATTAGCATCGATCTGCAGGCAAATGCTAAAAAGGTCTAGTAGAAAATATCAAGATATATGGCCCAAGAAATTCTGCAAAGACACATAGATTTCGGCCTACAGCTCAGAAACAAAACGACGACACTATTTACAAGTAGCAAATGAGGATTAAAATACAAGATGATTTGATATAAACTTAAACCAAACAACAACATGAACTAAGACAAATGTTACCTCAAACACTACATAAATGAATAACACAGAAAATAACACAATTATAATCAACGCAAGTCAATACAAATACCAACTACAAATGCTTCAATTTCATAAACAAGAAATACAAATATAGCAACAAAAACTAATACAACTAAATATATATCAATAACAATAACAACAAACATTGGGAGTGTTATGCTAGATACAAGTAGAAACACACAAGAAGAACAACTAATTGAATTAACAACAGCGGTAAACTTTCACCAGAGATCTTTTACCTTTATCTACTCCTTTCCTCTACTTCTATCTTTCTTTTTCTTTATAATATATATATATCTATATATATATATATATATATATATATATATATATATATATATATATATATATATATATATATATATATTGTGTGTGTGTGTATTTAGCGAAAACGAATTGAAGCAGTCCTGATGCACAAATACAGCATTGAAAATAATGACTGTGAGCCTCAATTTAATATTTGTATTTATAATACAAACATAGGAGAAAAATGCAACGTTTACTTTTCTTATATGAAAAAATATATCTTCCACGTATGGCAGTTATTTCCTTTTTGCCATACCACCGCGTAACTCCTGAGGATCGTTTTTTTATACCAGCCTCGCTCTGCCTCCGTGAGAGGGAATCACCCAATGCAACATGGTTTCGCCAATTGTAGATTTAAAGGTAAAATACCTTCGTGTGGTAAGGGTAAGTCTATATCACGAACTTTCACTTCGCGACTGACTTTTACTTAAACAACTTTTGCCTTAGCATTTATTTCATCTTTGATTTTCCCCTGTTTTTGCGAATTTGATCGGTTGTCATTTATTTATAAAGTAATTAATTAATATATTATAATTATTATCCAATTTAACTATTTCATCTCATTAATGCAGTCATATTTTGGTTTTTGTATTATGACGTCCTAAAAGCTAACTCAACTCAATCTATTTAAACAGAAAAGCATAAGTCAAGGTCCTCCTAATATATTAATTCATTAACCTTTTTACTCAACTTCCACTTAGGACGCAAACTGGACGAAGACCCTTGCGAATTTTTTCAATGTGAAAAAATATTGAAAAATCCTGGCGTAAAATCTACCAAACCATTTATTCCCTACTATGTACTTCTTCTTTGAAATTTCGTATCAAAATGTTCAAAATAATTCTTTTTTCTCGATGTCTGTTATTGCAATAGTTACATTTTAGCTCTATTTTTTCCCTAACCTAATGAAAGAAAGCATATCTGACTATGAAAGTATGTAAATAGGTTTTTGTACATAATTCCACTCTATTATATCAAATTGGTTTCCCCAAAAGATATTTTGCATTCTATGCATTTCTCACCCAAGATAAAGTATTTTCTGACCTAAATTGTATGGTTCTTTATGACGTTTTTTCTCTTTCACTCTCTCTCTCTAACATAAACAAAGAATTCAAAAAGAATAATCTTTTTTAAAGAGCTTATATTATTTTCCCTTCATAAGATTCTTTCCTCTTCTCATATTTTTGCTTCCCCCTTATCCAACTGTCTCAAACTTTTCCAAGAATTATTCTATAATCTTTTTGGTTCTGATTTACTTCCACTTTGTACCCAAAGAGTTAAACTCTTTTATATTTTTTATCTTGCTCGAATTCGTAAAAATTCCAGTATAATTCGTTCTTTCTTTAAATTTAAAATTGTCCTAGAAATTATTTTTCTGTCATGTAGGTGTGTGGAGAAGGTTTCATCTTTCATTACGACGATTTTTTAATCTTGCACATTTGCTCAGCATGCGATTTTAGAATCCTAAATATCTTTTTTCGTTTGAATCTTTTTTACTTTTTGGCCGATGTATTTTTCTTTAAGTAAGCACTTATTCTTTGCTATCAGCTTTCAACCCTTTTGGAGTAATTCAATCTGGTTGCATTTTATATACGTCTGGGTGCATCAAATTGAGAAAGGTTGAAATATTTTATATGGTAACAAAGAACCAAAAGAGTCAAATGTAAAAGTTGTAATTTCAAATGAATTCAACATATATCAGAATAACATTAGGAAGTGAAAAGCAACGTTATGTTTCATTCATTCCATTCATTCCATTCATTTTAAATTACCTCGCAATTTTTTTAAAAAAGTCACTTTTATTGAGTTAGAGATTTGATTTGAACTTCTTCATGAAGGGCTCCAATGTCCCTCTCACACAGTTACTTTAGGTTGAGGAAAAAAGATGCTTTTTATACTTTTTAATCGTTAGTTATTCATTCATTTTCGCTTAAGAGTTCTTTTCCTTTTCTCTTTCCCATTCTTCCTCTCTTACTCCATAAAGCCCTCCTTCCTTTAAAGAACCACCTTTTCTCTTCACAGTTGGTTTCCTACCCTGGTAGCAACTCATATATCATGTTCTTTATCTTGCTGGCATTTTTTTTCTTTTCTTTTGCTTTCCTCTTTCCCATTTTTCCTCTCTTACTCCATAAAGCCGTCCTTCCTTTAAAGAAGCACCCCTTCTCTTCACAGTTAGTTTTTTCCCCTCTTAGCAACTCATATATCATGTTCTTTATCTTGCTGGTAGTTCTTTTCTTTTCTTTTCCTTTCCTCTTTCCTATTCTTCCTCTCTTACTCTGAAAAGCTCTCCTTCCTTTAAAGAACGACCCCTTCTCTTCACATTTGGTTTCCTACCCTGGTAGCAACTCATATATCATGTTCTTTATCTTGCTGGCAGTTCTTTTCTTTTCTTTTCCTTTCCTCTTTCCCATTCTCTCTCTCTTACTCTAAAAAGCTCTCTTTCCTTTAAAGAACGACCCCTTCTCTTCAGAGTTGGTTTCCTACCCTGGTAGCAACTCATATATCATGTTCTTTATCTTGCTGGCATTTTTTTTCTTTTCTTTTGCTTTCTTCTTTCCCATTTTTCCTCTTTTACTCTAAAGAGCTCTCCTCTTTTTAAAGAACCACTTTTTCTCTTCACAGTTGGTTTCCTACCCTGGTAGCAACTCTATATCATGTTCTAAATTTTGCTAGCAGTTCTTTTCTTTTCTTTTCCTTTCCTCTTTCCCATTCTTCCTCTCTTACTCCATAAAGCCCTCCTTCCTTTAAAGAACCACCTTTTCTCTTCACAGTTGGTTTCCTACCCTGGTAGCAACTCCTATATCATGTTCTTTATCTTGCTGGCATTTTTTTTCTTTTCCTTTGCTTTCCTCTTTCCCATTTTTCCTCTTTTACTCTAAAGAGCTCTCCTCTTTTTGAAGAACCACTTCTTCTCTTCACAGTTGGTTTCCTACCCTGGTAGCAACTCATATATCATGTTCTTTATCTTGCTGGCAGTTCTTTTCTTTTCTTTTCCTTTCCTCTTTCCCATTTTTCCTCTTTTACGCTAAAGAGCTCTCCTTTTTTTGAAGAACCACTTCTTCTCTTCACAGTTGGTTTCCTACCCTGGTTTCAACTCATATATCATGTTCTTTATCTTGCTGGCAGTTCTTTTCTTTTCTTTTCCTTTCCTCTTTCCCATTCTTCCTCTCTTACTCTAAAAAGCTCGCCTTCCTTTAAAGAACGACCCCTTCTCTTCACAGTTGGTTTCCTACCCTGGTAGCAACTCATATATCATGTTCTTTATCTTGCTGGCAGTTATTTTCTTTTCTTTTTCTTTCCTCTTTCCCATTCTTCCTCTCTTACTCCAAAAAGCTCTCCTTCCTTTAAAGAACGACCACTTCTCTTCACAGTTGGTTTCCTACCCTGGTAGCAACTCATATATCATGTTCTTTATATTGCTGGCAGTTCTTTTCTTTTATTTTCCTTTCCTCTTTCCCATTCTTCCTCTCTTACTCTAAAAAGCTCTCCTTCCTTTAAAGAGCGACCCCTTCTCTTCACAGTTGGTTTCCTACCCTGGTAGCAACTCATATATCATGTTCTTTATCTTGCTGGCAGTTCTTTTCTTTTCTTTTTCTTTCCTCTTTCCCATTCTTCCTCTCTTACTCCAAAAAGCTCTCCTTCCTTTAAAGAACGACCACTTCTCTTCACAGTTGATTTCCTACCCTGGTAGCAACTCATATATCATGTTCTTTATATTGCTGGCAGTTCTTTTCTTTTATTTTCCTTTCCTCTTTCCAATTCTTCCTCTCTTACTCTAAAAAGCTCTCCTTCCTTTAAAGAACGACCCCTTCTCTTCACAGTTGGTTTCCTACCCTGGTAGCAACTCATATATCAAGTTCTTTATCTTACTGGTAGTTCTTTTCTTTTCTTTTCCTTTCCTCTTTCCCATTCTTCCTCTCTTACTCCATAAAGCCCTTCTTCCTTTAAAGAACCACCGTTTCTCTTCACAGTTGTTTCCTACCCTGGTAGCAACTCATATATCATGTTCTTTATCTTGCTGGCAGTTCTTTTCTTTTCTTTTCCTTTCCTCTTTCCCATTCTTCCTCTCTCACTCTTAAAAGCTCTCCTTCCTTTAAAGAACGACCCCTTCTCTTCACAGTTGGGTTCCTACCCTGGTAGCAACTCATATATCATGTTCTTTATATTGCTGACAGTTCTTTTCTTTTATTTTCCTTTCCTCTTTCCAATTCTTCCTCTCTTACTCTATAAAGCTCTCCTTCCTTTAAAGAACGACCCCTTCTATTCACAGTTGGTTTCCTACCCTGGTAGCAACTCATATATCATGTTCTTTATCTTGCTGGTAGT
This sequence comes from Ceratothoa steindachneri, assembly GCA_963969495.1. Lineage (NCBI taxonomy): Eukaryota > Metazoa > Arthropoda > Malacostraca > Isopoda > Cymothoidae > Ceratothoa > Ceratothoa steindachneri. The sequence goes on from OZ018337.1 coordinate 75,543,907, forward strand.
TCTTTTCTTTTCTTTTCCTTTCCTCTTTCCCATTCTTCCTCTCTTGCTCCATAAAGCCCTCCTTCCTTTAAAGAACCACCTTTTCTCTTCACAGTTGGTTTCCTACCCTGGTAGCAACTCATATATCATGTTCTTTATCTTGCTGGCAGTTCTTTTCTTTTCTTTTCCTTTCCTCTTTCCCATTCTTCCTCTCTCACTCTTAAAAGCTCTCCTTCCTTTAAAGAACGACCCCTTCTCTTCACAGTTGGTTTCCTACCCTGGTAGCAACTCATATATCATGTTCTTTATCTTGCTGGTAGTTCTTTTCTTTTCTTTTCCTTTCCTCTTTCCCATTCTTCCTCTCTTACTCCATAAAGCCCTCCTTCCTTTAAAGAACCACCTTTTCTCTTCACAGTTGGTTTTCTACCCTGGTTTCAACTCATATATCATGTTCTTTATCTTGCTGGCAGTTCTTTTCTTTTCTTTTCCTTTCCTCTTTCCCATTTTTCCTCTTTTACGCTAAAGAGCTCTCCTCTTTTTGAAGAACCACTTCTTCTCTTCACAGTTGGTTTCCTACCCTGGTTTCAACTCATATATCATGTTCTTTATCTTGCTGGCAGTTCTTTTCTTTTCTTTTCCTTTCCTCTTTCCCATTCTTCCTCTCTTACTCTAAAAAGCTCGCCTTCCTTTAAAGAACGACCCCTTCTCTTCACAGTTGGTTTCCTACCCTGGTAGCAACTCATATATCATGTTCTTTATCTTGCTGGCAGTTCTTTTCTTTTCTTTTTCTTTCCTCTTTCCCATTCTTCCTCTTTTACTCCGAAAAGCTCTCCTTCCTTTAAAGAACGACCCCTTCTCTTCACAGTTGGTTTCCTACCCTGGTTTCAACTCATATATCATGTTCTTTATCTTGCTGGTAGTTCTTTTCTTTTCTTTTCCTTTCCTCTTTCCCATTCTTCCTCTCTTACTCTAAAAAGCTCTCCTTCCTTTAAAGAACGACCCCTGTTCTTCACAGTTGGTTTCCTACCCTGGTAGCAACTCATATATCATGTTCTTTATCTTGCTGGCAGTTCTTTTCTTTTCTTTTCCTTTCCTCTTTCCCATTCTTCCTCTCTCACTCTTAAAAGCTCTCCTTCCTTTAAAGAACGACCCCTTCTCTTCACAGTTGGTTTCCTACCCTGGTAGCAACTCATATATCATGTTCTTTATCTTGCTGGTAGTTCTTTTCTTTTCTTTTCCTTTCCTCTTTCCCATTCTTCCTCTCTTACTCCATAAAGCCCTCCTTCCTTTAAAGAACCACCTTTTCTCTTCACAGTTGGTTTTCTACCCTGGTTTCAACTCATATATCATGTTCTTTATCTTGCTGGCAGTTCTTTTCTTTTCTTTTCCTTTCCTCTTTCCCATTTTTCCTCTTTTACGCTAAAGAGCTCTCCTCTTTTTGAAGAACCACTTCTTCTCTTCACAGTTGGTTTCCTACCCTGGTTTCAACTCATATATCATGTTCTTTATCTTGCTGGCAGTTCTTTTCTTTTCTTTTCCTTTCCTCTTTCCCATTCTTCCTCTCTTACTCTAAAAAGCTCGCCTTCCTTTAAAGAACGACCCCTTCTCTTCACAGTTGGTTTCCTACCCTGGTAGCAACTCATATATCATGTTCTTTATCTTGCTGGCAGTTCTTTTCTTTTCTTTTTCTTTCCTCTTTCCCATTCTTCCTCTTTTACTCCGAAAAGCTCTCCTTCCTTTAAAGAACGACCCCTTCTCTTCACAGTTGGTTTCCTACCCTGGTTTCAACTCATATATCATGTTCTTTATCTTGCTGGTAGTTCTTTTCTTTTCTTTTCCTTTCCTCTTTCCCATTCTTCCTCTCTTACTCTAAAAAGCTCTCCTTCCTTTAAAGAACGACCGCTGTTCTTCACAGTTGGTTTCCTACCCTGGTAGCAACTCATATATCATGTTCTTTATCTTGCTGGCAGTTCTTTTCTTTTCTTTTCCTTTCCTCTTTCCCATTCTTCCTCTCTTACTCTAAAAAGCTCTCCTTCCTTTAAAGAACGACATCTTCTCTTCACAGTTGTTTTCCTACCCTGGTAGCAACTCATATATCATGTTCTTTATCTTGCTGGTAGTTCTTTTCTTTTCTTTTCCTTTCCTCTTTCCCATTCTTCCTCTCTTACTCCATAAAGCTCTCCTTCCTTTAAAGAACGACATCTTCTCTTCACAGTTGTTTTCCTACCCTGGTAGCAACTCATATATCATGTTCTTTATCTTGCTGGCAGTTCTTACCTTTCCTTTTCCTTTCCTCTTTCCCATTTTTCCTCTTTAACTCTAAAGAGCTCTCCTCTCTTTAAAGAACCATTTCTTCTCTTCACAGTTGGTTTCCTACCCTGGTAGCAACTCATATATCATGTTCTTTATCTTGCTGGCAGTTCTTTTCTTTCCTTTTCCTTTCCTCTTTCCCATTTTTCTTCTTTAACTCTAAAGAGCTCTCCTCTCTTTAAAGAACCATTTCTTCTCTTCACATTTGATTTGCTACCCTGGTTTCAACTCATATATCATGTTCTTTATCTTGCTGGCAGTTCTTTTCTTTTCTTTTCCTTTCCTCTTTCCCATTCTTCCTCTCTTACTCTAAAAAGCACTCGTTCCTTTAAAGAACGACCCCTTCTCTTCACAGTTGGTTTCCTACCCTTGTAGCAACTCATATATCATGTTCTTTATCTTGCTGGCATTTTTTTTCTTTTCTTTCGCTTTCCTCTTTCCCATTCTTCCTCTCTTACTCCAAAAAGCTCTCCTTCCCTTAAAGAACCACCCCTTCTCTTCACAGTTAGTTTTCTACCCTGGTAGCAACTCATATATCATGTTCTTTATCTTGCTGGCAGTTCTTTTCTTTTCTTTTCCTTTCTTCTTTCCCATTTTTCCTCTTTTACGCTAAAGAGCTCTCCTCTTTTTAGAGCACCACTTCTTCTCTTCACAGTTGGTTTCCTACCCTGGTAGCAACTCATATTAATGTTCTAAATCTTGCTGGCATTTTTTTTCTTTTCTTTTGCTTTCCTCTTTCCCATTCTTCCTCTCTTACTCCAAAAAGCACTTCTTCCTTTAAAGAACCACCCCTTTACTTTACATTTGGTTTCCTACCCTGGTAGCAACTCATATATCATGTTCTTTATCTTGCTGGCATCAAGTCAATAAAATCCCCAACTATTTTTGCGTCATTTCATTAAAGACTTAAATTATAAGAAATACCATTAAATTTCTAACTAAGAAAAATTAAAAACAATATGGAAATATTAAAGCATCATTTTAACTCTGTATTTGCACATGAACTTAGAGAAGTGGATGGAAACATGAGGAGAATGAGGAGAGATATATAAAACAAGTAAAATAGGAGAATGAATCAGATTTAGAAAAGAAACATGCGGAAATAAATAACTCAGGCAATTTAATGACCGAATTTAAGCTTCTATGTCCGCTTATTATTACATTTTATTTAAAAGTAATTAGTGCAAAGACAACCCGCTCATCAGAGCATGAAAGGTTGCGAAGAGGATTGTAAAAGAAAGCGACGAGAATAAGAGAAAATGAAAGTATTTGTAGATTTATGGAATGTCGGACCGGGAGGCCAATGTCGCACCAGTAGATCCTGCAGATCGATCTTATGCCCTGAGAGCCGATCTCCACGAGGGAGCCTATTGGCTCAAAGTGACTACAATTGTATGGGCTGACGACATTCTCTGTGTCTGGGCTGTTCCTTATGGTCGCACGCCAATTGAACATCCCCAAAATGTCGCCCTGTATCGATTCTTTTCTTAAATTATCCTATGGCGATTAAAGCAATGTATTAGGTTGAGAAATAAGTTCTTGCGTTTTTTTTAATGTTGTGTTGATTTAAGTTTTATTGCCGTGATTTGGGCACATATTAAGAAACAATAATAAATAATGAAAGTAAAATTTGCAAAGGTTAGTCTACGTCTCTTAACAGCGTAGACTTTTAGGCTTTTGCTTAGGCTACGTCTTGAAGTTGAGTAATAAGTCATTGCGATTTATTTAAAAGTTGTATTATTTAATTTTTGTTTTGTACTCTCAAAATGGAATGTCAAGTTGAAAGCAAGGCGCATTTTTGACACTTGTTGTTATTCATTTTTAATCGAGACGAGAACAATGCAGACACAGCCAAAGCTCATCTCGAGATTTGTGCTGTGTACGGAGGGAATGTTTTATCAGAAAGGACAGCTCAATGGTGGTTTTCACGTTTCAAAAACGGTCAAGGCAATGGACAGGGAAGGTGGAAGATTTGCTTTCCTCCATCAGAAGTTTCCACCAGTCAGAATGAAAAAAATGAAGGCAGGTGTATTTGATGGTCCTCAGAACACCAGTTTTGATGAAGTACTGAATACTGCTCAACTCTGCCTGATTTAACTATCGTGGTGTGTTTTTTTTCTTTGATATGATTATGTATTATTGATGTTTATGTATCGTATATGTGATAGAAGAGGTTCATTGATAATTAGTAATTTCTAATATACATACTTTTCAGTTGGGCCTACGTCCGGTTCGCTAATGTTTGAAATTTTACTGATTATTAAATAATAATGGTCAAAGAATAATAAATTCATATTTATGGAGATTCAGAGAGCATTAGGTTATGGTGATTTTAGCGTTATTTTTCACAATTCTTTTAAAACCAAAATAGCATTTTTTTAAATATCTTATTATTTTAGCTTATTTTTCATACATATATATATATATATACAGTGCCCCGCAAAAGTTTACAAAACACCTTGAAAAAAGACGTTTATGTATTTGTAAGCACGATAGGTAAATGAAACTTTTATTACTGACAGTATATGTATTCAAACAATAAATTAAATCATCAGGACCATGCAAAAACATCAATATAGTTTTTTGTCGAAGAAACAGAATTAATTAGTAACGCAAAAGTTTACAACACATATCAAATCATTTCTTAATATTTAGTAGTATAACCACTGTTGCTAATAACAGCTTGTAGCCGCTTAGAGTAGTCTCCTAAGTACTTCTTACATGTGTTTGTGTTAATATTGCTCCATTCCTCAATGCATATTTTCTAAAGTTCAAACATGTTTGTTGGTTCTCTTTTTTTGGATTCTGAGCTTCAGTTCCTTCCATAGATTTTCGATAGGGTTCAGATCTAGGAATTGACTAGGCCATTTTAGAACATTTACACTATTTGATCTAAACCAATTTTGTGGCAGTTTTGCTGTATGCTTTGGATCATTGTCTTGTTAAAAGATCCAGTACTCTTTCAATTTAAGAGAATGCACACATGGACTTAAATTTTTCTTCAAGATTCCTCTATAATGTTCTCCATTCATCCTTCCTTCCATGTTTTTAATATTTCCAAGACCTGCAGCACTAAAACAACCCCAGATCATCATTGAGCCACCTCCATATTTTACTGTTGCGATAGTGTTCTTCGGTGTGTATTCGGTACCTTTCTTTCCTCATGGCCTCAGAGCTCCATTACGGCCGAACAGTTCTATCTTTGTCTCATCTGACCAAAGTACGTTGTCCCAAAACTCTGCAGGTTTCCCTAACAAACTCTTTTGCAAAACTCGGACGATCACGACCCTGTTTTCTTGTGAGAAGTGGGGTTTTCCTTCGAGACTGTGAGTAGAGGCCCATGCTACGAAGCGACCGACTAATTGTGTCTTTACTCACTGTAACTCGACTCACTTCTAAGTCACGCTGAAGTTCTTTAAGAGTAACCTTGGGTGTTTTACTGACCTTTCTTACTAATAATCTCCGTGTACGTTCGGTCATCTTGCGAGGACAGCCAGAACTGGTCAGAGTAAGAGTAGAAATTTGAGACTTCTAGTGACGTATTATCGTTCCAACTGAACTCAATGGTACTACTAACTGACGAGATATTTTTCTATAACCAATGCCACTTTTATGAAGGTCTACAATACGTTTTCGAAGATCTTGAACGATTCGTTTCTGTTTCTCCATCGTGCGAATGTTTACAGGACGTTGTTTGATAAAGAATGACGCGATAGCTTATACCAGTCCCTAAGTTATGTGCGTAGATTAATGTAGAACGTTCTAGAAATTGTGAGAAGTTTCTCCTTCTCGAACATTTATGAGTAAGTGATAAAAATCGTTATGTGTTGTAAACTTTTGAGTTACTAATTAATTGTATTTCTTAAACAAAAAACTATATTGATGTTTTTGTATGGTGCTGATGATTTAATTTATTGTACGAATGCATATCCTGTAAATAATATAAGTTTCAATTACCTATCCTGCTTACAAATACATAAACGTCTGTTTTTCATGGTGTGTTGTTTAACTTTTGTGGGGCACTGTATATATATACGTAGGTGAGTCAAAAAGTTCTCAGACAAATGGCAGATTATTGAAATGTTCGATTTTGTACAAGTAAATACAGGGTCAAACACGACTTTCATGTTTTCTGAACAATTCCTACAAAATTCGTCATTCAATTTGTCGAGACTCTTTGTATTAGATGTGCTTCAAAAAGGTTACTTTTTTGAACCCATAAAATGGCAAATTTTGAGATAAGAGCGAACATTAAATTCCTGACTAAACTTGATTGGAAGCCTGTTAAGATTATTGACGCTCTACAACAGGTTTATGGTGACTCTTCGCCATGTAGAGCGGTAGTTTACGACTGGATTAAGCGCTTCAAGGGGGGCAGAGAAGAAGTTGAAGATGATCCACGTGAAGGGAGACCCTCCACCTCCATTAACCCAGAAAATGTCGAGCTTGTGAGGAATCTAGTGGATAAAGATCGCCGTATTACTATTGATGAAGTTGCCAATGCATGTGAAATCTCTCATGGCTCAGCATTTGGAATTCTAACTGAAAATCTTGGCCTGAGCAAGCTTTCAGCACGTTGGGTCCCAAAAGCGTTGCGAGAAGACCAGCTGAATCATAGGGCCAACCTTTCTTTGGCTATTTTGACCAAGATTGAAGCAAACGAGGATAGTTTTTTTGAGCGCCTCGTAACGGGAGATGAAACTTGGGTGTATCAGTTTGATCCTGAAAGTAAAAATCAATCAAAAGAGTGGCACCCAAGGGGGGCAGCAGGGCCTATCAAGTTCAAGACAGAGAGGTCCGTTAAGAAGATAATGGCTACAGTTTTTTGGGATTCGGAGGGAATTATTTTAATAGACTTCTTAGAAGGACAAAAAACTGTTACATCCAGCTATTACGAAGGAGTTTTAAGGAAGCTGAAAACTTCAATAGCCCAAAAACGACGAGGAAAGCTCCACAAGCAAATCTTGTTCCACCATGACAATGCCCCTGCACATTCGTCCAAAGCTGTGAGATCTCAGCTACGGGAATTTCGATGGGAAACTCTTGCTCATCCCCCTTATAGCCCTGATTTAGCACCCTCTGACTTTTTCTGTTTCCAAATTTAAAGGGACACCTAAAAGGAACCCGGTTTCAATCATTAGATGAAGCAAAAAAGCAGGTCATTACTTGGTGCCAGAGACAACCCCGTGAATTCTACAAAGATGGTCTTTACCGTTGGATTCATAGATTAAGAAAGTGTATAGATGTTAATGGAGCTTATGTAGAAAAATGATTACAGTATTATTACAAATAAAAATTTTATGCCATTTATCTGAGAACTTTTTGACTCCCCCTCGTATATATATATATATATATATATATATAATGATTATTATATGATTCTATATCTTTAGTTTAATACAAAGAAGTTATTTGGTCACCAGGCAGGGGAAGAGAGAGAGGCAAGCGTCAGCCATGGATTGCCCCGTTTCAAGGAGCTGAGAGTGATGTCGAGCTTGACGAAATGGACTACGACGATGATGTTTCCAAACATGATGTCGACATAGACACACTTTTGGAAGATGAACAAGAGGAAGATGATGACCTTTCCTCTCCTTCGTCTAAAGGGACACTTGATAGTACCCACCGCTACAGCTGGTCATTTCTTTCAAATCCTGTCCTTTTAAATTTAGCTTTGAGCCTGACCCAATAAATTTGGCCAATTGAAAGTTACAGTTGCTTATTTGCAAGCAGTAACATTGAATCAAGTTTCCAACTACACAGAGAATTGAATAGTTTCTATTTATGGTGCAAAACTTCGTTCGTCAGTCAATTGTGTGCTGAAACGTGTTATATATATAAAAAGTTCCTCTACGTAGCTGCCTGTCTTGTGCTGTCTAAAGAAATATTCTCTTGAGTCTTAGCTATTGAGACAAGTTGTAACTTTGTACTTACTTTCGAAGTCAAAGTTATATTATAACACTTATGTCCGTATCTTATAAGGTTGATTTTAGTCATGGTTCAGACGCGTTGTGTTTTTAATGCATAGAGTCGGAATTTTCTGGATCAACGTGAAATGCACAAAACTTATAAGTCTTAGTTGGATGCAAAAAGGGCAAATATACTATCAAACAATTATGAAGAGTTGGGTAATGAATTTTTGGTGTCTATTCCAATAGCCAATAAGGATGAATATTCTAACAAAGAATTTATGGGAGTAGGGCTAATTTGCTTTCTTCGCCCGCGAGAGCCCAACTGGGATGAGCGTGGGCCGTCGAGATTCTCCCCCGAGTTACATTTAGGACACCTTATATACGCACAAATACACACAAAGAACGAGGAATTTTAAAAATTCACTGGGGTAAAAATACCTTTTATTTGCTTGTAGTTTAACATCCTAAGAACATTTTCAAAAATTCTTATATAAAGGCAAGGTGAACCTTAAAGAGTTAGCACTGATTGAACCTTATTACCAACAATGTTATCTAAATATATTGAATACTGTTGAACTCTGTTGTTAACTCTTTTTGGGTGCACAGTAATGTTGTATCCTTTTAATTGAAGTGAAACTTTCCAAAAAATGTTATACTAACTTTTAGAGTTATTTTGTCTATTTTTATATCAACCCGAGCGTTATTAATCGTTTCCGACCACATTTAACAACCCTCTTTGCCAACAGATCCCCGTTGTTTAAATTTTTCCTTAATTCCACTAATCGTTTGGTTTTAAATCTGTATTTTATCTCTTCGTGGATATTTTTTCAGATTGTTATTGGAATGGTATAAATGAGAAGATGTAAAAGTTTTAGCATTTTAATTTAATTTAGACAGAATTTACAAGGTATCTGTCCAAAAAATTGGACGTTGTTCACTTTAGAGAATAAAACATTTCACTATAGTTTTTTTTAACTGTAAATTCTATAAAACACGAAAAACAAATAAATTGCAATTTATTCATATTATAATTCCTTGTAAAGGCAATTAAAGAAGAAAAAAAATAAATAAATCACCTCTATTCATATTATTCATTCTTATCAAAAGCTTAAGAAAACAATCCTTTCTTATTCAAATTATTATTTATCCCCGTAAAGAACATAAAAGATAACAATAAAATAAATAGTTCTTTATTCAAATAAGTTATCTTTGAAGGGAAACTAAATATATAGAAATCTACGATTATAAACTTACAAATAAAAAATTATTCAGGCATATGATAGGCCTTGTGGCCCTTCGGATGCAAACACGATCACATTTCGAGCATCTGAATGATGCCTTTTCCGTTTCAATAAGCAAATCTTCTAAGGTTTGATTGTTCTTGCCGATGATTTACCCCATCATAGCGAATTCCTTGCAATGCTTTGAGCTTCATTCCTTGAGAGGGCAAGGATCCATGTGTGTTTAAATTTGATAGCGCTAAATTTCTTCTCAAGTCAAGAAGGGGGACATTTTGATTGCATTTTCTCCTGAAGAACAAATATATGGATATATATATATATATACATATATATATATATATATATATATATATATATATATATATATAGAGAGAGAGAGAGAGAGAGCGAGAGAGAGAGAGAGAGAGAGAGAAAAAAAAACATGTATAAATTTTATTAGTCAAATCTATAACCTAATTTAATACGTTATCTATTTTTGTGTCCAGATGGACAACGGCCAATTGTGCTTATATGTTACTAAGTGCTTATATAATTAAAATATAAAACTTTGTTATAATGTTTTTGTTTTACAACAATTAGACTATAAATAATAGTAAAACTAATTCAAAATGAGGCTAATTGCTTATTTTATTTACAAATTTACTTACCCAGACTTGGGAAAAAATGTCCACCGGCTGAACATCTTTGAATAACTGTTATTTTCTTTGAATATAATGAAATTAAAGAAAACTTAAACTTACTTCTACAATTTTAAAGGATAACTTTTGGTTATTCCAAAAAGTATAAAAAACAACACAGAGGCACTTAGTCTATTTTTTATGAATTGCTTTTCTTGCGTCCCAAATATTGGACGCTGTCCTTTAATGGGATAATTATTAAATGTTTTTTCACTCAAATATCCTTCTTCTTTTTACAGTTTTATCCAGACTAAGCTCACTACGTTTATCCATTTCAGATATGGATAAAAAGAATGTTATTTGCACTTTAATGGCAAATAATTAGATGAAGTTTTAACAATATACAAAAGTAAAACAGACAAAGTTATTAGAATACAAAAACAATTTACACCAACTACAATTTGATTAGAAATGGAATAAACGTGGCTACACCACTTGGTACAAATGTGTGTTACAAGACTATGAATCATAATTACCATAAAACTCTAAAAACCTTTTTAGACATAGCTAAAATCAAAGTCGGAGAATGTATTAATATAAATCTCTGAGATTGAATAGGATTTAAACTCATTTGTCTCATTCAAATAGCCTTATATACAAAATCAATAGTTCGACAAAAATCCATAATGATTTTTCCCAGAGTAATATATATATATATATATATATATATATATATATATATATATATATATATATATATATATATATATATATATATATATATTTTTATATATATATATATATATATATATATATATATATACTTGTGTTCTCAGTCGTTGCTTCTCTCATGCCCTGCGAGGTAAGTGTGATTACTGAATGAATGAAAGATATATCACAAAACGTGTGTGCATATAAGTGAGCATAATATATTATTTCGATAATTAACTTAATATTCTGGCATTTGATCCAACTTTAAGCTCCATTGCCTCTCTTGGTGTATATCATTTTCCTCAAAAGGTTTGATGGGCAGGGCGTCCGATGAAGCTCCATATACCATTAAAAAATCGCAGAATGTTTTTCATTTTTCCAATGGTCGGTGAACAACCTTTCACTCTATTATTGAAAAAATTCGTTGGGGAATTTAAACCCTGAAATTTTGCATTTCGTAACTAAAAGTGAACTTCGCTAGGTCAAAATTGTGGCAATCATAATAATATGTAATATAAAACATTCCACCATATTTAATCTTTTTAGGTGATTGAACTGATTTGAGCTCAGGGAATTTTGTTGACTTCGCTGTTCCTTAAACATTTTGCATCTTTGGTAACTTCATTTTGTTTTGTTTTGCTGGGACTTTGGTCATTAACAGCCTTATTTATTTCAGTAAGACACAGACACTCCCATCATTTCTATCTTAATTTAATTATGTAATAAATATTAGTGTGCTAAATAAATGTTGTTACAAATTTAACATCTTTATTACAACCGCAAGAAGAGGTTAAGTATTGAATGGAAAAGGCTAAACTTAACTTACAAAGGACGAAAGAGCACGAAACGTGGGGAGGCAAAATTCAGAAGCGCACAAAATAATTGATCGTTAGAGGAGTATTTTGTCTGCAAAGAGTGAAACTTAACAGAAAGATCTACATTTTTCCTAGTGGAAAATGTAGTGACTATGAAGTGACAAATTACATGCGATTGAATTATGGAAAAAAATGCTATGAAAATTTTCAGATCGCTATCAGTTGTAATCTGTCATCTATTGGGTAAGTTTGGTCACCGGCTAAGCTGCGCATGGAAAGGCAAGATAAATTATTGGATTTAGAACGGGGCATGGGAGTGGATGTCAGATGAATGGAACATTCATCATCCCAAGTGTGCTTAATGATAAATCCAATCCACTTCCAATGCGGGAAGAACATATGCTTATATATCTTACTAGTGCAGCATTCCTTAGTTTTCATGGAGTATCAAGGCAGAAGGCCCAGAAGAATGCCCCCTTTTCAAGACGGCACTGGATACATCGCTATATCTTGTTTCGTCAGGTCCCTAATTAGATCTTGATTGAGAAGAAACATTTTGTTTGGTCAGATGAGTCAAAGTTGCACTTGTTTCGAGCTCGTGGCAGGATATGGACGTGCTGCACAACCAATGAGACCATAAGCCTGATTTGTCAACAAGAGAGCATGCAGGATGTTGGTGGTTCCATACTGGTGTGGGAGTATGTTCACTTGGCTTTGGTTGAGGCCGTTTGTTTGCCAAAACATCTTAACGATGAGCGCTTGGTTACACTACTTGGTAACTTGTTGCATTGATTCACAGAATTTAATTACATCAACAACGATGGAACATTCATGCAGGATAATGAACCAAGTTTCCTAGAATATGTTTGAGAAGCATTTTTGTAGAATTTATTAGGAAGGGTGTGGTCACAACATTTACCCGACATGAACACAATAGAACATGTCTAGGCTGTGTTACGGTCTATTAGCACTCAAACTATAGAATCTAAAAATATTAGAATGTCAAAGAGAGATATAAACAGAATGCCTCAATTTCTCCTCAGAAGTCTCATCTACGTATGGGATCAATCACATGTCTAGATGGTGCAATTCGCTCACAGAAAGGGACTTTACTCGATACTAGGTAATTTTTCTATGACTTGTATCACTTCAGTGTTAATAAAAAATGTTAAGATTGTAGCGTCTTACCCATGTTTTCACGTGAGCGTGAAAAATGTTCATCGAAGGATAGCGTGGATCGTATTCTTTCTGTCGTGCGTTATCGCCCCCGCCCCCTCTGGCCGTTCTATTTTTTGGCTATCACACACGGACTGGAAAGTTTTAATCTTATCTGAACGAGTGGAGGGAGTTTCCATGTCTTTGGTGCGAGTCAGGATGCCTACCGCCGCCGAACTTCTCCCACATTTTGCCTAAATAAAATTTTCCTTTGCTAGAGGTTATCGGATGTAGGGGTCGGGAGAGGGATGGGGCATGTTGGCTTACTCCTATCTTCATATAAAATCTTGCAACGATAATTAAGGCTAATAAGTACAACTAATTCTAAAGACTTCGCTGAATTTTATAATCTGAGCTGCAAAATACTTTCGCTAGTTTACAAGTAGTCTAGTAAACATAGATTTATGAGATATCATTTAGTTTTAGTTTTTCACCGGTTACCCATTGGATCCTCTTTATCCGTATTCCTTGTGTAGAATTTTCTTTATTATGAGATGAGAGAAACTTTTTATAGCTTCATATTCGGTGTTGACGAGAAAACGGCGTCGTTATTTCTTTTATTTTATTTTTCCACCCGCGACGATGGTAATAAGGCCTCAATCATCGAATAAATGGGATCACAAAAGTATTTATATTCTCGGATCTCGGATCTCTCCAAACTCGGATCTCTTTTATCGTAGGAATATAATGCTGATTCTTTTGGTTCATAGAATTTAGAATCTAGTCCTATTTTTCATTCTCGTTAGTCCCGTTCTGTATTTCACCCTGTCCATAAAATGTAAACATTACCACTCCTTACGATAAAACAAACCCGCCCAACAAAATACAGATGGATAGTGGAATAAGTTTAAAAGAAAGCTCTTGTAGGTGATTAGTCTTCATATGTGAATTCGGTAGAATACTGTTTGAAAATTGAAAGGTTCCAATGTCTTTGTAGAACGAAGATGAATAAGAAGGAATTTCGCTTAAAGATTTTGCCCCTGGTGAAGAAAAATTGAGATGAGTGAGCAGGGGCCGTAAAATAAATTACTTCCCCTTTAAAACATTTTTCATTTTGTTTTGCTGAATTTAACTATGTCAGAATTAATTTTAATGATTAGAGCGAACTGTCCTTTATTTATAGCTGAACCTATTAAAGGTCAGAGGTGGGCGTATGGAAATATACTTCCCATGATTCGGAAGGAACAATTTCATGAAATAATAGGGAAGAAACTTTTGACAATTTAATTGGAAGATAGATGATAAAAGATAGATGATAAAAGCTAGGATTATGACATGGAATCCCGCAAGGTGAAATTGACGAGAGAATTCAAAGTGAAGTGGTATGTGAGACGAACTAACATGGTGCTTCTTTTTAAGAATGAAAAAGAGACAAAAATAAAAAATGGAACATGAAAATTCAAGGTAGTAACTCAGGCCCAAATACTCTAAAAAGTCTTATCATAGGCGCTCCTTTTCATTTTCTCAATATTTTGCCACATACTTTTATTTTTTTATCGGTTTCTCCTTTCCAATCAATCGTTTGCAGTGAAACGAGCTACGATATTTTATTTATCTTCCATTAGAAACGAGATGAGAAACCGAAACACTTCGTTCGCATGGCCTCTTACCTCGAGTACGTGATGCTTCAATTGAATTTCTTTGGGTAAAACACTTTCTGCACAATATTGTTTTTAAATGTTCTTAAAGTGTATAATGGTGAGAATATATCAACAAAGTTATTAATTCCTACAAAATATATTAAAATCTTCATTTACACTTTAAATAAAAGAAAATTTCTATTCGATCTCTTTCAATGTAAGTAAGAAAATTCAATGCACGGATTTTAGAAGTACTTTTAAAGTTTCTATTTTAAGCCAGATCCCAAAATAGTCTTATAGATTCTTTTATATAAAAGTTTATAGTGTGCAGCAAAGACCGCCTGGTCAAGGCACGGCCAGTCTTGAAAATTAGCACCTGCCAATAGTACCAAATCAACGATTCCAATTGTTCAACATTTTGTAAGAAATCTTTTACCTGATACTCCCCTAAATTAATCATTTAACATTGTTAATATTGATCAATAGCTTTTAAACCTGTATTATTTCCCCCTCATTCTACGTTTCTTCGATGACAGCAAAATTCAGAACCTTCAACCTGTCCTCAATATGATCTCTTTCACAATTCCGGATCCAGCTGTGTTGTACATTGTTGTATCTTTCGAAACATTTTTACATTTTTTGCAAATAAGAAACCAGGAGTTTCACCGCATATCCCAATTGCGACCTTAGCTGAACTTTGGCGGTTGAAAAACGACCTCTTTCTATTTGTAAGAAAAACTTCTGAAGATCAACCATAGACTTTTTTACCTTTTTACACGCCCTCACAAATTGTTTTGAAAAGCTTTTGTTATTCCTGAACGGATATAATAATTTTATGTCTCTCTGTAAAATAGTCAAACCTAGAAACAGGTTCAGTCGAAATAATCTTTAGAATACGTTAATTTAATGAATCTACCATTAAATTTCAATGTCTGCTTCAATTTGGGGTCTGAAGCGTTGAAATTTGCAAATAAGATGATCCTTATCTATTTATGACAGTATTTTTTATACGAATGATATTAGGTGGTGTAAATTGGCTTCTCTCTCTCGACGGTGAGATCGTGTGAGGTAAGAGGCCATAGGAGAACATGGTCGTGGAAATTTGCACCTATCCATGCTTGGCTTGTTCTAGCCTTACGCGATGGCACAGATACTTGTTAGTAAGTCTTTCTTTGCCTGATCTGTTTATCCAGGGCCTCACAAATTTCTCTCTAAGACTTGTGTGTATTAGGCAACATTAACTCTTAATCCCTGTAAAAAAGTGAGGGATTATGACAACTTTCTTACTGCTCACGACTCCCAGAATCATCACAGTTGCTATAAACTTGTTATGAAATAGAGTTAGACCCTCGTTTGGCCAACTAATATCCCTCTGGTATTCCATGGGTTTGCCTTTTGATCCTTTTTTCTCGACTTTTTAGTTTTTTAAATAAAACTGTTGCCTGTGAAAATAACTGAGTTTTTTCTTCATTATCTGATGAGGTAATTGAGATTGTGGCAAAGATTCAGTCGCACGAAAACTGTTGACAAATTCCGCCCCCCCTACAGACATGCGAGAATTAAGTTATTAAAATGGCGATCAGTTTTATTACTGAGAGGATCGTCCAAGGTACACGAAACGAGGGCTAAGTGGAGATAGAATTTTATGGAATTAAGCAAATGATTATGCAAGATAAAATTATTCGACTGAGACTAAGTGAAAACTTCGGAGAAAAATGCTCGAATATGTCAGGGAGAGGAACACTTCTAAAAGCATACGGTTAATGAGTAGACAGAATTTACCGGTAGATGCCTACTGAGGGTCAAATAATTATCCATTATGTTCTATTAAAAAGTATTTTGTCAAATTCATTGCATTTAGGAAAATCAGAATAATATAGAACTTGCATAAATAAAGCGCATCTAAATTTGTAACAGAGGATAATAACTTCTAAAACTATCTTAATTAAAGTAAAATACTGGAAACAAAAGATATTCAGAAGAGATGTAAAGCAGTATTAATAACGTGACATGAGTTATAAAGTTAATATTTGGTGGATTGTCCATTGTTGATAAAAACTGCTTCCAAATTTCTCGTTTAGGATGAAACAAGTTTCTTGAGTAAATTAGTTGATGTTCCATCATTCTTCAACACTTATTCGCTTTAATCCGCAACATTGGCGGCCGGCATTTATTCAACTTGAATTTTTAACTCTTTCAAAATATCTTCTATGGGATTCAAGTCGGGTACTGGTTAGGCGCCTCAAGAACATTTAAATAATGCCGATTGAGCTAATTATTCCCTGGCATATGCTTAGGGTTGTTATTGTGCTGAAAAACTCAATGTTTACCTACCTTGAGTATTTTGGCGGAACTACTGAGATGCTTTTGTAAACTTTTTCAGAATTCCTCTGACTTCATTGTTCCTTATATGGGGTGATTGCCTCTTTACATGCTGAGTTACTTCTAGCAACGTCAACATTGGCACGTAAGCTCTCATACTTAGTAGGAATGTTCTAGTACCATTAAGAGACGCGTTAAAACAGAATTATCGATTAGAACATAAAGTAACTCGAAATAGATCGATGGTATTTCCAAGTGACGAATTTTTTTTTACATACCATTTTTATTATTTTCTATATAGTTTCTAAATTCCACTAACATATAGAAGTTAACCTTATTTTTTAGTAAATAATAGTATGAGATGTGAGGGTGGCGCTAAAAGATATCTCTACACCAGATAGGCAGCTTGCTTGGCAAACACATCAAATGGGTACTGGAACCATGTTAAAAATGCAGATGGAAAGAACAAACGATGGCATCAGTACTTGTACACATTCAGAACCTTCTGAAAAAAGAAGAAGACAAACATTTACCTTGGAATGATAAGGAAAACGTTAATTGACCGAGCCTTTCCCCTTTCCTACATGTCATAACCCCGGCAATTGAAGAATATTGAATTACAGGAGAAAGATAAAGGAAGAAATAGAGCCGAGAAGATTTACACCGAGAAGCAAAAATAGATCAAAAAATAAAGAAGAAGAAAAGGAGCAACAGAAGTGAAAGAGAAAATAATGGATAATAATCACGAATCTATAAGAACCATTTTATAAATAAACAATGGGTTCGAACCTTTCAAGATTTTAAAATTGGATAAAATTAGAAAAAGGCAAGAAAAAACACATTTATGTATTTAAAAATGAACCTTGAAAAGAAATAAAAACACTAATACTGAGAAGACAAAAAATCCAAACTAAAACAAATTTAGCGAACTTAGAAAAACTGAAAAGAGAAAATACATTCAAATTCGACCCATCATATCCAATTTTAACCAAAGCGAGGCAAAATTTAAAACAAACCAACCCAAACCTAACCATGCAGTTTAGGGCGAAAAAAATTAACAACGAGAATGGTTTGAGAGCCAACTACTACTACATCTCTCATACAAAAATCAAAATGAAAACAAAATCCCTCCAAAAACCCATTATTAACCTGACCTCCAGAGTAAATTAGCATCCGTAAGAACAAGATCAAATAAAAAAGAAACTGAAGAAACAATGATTAATCAGGCGATAATCGGTAATTTACAGTCAAGGCCATTATATTAGATTAATCGTTAGCCATTTAATCTGTTTAGTTAATTGGCCACTCGTGTTTATTTTGCTACAGTCATTTCACTATGTTCCTTCCCTCCTAGAGGTAAATGAAATCAGGTCACCCTACAGTAATTGGTCGAGGTTCTTTTCGCTCTGTAGTAATCTGTCAGGATTTATCGCTCTGCAGTAATCTGGCTTGATTTTTTACCCCTCCGTTAATGTGTAGCGAAGTTTGGAGGAGAAAGAAGTCAGTTTTACTTTGGGGGGCAATTTCATCCCTCATTGGGACCTTTATTACTTTCACAATGCTATGTCACTGGCGTCGGAGTGAATGTTCTAACTATTTTTCTTTTCTTTTTTTTTCTTGCGCAAATTTTTGTCGTCATTTTGGTGGTATTGAAGTCGACGTAACTTTGCCGTCACCTCCGTTTTGTTATAACGGGAAATACGTAAGAAAAATTACGCGTCTTATACTCGTAACGTAGCCGTATATTAGTGTCACCAGAGCTTTTCCCGTAACGATCAGAGACTTGATTCAACAGTCAAAAGAGGTTTCACCGTGGCCGAGTTACACGCAGACGATGGTTCGCTTGGCGCCTCTATAGAAATTAACAGAAACGGTTTTCGCTAGTGACAAGGGGGAGATAAGTAGCTAAAAGTAGGGACAAGTTGATACAATAACTCATTGCTAGGGACAAGGGTAAGAGTGGATAGATTATGCTCTGAATACAGGAAAAGGAAAGATAGCGGTGTCGAATTCGGCTATGTGCTAGGTGCCGTTTTTGTGTAGCCTAATTTAATATTTTTGGATGTATCGGCCCAATAAGCAGCCAGCTTACGACGCGGTTGAATGTTTTGTGTCAGTGTTAGTTGGGATCGAACCCGTGCTTCAACGCCTGAAGATCTACGCTGTATCCATTAAGCCACCGAGAGTTCCATTCTTTTCAATGTAGCAGCGAAAAATCAAATAATGTATCCAATAATGATTTTTTTTAGTATTTTTACGAAAGCTCGATTTATATAATCGCCGATAAATTTGTGTCGATTAATAGGTATTAATCTAGCCAAGATTGCTTATCGTTCCTTAACTGCTATTCTCCAATTAACGATGTTAATCCTCCCTGGCAAACTTTTCCTAAAATTGAGTATAATAATTATATTGATAAAAATTCCCTCAAAGGTTTTACAAGTGGTATACTACGTCTTCCCTTTGCGACCAACTGTCCATCGCCTTGGCGCTGTAACTCTTCCCGTCAAATCTCGGGTCTCGCCAGACCGCGTGGATCCTATTTTTTACATGCGGGAAAATAAACGAGCTGAAAGGGCATCAAATATTGAATAAAATATGCAATCTAACATCTCCTCTCCAAATGTCTTTCTTTATTTCCTTTTCCAGATTTATTATTTGATATTTCATCCTATTCATTCGAACGATAGAGAATAAATGCGAGACAAATAACTTCCCCAAAGCTCGTCCCCATTCCATTCTTCTCAGCCCATTGATAGACAAGGATAAGACAATGGAATATGTTATTCATTCCATAAAACAATGCACAGTGGATGTTTATCCGACAAAATATCGTATCATTTTGACCTATTCTAAAATTAAATTCTTTTCTCCTCGACCAATAATACGCAGCTTTTCTTTTCCCTGTAGACGAATAGTCCAGCAAATAAAAAAGATGAAATTTGTTATTTTGTTTTCGGAGAAATTGGAAGGCAGGTTTATGTGAGTCGAGGCATTGTTTTCGCTACGGGATTATTCCAGGCTTTTGATTGCTACTAAATCAAGGCGTCATTTTAAATATCTGTAGTAAGGGTTTCGTCTTTCTTTCACCTCATCATTTCTCTCTTTATTTTAATTGTGTATACATTACAGATATGTTACATAGGTATGAATACATACATACTCAAATATGTATACAGGGTTATGAGTTATATTTCTACATTTCATACACACCCTCTCACACCTTGATATTTGGGTAGAGATTTTATCTATACGTTTTCACCCTTATTATAACTGCTATTAATCCCTCTTTTTGTAATAATTTATTTTTCTTTTTCTCACCCACTCTCTCTTGCATGCTTTTGTTGTACCTAGGTGGATCATTGTTTATTCTTTTCCTCTATACATGTTTCTTGTAAAGTACATAATTCTAATTCTTTATGTATTCCTTAAAAATGAATTGAAAAAGTAGGAAAGTACTTTGATTAAGTTTTTCATCTTTCCTGTGGAATTTTTGCATATATTGCTCCACTTATGTGTTTTTATATGATTTTCTCATATATATATATATATATATATATATATATATGTTAGGAGAAAAAGTATGCGTACACCCAAATAATTGATTATTAATAACCTTATAAGTATCCGAATTCTTTCAAACATAAAAAGGGGTTTGGAATAAATGCATAATGGTGAAATTAGCAGACCCAAACTCCAAGTGAAGTACATTAAAATTTAAATTATTCAAATTGAGTATGGAAAAATTTCGTCATTCCAAGGAGTTATATATATTACAATACTATTTACGATCCTTTAGAGGAATAATAAATTGTAATTTACTGAAATTTCCATTAGAGGTGATCCTCTTGACATATGTAAATTATCTGCTTCTGGATATAAACAGATGCAGTGGATCCACTTGGCTTGAGCTACAAATGAAATTTTGGCCTTTAAACTAAACTATCCGTTCATTCTTATCGGCCCCTAGCTTTCAACCCTCAATTTTCGCACAGGTTACCAATTTATTCAGTTCGCATATCTGTAATTCGCTAGCCACTTCTATTTTGTCGTTTACAGGTATTTGCACATACATAATTATTAACGAATAAGTTTTTATGGTTTCATTTTTTGGCTTCTTTTATTTTAATCTTTTATTTTTCATTTTAGAAGAAGTATTCCGAAAAATTAACTTCAACGGATAGACCTATTCCTCTACGTATTCTCTCATCTTTGTTAGAATTATGTATGTATGCATGTATATTGCGGAATTCCTGTTCTAATTTGCCTTAACACTCGCACCTCAAAATTAAAGACTTACAGAAAGGCAGAGCCTAATATTTACTCGAGGCCATTCCAGGAGAAGAAAGTACTGGAGGAGAGAAGATTAAGTGGAGAGTAAATTGGCATATAAATTATATAGCTTTTATACTAAATGTTACTCTTTTATTTATTTTATATTTATTAATTATATTTCCAGGGCTAATCAATAGCTTGACCACGGTGTGTGAGTTGAGAGGGAAAATAATTTAATATTATTGAAGACTAGAATTTCAGCAATGGTTGTACACAGTACCTATCTTCAAGAAAGGAGACCGTAGTCAACCGTCAAACTACCGACCTATCAGTCTGACTTCGATAGTCGGTAAAGTCATGGAAAGCATGATGGTGGACAAAATAACGTCGTATTTATAGTCAAACCTGCTACTAAGGAGTTCCCAGCACGGCTTCCGAAGGCAACGGTCATGCCTGACGAACCTTGTGGAATTCTTCCACTTCGTGTTCAGTGAGCACGATCGGGACAAGGCGGTGGATGTGGTGTACTTAAACTTTCAGAAATCTTTTGATAAGGTACCACACCGCCGCCTTCTCCGGAAAGTGCGAGCGCTGGGCATAGACGCAAAAGTAGCCGGCTGGATTGAGAACTGGCTAAGTGGAAGACGGCAACGGGTGGTGGTGAATGGACAGGCTTCTGAGTGGGTGCCCGTTACTAGCGGGGTGCCTCAAGGTTCTGTCCTGGCACCACTACTATTCATCATCTACGTCAACGACATGGACGGTGACATGGTTGCCAAGATTTCCAAATTTTCCGATGATCCTAAGCTTGGTATGAACGTTGTAAAGGATGGAAACACTGCCCACCTGCAGGAAGATCTTGGGAAGATTGGGGAGTGGTCGGACACGTGGCAAATGCCTTTTAACGTGGGGAAATGCAAAGAAATGCATATCGGCCACAGAAACCCCCAATCTCAGTATATCCTTAAGGGCACTGTCCTTGAATCGAGTGACACTGAGAAGGACTTGGGTGTAACTATCACTAGTGACCTCAAGTTCTCGAAACAGTGCATCGAGGCAGAGAAGAAAGCCCAAAGGAGGTTAGGCTACATAAAGCGCCAGTTTAGATACCATAACAAGGAGATAGTACTCTGTCTGTACAACTCCCTCGTTCGGCCGCACCTGGAATATGCCGTACAATTTTGGACTCTTTCGTTTCGAAAGGATATCGCAAGATTGGAACGCGTACAAGCCAGGGCAACCAAGCTGATCCCCTCTTTTCGACATAAAAGTTATGAGGATAGACTAAGGGAATTAAATCTGTTCTCGCTGAAACCCCGTAGACTGCGTGGTCAGCTCATCGAAGTTTTCAACATACTTCGAGGGTTCGACAATGTTGACTACCGGGATATTTTCACACTGAGTGAGAACAGAACGCGCAATTATGGCTTTAGACTTGAACTGAAGCGTTACAACCGCAATCTGTGTGGAAATTTTTTTACTCACAGTATCTGCGGTGAGTGGAACGCACTTCCAGTGAAAGTTGTCAACAGTGAATCTGTTGACCAGTTCAAGTCAAAACTAGACAAAGTCTTGAAAAGTGGCCGTTTAGGGACGCCAAACAATTGAGAAGCCATGTGCCTGCTCGATTGCTAGTCCAAAGGTACCCTCTTTGAATGGACCGTAAGGTCTCCTAGGGTACTTCCTTTCCTTGTTACTCCTTGTTACCTCAGTGAAGAAGATCAGGTTTTCGTATATTTGGCCAATTTTGAAGCTACTAATGTCAAGATTTCGTAATCATTTGATTTTTAGTGGTAACTTCCACATAGTTCATCGAGTTTGGTTTGATTGTGGAAATGCGACTTATTTATTTCATTTTGAAATGTTTCCGAGCGTTAAGGAGAGTGAAGAAAAATATAGACCCGATGAGGTGATGATCGGTCCAGAATGGTAAATTCAGTGGGATGCAAATTTCTGGATCTTGATTAAATCCATCATGTTTATTGCATGTTGATTAGTTGTAAAGTGTTCATACGGATCTAGAGGTTTTGAAGAGCATATAAGTGTAAGAGAAGTAGGAATTGATGTTTTCTTTCCCCCACTCAGTACCTACCGATAAAACCTTTACAAACAAGGTAGTTAGGTACTATCTTGGTATTAAAGTCGCGTAATACAGTTGGAGTTCATATTCTGGAAATTGGGAATTTTACTCCCATTTTCGAGGGGGAGAATAAAGTCACGCATTAATTAGGTTCAAAATCGCTAAATATTTGTGAAAGTATATTTTTTAACAACGATTACATTTTACTCCTTTAATCAAGCATAGAACTTAAGGAAATCGCACTTATTTTTAGAATTTATGGCAACATGTTAGAAAATGATGAATGTAAAGCTAAATCAATGGGATCAAATTGAAAGGAAACCTATTCTGGACAAACTTAAAAAGAAGTTTTTTTTTACCTAATTTGTGGTAAATTACTGAAAAGCTTTTCCGTTAATGATAAAGAGTCGACTATAATTAATTCATTTATAAATAGATAAATTCTTGAAAAAGCGCTGAGTTATGTATAGGAATTAAAATCATAATTTTAACCATAAATCTCTAAACCCACCTCACCATTTTGAGTCAAGTGTTTTTAGATCAGTGAATCTTTCCTTTACTTTTAGAAATTCAATAATTGATGCATGATTCAAAATTGACCTCACTTTTTGCTTAGAGAATAAAGACAAGCAGAATCTGTTTGGACAACATTAGACATTCTAGTTGTGAAAGATTGGTGATATAGGCATTTGGGTGGAGCGAAAAACACTCCTTGGGAAAAAAGAATTGCAATAGTGATATTAAGCAGCTTCGTTGGATAATATTAAGTGTAATTAAAGGGTTTTAAGATAATCTATTTTTTTAGGTGCCTCCGGGCCATCAAAGTTTGCAAAATTCAATATTTCATGTATTTTTATTTAATCGGTCTATATTTTCTTCATACCTTATAACAAAAAGTAGCAATACCGTTAATATATTAGCGTAAACAATCAATATGCCGTGTGTAAAATCTTAGCATGTTAGGACAACATCTTCAGGTGCCGCCATTGGCATGATATCAACAATCGCAAGCATCAGTTACAGCTCCACTACGGTGAGGAAAGGTTGTAGTATTATAGTCCTCGCAAGTATTTCCATCGCTGACTTATACCTAGTAAACCTCAGTTATATCGTCTAATACATATTTAAAACTTTGATTTTTAGATGTTGAATATATTTACCTTGTTACCTATGAATAATTGTTAAAAAACTAAGTGTTATAAGTGAAAAAGACTTCGAAAAGAAATGAACCGTACGGTGCGATTTTTGGTAACGCCTGTGATTTAAGTGAAAGAGTGTTGCCGACTTATTCAGACATGATGAAATGCTATTTGTTTGAGAGACAGATTCTTAACACAAACACAAATAAATATTCTTCAGAAGGTGATATTTCAAATCTAATTGTAAATGAAATTAAATCATTGTGGATACAAGCTTCTATTCAAAATGTGTCAGATGACAGAAGAAAAAAAATTTATTGTTGATTAACACCAAAAATACAGAGTTGTTTTGAAATCATTGAGAAGTAGAAAAGATAAAACAAGGTAGCAATTTGAATCACATTTTCTGGTGACTTAGATTTATCTATTAATTTTGATTTTTTCATGCTGATTTCAAATATATAATCTATTTTTACCTACATGCAATAGTTATTCTGTAATTTCTATCTTCTCGTTTCCCCAAAAACCGCCCCCCAGACGGACAGAGGGTGCTTATAGAAAGCAAATACTTTACAGTACATAGTAGTAAGATAGTAATAAGTGTTATTGTGCAAAATATTGACATTGTTGTTTCTTTTTTCAGGTCTCATATTAGAGTGATGGCTTTGTCAAAAGGAAATTGCGTTAATAATCCAGAATCCTTCTGCTACATATGTGGCTGTTAAATGCTAGTTCGTTAAAGGCGCAATATATCAAACTTTGTGATTCGCATTTATAAGGCATATTTTAAAAATGATGTACCTGATATGGACGTCCACGGAATGGATTCAGAGTCTGCCGATTCATCATCAGATGTTGAACAGTCATTAGCTCCTCACTGTTTCAATCAAGAGGATTTGAATGACTTGATACGTGATTTGGCACTCTCCAAGAAAGCTGCAGAACCTTTAGACTCCAGGTTGAGTAAAATACATATGCTTGACAGCTCGGTACGGGTATCATATTACCGAACTAAGTGGAGTACATTTGTTAATTATTTCTCTGAGGACAAACGATTTGTATACTGCCACGATGTTCCTGGTCTGTTTATTAAGTTGGGACTTGGCACCTATAGCCATGCTGAGTGGAGCCTGTTTTTGGATAGCTCCAAGCGTAGCCTCAAGTATGTCCTTTTGCATAATGGCAATGACTTTGGTGCAGTTCCTCTCATTCACTCTGTCCATCTGCGAAAAACTCACGATGACATAAGAATGGTCATGGATCTACTTAAGTACCATGAACACAATTGGATCATATGTGTAGATGTTAAGATGGTCAACTTGCTCTTTGACCAGCAAAAGGGATAAACAAAGTTTTCATGTTATATCTGCATGTGGGACAGTCGAGCCCGTGACAAACACTGGTCCCAAAATGATTGGCCAGATCGGGAAACTTTGGAAGCAGGAATGCCAAACCTTGTTAATGAGCCAATCATAGGTCGAGAGAAGATCCTTTTATCTCTACTTCATCTCCAACTGGGGTTGATGAAGGACTATGTCAAGGTGTTGAGCACTAATAATTATTGTTTTTAGTACATACGAGTAGTATAGGCGTTTCCTGCTTAATGATCGAAAAACTGAAAGCAGGATTATTTAATGGTGATTCTAGATTCATGAACACCATGAATGAAAAAGAGAAGGCAGCCTGGCTTCAATTTTTGCCGTTGTTCTTAACTTCTTGAGAAACAAAAAAGCTCATGAACTACGAGGATCTGGTTACTAATAGGCTTTTAGCATATCGTGATGTGGAATGCAACATGAGTTTGAAGCTGCATTTCCTAAATAGGCACCATGGCCGATTCCCGGAGAAATGGGAGCCGTGGGCGACGAACAAAGGGAACGATTCCATCAGGATTTGATGACGATGGAAGAGCGCTACTAAGGTCACTGTGTTAGACACATGATAGCGGACTACTGCTGGACGATTAGAAGAAATCAGCTAGAGAAGAATCACAAGAGAAAGAGTTACAAACGCAAATTTTGAGCCGATTGAAATCAAGAAGAGGTCCTCCAGCGTGATGTACGGTTATTAATAAATTAGCATCTATTTGATTACAGTATTTGCATTCCTAATGTGTAATTCAAGTTTCTTCTTATATGCAATAAAATGTTTGTGCCAGAAAAACCTGCTTTACTATAAATAACGCAAAAGGAGGTTTCAAAATTAGTTCAGGGCATGATGATAGGCGTGATAAAATAAAAATTATTGTATAATATTAGTTATTGATATTACGAAAAGTCTGTAGCATTTAGAGAGAATCTAATTTCAGATTTGAATTCAGTATGCTCGAATTAGGTAGGTTAAGTTACTTTCTAAATTTACCAAATACAGGGTGTTCCCCAATGTATAACCAAGTTCAAGAAAAGAGTTGATGATTTCAGAGGTAAGGCATCAGAAACTCTGTCTGAGGTTTCAACTTGTAAGTGCATATCTTTTCCAGACTGCACTTGTGAACGGCACATAAAAATACCAGAGAGAAAGCAAGTGT
This sequence comes from Ceratothoa steindachneri, assembly GCA_963969495.1. Taxonomy (NCBI): domain Eukaryota; kingdom Metazoa; phylum Arthropoda; class Malacostraca; order Isopoda; family Cymothoidae; genus Ceratothoa; species Ceratothoa steindachneri. Next base: position 75,570,630 of record OZ018337.1, read on the forward strand.
TTTTAACAGACCAGAAAACAGAAAGGAAAATGGCCATTGGAGGGACTGACCTGAAAATTTCTAACAAGAATGAAGAATTGTTTGAAAGAAGAAGAAAATTTGAAAGTTATAAGTAAGAACAGATTTGGTGTGCAGATTTAATTGTTGGAGATCTGAAAGTTATCTTGTCGTCAGAATCCTCATCAGAGATAGATTTTGTGGAACCATCATCGAAAACAAAAGCAAAGAAAAACTCATTAAAACACCAACAGCAAAACCACCTAAATTTTCTAGATTAGCATCAGCTTGTGACAGAACTGTGGTTTCTGACCGAGCTGCAGCACTTATTGCAAGTTCCGTATTGCATAGCAATGCAGGATGTTCTGAAATAAATCCATCATTTATACTTGATCGATCCAAAGTAAGAAAGAGTCGCCAAAAACACCTGGATTTTCTTCAAGAAGAAGACGTCACAGTCGATTAATGCATCTTAGGATCTATTTCGAGGGAGAAAATGATGAGACTCTGAAGCAAAGAGATATTAGTGGGAAATCTGTGAAAGAAACTGTAAAGGAAGAACATATCTCGATCGTTGAAAAACCTGGATCGAAATAGTTTGGCCATATATCAGTACAGACAGGTTCTGCTATTTAATGGTTTACATGATTTTTTATCTGAAAAGTGCGTAGGAACAGTATTGTAGTAAGTAAATGCAACGGCACTGCAGTTAATACAGGATCAAAAGGAGGTGTCGTAAGATTGATGTAACACAAATTGAATAAACCAGTTCATTGGTTTATATGTCAACTACACGCAAATGAAATAGGTCTTCACCATCTAATCCAAAACCTGGATGGTAAAACTGCAGGTCCAAGGGTTACACTGTTGAGATTGGTAAAAATCTTGATAGGTGTGAAAAACTGTGAACTTTGAACCGATACCATCAAATTTGCCTAGCATAGATCAATCAGATCTAAGTACTGATCAGAAATATCTATGTCATATTGTCATGTCTATTTCAGATGGAGATCTAAACCAGGATCTACAAAAGAGGAACCAAGGAAAATTGGCCGACCAGCGGATATGGGAGTTTAGATCGAATGCATGCATTATGGATCTTAAGTTTGTTGTGGGTACTCTGGATTAATAATCTGTAAAATTCACAAAGTCCCTCCGTGCATTCGCTGTAGTTTTAGCTACGTGAATCTCATATCCACGAGTTGAAATCCGGAGTCCCAGAACCGTGCGAGGGTCCGTCGGAATAGTGAATTACACGGAACATTTGGGTATTGGTATATATCTTCCATCTTCAGTCTAAAGAGTTGATGTTTTCGATTTCTACCGCCATACTCTGTGCGATATAATTCACATTCCAATAAGGTGTTGTGCAGATCATCGTAATATCATTCCCAAATTGGACGTATGACGAACCTTCAGTCAGAGGTTGGGGAAGGTGATGGTGTATATTTTGTAGAGCAAGGGACTCATACACCAGCCTTGTGGCACCCTCACTCCGAGCTCGAACGGCCATTGTATCTTTTAATGTTCCCAAACGCTATTTTCTCCATTACGTAATCGCATATAACCCTATCAAGTATGGGGTCGAGGCCCAGGTGTAAGATCTTGTATTGCAGGTTTCTCCTCAATACATTGTCAAAAGCCTTTTGACGTCGCGGAGTACCAGATTTGCATGGCGTATTTTAGCTTCTACCTTTGCTAACTTCCCGGTGTCCGTTCTTCGCTTCCTATGGAAGCCATGTTGTTAAATATTGTGCAGAATATTATTTTTGAGGAACGTATTTACACTGTTGGCCTATATCTTATCAAAGGCTTTCTCTGAAAATTCTGAGAGATATATAGGCCTGAAGTTAGCTGGACTGTCCGGTGGCTTACCGGCTTTAGGAATGAATATCATTTTTCATTTTTGATACCTTCCAGTGGTCAGGGAAGTAACCCACGTTCAGAAACGCATTCATGAATTTCATCTGCCCTAGAAGGATGTTGGGTGTGGCTCTTATAAAATTTTGCCATCTCAGTCTTGTATGCCCAGATGCTCGTTGACGAAAGAATTTTAAGTTTTCCGAGATTTCTTTGGCAGTAATTCTACCGGCATCTCTCCATATTCCTTCCCTGCGATACAGAATGGTGAGGATAGGTTCTGTGTATTTCGTCATTCCGATTCTTTATAATACTGAATTTAAATTATAAATTAAAGTTATCATTTTCTCCTGGGATATCTAAAATATAGGTGCCCAGAAGAGTCTGAATTCTTCGATATCTTGAGTCTCAGTAATTTCTGTATTGTCTCGTGTAAGTTTTATTGTCGTTTGTGTTTGTCCTTCTTTTAGACTCTTCACAGTCTCTTTGCGAGTCATTTTCTAGGTCAAGTCTGTCTATTAAATTGTCCCAAATTACACTCTGTTGGCCGCAAGTAAGTATCATTAGTTCGTCACGTATCTGTCCTGTTCGTCTGTACGTATTGAACTTGGGGCCAGTGAGGTTCACTTCATTGATCTGGTCCTTGTATTCTCTCGCGAGGGTTTTCATTCTAGGGCTCCAATTAGAGTCAGGAAGAGTTTTAAATTTTGTCCGGGGAATGACTTCTTTATCGGTTTTTAATAAATAATCATTAGTTTTGTTTAACTCCTCGTCAATTTCTTCTAAAATTGGGTCAATTAAAGGAGCAGGAATGTAGTTTTCGGGGAGTTGTTTAAACTTATCCCAGTTGGCGCGAGCGTAACTCTCTTGCGTACTGGGATGGGGACTTGGATTGGGGAGATTGAAATTTTAATAGGGATAGCTTAATGGGCGCTGGCGACAGAAGGGACAGTTTTAACTGAGTAATTATAGGGAAACAAAGTGCTGGTGAGCACTATGTCCGGTTTAGTAGCTGTTCTCTGAGTAATGAATGTTGGGAAATCTGCTCCAATTCCTGTCATAATTTGCCTGTCAATAAGTGTCTCAAGATTCCTGCCTGCTGGGTTGGTCGATGTGTAGTCTGAGGCAGCACTCCTCGCATTGATGTCGCCTGCAAAACGAACAGTTCTGCCGTGACCCCAAAGCTGCAGCAAGCTGTGAAGGTGTAAGTACCCTGTCCTTGTGGGTTGGTACCCTGTCGCCCAAGACCAGGGAACCAACTGCTGTACGGACCTCCACAGCGAGGTATGACTCATCGAGTCGACTTATTGGTCTGAAGTCAAGACCTCTTTTCACAGCTATTGGAAATCCGTCAAAACATTCTCCATTGTGATTTTTGGTTAGGAATTCGTAGGCAAAAGTTTTATCCTGTCTGCGTCATTTAGCCCATGTTTTGAGATAAATACAATGTCTGGGTCAAATTGTCGTATTACGTTACCGTAGAGTACTTTTTTATACGTCCAAACGTTTAAGTTAAAATATAATAGTTTCAATGTGTCCATTGTGTTGCAAAGACCCTCCCCCTGTCAGGCATGGGGCCATTGGAGAGGTTCTTCAGCAGTATCCGCCGGGTCTACCTCATTGACCTCTCCATCTTCTCATATGTGAAACTGCAAAAAATAAATGTCGAAAGGAAAATCACCACGGAGTGAGCGTGTGTTTGTTTGTGTATGTAGTTTGAAGAGAGAATCTATCACCAAGTTTAAGAGAAGTGAGTTTAAGAGAAAGGTGTCCCAGTCTTGAGCCAAAAATTAGTTTTCCACAAGGCACTTTACCTTCAGAGTAGGGCGCTTTTCGAAGGCTTAACAGGTGTTGTCCCACCAAGGAAGACTCGGTGAAGAATGAGGGGGGTGCAAGTTTACTTCTCTCTTCGAGAACCCGAAAACGAGTGCGAATTTCCCTCAAACTAACGGCAAAATTCGTGCCTGAATTTTATTTCGCTTATCACTGCCAAAAGCTTATCCAATACGTTTCACCAAACGGGCGATATTAATACACAATTCGTGACGAGAGAAAATTAAGGCGCAAACACGATCTTCACCAGAGCAATGAAAATTTGACGTGCTAAGGTAACCAGGTTTGATTTGCTTTGCTGAGCTAGGTGCTGGAATGTGTGGTAGGTGTGATAGGGGTGAAGAAAATTTTAGTTTTAGTTACACAGGTTGCGAGGGCATCGCTTTCGTATGGCTGCCAAATCTTTCCTCTTGTGTTGCCTTTTTTTTTGCCTCCAGTGTTTCCACCGTTGGCATTTTTGACCGGCAGAGCCGGTCTGAATCTTGCCTTTTAAATATATTTATTTAATTTTATTTTTTCCTCCTTCGTAGCTTTCTAGCCTTTCATGTTTATCTTTTGCTAACTTTATTTAGCCTAATATTCTTTTGGTGGGCATTTCGTCTCTAGTTTTCATTTTCGTCTATTATTATTTTATTTTATTTCTTTCTTTTTGGAAGCACTTCGCCTCTTTTGTTCATTTTTTTATTTTATTCTTAAATTAGTTTATACTTTTTATTTCTTTTTCTTTTGCTAGGCTCTTCGCCCCTTTTATTTATTTTTATTTCATTTTAAATTAGTTTGTATGTTTTTTTAACTATAGTAATGCTTTGGGAGTTCTTTATCGTCAATTGGACGAACATTCTCTTGGTTTTGGATTAAAGGGAGTCTCTTATTTCCATAATTTGAATACTTTAAATCATAGGGATTTATTTTAGTTTGAAATTCGGGCAAAATTGCTCATTTATTCATTTAAAATATCCTGTTGGTTGCACGTCTCCTTTCAGAAATCACGTCATTTTATTTAATATTATTGTTATCTTTAGGCAGATTTTCCAATTAACAGCAATAAAATGAAAAATAATGTTAAAACTCACCGTTAAGTCTTTTACTTTAATTTCATTAATAGTTTAACAACGGTAGAGGACTACATGTTAATATATCTTTTGAATATCAAAAATGAATCCCTACTAGTCGCTCTTTATTATGGTCTATGCATAAAAGGTTTTCTAGAAAAGAAAGAGATGTTCTCTAGACTGCGACACGTGCCCAGAATATGGGGATATACGTTGCCAATCTAGAAGGGGCGTCTCAGCTTTTAGGGAGTAAGCTATATGAGGTCACGCTTAATTTGGACGAGATAACTTTGGGCTCTTAACCAAAGATAGATGATCTTGGAGCAATACATCTTGGACTCCCTGATTCTGTAAAAATACCGCTCCTTTTTATGGTAAGGCATAGGAAACTCTTTAATAAACAATTTTAAAACAAATTGTCACATATCTATAACTTCATATAACACAAAATGTTTGTACTGAGACTAAATTAAGTGAGTATATCGATGATAATGAAATAAAAAAAAACAGTGATGTCGAAAGGACGGGAATTAAGAAAAAGTTAAAAATCAGATTTTTTTGAACAGATTCTAATTTATTCCTTCATCAGGAGGGGAGGAATATTCGCCTCGTAATCCCGTCGGGTGTCACTAACTACAGCAATGGTTCCTAAACCATTTTTGTCGTGACCCTGAACACAAATTGATTTTGGTATGGGGACCCTCAGCTTGAAATATTAGCTCAATATTATTTTAGTTTTATTCAAATTGAATATAGTTTACTAAATTTTACTATAAATTACTAATTAATAAATACAATTTAATATTAATTGAAGATAATGGAAGGCAAACCTTCATGCTGAAGAAAAGATAAACAAACCTTTGGCTATCAACTATAATACTGTTTAATGAATGAGCTCTTCTGACTATTCAACTACTATTCACTGCTTTCTGGCTCATCAAATAAACTTCATTGAAAAATTGACACAGTACATTTTAGTGAGTACCGTGATTTTCCTTCATGCAATTGACAAGTTTCTCCAGATTTGGCTTGATGTTAATGGATAGAGAACAACGCATAACATTTTAGGATTTAGACGGCTCTTTCTATATAGTCTTTATCGTCAAAAGAGCTGAAAAGCATTGTTAACAGAGGTATGTAGTGGGAAATCAAATAGGAGCTTTTCCCCCCTCATTAATCAGAATATGCTTATCCTTCAGTTGAGCCAAGAATTCAGTGTACGATAGACTTTCAAAACGTTGTTTCTGCATCTGAATTTGTTCAAACCGAACACATTCCTGAGCTAGCTGTGTTGATATACAGCAATATTTTCAGGTAAATATTTTCCATTTCCTCCCGAAGCTTATGCAATTGATCATGGAAAACAACTTAATGTGAGCAAGCTCCATTTCTAATGAATCTTTCATCACTGCAGTCAGCTCTGGAAAAGCAGCTGTTTTTCCGTTGGTTAATTTTGTTCTCCAAAGTGCAAGCTTCTTCTTGAATGATGCAATTTCTTCACTGATGTCTACCATAGTTTTATTTCGGCCTTGCATGCCTAAGTTCAATTCATTCAAGTGCCTAAAGATGTCCCCTAAATATGCTAGTCTTGCCAACCAAACAGCATCTTTGAAACAGTCGGCAAGCTTATTCTTCCTCTCTTTGAGAAAAACTTTTAATTCAGTTTTAAGTTCAAAAATCCGTCTAAGGATGCGGTTTCGAGACAGCCAACAGACATCTCTTCACAAATTTACGATAAATTCGCTAGTTAAAAGCCCTGAAATTTAGAAAATTTACAATTTGGATAACATCATTCAGCACAACATGGAGTTCTGGCTGGAGACGTAGAGAGGCCAAGTTTTCTCAATGTGAGTAAGAGTGAATTATTATGACATCAGGATTTTCTCCTTTAACATGAGTGACAAAACTTACTCGCCTCCCCATTGATTGATGGTGATCTATTAATACCCATAGCCAAACAGTTTAATCAGTTTATGTTATTTTTCTTGAAAAAACTCTCCTGTCGTATTTGTTGACAGTGCACTACAGAACAGAAATTCTTCCTGAATTCTATCATCTCCTCTGTATCTCACCGATTCATATGTGTGCGATGAAAATATAGCTGCTTTTTTGCATTGCCAAACTTACTTGCTACTGAATATCTAATGAGATGTAATCAATTTGACATGTGATGCTGTTGTTAGAAAGTGGTACAGAATAATTTTTTTTAGCTCTATCTGCTCCACAACTAGTTTTCACTATATCGACTGCTGCTGGGTTCACCAGTTCCTCTCCAGAGTTGTGAGACTTTTTTGGATCATGCAATATACCATACCACTTCAAATAATGACACGGAAGCTTTCTCTAAATAAAAAGATGAACCTGAATGAGCCACCCTGCTAATAGCTGGAGCTAGAAGAAACGAGAGCATGGCTTAAGCCAATTAATACGGAAGTTTAAAGGCTAGGGAAAAAGACTCGAGAAAAGATAGAACAAACTATTATAACCACACTCGACGACCTCAACATTGCAATCCCACATCAGAAGCGACACAAAGTTGTAAGGTCAGCATTATTACCAAGCGGAAGAAACTGTGCGGCAGAGGCAAAAAACCCGATTTTTAAATAACCAAGATCGTGAAATACGAACATAAGACAGGAGAAAAATAAGAAAGAACACCCAATATAGACTTAAACCAAAAAAACGAAAACTGAACAAAGAAGAGATAACAAATAAGACCACATAATATGAATAAATAAAAGGACAAACAAGAAAAAGAAGTGAAATGCCCATGAAAGTTGTAAAGAAACGAGAAATAAGTTAAAATAAAACTAAACAACCAAAAACCAACAACAAAACTAAACCAAACAAACAAATTTAAAATAAAATAAAAACAAATAAAAAAGGCGAAGAGCCCAATCAAAAGAAAACGAAATAAAAAGTATAACCTAATTTAAGATTAAAATAAAAAATGAAAAAAAAGAGTCGAAATGCCTGCAAAAAGAAAGAGAAATAAAATAAAATAATAACACTGGCCTGTATTTCAAAACCTTTTTTTAAAGGTCAAGGGTTTTCCATCTGATTTAGGATCCTTTTGCGTGCTGAATTCAAAAATATCATTCATTTTCTTTAGTCAGGGCTGGTTTCTAGGATATACTTGATTTTTATTACAGCATATTTTTTCCAAATAGCGCTATCGTCCCAGCTAGTCAGGGGTTACCTTAAATAACTAGTTATTCTTTCTTTTTTTCAGCTCTAGTTGTGCAGTATGAAACAAATTTTGTTTCATCTGAAGACACGTGGTTCTTCCAGACTGTCAAGCGAAAATCACGGGTTTGTGAAGAAGGCTTATTACGCTTATTTTGGAGTCAAACTAGGGGACCAGGATAAGGCATTTGCTCCCCATATCTGGTGCAAAACATGTGTGGAGAACTTACGCGATTGGAGGAATAGGAAAAGAAAGAGTATGCCATTTGGTGTCCTAATGGTGTGGAGGGAGAGGAAAGATCACGTTACCGACTGCTACTTCTGCATTACAAATTTAAAAGGCATCAATCGCAAGAACAAGCACCATGTTCAATACCCTAATGTTCCTTTTGCCATAAAGCCAATCCCCCATGGACCAGATGTTTCTGTTCCTGGGCTGGATTTCATAATGGAATCTAGTTCTGATTCCGAATCTACTGATATGACTGATACAGGTGAGTGTGGTGCATACGAGCCAGAAGATTTTTTTTTTTAATTAAGGGGCTATCTGGCGACTGCCGACTAAGGCATAAGTTGTCGTAAACAAACAGCCTAGTTCTAGGCTACTTTAAAAAATTGAACAGGAAACAATAAAAAGAAATAACAATAAGGAAGCAATAACAATATCAATAACAAAACAATAAAAAAACAACAGCTAAACCTAGTTAAATGAAAGAGAGAAGGCCGGCCTCCCCCCAAAAGTCAATAAGTCCACCAGTCAATGTGCATGCACTCGTCCCGAGTACAAAGGACAGGCGGGAGCGACCCCGCCCATCCCGGTACCGGGACAGGTAACGTGCGCGAAGATCACCCAGACTGGGACATTCGACAAGAATGTGCCGAACAGTCTGGGGGACGACGCAGTCGTTGCAATAGGGCGCAGACGAGCACTCCATCAAATAGCGATGCGTCACACGAGTGTGTCCGATTCGGAGACGACAGAAAGCAACCTGAAGCCGCCGCGGAATTGGGGGATAGGTCCATGGGAACAGTCGCGGCGCAATGGCACGCAACTTTAAGTTCCCTTCGACCATCTCCCATCTTCTCTGCCAAGCAGTCCGAAGAGCTGCCCGTATTCCTGCCATGTAGTCAGTGTGAGGAAGAGCGAAACGCTGGTCCGGTCGCAGAGTCCTCGCGGACTCTTTAGCGCCCTCATCGGCACGCTCATTCCCCGCAATTCCTACATGTCCAGGAACCCAGCAGAAGATAATCTCGACATTTGCCCGGCTCGCCGAAACCGTGGGGTCACGGATTTCGCGAACCAGGGGATGCGGAGATTCCAATGCCCCGAGAGCACTCAGGGCGCTTTGTAAGTCGCTATAGATCACAATCCGGTCTTCGAACCGGACACGTCGCGTAATCTTCCGTCCCAAGTGGTGTATTGCCACCAGCTCGGCCGTGAAGATAGACACAGGGCCTGGTAGAGCCCCGCTGACTTCAAACAGAGGGGATACGGCGGGGAAGCCGCCCCCCCCCTTGGGACTTGGAGCCATCCGTATACACTGGCACGGTACCAGCGTGACACGATGTGTGCTCCAAAAAGGTCGAACGCAATACTTCCGGCGCAGTACAAGCTTTGGGAGCAGAGGCGTGGCGACAATTAGCCAAATATGGTACCCTCCAGGGTGGCGTCCTGGGCAAAACCAGGGGCGCCATCGGCCCGAGAGCTATATCTACCTCTCGAAGGAGTTTCCTGGCCCTAAACCCAAAGGGCTTAGGGTATGACTGGCGTCTCTCGGTGGTATAGGCACCATCGAGATCAGCTGTGGATGCAGTGAGAGCTGTTGGCGACTGAGGGAGGCGCCGGGCTCGCGCGTACAGGCGAGTGATGCACTGCACGCGGCGCAGAGTGAGTGGCATCTCTCCAGCATCGACCAACAGGCTCTCAATGGGAGAAGTGCGGAAGGCACCGGTCGCAAGGCGAAGGCCGGTGTGGTGGATCGAATCCACCTTCCGCAATAAACGCTCGGCTGCGGATGCATAAAACTCGCATCCGTAGTCGAGCTTTGAGCGAACAAAGGATCGATAAAAAAGTAAGGCAGTAGCCTTATCAGCGCCCCAAGCGCTGAACATCACGGAACGGAGAATGTCCATGGCGCGGGTACAAGAGACCCTAAGGCTGCGAATATGAGCCTCCCAGGTGAGGCGTCGGTCGAATACAAGACCAAGGAAACGGTGCGATTCAACCACATCCAGGCGCACCCCATTAAGAAACAAATCTGGGTCGGGGTGAAGCCGTGGATGGCGGCAGAAGTGCACCAACTTGGTCTTGGCCAAAGAAAACCGAAACCTGTGCGCTTCGGCATAGCGAGAGACGCGGTTCAATGCCTGTTGGAGTCGACGCTCCAGAGTTGGCATCTGGGCCGCGCCAAAAGAGATCGAAAGGTCGTCCACGTAAAGCGTAGCGAGAACATCCCCAGGGAGCACCGAGATGATGCCGTTGATGCTCAGGGCAAAGAGTGTGACACTGAGGACACTTCCCTGCGGGACACCCTCTTCCTGCTCCTTTGGGCTGGAGAGGGCTCCCCCCACCCGTACCCGGAATCGACGATCTCGCAAAAATTCAAATATAAACATTGGGAGGCGTACCCCTCGCACCCATCGCGTAGAGAGTGTCCATGATACCGTATCGCTATGCGGTATCATAGGCCTTCTCCAGATAAAAAAAAACCGTCGCGTAGTGCTGTCTACGAAGGAAGGCCTCGCAGACGGCATTTTCCAGTCGGAGCAGAGCATCCGACATGGAGTAGAACTTACGGAAGCCGCAGTGTGAAGAAGACAGATGGCCTCCGCTGTCCAGGAAAAAGGCTAATCTAACATTTACCAATTTCTCCATCAACTTGCACACGCAAGAGGTTAGAGAGATTGGGCGGAAACCGGTCGGAGTAGAGTGATCTCTTCCCAGCTTGCGAAAGGCGAGCACAGTAGCGATTCGCCAGGAGTCTGGGAGAAGACCTTCCACCCAGATCCTGTTGAACAAATCTAACAGAAATGCCATGCCTCGCTCACCCAGGTGTCGAAGCATGGCGTACGGGACATCGTCCGGACCATAGGCGGTGTCCGCGCATGAAGCGAGAGCGGAACGAAACTCACTCACAGTAAACTTGTCGTTGAAGGGTTCTCCGCCTCTGGAGGTAAAGTCCAGCCGGCGGCCTTCCGACAAATCACGACGTGCATTGAATGCTGGCGGAGTAGCATCACGGCTAGAGAATGCGGCAAAAGCGGTCGCTAAGGATTCCGCCACGGACGCGGGGTCAGAGATTGCGGTCCCATTCTCCTGGAGAACGGGAGGGGGGTCCTGCGAGAACTTGCCCCGAATCCTTTTGACTCGCTTCCACACCTCAGCTAAAGGGGTCTTCCCGTTAAGTTAAGACACGTATGCCCGCCAAGAAGAGCGGCGGGCGTGCTTCGAAATATACCGGAACCTAGCCCTAGCCCAACGAAATTCAGCGACAGTGAAATCGTTCGGGCGGCGCTTATAGCGCATGTAGGCATAACGCTTCTGTTTGAGGGCCGTCTCACACTCGGCCGACTGCTATCAGAGTAGTCGGCGTGCTAAACGGCCAGACGTCCCAGAAATAGTAGTCAAGCCCACGGCGATGAGGTTGCCTGGAGAAGAACTCAACGGCCTCATCTACCGACCTAAACTCCTCGACTGAGATAGAGAATTCAGTCATTCCCTGAAATGCAGGCCACTGCGCCCGCGCAAAGCACCACCGAGGTGGTCTCTCAGGCGGCAGTTGCCCTGAAAATGATATTTGAATGGGAAAGTGATCACTACCATGGAGGTCATCGACCATCCCCCAATAAAAATCAGGCTGTGCATCCAAGGAGCACAAAGATAGGTCAAGGTAAGAAAATGAAGCGGTTCTCAGACAGTGATGCGTAAACTCATCCACGTTTAGGACACCCATCTCAAGCTCTTCGATCAGATCGGCAAGGACTTGTCCCCTGGGAGTTATGGAGTAATCTCCTCAGAGAGGATGCCTGCCGTTCAGATCTCCAAGCAAGAGATAGGGCCTCGGCAACCGTGCAACGACGCGGCGGAAGTCCCCCGCGTCGAATTCAGCTGACGGTGGAATGTACGCAGAAATGATAGTATACCTCCTATCCAGGTGCAGCTGCACAGCCACTGCCTGAAAGGAGGTATATAAAGAGAAAGGAAGAACGGAGACATCATGCCGGGTGTAAACCGCGCATCCCCCAGCTCAAGCATCCCGCGGAGGGCAGGCAGCGGGCACGCGCCTAGCATGGTCTCCTGCAACAAAATAGCTAACGGGGAACGGGACGAGACGAGCCTCCGCAGCTCCTCTCAGTTGGCCCGGAGTCTACGGCAATTCCATTGAAGGAATATGCCCTCCAGGCCTAGCTCAGAGGAGACGCGGGGGCCCTCCTCGAATTGAAGACCCTCACGGGAATGGCCGTACGCTTCCTGGGGGCAGAACCCCGGGCGCTGTTGGCCGGACAAAGCGTTGAAGGCGCTGTCGCCTTCGAGGACTTATTGGGGGAGGTTGGGCTCGCCATGCGAGTCTTTTCCTCCCTCCGCCTCGAGACCTTAGGCGGGCGTTGAGGCTTGAGAGGCGGAGGGCCTTCTTTTCGAGGAACCACCGTCTCCGAGCCACTCGCTCCACCTCGGGGCGTGGGCGAAGGGGCCGAAGCTCCTTTGTTGCTGTCCTCCTTTCGGGAAACAGCTTTCGGAACCCCCGAAGATGGCCAAGCGACCATCTTTAGGGGTCTTGCCTCCTGTGAGTCTAACGACTCGGTGGAGGCGCGTGGCTGCTTTGCCTTGCGGGAAATGGTCACGCTAGGGGAATAGGGGGGAGCCCTGGTTTTAGCCGGGGCTGGGTATGAACCCTTTTTGCCTCCAGCTTTACCAGGGGAGCCCTCGGGTTGGGTAGAGCCCACAGGAGGGCTCCGAATATGTGCGGAAACAACCGTGCTCGTTGACCTGGATGGTCTAGGAGCAGAGGGTGCCTTTCTAACTACTGAGGCATATGACGTCCCAGGCAGAGCCGGCGCGCCAGGACCAAGTCCTGGGCCTCGCGGAATGAGAGTCTATCGTGGGCCTGAACGGCCAGCATTTCTCTTTCAAGGAGATATGCATCACATCGCTTCGAAGAAGCAGGGTGTGGCTCTCCGCAATTGACACACTTGGCCACACACGATTTGGACATATCGTGTGCGACCTTGGAGCAATTTACACAGACTTCGGGTGCCCCCGACTTTTTACGTCTACATGAGCGATTCGGATGGCTGAATCGGTGACAGTACTACATAGTACCGCTACGGCAGTGGCACGAATGCCTCCACGCGTTAGCGGTACCAACCAGCACGCACCGACTCAAGGAACTTGTCACAGTTGAACGTGACGAAGAGTGTAGGGGGGTCTCGAGGCCCCTCCCTGTTTTCTCATCACACGTTCGACCTTGACCGCCCCATGGTCGGCCAGCTCTAGGTTGATGTCTTCAATGGAGTAGTCAACGAGTTCCCTCGCATAAACTACTCCTTTCACAAAGTTCATGGTAGAGTGCGGCGTCACACTCACCGGGGTGCCATGAAGTGTCCGAAGAGCACTTATCTTGGCCGCCTCGGCGGGATTCACCGCATTCGCCAGAAGGCCCACGTCCGAGAAACGGGTTACCTTCGGCTCTCTACCAATTGCACTAGCTAATCCTCTCCTCTGATGGATCATGTTGCCCTTGGACAACATGGTGCCATCAGTGGAACAAATAACGAGGAAGCGTTTGAAGCAAGCGGGCTCGAAAACGCCAGGTAACCTCTGAATGAGGGGCCCCGATGTCATCAAGGCTCCGCCCTGTGCACTTTTGGTCTTTGTCATCGTCAGGAGCTCCGTACCCGGGGGGGCAGAGGGGCTGGATGTGCCGATCTTGGCTTGGTCGCTTGCCAAAGTGGCAGCAGACCCATCCGTCCCCGTAGCCCCCGCGGATGGAGAGGAGCCCCGAGTCTTCTTCGTCTTTTTGGTCTTTTTCGTCCTTTTCTTTTTTGGAGAGGAGGGCGGGGAATAAACCTGCTTCTCACCTCCGCCGGCAAAAGCCCCCATGCCAGATGGGCCGGCCTCAACCAGGTCCCTCTCCGAAATGGAGAAGTTCCTGGTAGTCGTGGGGGCACCTGTCGGACGAGATCCCTCCCTTCCTTGTATTGCCTCGGAGCCCTCAGCCGTTTGCTGGGGACCTTGCATAGGGGCGGACTCGGGTTCGGTGCTTGGCGCCAAGCCCGGATTTCCCTCCATGGAAGGCCCTACCCTCTGAGGCTGGGTCTCCTCAAGGACCATGTCTATCACAGAAGGGGCCTCCAGTTGGCCATCCCCTCCCAGGACATCGCAGGTCCCCTTAGCAGCGTCAAGAGTCATTTGTGGGGAGGCACAAGCCTTAACCCCGGCAAGGTTTAATATCTTTGCCAGCAGGTTTTTTGAGGGAAGCGACCGAAGGGGCCTGGCTTCCCTCTCCCCCCTAAGGGGGTTTGCCCTACCGAGCCGCTTACACGAGGAGCGGTCGGCAATGGGCTGCCTGCTGGCTCTCTTGGCAGTCCCCTTAGAAAGAAAAGGAGGAACTGCCGCTGGAAATAGGGAGGTGCCCGAAAGCACCTCCAGAGAAGGGAGTGAGGGGGAGTCCCCTACACCCGTATGCGTAGGAAAGGAGTAAGCCTCCTCTCCGTTCAAAGAATTATGGAGGGTCCCCTGCGCAAGCACAAGGGGGGAGACCTCCATTTTCTCGGTGGAGCTGCCCGAGGGCGGGTCCGTTGATTTTCTTGGGGAAGTTGGGGGTTGTTTTTTTTCGGGGTTTTTTGTCATACATGGGCATGGTGACCCTCTTTTTAATACGGAACGCAATAGTTTATCACCCCTCGCAGTTGCCCGCACTGCAAAAGGTGCTTATAAGCCCGGCAGAGCCAGGCGCCGCAATCGGGACCACCCCTCCCGCCTGGTGGCCTGGCAGTCCATCGGCATGGCGGCTCCACCTTGGACACGGCGTAAAATTGATAGAATGTGAAGAGGAGAGGAAAGGGGATGTGAGGAAGGTATGGGTGGGGATGAAGCAGGTTGTTAAAAAAAACTATCCTGAACCGGAGCTCAGGGTTTAGGGAACAATTGTCTCTCTCCCCCCAGCCCCGATCCGGGGTAGTTGGGTTGAGAAGAAGGTCAGCATCTACCCTGTGAAATTAAAGGCTGACCAGAGAAAGTTGTGGGAGAGGTTGTATGAAAAATGAAAAGCGACGAGGTAGGGGAGAAATCGGGCTATCTGAAGGAAGGAAGAGAGGCTAAGCTGTGGCCGGACGGAGCGCTGGATCCTGTCAGCACGGCGGCCAGGATGGCAAATCGCCGCGCCCCTTACGGGGCCGAGCCAGAAGAGGACGACCGATCAGTGCCATTGACCCAAGCCGAATTCAACGACTTGACACGAGACCTGAAACCATCTAAGTAGTCTTCCCAGCTGCTGGGTTCTTGTTTTCGCGAGAAACATCTACTTGCTCCAGGAACAACGTTCTATTGGTATCGGGAACGCGAGAGCGAATTCAGAAAATTATTTATGTTCGATGAGGCGTCTTTACTTATCTACTGTAACAATATTGCTGAACTAATAAAATTAATGAGTATGAAGTATGTTGCCATGGAATAGAGAATTTTTAATGACTCGTCTAATAGAAGTCTCAAGGCAGTTCTTCTGAATAAGGAAAATAAGGTTTCATCAATCCCTGTTGGACACTGGGCTGAAATAAAAGAATCCCACAGCAGCATATAACGTCTATTGTCTGCTCTCAATTACCAGGAACAAAATTGGTTGATTTGTGTATATCTTAAAGTTGTTGGACTCATCCTAGGGCTTCAAGGTGGTTACACAAAGTATCCATGATTTTTGTGCTTGTGGGATAGTCGGGCTGACGACCAGCATTATGTCAGACAAGAGTGGCCATCGATACAAGAATTAGAACTCAGGTCACACAATGTTCTATCTCACCCTCTGGTTGAACCAAGAAAGGTGTTATTTCCACCCCTACACATCAAACTCGGCATAATGAAGAACTTTGTAAAAGCACTGGACAGGGAAGGTGGAAGATTTGCCTTCCTCAACCACAGGTTCAAACGAATCAGTAGGGAGAAGCTTAAGGCAGGTATATTTAATGGTCGTCAGATAAGAGAACTCATAAAAGACTCTAGTTTTGATGATTCATTAAATCCTACTGAACTCTCTGCCTGGCTGTCCGTTAAGTTAGTCATTGCAAACTTCCTTCCTAACCACAAAACTCCTTAGTACCAGAAGATGGTTGATAACTGAATAGAGAATTTCCACAAACTTGGTGCGCCTATGTCACTTTCTTCGGTCCCATCTGGACTACTCTGAAGTTAAAGTGCCTTGTGAAAACCTATTTTTAGCTCAAGACTGGGACACCTTTCTTGAAAACTCATTTATCTTAAACTTTGTGATAGATTCTCTCTTAAACTACATACACTCATACTTACATACACAAACAAACACACGCTCACTCCGTGGTGAGTTTCCTTTCGACATTTATTTTTTGCAGTCTCACATATGAGAAGATGGAAAGGTAAATGAGGAAAACCCTGCGGATACTGCTGAAGAACCTCTCCAATGGCCCCATGCCTGACAGAGGGAGGGTCTTCGCAACACAATGGACACATTGGAAATATTATATTTTAACTCGAACGTTTGGACGGACAAAAAAGTACTCTACGGTAACGTAATACGACAATTCGACCCAGACATTGTATTTATCTCAAAACATGGGCTAAATAACGCAGACAGGATAAAACTTTTCCCTACGAATTCCTAACCAAAAATAACATTGGAGAACGTTTTGATGGATGTCCAATAGCTGTGAAAAGAGGTCTTGACTTCAGACCAATAAGTCGACTCGATAAGTCATACCTCCCTGTGGAGGTCCGTATGGCAGTTGGCCCCCTGGTCTTGGCAACAGGGTATCAACCCACAAGGAGAGGGTACTTACACCTTCACAGCTTGCTGCAGCTTTGTGGTCACGGCAGAACTGTTCGTTTTGCAGGCAACATCAATGCGAGGAGTGCTGCCTCAGACTACACATCGACCAACCCAGCATGTTGGACCTTGAGACACTTATTATCAGGCAAATTATGACAAGAATTGGAGCAGATTTCCCAACATTCATTACTCAGAGAACAGCCACTAAACCGGACATAGTGCTCATCAGCACTTTGTTTTCATATAATTACTCAGTTAAAACTGTCCCTTCTGTCGCCAGCGCCCATTAGGCTATCCCTATTAAAAATTCAACCTCCCAATGCAAGTCTCAATCCCAGTACGCAAGAGTTACGCTCGCGCCAGCTGGGATAAGTATATAACAACTTCTCGAAAACTACATTCCTGACCCCTTAAATGACGCAAATCTAGAAGAAATTGAAGACGGGTTGGACAAAATTAATGATTATTTAATAAAAGCCAATAAAAAAGCCATTTCCAGCACAAAATATAACACTCTTCCTAATTGGAGCCCTAGAATAAAAACATCTGCTTGACTATTCTTCTTTTTACGATGCTATATGCCGGACTGAAAATGATTTAAATTTAATTCTATCTGAGAACGTTCTTATATTACTTAGAACACTAGTACGTTAAGTACCAGTACACATAGAAGCCTGGAGATTCATCTACTATACTCAACTGGATCAAAGGGTGAGATAGCCACCCTTTCCTCGAAGAGATAAAGATCGAGCTTGAAAGAGTACAATGGTGGGCAAGAGTAAGCAAGCCATGTAATATTATGAAAAAATTAGGCTCACGACACATAATATACCCATGTTACAGAGGTTATTTTCAAAGAGACATAGATGTCAAGGAATGCGATAGAAAGAGGGACCTACTCGCTTTCAGTTTGAAATAATCGCGGAAATATACGAGGACCCGAAAACTCTGCCAGCCACGACTGAAACAACCGAATTCCTGAATATAGCTCACTTTGTGTTTTTCACTTGTGAAATTTGTGGACGATATTCTCAACATTAAGAAACAGTGTTTGTACCTTAGGTGAATTTGGTCATCAGAAATTTTAAATTATTTCTTAGAGGTAACCCTACCTTTCAGTGCTATCATAGGACCAAGAGAATTACACGATATGGCCACCCATTAATAAGAGAACCAGCTCTATGCTTTTAAGGTACGTAAATTAGTGATGGACAAGGTAAAAACCCGAGAGATAACTGGCCAGAGAAGATGACATGCTTCTATCCAGATCCATTTCACAATTTTAGCAATTTTATACACTGATGGAAGAAAGAAAATTGGACAATGGAAGCCTTTCGATAGCATCAGGCTGCAGTGAGCTTGGGTTGATACTGCAGTCACTTAAATCAATATGGCTCTGTAATTAATCGACAGAGTGTGTTTTAATGCTGAGTGTCTCGGTCACTGAGTTTCGCTTTTTGTCCTGAGTTACGGTTTTTGTCGTGAGCTACGCTTGCAGAGTTAGTTTTGGGGGGGGGTTTGCTGTGTCAGCATCACTAAAGCATCATTTCCTGTTGAAACGCTCAACAAGTTGGCACTTTTTCTTACCGACACCCCAGCCAATCGCACTCAGACATTTTTCTCCTAGGAGGTCACATATACTAATACACAGATCTGTATAAAAGGAACATTTTAGCTATTAAATCAAGTACATGATGTCTGCAGTGCATATACATAAGAGTTATGTACCAGTGAGATAATTATTTCTGTCGAAACGGCGAAATTATCGATTACTGTAGGACTCCTATTCACATAAAATAGTCGACGGAAAGTGCACAAATATAACTGTATACATAAATATTTACTGGTGATAGTAGTGAAGGGTCCCAAGCATCACTCGGTTCGGATACTCAGAACCTCAATTATGCGAAATGATATTAAGATGATGCTACCAAATTAAGGCTAAACCTGAAATTAAATCTCGCTTCAAAATTACGTGTGAAAACGGCTTTTACACCTCAGGGCAGGTGAAGAAATTAAATCAGAACGTTTCCAAATTTCGCCCCTATGAAATCTTTAATTTCGATCCTCTGAGAATATGTCCCCTTCGCAATTTCTTTAATGGTATGCAATTAAATATAATATAAAAGATAGCTTCGCGATTATGCAGCGAAATAGAGGACGAAGTAGTATTATAATGGTCTTTCCTTCTATTGTGGCAAGATAAACCGCAAGGAAAGCCACTATATATGTACATAGGTCGGTTGCTGCATTAAAAGGAAAGAGCGGAAATTTTTCATTAATGAATTTCACAATTTCTGGTAAATTGAGAATGCAGGAAGAACGAATCTGAAATTTCGTTTAATGCAATTAACTTGTGATGGTTTCAATTTATCTGAAGATAAATGGTCTTTGGTTCGTCACCATGAAGCAATCAAAAGTGAGTAAGATTGCGCTTAATTTTTTAGAGAATAATTAATTAAAGGCAATGCCTAAAATTCACACTATTATACTAAATATTATGAAAATTTTGAAATTATTTTTTTTACTCGAGTTTTAGTCTTAAGCTTAGATGGGAACAAGTCCTATCGAATTAGAGCATTGTTATCTAAATTAGTGTAATATAAAAACACAAGAAACTTCCATTAATATTTTTATAAGATTACAGCTCGTTAACTTGTTTCTTTCACTTCCCAACCTGAGGGTGATGACTCTTTCCCGAGAGAAACCCTACCAAGAATGGAAATACTCTTCAGCATGTCGAGGTGATTTGAAATCAATTCTCAGCTATTTCAAGTGGTAACCACAATATCTTTCATAATATAAATATGTAGGTACCCTTAAAACACTTTTTATTTCATGCAAACTTCAAATTCATTTTATTATAGCATTCGGCTTTAAATTTGAGTGAAAGAGACCGAGTTAATTTGTAATTCCCTCTTGCATTCAACCGTTAAGAACATAAACAATTTCTTTCTTAATCTAATTACTTCTTTAAAAGACATACAATGGAGGAATTATTAGTTGATCTGAAACTATTATAACTAGTTTGTATGTATACTTTATTGGGGCTGGAAGTGTCTTATTTTGACTGGACGGCTACTTTATGATTCCAACACGTTAAATGGAGGCAACCAGGAACGGAGTCCTAACAACCCAACATTCCACTTACTAGGGAGAAATAGCGTTACTTTTAGTCTTCTTTGCTACAGGGCTTTAGTCTTAAGATAATTGAGAACAATTCTTCAGC
The DNA here is from genome assembly GCA_963969495.1 of Ceratothoa steindachneri. Taxonomy (NCBI): domain Eukaryota; kingdom Metazoa; phylum Arthropoda; class Malacostraca; order Isopoda; family Cymothoidae; genus Ceratothoa; species Ceratothoa steindachneri. The sequence continues at coordinate 75,590,801 of OZ018337.1, forward strand.
CGCACAGGGTGATAAATTGATTTTTTTACAAATATTAAATAAAGATTTTCCAATTCAAGTTAAGAAATAAGACTCAGCTATTCATGTAGTTGTTTGGAATTCAGTCGTGACTGTATCTATTCATTTTTTTTAAATATAGGAGTGTATTGTATGAACTTGTTTGCTTCTTAGATAATATAGGAAAATCGTCTAGCATCCTTCCTATATAAGTTTCAGATGGCATCTTTCTAAATGCACGGCTTTATTTAAAATCATTTATACCAATTCTCTACTTTCAATTCTTTTAAACACTTCGTAAAGATCAACGATTAGAGAGTGAATGTTATAATTCTTTTAAAAAGCTGAAAATTCAAGATAAATCGATTTTACGAAGTGGTGTTTTCCGTTCTTTACGCTGCTATGTTTAGAACATAAACGCACATATGAACGTGAGTTTGTTAGCCCTGTAAACCTTTCTAGAGAATATATAGGAGCTTTGAGTCGACAATAAAAAGATACATAGGAGAAACTATCCATGATATTTCTCCTAATGAAATTAAAGAAACAAAGAATAAATAGACGTATATAAGTCACGTGAAATTCATCTATAGTTTCATTTGGCACACAAAGTGGTGAATTCAAGTTGTTGATTATTCTACGTAACGCTGTTAGTTGGATGTTGTGAATTTATTATTAATTCAACAGAACGGATTTTTATATATATATTACAAATGCAGCAAAAATCTTATTTATTTTCCCATATTAAAAAATTTCAGAACTTCATTAATTCACTGCCCTTGGCTCCGTATTGTAGGCTGACGTGTTATCGTTCCGGAGATTTGGGGGAGAGTCGAGTGGCACCTGTTTATGAAGTCCAGGTTTATTCTGGTTATGCATAAAACCATCCCCAGGGTTTCATTTTCTTCGCCTTCTTTAAATTTTGCCATCTTCGTAATAACTGGGGTTTATTTGTATGTCGAGACATTAATCGAAGTAATTTTCCCAGCCTATTTTAGAAAAACAATTTTGCCTAAATGCTTCTCTTCATTCAGATCTAATTTGTTAGATTGAAGTGGAAACCAAGTGTTTTGTCCAAAGTGTAGGTAGGTCCTCTGTTTAACTGTCGTTCCATTCTAAAGAAGTAGAAATTTGGGTTGAAAGGGAATAAAAAAAAAATACGTAAGTAAAGGAAACTAAATTAAAATTAGAATGAGTAATGCATGCCATGAGGAGAAAAGAAATATCTCATCAGCGCAGAATGATCGTCCTCAAAGCAACTTTGCGAAATCGATTATTATGATACGTTAAAATATGCCATGCCCGCATCGGCTCTTAGTTTCAGAAAAAAATGTACGAATCATTAAAGATGGCGGGATGACTAACAGTCAAGCAATTTGGCAGGTTTTTCGTCTTCTTTAGCCCGGGTTGATGTTCTTCGGGAAAGAAATGCCTTATGAACTAGGAGCGCAAAAAGACGTTTATGGCTTCACAATCGAGCGTTGATAGAGGGATGCTAATGGAAAAAGTACATGAAATTTGACTCGTATCAACAATAGTTCGCGGTTTGGGGTCAGAACCCTTTTTATTATTGCGATAATAAAGTTCCTACACTGTCGTTATTCTCAGTTTGTAAAGCTAACAAGCCACTCGTAATCTATATAGGTTAAGCTCGTTCCAATAGAAAACTTCTTCCCTGGAAGTAACGTCTCGCGATATCAACCATGAATGTTGATCCCTCAAGAATATACCGTAAGACAAGCACGAGGTAGTTCGTTACGCTGGCTATCCGAGCTCCTTATCTACAAACGCAGGAAGTAAATAACAGCTCCTTAGTCCAGTGAAGCCAAACCCAACCTTAGAGTTACCCTAAGTAAAAAAAACTTAAACATAATGTCTTAAGTAGATTAAGATATAATCTTAAATCTAAATTAATTAGAATTCTTCGATACGAAACAAATACAAGTCACTAAAAGAGGCAAATACTTCAGCTTCGCAATGTCAAAAAATAGAGATTTGCAAAGAGGAGAGTCGTGGAGCACATAACAAACCGAATGACGAAAGCCACTATCCAAAGTCAATTATCCTCACTTTAATTAAGGGGAAAATCAAAGAAGGGAGTGAAAGATAAAAAGTAATTAATCTTAATAATCTAAATATAAATTGGATAATAATGGTTTTGATAAGAAGCACATACAAATACCTTAAAAGGAAAATAACTTAACTCCGATGAGTTAAAGAGTAGAATTCTCCGAAGAAGAGACTACTGGAGCATACCTTAACCGAATTACGAAGGCGTCAAGCCCGAGTATCGATTAGCCTCCTTTAAATTTGATCACCACTGGAGAGATGGACACAATGATTACCAGAATAAACTTTACAAGAAGACTGGTGTTAAATAATACACATAGTTACATATAAATAATCCTACCTTAACTTTAAAATATATCATAGTACTTTAAAGTCTCTTACACAGTCCCGATCGACCTTGCAAAGCGTGCCTAAAAAGCTTGTCTATTCTGAAGAATTTTTGGTCTTCCGCGTAACCGAGAGGTTAAAGGCTCGATTTAATTGAGATTAAACCCGTTTCTCGCTGCCTAAGTGTGCTTGCATCGAATCTATGCCCAGTACGTACATATATTTTCGAAGTAAGAAATAACTATTCCGAAGAAAAGATTTATTCAGTTTTATCTTTCCTGCGCTGTTAAATATATATATATATATATATATATATATATATATATATATATATATATATATATATATATATATATATATTTATATATGAGAAACTCACAAGGTAGCGCGTGAGTAGAGCAATAAAGGCAAAAAATCCCACAGGAAAATGAAAGGCGGATTCCAAGTACTTTCGAATTTGTTCAGTTCATTATCAAAGAATAACGAAATATTTTACAAAGGGGGTATATATATATATATATATATATATATATATATATATATATATATATATATATATATATATATATATATATGTAAAACAGAAGAACAATGCCCCGCCCATGTACAACGAAAAGACCCAAAAGAGAAAAATAATATCAAAGACGGATGTGAAGTATAAAACCAAATAGATAAGGTCTACTTCCAAAAATTCCAATCTGTGCGCAAATAATGTAGACATTTATGTGACTAAACTAAATACATACATACCCGATTGTGGATACATAAAAATAAACAAGAGAGACATAACTGAATTAATAAATCATAGGGCTAAGATTTTAAATGGACAATTTCGTTATAAATAAGCCTTTTAATAACACGGTCTAGTTTAAAGAGACCGGGGGATATATTAAAATTAGGCGAGGAATTAATGAATGAGCATTCAACAATATTTCTTTGAATAAATTCATTAGATTTGTAAATAAATTTATCCGAATTCCAATTGACAGGGTGACTGTTTTCCGATAAATAGATAAAGTAAGAACTTGGAATCCGCCTTTCATTTTCCTGTGGGATTTTTTGCATATATATATATATATATATATATATATATATATATATATATATATATATATATATATATATATATATCTGTGTGGGTGTTAATACAACATGCTGATTAGGAGCGTAACTTTTATTTTCGAGACCATCGCCAGTTTCGGTAAGAATTTATAAAAATAATTTCAGCCCAACACTGAGAAAAACACCTCCAAATATAGAAAATCAATTGACTATCCTTAATAATGGTTAGTGATTTTAATTTAATTAAGGTTTCTTTTAATGTTAGATTATGAGTAAACCGACCCCTTTATGCAAAATAACAACTTGTAGCAATAAATATAATTTGGTGCGTAAATATAAATCAGGATCTTTTTGAGTTCGGTAGTTCTCTTAATTTTCACCAATGATCGCAAAGGTATCAGGATGTTAATTAAGGTTAGACTGTTGTTAGATTAGGTTTGTTTAGGTTAGGTTAGGAAAGCGACTTTGCCAACAGGATATATTCATGGAACTTTCATTAGCATTTTTGTGTTGCCTATGGATCTGTTATAAGCATAGTGCAAAGGGCTGATAACTACTTTTTTCTATAAAAGAGCTTAAAATGTACACAGAATCCATAACTGATTGAAGATACCTTCTTCGACAAAGACCGAAGAGAGGAGACAGGATTGTTTGTAAACTTAACGCAGTCCCAAAACGTACTAGATCTTGCCAACTTGTTTCAGGAGTACCAAATTGTGCTCTTTAATCGTCACTACATGGATATATCCCACTTTTACAGCAAACATATCGAACGTGTTGGATGAGTATTTGTTTTTTGTTTTTCTACTATTGACGTCAATTGATATAGTTAAAATTTTTAATGTGGTGGATTATTCATAACCAATCACATTTCAATGATAATTTTAATACATTATTGAAAGTATAAGAATGTGTTATGAATCTTGACTGCTCTAATCTAAAATAGATTATGTTTTTGAAATTAAGATTAACGATTGAGTCTCAAACGGAAAGAGAAGCGGTACGATACAGCAGCCTTTGACTCAAACTAAGTAGCTAGTGAAGAAAGACAATAACGAGTGTGGCTGTGATCTTATGACTTCACGCGCATTATGAAGGAAAAACGAATAAACAGGCAATTACGAATCTGGATAGTCCGTGTACCCACCTTATATTCCCAATACAATCACTACATGTTGCACCTTCCAAAATAGCAGATAATTTGTGTTATCGAATTGCACATTCTCTGCATTGGGAATATCACGTCTGTGGGGAAATTAAGTGTTGTTATACGCTCTAAAATAACCATTGGCAAAGCAATATATAGTTGATAAAATTAGGTGTTGCTATAAAATTTATCTAAATAGTAAAAATAAAGTATAGTTTACATATGATATTACTTTCCTTTGCCTTTCTTTCTGTAATTTATTTGAGAGGAAAGAGTTTCGAGAAAGGGATTAGTATCCACTTCAAATCTCTAAATATCATCCCTTTATGTTGGTAAGATACGAGAGCATCCAAAAAGCTTTTCATGTTTTTCTAGCATTAAATAAGTTGTAAGGAATGTGCCACAGGTAATGAATGATTCAGTCTTAATCCAAATGTTGAGAAGTACTGCTTCCAAACTTCGTTTCTTTTCGATTCAATAAATTGTCTCGAATCGGATGCGTTATATGGCAGACACGATGATTAGTTTAGCCCATCAAAATTGTACATTGCACTAATGAAGAGGTATTTTCGTTCCCCCCCAAACATACGGATTTGTGGGAAAGGCTTAAATGCCTGCTAAGATCGTTAAGTTTAGCCTGATTGAGTCATCTCTTCCCTTATACCGGTATTTGGCGGTATATATGACTGAGACTAGTCAATGGCATAGATTATTGACTCATCATCTGAATAAACGAAATCCAAAGTATCATTTAGTTGTAGTATTAGATTTGAACAAAATAGTGTGCAGGTATCATCGCATAACAATGAAGAGAGGATGCAGTAGGGAAAAAAATAACCAGGTCGATGGAGTCTGAATATTTTCTCCATTCCGATTTTCCCTTCAAAGATAATATGAATAAACAAGAAAGAAAGTGTGACTCCATGGACCTATTTCATTTATTATAATAAATGTTTAATATTAAAATAATAACACCTTAAGTTTTACACGAAAATTTAAAAATATTCCAGAAAAATGAATTTATAAGCCAACATTGGAATTTGTGGTTCTCCTTTGCTCCATTTCAAATATTCGATGCGAGTCTAAAGAAGTTATAAAGAGGCGAGGAAGGATTTATCCTCTTGGTCCCTTGGCTTCATTCCAAAGTATACTTTGTTTAAAATTGTGTGGTTTGCGACTGACTACTTGGCATGGTAACCGTTCGGAACATATAATTGTTTGATTGGGATGAATTTCATGTAGTCTATATATTATGAACCGATTTATCTAAATGCCTGAAACGTAGCCAAATATATTCTAATACAAGTGAAGCAGGAGACAAAAATTCCAAATAAAGTTTAGAACTGTGAGATATTCATAATAAACCTATTTACTTATGAGCCCATAGCCGCATAAACTGTGAGATATAATTTTTAATTATTACCTACCATCGTTCTTTTTAACAATTCAACGGCTTTATTATACAATGAAGAAGTAGTGGGTAAACTAATAAAAAGCGTCCGTCTCCACTCAAATGCCCTCATAATTAAGCAAACTTTTGTCCCTTATTAATATCATTCCTGTCATGAACGCCCCCTTTAAATATATCCAAGAAGGGAACCCAACTTAAGAGGTCAACTCAGAGGTGTAGCAAGGACATATTGTCTGAATGATAAATTCTTGACTCGCACAAAGTGCTTCCTTTCTAACCCCACTTTTCCTAAGATACTCTTCATCACAATCAAGTGGCAAATCTTGAATTTCTTAAGCTAGACATTCTAAACTTGGCTGAGTTGCTGTTTGTGTTTCAACTCGAGCTCTAATTTTTACATGAGAGGTAACTGAATGCTGAACTGCAGTTTCGAATTCATTGACTCGATTAGTGGCAAGAATACTCAAGCCTTTACCCTTTGTTAATCAGCTTCTTAGGTACAGGTGAGGTTGCCGTTTAAATAAACTCTTTTAATAAGCGTTCAACATTTGAGGAAATGAAGAAAGTTTATATTTTCTTTTGCTCGCCGATGGCAACTAGAATATTAACCCAGCTAAAGTTGGGCGAAGACAGAGACTACTAGAGCGGGTGATAATGTAGACCAAGGATAGTGGTTATATTAACATATAGAAGAAAGTTAAGACAAAGAGTGAAGTGACGTTATCCATCTTTCTTGTACAATCGATGTTTTGATTTCGAGGCTCATCATCAGGATAGTGCAATACAAAAGGCTAACGCAGTTACTTAAAAATATACATGCATCTATACATGATGGCTGGTTTTGGTTAAATTGTAATGTTACATAGAGGGGCGGGGAGATAAACGATGATTGTGCGAATGTTTCATTTCCTAAATTAAAAGAAAAAATATATGAATTAGCCAAACTGTCTACATTCTCGATTGGTTTAGACATACTGCTGCTTGAAAGGTGCGGTTGTACTTTGGAAAGTGCTGGTTAATCGACTCTGCTATCGATATTCATGTAGTAGACTCAAGATACGATGGACTACAAATGCATAACTGAATTGATAAATTAGATTTGAGAGCTCAGAAAATGATCCTATTTGCTGAATAATCCTATGATACAAATATAAAAAAATTTGAAAAGGTAATTTGGTCAAATTTCGGTTAATTTATAGGGATGTGATCCAAAATAGTGTGATGGTGACAATATTTCTTTTGTGCCAATATATTTTCGAGCAATATTGCCCGCTCATTTCAACTTCCAAACTTTTATCCTTTTTACTTTATATGGCATCACTATCTGTATTCCAATCTTACTCATTCTACCTTAATTCTTGATTGTTATTCTTTATATGTCTTGTTACGTGTTTTTCTGACGAATAGTCTTTAGTTTATGCATACTTTAAGTTCAATATTCAATTTTCATTGCCAAGAGGTAAAATAAGTAAGATACATTGTTTAAATACTTTTCACATTTTAATCATGGAGACATGTTGATTAAGAAGATGTAGTCAATTTTCTTACTGCTTTCCAGCCTATTCCTATTCTTTTAAAACCTTCCTTTACTAACTCTCAATCAGGAGTCACAAGCTCTCATAAATTTACGTTTTCTTGCATCAGGTTTAAATTTGTTCAGCAATCCTAATGGCGCTCTCATCAGCAAAGGACTGCTTGGGAAAAATACTAAATCCGGGGTAAAAAATAATATGTGATCAGCAAAGAGAATATGCCTCGCGTCAATTTTTAGTCTGTTTAAGTCATTTGTTTTCAATATTAGTTTCATTATAGTAGCACTTTTGTTTAACGACCTATTTCTATTTTATTAGACTAAAAAAAATGGAAAACATATCTGAAAAAATATGAATTACTACGCAAAACTTGGATCTGACACCCTACCTCTCACTAATGAGAGTCCTTTAAAGACGAAGCCTAGCTTTAGGTAGGTATTATATCTCTTAGCTGTTAGAAAAGTTCCTACCCGTTCGTCCTCCCATAATAGGCTTATTTATTGCAAGTTATAGGCCAGTTTAGTCATAGGTAATAGTCTAAGTTGTTAACGCTGTCCTCGTCTTTCGTTTATTAAAAGAGGTTCGTTTAAAGCTCGAAATCTTTTACTAAGCAATTCTTAGTTTTTTTCTAACTTGTTTCATTTTTTAAACCAATAAATGAGAAAATGTAGTAAAAAAAATTAAAAATTCATAATTGATTAAATTCATTTAGAAAGATATATTTTTTCACAGCGGCATTAATGTTTTGGATGGCCTAATATTTAAAAAACAAGGTCTGCCGACCTTACACCTCCAAAACTTCAATAATTCCTGGAATAACTTTGTGAGGACAGTGGCAATTATATTATTCGAAAGAAGTTATAAACAACATAAGGGTTTCAAATTTCGATAGAATCGGCCAAATAGTTATGATGTTATTTCCAAATAATTGCCAGGTTAACCTTGAGAGGACTTTGGCAATTATATTATTTGAAAGAGAATATAAAACAACATAAGGGTTTCAAATTTCGTTAACATCGGCTGGAAGCTTAAATGATATTGCACCCAAAATATAATTTCGGGACTAACCTTGGTAGGACTTTGGCAATTATATCATTCGAAAAGGAGAATGTAAAACAACGAAGGGTTTCAAATATCTCATTAGGATCGGCCGAATAGTTATGAATTATTTCCAAATAATTTTTCGAATAAACTTGGATGATTTTGGAAATTATATTACTGGAAAGAGAATATTAAACAACAAAGGTTTCAAATTTAATAAGAATCGGCTGAATAGTTATGATGTTATTACCAAAACAAAAATATTCCCCTGACTAATCTTGGCAATTATATCATTCGAAAGAGAATGTAAAACAAAATAAGGATATCAAACTTCTTTAGAATCAGCGCAATAGTTAGAATGTTATTACCAAAACAATAAAAAGCAAAACAGGGACCACCCGACCGACATAGTGAGATTGAGAGAGGTCGCGACTAAAAATGTTGGGTCTTCAAAATCTTTGATTCCTCAGTCGCGTTAATTGATTTCATTATTTTGTTTTGTAATATCTTTTTTGGTATAATTCGGTCCCCACCGATGATAATGTGACTACAATGAGTATTGAAAAGTAGCTTGTAAATAAAGTGGGGAACACCGATCACGGTCTTGACGAGCATAGACAATAATGGACGGGCGCCGTGTGACTTACCTTAGCATCAAAGGCTTTTATTTTGAGAGGAATTAATTGTCCCAAATACCTACTTTTCTCATTTAGAGAAGCGCTGCTTAATGCAGAGGAGTGAGAATAGAGGAGTGGGCGCACGGGCACAGATATAATAAAGTAGAGCATCCTATAATCTGGTTCGCAGTAGCTAAAACTGCCACATCACTTTCTTCAATAATTTTCCCTTAAAACAACTTTTTGAAACGTAGGCTTGATGTAATGTGAAATTGGTGTATTTACTCTTCGTAATTCTATTCCATTTGTCCACTATTTTACCATATTTTGTATAAAAGTTTTGAAAATCTTCGAATTCAAATCGACTGGCACCGTCGATCCGCCTCTCAAAGCAAGACTTACCTGATTTGATTTTGCTAATCCCTTTTCTTTACCATTCGATGCCTTGGTAAATTATTTTAATCACCCCTAACAAGCGTGCCTTCCCAACCCCAACTCAGAATTTCCCTCTTCTTCTTTTGGGTTTAGAATGCCCCCTATTATAGAGTGAACTTCTCGTTTTCACCCCCGCCCTCTTCCCTTCAAGGAAAGATGTCACCTCGTTGCATTGTCTCAGATTTAAAAGATATTGCGATCTTCTTCATCCCGAAATAGGCAGCTCAATCTGCGCGTGCGCGGAGGGTCTCTGCTCCTATCCTCTTCCCTCTTTCACTTCTGGTCCTATCTTCAGCACATAACAGGGGGGAGTTTAGGCCATCCAACTGCCGCACCATTGGGTGCATCGAGTAAGCTCCCGTATTGCCTAGTAGGGCTATCTAGCTGCCTCACAATTTTACTTCCATTGATTTCAACACTCTCTTAAGAAACCTATCTCCATACCGTTCCTGGTAGATAGGCCCCAATTTGTATGGGAATTATTCAAATAGTGAATAAATACAAAAACAAAATATTCCCTTCTTTCTCTCAACCAGGTTATGTGTGTTCCTTATGAGAGCCGTAAAATCTTATTTTTATTCCTTGTTAAACACCAGCTGCGCCTAACTGATAATTATAAATTACACCCACGAATATAAATTTGAGCCCCTCTAATAATATTTGGGCGAAAATATTTCAGCCAAGTCATATAGAATCATGGTCATAAAACTTTGAAACCTATATATAGAGGAAAATCCTATATTTACCACATATGAGCTATGTATCAATAAGTAATTGAATAAGAAAGCAAGAGCTATTCCACTTTTACGCTAAAATATTTCTGAAGGACAAAAATACCGTAATTTTGGTCCCATGACCAAATCCAGTGAATAGTAATTCACGTATATCCACATTTAAGCCGAATAACGAGAATAAAATGGTGTTTGTACTGCAAGTGTTAATTACACTAGATCCATATAAATATTGTTAGTTGAGTTGTGGAGAAAACGATATATTTTCTGATTTCATATAATTAATTCAAATGGATATTTTGGCCATTTATTAACCTAATCTGCTTTCAGCTTAATATTATTATCTGCATATTCTCCTTTCGCCAAAACAGTTGGTTATTACAATAAAAATTACCACTTTTAATCTTTGTATGATTAATTATTCTCTTTTTCAAAGGAAAGCCCATCATATGCAAAGATGGATTCGTAGTAAGATGTCTCTGATGCCTTTGAATTCTACGCCACGAAAACGCTAAATCTGAGGTAAGGGACTTCCGCCTTCCTCTTTTTTTTCAGGCTTCTCCAAAAATCTACGATTTATTATGCAATTAATTACGACATTATTTCTGCCTGCCCAGTGCCATTCGTCAAGTAATATTTCTTTCCAAGCCCCTTATCGGAAAACAAATCCATATTTGGATGAAAATAAAGACATTTTGGGGGAAATATGAATTGCTAATCTATTGAGAAAGCCGCTCAAGTCCAGTAATTTGTGACAAAGACAGACAGATGAAGATAAAACTAGGAATTTGCGAGTGGCGGTACCAACAAATCCTCTTTAACAGTGTTCTTTAGTAGTTCCGTTCGAGGAAAGGGAAGGAAACTGGTGTAACAAAGGATTCAAGATTGCATTTTGGCAAAGACGAAGAAGAATCACGAGCACATTTGAATGATGATGCCACAGCCAGACCCAGTTTAAGGACCTGCGGGGCCCGCAGCACAAGGAACAGCGGGGGCCCCACCCGCATTATTTTGTATTGGCCTTCTGTGCCAAAGGGTAAAACATTAATTATTATTCATATTTTAAAACCCCGTGGGGCCCCCTGAAGCGTAGGGCCCGTAGTACGTGCTACATGTGCTACTAGGTTAAACTGGCACTGGCCACAGCTTACAAATATTAGCTACCAAAACCTACAACATCTAACAAGGTTAATTGTTTCACATTTAAAAATTAAATTTAATATAATTTTTAAAAAATATTCCAAAATTTATGTTAATCAAACCGATTTGGCAACTCCTGTTAGGGTCTGGATTCATTCTCAGCTTTTGTAGCTTCTCTGCTTTCTTTGTCTTTCCATAAATATAAATTGGACTTATTAATCTCGATGCTCAATTAATTGCTTTGCAGGAAAAGATATTAATTTGCGCCTTTGCCCAACTTCAAGCTCAGACTCGATAGGAATGGTATGGAAATTAGTCTTTTATACACATATTTCTCTTTTTGTGTCAATATTATAAATTCTATAAAAAGTTCTTGAAGACCCAAATAAACGACGTTAAAGTTAGAGTTTCTGAATTTTAATGCTCAAAATTTTTAATACATTTAATAAAATGCGAAAAGATATCTAATACGAACGAATTTTATTCTTAAAACTCACTTAAAAACAAAAGTGTGTTTCCACTTCAACAACACAGCTTCCCACGGCAGCTTTATACGAAATCAACGATAAATAGTTCTAAAAATTTAATGCTTAAAATTACTCCATATATCCACTGAGGTTCTTTACCTATTTTTCATTGGACCATTTTGCAGTGATCTATAAAGCTTATTTTAATGGCAGATTCAAAGTAACATTAAGTTCTACATATTCTTCTCTGTCTCGTCCATCGCCCATTGACTCCGTTTCCAGCCATTCGAATTTACTCGAGGCAGAGATGCAACTTTGCTACGGAGCTTCAGAGGACGAAGGGATGAGCAGTTCTGCCTCATTCTAACAGCGCCCCCATTGAATATAGCCCTTTGTTCTGGTGATTAAAAAAGTAACAGTCCAATCATTAATATATGAACGGAGATTAATAATTATCTCCTTCGTTATTTAATAATAATAAAAATAATGATTTTTGTATGATCCTTCGCAGAGTTTAAGGGAAAGCTGGAAGAGGGGCTTCGAGGCACCGAGGTGGGTGATGGATATCGCATCAGGGGGATTTAAAAGGAATTCGATGAATTTTGTCGTTCTTACTCTTATTATTATCATCTATATTCAACTTCTTCTCCAAAAATCGTGATTTGCGCGCATTAACTTGTGTATAACACTCGTAGGATATAATGAGGGGATGCCCGGCTTCCCCGACCAGCGTCCGTTATCCGGCTTTAGCTTCCTTTTACCGCTGACGATAAAATACGTTATAGGTATTCTTCCTGCCACACATCCTATCATTACTATCAGTATTATTATTTCTCGTTAATTTGGTTTATTTCGATTCCTATTATTTAAAACTAAGAAGTGAGAACCAACGAGGGCATCTCCGAGAGAAGGTCTGTATCTAAATGTGCTCCATTTCCATAGGAAGGAATAATCAAATTTAAGAAACTATTTTTACAATGAAATAAAGTAAGTGAACAACAAGGGCAAATTAAATGGAATAAAAGGTAACTAATTTCATGACCCTCCCGCTATACATATAATCTCTATACTTATATTCTTGTCCTTAGGTTAATATATGATATAAATATCGGTGTATATGTATTCATAAGTATACATGGGTGGATACGTAGATATAAATACTTCAGTCTCGTTAGGAAGCCTGAAGAATTCACCCCATTAACCCTTTGTATAAACTCAAATTCATTTAACACCAGAGTAATTGAAAGAGGAAACTAGTTGACGCACTCGCTACATAGATGGCATAAAACTGTTCCGAATCTGCCTCAACTAAGAGAAATTCATCTCCAGGCGTTGGGGCGGGAGGGCACGTAACCTTCCAGATATCAACTAAAGCGTGGTTGTCCAGGCGACATCTAATGTTGGCCATCTTGCGAAGTATCAATATGGGAAATTGATCAGTTACTCCCCCCATCCCCTAAAAAAAGGAAAACCGACGAGGCAACATTTCCTTTTCTATATTTTAGGCGAATGGATAAACTTCAAAATGATGCAGCTTTATTTGGATAAAGAGAGGAATATGCAGATAGATATGAAGGGACTTCATTGCACAAGGAATGAGAACGATTTGAGAGTAGAGAATGAAGGAGAGCTACGGAGAGTCGAGATCATTCTTAGCGAGGCCGTTTGGGCGGCAAGAATAAATGGCAAACAAGAGGGACGAATTGCAGCTAATCACAATGACACGCGAATGTATAGAAATGAAAGTAAATGTATATTAATGAAAGCAAATGTATAAAATGAAAGGAAATGTACAGAATGAAATTAAATGAATAGAAATGGAGTCAAATGTATAGAACAAGAGTGAATGTATAGAAATAAAAGCAAAAGTATTGAATTGAAATCAAATTTCCTAAAAATGAAAGTAAATGTATAGAAATGAATCAAATCTATAGAAATGAAAACAAATGTATAAATGAAACAAATTTATAAAATGAATGTAAATGAATATAAGTAAAAGCAATGAATATAAATCAAATCAATGAGTAGAAATGAAAGCGAATGGATAGACACGAAGGCGAATGTATAGAAATTAAATCAAATGTATAGAAATTAATACAAATAGAAGCAAAGGTATATAAAAGATAGCGAATTTATATAATGAAAGAGAAGTATAAAATTAATGCAAAATAATAGAAATGAATGCAAGTATAAGGAAATGAAAAAAAGAAATAGAAAGCAAATAAATTAAAATGTATAGAAATTAATTATCTTGTTGCTTGTAATAAAATCTGTGTTTTCTTCTCGAAGTGGGAGGGGGCGAGTGGAATGGGAATGAGAGAGGACTGTTTGAATTTTAATCATTACCAAGGAACGTGCCTCATTTCATCCCTACACTCCTCCTATGAAAGCGTCCCTTGACGCTTTCTCATCTGGATCGACTCATCCTTGTTGGATGTGTACATTCCCCTTCTCACCGCTTTATCTTCTTAGGCTGACCGCGTGGCATTGGGTTCTTTGAGAGTATTTTGAGCCTAAAGAACCAGGTAATCCCAGGAGAGTCGCCTTAGGACTGCTTCCCCTAGTCACCTCATATGCTATTAACTCCGACACCAACCTTCTAAACTCGGTCAGTGAAGCTCACATCCACTAAATCATTGGTATTCCACACCCGCTCCTCACCATTCTCGCTCGTCTCACTGCCGCCCCGACTTCCTAATCTCTGAAGCCTCTTCAGCCATGCTAATTACTCTCTCTTCTCAAACGAGATAGTTCATATCTGATCTGGGATTACCTTCCCCCCTACCGTGTTGCAAGCCTTTGGAATACCCATTACTGGCAACAATAATCTCCCTCCCCCTGTGTCCCAAGAGGAAGAAATCTCCCTTTTTTCCTTTCGAAATGTAGCAGTTCTCCTCTTGACCCCATATCAAATTGTCTATCGTCAATTCCATCATGTTGTTCTTCCTTTCCTTATTGTTATATTTAACGATTCGTCTATGATTCCTAATTGGAAGAATTTTCTCGATATTTTCTCCTAGATTTTGGAAGGATTTGCCTGCCTCTATAAGTTTTGCCCCATACCCGAAGCCCCATCTATTTTCACACACCTTATCATGCTTTGTGCACAGTTCCGCTGTGTGAAGGCTAAAGGCCTTGAACAAGACCGAATTAAAGTTCCTATTATTATTATGAAATAGAAGAAGCCAGTCTTATCATGGATAAGCAAGCCTTATAACCCAAAGCGATCTTATTACTGAGATGCAAGTATTATAAAGATCTGAAGATCGCCCGGCTATTTTAAGAGATAATAAAACATTAGAGCCATTCCTACTGAGACATTATAGGACCTCCCCCCTTCCCTTACATTGGGATGAGAGGAGAGATCACAAAAAGTTCTTATTTAGGAGATAAGGTAACAATTAAAGCGTCTGAAACAATTAAACCTTTATCCAACTTTTAACTTTTTTTAGTAATATTCATCTTCAGTTCACTTTAGGACTTAATTTTTTGTTGCAATAGTTATTTGACTTGTCCCCTTCTTTTCAGTATCTAGCAATCTTTTCTGTCTCTTCCTGTCTGCTACTCTCTTTTGCTGTAACTTTTGCAGGCGGTCGCTTTGCTGGTCTCTTCACTTTCACGGATTTTAAAAATCGATTAAGAAATAAATCTTAGCCACTTTAATATCCGTGTAGATTAATGACTATAGCACCAAACGAAGCCAACTTACTCTTAAAACCCTTATTCTAGGGGTAATATGGTTATACGATTTCTAATCCAACATACCCTTAATTTCTGGCCCAGTGCCACAAGTTTTGAATAACAGGTAACCTTTTGTAATAGTTGTTGAGGCGATTTTTTAACCTATTCTCAGATGTGTTGTTAAAAATATTAGTCAGAGGAATATTATTGTAATTTAAAATTTCAGTTAAAAGTTTTTCGCGATGTTGATTTTAAATGTTATTCCGCGAACCCCTTTCTTACATTTTCTTGCTTACTTAGTTTGTAAGCTTTCTATTTTACCGCGGTTCAAGCATTTTGAAAGAGGTGGATTGTTTGTTAGTTTCTCTTCTCAGGCGATTCTTACCGAAAAGGAGTTTAATCCTTTATATCTCATTTCAAAGGGAATGTGTTTAAGGCCCGTAACTGTTTGTAAACGAGATACAGCACGTTCAAGATAATATCTTTTTTATGGTGCGGAAATGAAAATACTCCACCATACTGCCAAAGGAAAGGGTTTTCTGACTACATTAGGAAGGCCAAGATGTTACAAGATTGTGGAGTTTCTTACTTTGAAATTCTAGACCCAATTTATTATGAATTATACGGTTTACTATTATTAGTATTATTATTAATTTATTAAATATTCTGGAGATAATATACATTTACTTATTTCATATATTCTAGTTTTAATCATTCCATTTATTGGTACGTTTCCTGTTCCAAGCTAAGCAAACTATTTCAAACCTAAATTTGTTTACCTAACCTGGCTTAACCAAACCTTAGACGCTATTTAACCTAACCAGAATTAATTCTTGATCATCTCACATATTTACAGTGAATTTATTCCCAGGGAGCATACATTGAACAGGTGCTTTTTGCTTATTCATTATTTTTTATTAGTAGATATAATTATATTTATTTTTATATGAGCTTTCATGATGTGAAAGCCAAAATTTCGTTTTAGAATAAGGAAGCCGAATTAGATGGAGATGATAATAAGGGTGGCAAAATTTACGGGAAATAAATATTCTTAAGTAAAGCATGAATGCAAATGCAATTTCCCTATTCATTTCTCAATTCAGTCTCATTTTATTCCTCTATTACTACAAGAAGACAAGGAATATCTCTCTTATCTTAGTTTTTTTATAATTGAGCGAATTTTTTAAGCTAGAAAAAAAACCTGCATGACTTATACGGTACGCATTATGATAAGTGTTTATTGTATGAGCTGATTTAATTGATACACATGTGAATAAGTGTGTATCAGATTTCTCGTACTAAAAGTAGTGTTGACGTCATCTTTCGTGCTATTTAATTTATAAGATGGCTCACCAGGTTCGTCTTCTGATAGGGTTTGTTTACTGTAGCTTTCAACTTTTTGCTCCCGGGCTGTTCTTTTGTGGATCTAAGGGTCTTTGCTAGTTTTAGTTCTGTTCTTTTTCCATTTTCTTCTTTTTCTACCTCTCTTTCTATTTTATTTCTTTATCCTTTCTCATTTTTTGTATATCCTTGTTTGCATTTAAATGGGATAAAAACTGTGTTGCCAATTAATTGGAGAAAAAAAAAGAGCAAAATACATGGACTGAAGTATTTCCACATTTCCTTCACCTCGCAACAAAGGTATAAATAAGTCCCCAGAGTCAATTCCTTTAGCTCTAACTTTAAATGTGGTTTTACTGTCTGCTCTTAACTCTCGATCTTTCCTCATTACCCAAGACTCATTGCAACTAACTTGGCATTAGAGGGAGTCATTTTGATTCGTTTCGTTAGTCGTGATTTATTCTTATAATTGCCTTTCTCATCTGTTAGCGCAATAAATCTATATTTATGTGGTATTAGAACATTTGGTGTCCATGATGCTCATTTTATTTTCTAAAATGACATAATCTACCCAAGCTTAATTCAGGGTTAATAAGATTTGCCAAGGCATTTCGTCATCAACAATTTTACTCCTTCACTTCTTTAGATTGAAACGTTTTTCTTCTTTCACTTCTTTTCGCGTTTTTATGAATTGAATGAATACGTTTTTAAAGGATTTTATCTATATTTTTCCTTCTTAATTATCTACAATGAAAAAATAACCATATTTGGATTTCCCTTCCAATGATATTTATATTATTAGCCTAACATATCTCCCTTTTACTATGTTCTTTCTTTCAATGATATTTATATTATTAGCTTAACATCTCTTTCTTTTACTATGTTCTTTTTCAGCTCTGTTTACTGCAATAATTGCTGAAATTATCAGAAAATACTCAGCAGAATTGTAGCTAGGAAAACGTGTAAGAATGATAGGTAATACTGTATGATAGATTGATTTTAATGTCATCTGGCTACCTGACATATAGTCACATTGCGCAAGTATCAATCAAACTCAACCGAGCGAAAAGTGAATAAATATATTTAATTATATCAAGTTGATAGCATTAATCAAAGCAACGATGACTTCCATCTTCAAATATGCGTTTAGGAAAGGTCGCGGAATCTGTGCACGGGTCAAATTATTTCATTTTAGAACTCGTAAAAATTTTTAGTTGCGATAAAATTCCTTTTCTTGTGAAGGCATTAATTTTCCCTTTTAAAATTCTATTTTGATGATTTATGCTAAGGACAGGATCAGATAGAGAGGAAAACGATATGTGAAGCCTTTCATGGGGCCTGGTGCTAAAGTTATTTATAAAATATCATCCCGACATGACTTTGATCTTATCAGCTACAAACGTCACTTTTTCTTGACTATCTTCACTGTTTCTTGTTATCTTCACTGTTCATTAAGACGACTTCATATTACCAATTGGTACAATAGTTTCCATATATCTCACCATTATGGAGATCAAAATTTATTACCGAAGAATATCGTGCGGTACCAAATTATTCAGTCAAAATATTAGGGATGCAATGAAGGAAGGAAATGTAATCGTAGATATTTTCTATATGATTGTTATTGAAAGGCAATACAAATTATATGACAAACCTATTTGTAGAGCAATTTAGTCAGCACCGTTGCTTTAGCCTTAATCGTTCGGTTCGTGGACAGTAATTTTTAGGTCTTTTTAGCCACACACTTCTGTCTGCCTACTTTGTAATTAACTCTCTTCCCCTTTTCGTTTTATTAGCCTATTTGCAAAATTGCGGCCTTTTCTTCACCTATCGAGACATAAATATCTCTTCTCATGGGAACATCGCTTCTTCAATAAATCGCATTACTATTATATTATTGGTTTGTATGTTTTATAGGATTAAAATAAAATATACTCCTTAGAAAATCGATATACATATAATCGAATGAAAAGAAAGAAGTTAATTAATAAAATGACTTTGTTCTAGCCAAAACAAGTAAAGAGATGTCTTAAGGAAGAGGGATACCGTGAAGAGTATGTGAAGAACAGACTTCATACGGTTGCCAATCGGTATTTCTTGAGGTTTTCCGGTCGTCGATGAATTCTCGATGGCACGAGATGAATGGTAAATGTAAGGGAAATGTAAGGGAATGCAAGCGTAGAAGTAATAGTGAGTTTACTTGCGTTACTTGATGAATGCGTAATTGAATCGAGTGGTAAGGGGTTTCTCTGAAGAAGTGGTGCTTAAACTAGGGAGTTAAGTCATGATCTGCATAACTCTGCACAGAGGGTGGATCACCTGTCCTGTATTCATCTCTCTTTTAAATGAATGACTTTGGTAAAAAACAAACAAAATTGCTGAGCTTTCGATCTTATTCGATCATCTTCGGAGCGTTTTGATGCAAGAGGCGGTCAATAAGTTTTGCGAATCGGTAAAGCAAAACAGCGGAAGGGGGATGGCTAATTATGAATGTGTTAGGGCAAGTTATGACAAATCAGGACCTGCAGCAGTACGCTCCTGCCTTGTCTATTTAAGAAGCAGTAGCTGATCGCAGATCGTCAGTCACAATTTTTTCAACAATGGAGAAGGTTGAGCACCGCGCAGTGATCAAATTTTTGACCAAGGAAGGCAAGAATGCAAAAGAGATCCATGAACGCATGGTTGCAGTGTACACCGACACCGCCCCTTTCTATGAAACCATTGCTCGCTGGAATAGGGAGTTCCACCATGGTCGTGAATCCCTTAAAGATGACCCCCGTCCAGGACGCCCGTCAGACGTGAGAAACGAGGACAATGTGGTCCGTGTGGAGAGGATGATCCTCGAAAATCGACGGGTGAAGGTCGAAGAAATCAAGCGGGAACTTGAAATATCACATGGAAGTGTTATCAACATCATCCACGACAATTTGGCAATGACCAAGGTCTCTGCCGTTGGGTCCCTAGAAACCTCACGCCCCATGATCGACTTCAACGTCGTCAAAGTCCACAAGGCCAGAGTTGCACAAGCTGCCCTGCGTGAGTCCGGATTCGAGGAGCTCAACCATCCCCCCTACAGTCCAGATCTGGCCCCTAGCGACTAATTTTTATTCCGCGAGCTCAAGGCTGCACTGCGTGGACGCCGGTTTGGGGACGATCAAGATGTCCAGCTCGCCGTCCAGAAGTAGATTGAACAGCAGTCGGGAGATTTCTGGTTGTCGCGAATTCGAAGCCTCAGGGACAAGTGGTGCAAGTGCATGGAAGTGGAAGGCAGTTATATTAAAAAATAATAAAACACTTTTCCTCATATCTTCTTTCCTTATATCCGAATTGCAAAAGTTATTGACCACCCCTCCTATGTTCTTGCCTCATTTTTCGATGTAATGAGTAGAGTGAGGATCTGACAGAATGCGAGAATCTTTTTTAGGGGGAGAAAAGGTACGGTTCGCGGTTACTCCTCCCCTCTGTACCCCTCCCACGATCAAGGGGGCACAGAATAGGATGAGGCCCGCGGCTGACTTGCTCCTGTAGAAACTTCCCACACTTCTGACTCTCAGTTTAATTGAACCGATAGTGAAGTGCTTAATGGGAAGTCCGGAACAAGCTTTAGAAGAGGGTTTATAGTGGCAGACGGAAAGTTTTGAGTTAAAAGAGGACAGATTGGGGAGGAGGCAGATTGAGCAACCTCGGTAGTCAAAGGTGGAAAGGGTGACCTGCTGAGTAACGTGGATTCCAAACCATGCAATTACTCGAAACGATTTTTAAGGGGTATTTATTCCGCCTAGGTTGAGCATAACGTTAGAAGAAACGGTTGGGTCTGGTTAGTGGAATTTTAAAATAATTTTAATGTTGGATTCCAACTTGTCGCTTGGCTGTTGATGGCCGGCTTATCTTCGTTTATTAATATGGCTTCTAAGATGTTCAGCCTAGCTTTATTAACCTATTTTCTTTTAATAACGGTGTTGTCAACTAGCATATCTCTCGTTAAGTTGATGTCATTTGCATTCGTCATATGATTTTTAGCCCCTCCGCTTTGCAGATGCATGGTTAAACATCTCAAAAGTGTAGTAGTTGTCACGCTAATATATCTTTAGTTGTTATAAAGCTTAGAGTCTTTATCGGGGCAGATGAACTCGTAAACTATGTTGGTTGACTTGAGATTCGAGGAGTTTAGGCAGCTGTTGTTTTTCATCAGTAGATTGCTGGCTTTTTTGTTTTATAATATATGGTGAGTTGAATTTTATCCTTGATGTTATGGTTAATAACCTCCTTGATGTTTTGTTTATCTATTTAACAGGCTGTGGACATCTGACTTCTGTAATACACTTTGATATTGTTGACTTCTCCCTGACTATTTTCATTTTTATCCGTATCTTTGCAATTATTATATAAAAATTATTGGAGTTGTTTGTTAATCATGCTGTTTGATAAACCGTTGTTCACGAGTGTTTGTTTTACTCGTGCTCTTTCTTGGTGAAAAAGTTCTCACGTAGAGTAGCATTTATGTGTTCGACGGATGTATGAGCCGATTACGCTTATTTTATACCTTTCTGGGAATTCACTCATCGCATTGAGGTATTTTGCCATGTTCTTAATTTTTCTATGTACTTTAGTGATGTAGCTACCATTGATGTTTTGAACCCAAGCATCCAAGAAAGGGACTTTATTGCCCGTGGTCAATTCATAAGTGAATTTTAACACGGAGTTCTCCTCAAATTGCTGCTTGATGTTTTTTAGATGTTCTTCGTTTTGGACGTTGATATAGATGTCGTCAACGTATCGACAATATGTGTGTGGCTTATTTTCCATGATATCCAATAATCTCTCTTTTCGAGTTGACCCATATAATAGTTGGCGAACGTCGGCCCTAAGGGTGACCCCATAGCCACTCCATCCACTTTCGTGTATAGATTACCGTTTGGTGTCCTGAACGGAGCCTCTGGCTGGTAACTGAAGGAGAAGAGATATGCCTTTAATAGATATAGCGCACTTCAATCGATTTCACCCGATCAGAATTTTGTGGGACAAGTGCCCGATTCTATTTAGTTTCAAAGGTTGTTATTCTTTTTTCATGGCTTGGATACGTGTCTTTACACAATATGACGACCTCTATTAAAGAATCTGAGCATTTTATCAAAATGATTCAAGGTAGTTTATTACGGACCAAATTTACTTAGTCTTTGATGGCCTCATAACCCTCTCGGACGCTTTTTTCGTTGCGAAGTCCTTCATAACGGCAAACTATACATTCCTTTGCAGACATGCTATTTCTCTAACATTTCAAGCACGAAGCATGTTTGTGAAGTTTGCAAAATAGGCTTATGTAATCATGTGGCGATGACCCTTTTAATGATTAACTTTGGGCTGAGACAGTTACGTTCCTTTCTCGCTTCTTGCTAAAATACTCCAAATGTTCAGGAGAATAAACGCACAACATAAATAGACGTCTAGTTGAGCGAGATATAAAATATCCTTTAGCTTTGTTTAACTGGATGTGGTCGAAAGGTATCTTAGAATATTCATAGTGAAAGGTTTTGTCTTTTTTCTTCGTAATCCAGGTGGTTTAGATCATTCTATCCCTGCTGTTGTCTGTCCAGTTTCTCTATCTTCCTGCTAGTAAATTTTTGAAAGAGAATTAGGTTAACGTTAGGTTAGCTTTGTCCTCGATAGTATGGGGTTGATGTCCTCAGTGCAGTGTGGCTTCCATTAGTTTCTTTTCAACCTTCTTTCGAACTTATGCCGCTCTGAGTGGAAACTTCTATTTGAAAGCAGCATTTCAACGTGGCATTTTTAGATTTGAATAAGTCCTATCATGTCATTGGGCGAGGATAGAGAGCCCAATTCTATTAGCGGGAGTTGGCTCCTCTTTATTTTTCTATCTAAGGATTTACGAGTTCGTCGCTTCTGTGGGTGAGTGGGACCCAGCACTCCAGAGCGCTTAGTGTAAGAGGAGGATGTCTCACATAGAAATATCATCAAACTCACTCTTAGCCTTGCACATTAAGGGGGATCGAAAAAGAGGAGTTTTGCTAATATTTTTGAAATTCATTTTACCACCCTATTTATTGATGGAACAAAAATCAAAAACTATTGTGTTGAAATTTCAGACTTCTAAATTAATATTTTCAAGTTCCTCAGTGCAATTAAAATTTTGAAAAAATTGCTAAAATGTTGGAAAATTCTATCTATTTGTTTTCAAACTTCAAGTTGTTCATTAACATTTATGTCAACTAAGGGGTATATTATTTCCGTAAAAACTTTAAAAAATATATTTCCATAAAACTTTATAATCAATACTTCTAGTTCTATTTTATTGAATAAAAATAATCTATTAACTACTCCATAAGTTTTCCTTCCTTTTCTTCTGTTTGTTCCATGAACTTGTAGATTTTTATCATCATCATCTAAAATAGAATAAATTCAACAATAAATACTCGAATATTGAAATTTTCACTATTATTCAATATCCATTTACCCATTTACTCAATGTAGTTAGATTTTTTGTAGTGTTAGTAACTTTCATTTGGAAGTCCTTCATGGTATTAAATGAGGGTATTTTTCTCCTGGACTCAATTCTGCTCCTTATATAGCCGTCCCGTTTGTCTTCTCCACAAACTGCTAGTAACGTTTCTGTAACCAGTTTGATGCATCCCTTATCCGCTTGTGTGTTACAAGGAAAGTTCAGAATATCCAATTTAGGTTGATAATGGATAAATTCTTCAAGTTGATCATCAGAGAGCGTCCTCGTCAGCGGAAGTTCGGTCACAACGGTCTGCTGCCAATTAATTAGGTGGATGTAGTCATCAGCTTCAGTTTATGTCTGGGATCTAGAAAGTGCGTATTGATTTCCCTATATAATCTGTTCGTGGTTTCATAGTTCTTTTCTATGTAAGTTCCCGGTTATGATTTATTTCATCTTGCAGCATACAGAGAAGAATTTTTTCCGGATGTACAAAATAAGCATTCCTTTGAATTACTCTGGCAACTATATCTTTAGTCTGATTGTTTATTCTTTGCAGTGATTGCACTGTCTTGAAGAGGTTGAGTGCTCAATCTTGCAAAAAAGAGTTAGCTTTTATTTCAAACCAGCATGGTGCATACACCTTCATGATGAACAAGACGATGGATGTCAACATGTCAAAATAGTTGGAAGTCGAAACATATAATCGTAGTATCTGGTTGGCCGTTGTAAGCCATCCTGCATGTGACATTTTGTCAGGACTCTTATAAGGATAGAAGGATATCAAACAAATACTTTTGATCGGTACTCAGATTTTTTTCTGTCAGCAGAAGGCAAGTTATTCGGAATTGGCTCGAATTCAAAAACACTTAGAGTCTCACATTTATCAAGATGTGTCTCTATAGGTCAGACAAATCCACAAGCCCCCGTTGTTTTCCCATTCAAATTCTTGATGAGATAGAGCAATGGGAGCTCATTTTCATGGAGCTGTCAAATAAACCAATGTAGTGTTCAATTAAGTTTTTCTTCTAACATTCTGATTACACCTCCTTTGGTTCCTCTACTCACTGCCGTTCCATCTCATCCCACAGCAATGAGTTTATCAGTTGCGATGTTATTTGGTTCTAGCTACGAGAATATTGAGTCGCATATAGCTTTTGCATAACCTGTCTTCATTGTCAGGTGTCCAAGGTATTCTGAAGCAGGTTCTCTATCATAAATATTTGCTCTTCCTTTATCTTCTTATTATCTTATTATCAATCCTTTACTTCCATACAGGTAGGTCCTTTATCTGTTTTTACTATTTCCTGTTTTTGGTAAAGAAAAAAGGTATTGATGCGCCCTAACTCCATTTTACAATAAACAGATTTTTAAGTAATCCTATATTTGCCTCGACTTTTATATTTATACTCAAGATAAATGTTAAGTATAAATGTAACCTATGGTAGAGGTCTGCGAAGTTTAGTTCAGTTATTTGATCCTGGCCCTGTTTCTATGTTCTTCAGGTATTCAAAATACAGAACTAAGAATCCCAGAATTATTTTCTTATAAACATATTTTATTTAATCATATATAATTGTAGGCTATGACTTACGACAGAGTGGATTATGTTGTATGTATTTTTGAACTAACTGTGTAAAACGAAAAGGGGGTACGGGGGTATCACTCGCCATTTAAGGCCTGGCTAGCCAAGGCCGTATAGTTCTCGGTTCAAGACGAGGGGCGGGGAAACCAGGCGCGGTCGTGGTTTCCAATGAGAGGTCGTGTAAACCCTCCTATCAGGGCAGGGGTAGAAGCACTCGGTACATCTTCTGGACAACCAATGCTCAGAATTCAAAAATTGCACATAAATATTAGTCTTTCAACTTATTATTAACTTTAACTCTTTTCTCTAAAAAGAGAAAAAAACATCAATAAAAATTGAGAAAAAAACAAAACAAAATTTAAATGACAGTTATTGACACACACACGCTTGCACAGAAGGAGGGATAGGTTATTGGAAAAGGGGTGGGAGAACGCCCCTACAAACACTCACATTCGCTCTACCACAGCTCACCGTTTAGTCAAAGCAAAAATAAATTTCTTTTCTGAAAATATCATAAATATTTGGGGACATTTGCCAGAAATTTGCCCGATTTTGACCAAATAGAGAATTTGTGGTCTATAAACAAAGTGGAATTTGATAAAAAATAAGCGCCCCCAATTGTAAGAGTTGCGAGTTATTATCGAACAAAAAGGCAGCAATACCAGTCAAGATATCATCACAACCTTAGTATCCAGCATACAACAATGAATGGAGGTATTTCTGATTAACATCTTTGTATATATTGAGTGCGCGCATCAATTGAATGCATTTATTAATAAAACCATATTAAAACAAAATTCAACGTCTGATTACTTCTATTAATTATCTTTATATAAAGATTATAGTCGTCTCAAAACTTTTGCTCTTTCCTGCATCTTTCATCAAGACTATGCGTGACCTCATATTTCACATTCAAAGGCGAATAACCTGATGAGAATGAAGATGTCAACAACATTAGAGGTTGAAAGTTCCTTAAAGGACCTTAGTAAATTATCCTCACACGATTTTTTCAAACATCGTATTAAAAGGTTATTAGTGAGACTTTACTCGGAGATTTTAAAACTCATTAAATTAAGAAATAAATATGTACTTATTTAAGTATAAATAACTTAGAGAGTTGTTTGATCTCTATCCGTTAAATAAAAATAAACATGATGCATTACTTATGGAATGAAATACTAATTAATTTAATAAACTTAATTAATTAGATGACTTAGGAAAGGGTGAAATTATTTACTTTGATGAAAATCGCTTCACGTTAGAAATTGTGAAGAACTAATTAAATTATAATAGATTTGTAGCTATGCTTTTCACTTATGTTATTAAAGGTAGTGAAATAGACATTTATTCTATGAGTTTGTTGAAGTTATGAAAAACGCGTGTGGTAAACTTGAGGGGGAATAAGAAGAAAGTGTAAGTTTTGATTTGGGTTTTAGGACGACTAGAAAAAAAGTGACAAATTCTAACCTTAAAATGCATTGAGGATGTGAGGAAGAGTGTGGTACAGTTAGCAAAGGCCGTCACTATGAACACCTTGGAGAGATAGAAACGTCTTTTTGAGGCTGGCGTTATGTGAACTATTCTCAAAATTTGAAGGAAGTGGATTGGAGACGTTTCGATCTTTTACTAAATGTACTTATTTTCTCTGCCATTACACAAACGAAGTTTTAGAAGCGAGTGCAGAGAATTTTGCTTATATCGCCCATCTGGTGATTGCGACCAAAGGCATAAGTCACCGGAAGGAGTGCATAGAATACGTACTTGTATTTGAATGGCAGGAAAGAGCAAGTTGGTTTAGGATCCAAAGCATTTTGGTGGGAAAAATGGATAAAGGCATCACTGCTTGACAATTGTCACTTATGCTAGGAGAGCTTGTAGATGTATATTGTGGTGTGTGGTTGGTTGAAATCAGCGAGTGGAATGATGGAGGGGCCGGCAGCTTCTAAGGGACAATAATAGATATTAATTGGATAAGGTGGAAAGAGAAACTGTTTTCAGAGGCGAAGGATGTGCGTGGCAGAATTTATCCCTGCAATAAAGGTTAAGGGAGAGGTGCAGCTTAAGAGAATGAAAGAGTGCAAGTAGGAATTTAACTTTTCTTAAATGTTTATTGTAAAAGAGGTATAAAGTGTGAAAACTTTCGAGAAAAAATATAAAAAATCATAAAGATAAAATAATTATAATAATAAATGGGTAAAATTTCCCTAACCAAAAAGGAGGTTCACAAAACCCTCTCATCTTCCGGGATTAGGCATCTCTTAGAACCACGATCAATTATGCCTATAAAGTTTGGAGGTTAACCTATGTTTGTATTTGTGGCTGCTTTAGAGGCTAAAAGATCAAGTAAAATTAGTTCATGTCCAATATAATGGTTTGTTTCGTTATAGGTTGGAATGAATACCTTTTATTCATTTTAAAATTTGCATTAGATATTATGGATGTTTACGTGGAACTTTTCTGCAATTCAATGCAAGATGATGTCTCTATTCTCCTAACACTTTGGAGGTGTGAAACACATCATACCTCTTTGTATGGCGATAAGACTGTTGCGGTCAAGTAGAAGTGCATATTGATAAGCCATAACATTTGTAGATCCGTAGTTACGCCATTTGGCTTGGAGCTTTTGAATGTTCTCGAAGATGATTATTTTCTGAGGAACCGTGGCTGCTGCTATTACTTCTTAGAGTGTTATTTCTTCTAACATTATTTTTCAGGCGCTGAATGTGGAGATCTTTTTTCCGCAAATTAACGTTTTACTTGATTGCTTTTTCTTTTTCGAGTGTTAGTTTGTAAAATACCTTGATAACAATTATCTGTCCTTTCAATCTAAGATTTACCAAGTCAACTTGGAGTTGGTTATCCTTAAATTTTATTCAAAATCCTACATCTAATAAAATGTTTCTAAAGTCCCTCAGAAGAATTCTGACGAAGCAAAGAGGGATTTTTTAACTTAACCCCAAATTTTTAGAAAGAGAGTTAATCAACATCCCCAGAATTTTATTTGATATTTACTAAGTAATATATTAAATAGTTTGAGGATCATTATAAGATATTCATTAATAAAATGTAACTTGAGTAACAAAGCTGCTAACGAAACTCATTCTTTATTAAATTTCACAGTACCAGTCTCGGCACCTTTGCACTAGTTTTGAGTTGTGCACTTCTCGATGTTTACATCAAAAACGGGGTATTAAATCTTACACAAATGAACAATGACGAAAAAGGTTCATGTTATATCTAACTGTTCAGTAATGCTCCTAAGGATTAGAAGATTAAGAAGTTGCATCCTTGGGATAGATCGAAGTTTTGAATCGAATCAATAAGCTCGGATTCAACTACTAATCTTTTATTCTGTTCTTTGAGGTGAATATATTTTTGATGGTTCTCATTATATTGAGTGGTTGTTTGCGGCATCTCGGAGCTTCCGAAGGATAATTGCGGGCTTGTGCCATTTCAAGGTGATGTTTCCGGTGAGGTTTTGCCATCTTTTCTGAACTGAGAAATCTTAATGGCGAAGAAGGATGGCCTTGGGAACCTCGTTGGTCATCTACTTTGCTGGCAACTCGAAAGTTGATTTCGCTTATTCCATGGTGTTTGTTCGTAACTGGGAAAAGGCAATCCGGAATTTTGTCTTTGTAAACGAAACATTTTGTGCATTAAATGCCAGCTCGCAGGAAAATAGCCAGTGTTTCTACTTACATTGCAAATATCGAGTCACTTGAATCGTCGAAACAAGTTTCATGTCCGTGGGAGAGAAGTGCTAGTTATTTTGTTAAGGAGCCATGACGTGTAGAGTGAGAATTCTGTTCAATGATGAGGTTGCTTGATAAAAGCTAAAGAGAGTGCAGTTTGGTCATTGGGTCGCTAAAAGAGCGGTTGTTTATACAAACAAGCTCACAAATTATATTATTAATTAGCAATGTCAGGTTGAAATTCTCCTAGGTTGCCTCATTTGAGGTGTCTTGCTTAAATGAAAAGCTCCTTGGGGGTTGGTTGCAGCCTGGCACTTGTTGTGAGGCGATTAGATATGTATGAACCAAAGTTTATGCTCCTCTCCTGTGCGTCCAGATGCATTTGTTGCCATCAAAAAATTCCCAGAGGTCACTGGCTGCGCTAAAGGCTTTCTACATTTTGTAAAATATGAGAAGCAAATGTTTTAAATGTAAGAATTAGTAGAGTGCGTTCTATCCGACCCGTAATGATCTGGAAAGAGAGGAGGGGGGCCCCGAGTTAACCCACATCGAAATCCAATCCCAAGGAGAGGGCCACCTTAGAGCTATGTATATTCCGTATTTTAGAAGAAAGAGGCCCAACAAAACGGTATAGGAAACCCATAAAAGGCTTAGACCAAAACTTCGTTGCCACTGCCTTATGCGAGCCATGCCACAGACCCAAGATTTGTTGTGAATCTTAAACTGATCCCATAAGGAGTGGTAGGGCTGGTTTGGGTAATATTCTTATATATTTACATTATTCTCTCTTTGAGTTATTTCTGGTCTGGTGGAGAGCGGAATGGTATTCTAACGTCGATGGGTCGGGTTCAATACCAGCATGAGGAAATACAAATGTCAGCGCACGTCAGGATCCAGGCCGCGATTGATACACGCGCCGTGCTAACGCCGTGCTAGACAAACGCCAGTATACATACGTAGCCAGTCACAACTACTCTGTCTTTCTATCCCCTCTTTGCAGCAAAACACACCCATTCTTCTTACCTGTTCCAACGAATCCTGCTGATCGGTAGTTAGTTGTACCTACATTTACGTGACTTGGCATGAGTCACGTTGCCCAAAGGGATGAAAGTTCTTAATTGAGTGAAGTTTGGTGTCATAAAACATACTCGTTCGACCCCCTCAAAGGAAGGCCCAATTAAAGTTGCTTTCTGGATCATCAGAGATTGTTATGGTGATCTTTATTTTGTTTTCACTCTCTGATCAAGGGATTCAAGGAATCGTGATGATGGGTAGTTTTCAATGTTGATCCAATAGCCTCTGGCTCTTAACGAGTTTTCTTTAATGAGAGATGATGAAGAGCCATCCTACTTGATTGCTGGTTTGGATCTAAAAGACCAACTAGTAACCAACGCCTTCTCTACAAACAGAGAGAGTGGACCGGTTTATGTTACTCGCAGTATCCTGTAGGGGTGTGCCCCTTAGACAAGTGACGGTAGGCATTGCCTACTTACCTAGTATGATTTATTATTTGTTTTAAGTATCATAACTATTCTAGAAATGTTGCTTTACCTATTTCCTTATCTTTTCTGATTAATGTATGTAGATATGGGATGCTATTTTCTGTAAACAAAATTCCATCTTCCCTTGGCTGTCTGATCTATATATTTGACATGGCCTCAATGATCAAATATGAATTTGACTGAGCAAAGTGTCATAATGATTATGGCTTCGAGGGAGATCGCGTACATTCTTCTCAGGGAAGAATTTCTGCTTCCTTATCTTAAATTCGTGTCGGAAAGAAGTAAACTGATGATCGAATTTCATCAAAAACGGTTGATTGGATTTTAGTCACGAGACATGAGAAGATATTTAGTTTTTAAAATTAAGACTTTCTAACTCTCATTTAATCTAGAAAATCTTAAATCTGTTTATAGAAAGGCAATGTGCCTTATATTTCTTTAAAAACAAACTTGTATTAGATTAAGGGGAGCAATAATTGTGAGATATTATTTTCATTTAGTTAGATTCAATAAATTGAATGGTTTATTTTCCAATCAATTATTCCCGAAATCTTTTACCTTCCTGGTTTAGAAAACTTTTGATAGTCTGATTAATCTTTTCCTTGAAATGTAATCTAAGTTTTTATCGATCTCTAAAGGAAAGTGCTTGTTTACTTAGACATCCCAGAAAGTTACAAGGCTCAGGGAATCTGTCTTCTGGGACACCAGCTTAATCCTTTTTTACATCAGTTTATCCTCTGCACACTTTTTTTTTAGCCAAGAATTACCGAGCAATCAAATTCTTACCAACAAAATCAGATTTTATAAATGTCATAAAGCTTATTTGGCGTCTGTTAGTTTTACCAAAATAATATTAACAGTCAATAATGGTAGAAGAAATCCAAAATTTTAAATGAAATATATTTGGGGCTCTGGAGTAAACTTTGATCTGTCTAGCTTATATTAGTTTTTCCTTATTATCATTTATAGTGCTTAGTTGAGAGAGGTTTTTCCTATTAATAACGCCTTAGTCCCTCAGAATTTAAGAACTTAAATTAGTTGAGTTTCGTTCTCATTCCCTTGGCCTCTAATGACTGAAGTTTACGTCTTCCGGTTTAGTCTCTATAGATTTATGTATTTGACCAACTACCATTTGGGAATAGGAGTAATTTTTAAGTTATAAAATAAATTTTAGAAAGGAGAAGTGAACTAAATAATCTAAGTAATAACATGATGGAAATTCATAACTAGCTACCATTATATTTTAGGATTCAATGCAAGAATTTATATGAATCCATGCTATTGGGTCAGAATTTCCGATGCTTCCAGATACCTTATGGTGAATTTCAATTCTTTGATTGCCATACAAATAAGAACTATTGATATCTGGGTCAAATGAGCAGGACTAGATTTTTCTTCATTTAAATTCATCTTTGACTTAAATGACTACTAAGCCAGAGTCATAATATTAATATGTAGTTTCATTTTGTCATAATGATTAATTATAATTTTTAACTTAGTGTTGCCTATATATTTCATTTTTGGTTAACTCTAACTTCTATTTTGACCCTTAATGATGTATTCTAACTTGAAGAAGTCGAAAATTGTGAAAGAGTTAATAGATGTCTAATTACTCATTCGAAATCATTTTCCTGAAACGAGAAAGAATGAGAAAGACTAATTTGGCGCCAAAAATACCGCTCATTAAAGACTTTGACATTTATGTAAAAAGAAGTGCATCCGAGAAGGGCGGGGGAAGGTAAAAATGGAGACAGAGAAATATATTAAAATAGCAAGATAAAATTAAATACACTATATGATTTCATTAGGAGAGAGAGAAAAAAGGGAGAGAGAACATAAAAACTGAATAAGAACAAGACTTCATTAAACCAATGGATATAAAGCATGCGACGATGGTAAATTGTATCAAATCCAAGGCAAATAACTCTTGTTCAAAGTTTTAATATTATTCGCATAATAATAAACGAGAAACACTAATTATTGTAAAAATAATTAATACAATCCTTTCTTATTATGCTAATTTCTTTCGATGGATGAGGGACCCGTAGCCTTATGGCAAAATTGCGCCCGTGGATGAATTAATAGTCGCGGGCGACTCTATATCTCACTATGTGGATCGGTCGGTCGTGCACCGTTTGCTTTCTTTTATTATTATGGTAATAACATTTTAACTATTCTGCCGATTCTAACGAAATTTAAATATCCTTATGTTACTTTACATTCTCCCTCGAATGATATAATTGCTAAACTCTTCCCAAGATTAACCTGGGAATTATTTGGCCATAACTTTATAACTATTTTGCCGATTCTAACGAAATTAGAAACCCTCATGTAATTAAACATTCTCCTTCGAATAATATATGCAATTGTTAAGGTCATCCTAAGGTTAGCCCGGGAATTATTTTGTTTTGGCAATAAAATCATAACGTTGTCGCTGATTCTAACGAAATTTGAAATTCCTATGTCGTTTTACATTTTCTTTCGAATGATATAATTGCAACAGTCTTCCCAAGTTTAGCCGGGGAATTATTTCGAAATAACCTCATAAGTATTCAACTAATTCTAATGAAATTTAAAACACTTATGTTACTTTACATTCTCTTTCGAGTGATATAATTGAAAAGGTAATCTCAAGGTTAGTCTGGGAATTATTTTAAATTTGAAAGTCGTACGGACATAAATCAGAATGAGTGAGAGTACGCGACATATGCTGAGCAGATTTGTTAATTATCCACTAACAAAGTCCATATATTAACAGCTTGATAGCATCAATAACTTTATTGACGCATTCGCTATTTACTCATAACATTTATTCCTAAATCTTAATCTGCACTTATACATGGATGATTTTGATGATGTTTGGTTGAGGATTTTCCTCATTGGTGAGATCGTTGATGGCTGCGGAGTCCGCCATGGTTGGCACGGCCTCTTCCACAGACATCGCAGGTATGGAGTCCTTGTATTTGTCGGTGTCGTCTTGCACGGCGGGCTATGGCAGCATTGCGGATAGGGTATTGCAAGAATGGGTGAATGAGCAATGGATGGAGCGATTACTGGCACGATGACGTTTAAGGTGGAAAGTAGGTGTGCATTCCTTCAGTCCACCATCTTCACTTTCTCCTGCTGAGTCCAGTGGCAAGGAAATGATCTAGGACGACTGGAGAAGGTTTAAGTTGCATTGCTCTGCTGAAAAAAGTCCCTCCTTGGACTATCACCTAATGCACGAGCACCGTGCAAATTTGATCTCCAGGTTTACTTTGAAAGCCTTGGCCCTTCCAAGGGCTCCCACAAGGCAGTGGGGTTAACCGGGTTATACCGCCCGGCACTCGGTCGTTGGACGTACCTTCAGTTAAAGGGAGGGGGATCACGAGCAGGCAGTACGCCAACAGTTGAGAGACAGAGGCTAAGTAACCTTATCTTCTATGACTTAAGATTAAGACTTAAGGCTAGGACTTAAGTTTATATATTGCGCATGCACTCCTAAACCCCCATGAGTTCTACCTTACCCATGGGTGATGAAAATTCTTAACTAGCTATTAGTTCGTGTCATAAAATATACTTGTTCGACCCCCTCTCCCTCACAGTGAGGCCCAATTAAAATTGCCTCGGGATCACCAGATTTTGTTATGGTGATTTTTATGTTGTTTTCACTATTTGATCGGAGGATTCAAGGGATTGTGACATGGGCAGTTTTATTCTTTGATTCACTATCCCCTGCCCTGGAACGAGTCTCCTTCATTGCGAGGTGATGAAGAGTCCTGCTACCCGATTGCTGGTTGGGATATGAATCACCAACTAGTAACCGACGCCTTCGCTCCAAAGAGAGAGGACCGGTTTATGTTGCTTGCATTATCCTGTCAAGGATGTCCACCTAACCAAGAGAAGGAAGGTGTTAGCAGTTACCTATTATGATTTATTTTTAGTTTTAAGTATCTTATCTAGTCCAGAAATATTGCATTTTCCTATTTCCTCATCTTTTCTGATTAATGTATATATGGGAGGTTATATTGTGTAAACAGAATTCCATTTTCCTTTGGGTCTCCAATTTATATATTTAACATGGTCTCAATGATAAAATACGAATTGTTGTGAGCAAAGAGTTGGAAGGACTACGGCTTCCAGGAAGATCACACACATTTTCCTAAAGGAAGAACTTATGCTTCCTTCTCTTACATTCTTGGGTAATGGAAGCAAACTGATGGACCGAATTCCTTCAAGAACGTACGGTTGATTGATTTTAGTCACGAAAATGTCAGGATATTTAATTTTTGTAATGTAATTAAAACATCATTTTAACTATCTTTTAATCTAAAGAAATCTTGAATGTCTTTATTGAAAGGAAGTGTGCCTTATCTTTTTTAAAAAAGAAACCTGTATTAGATTAGAGCGTCTGATATTCGTCAGATATTATTTTAGTTTAATAAGATTTAATAAATTGAATGGTTTTCTTCTACAGTGAATTATTCCCTAAATTTTGTACTTTACTGCTATATGAAATTTAATGATAGAGTCAGATTACCCTTTTCTTAAAACGTAATCCAAGTTTTTATTGATCTCTAAAGGAAAATGCTAGTTTACTTATTTATCCAGAGGTTTACAAGCTAAGGGCAATCTGTCTTTGGTTACACCAGTTTAACCACCGCACACACTTATTTCTTAGCCAAGAAGTACCGGGCAATCAAATTCTTACTAACAAAGTCAGATTTGATAAAGGGCATAAAGCAAATTTGGCGCCTGTTACTTTTATAGATAAAATATTAACAGTTAATAATGATATACGAAATCAAATGTTTTAAATGAAAATTATTTAGGGCATTATCTATTAAACTTTTATTCGTTCAGTTTTTATCATCATTTTCATTCTTATCAATTATAGTGCTTAGTTGAGAGAAGTTTTCCCTATTAAGATCGCCTTAGTCTCTCAGAATTCAAAATCTTAAATTAGTTAATTTTCGTTCTCATTCGGTCTTCCTCTAATGACTGAGGTTTGTGTCTTTCCGTTTATTCTGGATCAAGCCTCATATGTGGCCAACTATCAATTTATGATGTAAGTTCAATTGTCAGGTTATAAAATCAAGTTTAGATAGAAGAAGTGCACTAAATAATCTAAGTGATAACATGACAGAAATTCAAGAGATGCAACAATAATATTTTAGGTTTTAATGCAAGAATTTATATATATCCATCTAAAAACTCGAAAATTATCGAAGAGTTAATAGATGTATAATTACTCTTTCGAAGTCATTTCCCCGAAACGAGAAAGAATGAGAAAGACTTGAATTTTGGGGCCCAAAATACAGCTCATTAAAGACTTTGACATTTATGGAAGAAGGGATGCATCCGGGAAGGGCGAGGAAGCAGAAAATGAAGACAGGGAAATAGATTAAAATAGCAATAGAGAATTAAATACATTATAATTTCATTCGGAGAGGAAGAAAAGGGGAAGAAAGGGGTATAAAGCATGCGACCATGACATAATTGTATGGTAAATTGTACTAAATCCAAGCCAAATAACTCTTGTTCAAAGTTTCAATATTATTCACATAATAGTAAACGAGAAATACTAATTATGGTAAAACTATTTAATACAATCCTTTAACATTATGTTAATTTATTTTGATGGGTGAGGGACCAGTAGCCCAATGGCGAAATTACGCCCGTAGATGATCTTTTAATTATCCACTAACGAAGTCCCGTTTATAAGCAGCTTAATATCATAGCGAACTTTACTGACGCCTTCGCTAATTTCACATAACATTTAGTCCTAAATCTTAATCTGCACTTATATTTCACAGGACTATTTTTTACTACATAGGTCCCCCGCACCTCCCGGGATAAAAACTTTTGTCGCAAATAAATCCAGATAAATATTGTTTGAAATTCTTTTATGTTATATGATATAGAATATCATATAATAAAGTTACAATGACTAAACGTTTCACCGCGCACGGCAAACAGATTAGGCCCACAGTTTACTAATGAACGAGCAACGTTGTTGCCGGAGGAACAGATGGAGCATCTTAGAGAAACCGAATTTTGTAATCGATCGATTTTTCGTGTCCAAAACCTTAACAAAATCTAAAGATTTCGAAAATTTTATTGTTTATTGCGTCAACGCAACTTCTTGAAGACAAAATTTTGCCGCGTTGAAATGGAAAGGATTCCCGCCATTGATTTACCGGAATGAAAATAATGACGAACGCGGTTAGTTAATTTTGCTAATGTTACATTGGAGATTGCATAATATAGTCTGACCTGAGCTAGTAATTTGTTTACTAGTAAAAGGTAAGTTATTTTTTTATTTGTTTTACGGGTTGTTTGATTAGGTATTTTTTAATAAATAAAGACGTTATTGAGCAATGGAAATTGATAAAGAGAAACTGAAATATATATGAATTTTCTGTTGAGAGGAAGTGGTAATCATTATATTTGTAAGCAACCACACAGCGGTTAATGAAATTTATAATGTTTAAATGCGTCATGAAATTAACATTTCTATAATATTTAATAATATAGTTCTAAGATAGAAAGGCGAAAGCTAATGAGTTATAAGACGTAATATTTTGCAATAAAGAGTAATATTAGTGTCAATATATTTACTGATCCTCTTGTTTCAACATGATTGACAAAAGGATACTATTGTCACTAAAGACAGGAGTAGAAGGAATTGTATGAAAAATTCAGTTAATCATTGAAGGGATTAATGATTTATTTTTAATTGTAAATTTAATGAAAAAGTTAAGTCTTTTAGTCAATTCCCATGTCAATTTGGATGCAAGAATCGATGTAACAAAAGTAACATAACATTGTGCAGCCGTTATGTTTGAATACAATATAATTGTGATGCAAAGGTATAATAACAATTTTGGTAAAGCAAAATATGCATGACTCTTGTACAATCCAATTGGCGTAATTTCTCTTGTTTTTGTTTTTTATGTATTCGTATACCATATTTTTCTCGAAAATGACGAAAGGATTTGTTTATGGATCCCTCGATTCATTAATTTCACGCTAAACGAGCACTTTTCAACTGTTAATTGTGCTATTTTGGGGAGCCTAAAACCGAACCGTTTAATATCTGCAAAGATAGTCAATCTTGGGCTGAGATAGACTATCCCCAGCAAACCTAGGTTACCTAAGCTAGCTAGATAAAATTTCAAAATAATGTTTTTGTAATTTTACATATTTCTACCTTCAAGCTTTAAAAGCTAAAACTACACCATTATAAAAAAGGGGTCATTTTTGGCTGTCACCTGTTATATGTCCACCAAACTCGTAATTGAAGTATGCTATTTGTTTTTTATGTATGTTTTTTTTTTGAGAAATTACCTCTGCTTTTATTACCTAGTAACTCATTCAATACAATAATATTGCTAAGCAATTTCCGCCTCGTTTTTAAGTCAAATATTTATGACTTATACGAAATTCACTTTTAATATATAGTTATTCTGCAAGAAAACTGTTTCAAGAGTATTGAATATCTCCCACATACTTAAATATGGATCCTTAAATGGTCAGTGTAGGGATATATGAGTTAACCGAGGATGTTAAGAAATTGTGAGTATATATATATATATATATATATATATATATATATATATATATATATATATATATATATATATATATATATCAAGGTTTTTCTCATGGCGAAGAAAACCAATGAAAGGAAAAGAAAATCCATCTGGGTTTCTCTAAGCCACTCTACCCAGTCTCCGGTAACATACAAGTAGGATAAAAATGGTAAATTTAGGACAGTTATTCCTGACCTCAGCTCAAAAGGCTTACCCTTTGACGGCGTACTTATGAACAAACAAGTCAAAAATTCAAACTGTAAATCTCGTATTATGCTCTCCCAGAGCTACAAGATGCCAAGCGCGGCTGAATTGATACCCACTTCTGTCGATTCAACAGGTGAACTAGTTTCCCTAATTTTAAAATGTCGAGGAAGAGAAATAACAGACGCCTCAAAGCTAGGACACTCTAGGGTCTCCCCTTGCTATCTTCCTCCCCCCTCCTCTTTACCCCGTGAGAGTAGGTCTAGTAAAAAACGGTTCGTCAAGAGAAAAAGAAGATTTTTTGTTTTCGTCACGACATCGAGAAGAACTTGCCGAAATCGAGTTCCCCAGCAAGTTAAGAAGGACTATCCTTTTCATGGGCAATAACAGATTGCACCAAACATAATCGGCACAGTTCGATTACCAAAGATCGTCAAGAGATCTTACCTCCAAGCATAATCGTCACAGTTCAATTACCAAAGATCGTCAAGTGATCTTACCACCAAGTACCGTCGGCACAGTTCGATTACCAAAGATCGTCAAGTGATCCTACCCTATCTGAGTTTGACACACCAAACTAGATAGATTTCTCACCCAAAAGAGAAGCTCTACAAGTGAAATTAAATCGCTAGAAAAGCATACAACCACATGTAACCCTCGTTTGAAAAAACCGTTTCAAGGTCATAAGCGTTCAATTCATCTCCTCCTGAAGCGTCGTTTGTTTTGATTCCTGATTCTCCTACGCCGACTCAAAATTCCGTGTGACGTCACTCGTCCACTCCTCGTGTGAAGTAACGCCATCTATTAAGATGCAAATAAATTGCACTCACGACGCCTCTCCGGACCAGATTCGAGTGAAGGTAATTCGTTTGGACTCTCTGGATAAAAAACCTTATTTGTTTAATCGATTCTATCGTTATGTCCCCGTGACTTTAACGTAGAGTATTTTATATATCTTAAAGACTAATTCTTTTAAAGTAAATTGTTCTCCATTACAGCAACCTGAAACCGAGTGTCGGTAAAGGGACTTAAGAACCATTTTTAAGTTGTATTTTTTTACGTGTATATACTAATTGTGTTGGAGTTGATTAATGTACAGTAAAAGTCTATTTTGGTTGAAGTGTTCAAATTATCCTTGGACAAGTTGCGTTGGCAGTATTTGGTATATTAAAGGGAGAACTCCCCTTTTATTCATTCAGTAGAATAAAGATTAAGAAAAGCGCTCTTAGAGATCGATCCTAAAGCGATCACTGGAAGTACGAACGTACAACTCATCATTATTGACCATATTAAAAATAATTAATAAACATTATAATCTCGGCTAACCCACGACAGTCAGTGATATGAATTTTAGTCAGGAAAAAAAATATTCAGGGAGGAAAATGTGAAGGTATAATCTTATGGGCCCGAACTGAGGCGCCTGAAGTATGAAGGACTGCAGCGAGAAAGACAAGTAAAATCATATACACCAACACATAATCAACCAAATATTATGCTTACACACATAGGTGAGGAATAACTTGGAAGGCTCGGATCTTTTCCATTTGGCGACAGTTAGATTTTGAAACTAAATTGTCCCCACTAATACATTTCGTGTGATAAACACGAAAATTACATTCATTTTAGTGAGAAACGAAAGGAAATGTCGAGTAAGAAAAATAAAAAAGTACTTTAAATTCGCACAAGTGCGATTCCTCCAACTCAGAGTGTTCTTCTACAATGTATTTTCTTTCTGCGTTTCATAATATCGGACGTACTTTTCTTTTCCCATACCAGTGCCTATTGGCATTAACGTTTTAATCGGCAGAGTTTCCTAAATCATTCACTTTTTTATGCAAATAACTAGATGTTCTAGGTTCTGGTAGACTTTCGACTTGTCTTTAATAATAGTAGTGTCTCGGTGGATGTTTTTCTTTAATGCAAAACAGCAGAGTTTATTTTCATCTTTTCTATGGACAACAAACAAGACTACTTCTTTTGTCTCATAAAGTAAGATAACATTCATGGACAAAAGCCCCAAGGGCAGTAGCGGATCTGCAGCACCGCCTATTTCCACTCGATATTATCGATAACATTTAATATAATGAGTCCTTTTTCTTTAATTCGTTCTTTATACTTGTATATTATATAATCCTTAAGCTTAATGTCAGTAGCCATCCCCTAGTTTATGAAAAAATACAAAAATCCTTGTAAAGAACTGGGCGGTTCACAGCTCCAGCGAAGTGGTGTTTGGCTGTTGTGCGCATGATCACATGTACGAGATAGGAAGCTGCACGCTAGGGTGAGAGAGCACTGTGGCTTACGCAGTGCTCACCCTGGTGTACTGGTGGAAGTTAGTGTTTCATTTTGTCTCCGCGTGTGATGTGCTTAAAAACGTGTTTATATTCTTGAATGTAAAAAAGTGTAGAATTTAACTCTTTTTTTTCAGTTGTTTTATTAACTAATTGATTAATTAATTGAGCTGGTGAAATTTATATTAGAAAATAATCTAGATGATGTTCTTAGTGATATTACGAAACTGATAAAAATCATCTTGACAATTCCTATAACTACAGGAGAGATAGAGCGCTGCATTTCAACAATGAAAACAATAAAAACTTTTCTAAGCAGGACTATGAATTTTGAAAGAGTAAATGCACTTGCAGTGCTTTCAATGGAGAAAAGATTCCTCAGTAGTCATCCGGAGATTAAGAGAAAATGATTATAATCTTTTCGCACAAATTAAGCGCAAGAAGAGTGGATTTCGTTTTTAAATCAATGGATAAAGATGGAACTGTAACAATTTAAGCTATTACTAACTAAAAAATGTTCGATTTTGTTTTATTTCTGAATTAAAATTTTCTTTTTATATGTTTACATCCTTTCAAACAATATTAAAACAATGATAAAATAATTCTGATGCAGTACCCCCACTAATTTGATCTCCGAGCCGCCACTGCCCAAGATTCTATTAAAGGACCCATTATTCAATTCCCACCCCAAAATCTCTATGCCTTGAGATTATCACCTTTCAAGCCAATAGATTCGCCGAATTTTGGTTTGTTCTGGAAGCATTTGCTCTCTACCTTTCCTTCCCTTCCTATAGTAAGTGTCATCTATTTATACAGTTACTCACGGCCCACCGATAACTGTAGGGGTAAACGAGTAAAGACGCAGTGCATATATCAAACAGACTTTTCAAAAATGATTGAGATCAAATGCTGCATCTCTTTATCCAAGTACTTCATACTTCTTTATTCCTCTGACCAGGAGTAGATTAATATTATAGTAGTTCTTGGAGAAATCGTATTTTCCTCTAGACACGTGTTTTTCTTTCACATTTACTCACAATTCCTAAAGAAGTTTCACGACCTCATATTCTGAAATAATATGCGCAGAAATCTACTGTAAATTATAATCAACGTCCATGATTTAGTTTTATTTCCAGAAATCTTTATGAATCGTGCCAAATGAATAAAACATATCGATTTGCCATAACTGTTCGAACGATTTTGAGAATAATTATATTTATATAGGCACCGAATTAATGCTCAGAAAATATATAATATGATATAAATTATAATAAAACATTATCATTATATTATTACCAAAATATTTTAAATTTCGCCGTGGTTTGTGTATAAAAGTCGTCCGCACCTTAAACTATTCCGCAATTTATCGATCAATTTGTTCTACATTTTGTCTCATTTATCTCGAAAATGAATGTTATATATGTCTTTAGGACACGAGAAGGTATTGTGGTGAAAATTGGCTTAGCCAATCATCTTTCAAGGACAAAGTGCCTGCAGGAAGTTGAATTAGCTTTTGGTTTTCTAATCGAAGCCAGAAGCACAAAAAGATGGAAATTAAATTGCAAGAAGAGAGAGCTTTGCCATAAATTATGGCTACTGTAAAATCTTGATAACATGGCAAACTTCTCCCATCCCTAAAGTTTTGGCAACAAAACTGCAAAGAAACTTTAGAGAACGAGGGCATAGAATCGATTCTGGGACTGTAAAGGAAAACTTGAAGTAAAAGATCCACCTACAATCCACAAGTTGGTGCATAATTATTTTAGGTAAATAACCAGGAGAGGGCTTTTGGATGGCTTTACTTTCCAAACGAAACTGGTATCTCATTGCCATAGTGTTTGAAGGGCAGTGGATGGGAGAGTTTGATTTAGTTAGTCTTATGCATTTAAGTTGCCCGTAACGAAACTGCA
This sequence comes from Ceratothoa steindachneri, assembly GCA_963969495.1. Taxonomy (NCBI): domain Eukaryota; kingdom Metazoa; phylum Arthropoda; class Malacostraca; order Isopoda; family Cymothoidae; genus Ceratothoa; species Ceratothoa steindachneri. The sequence goes on from OZ018337.1 coordinate 75,633,015, forward strand.
AAGAAGCTTTAGAGAACGAGGGCATAGAGTCGATTCTGGGACTGTAAAAGAAAACTTGAAGTAAAAGATCCACCTACAATCCGCAAGTTGGACTATAAAGATTTTAGGTAAATAACCAGGCGAGTGCTTTTGTATGGCGTTACTTTCCAAACGAAAATGGCATCTTATTGTCGTAGCGTTTAGAGGGAAGTGGATGGGAGTGTTTAATGGTCTTATGCATTTAAGTTGTCTTTATCCTTGACCACACTCCCTCGCAGTCTTTATCAGCCTTTTCCTTAACCTTGACCACTATCCCTCTTTGTCGTTATTAGCCTTTTCCTTAACCTTGACCACTATTCTACTTAGTCTTTATTAGCCTTGTTACGTATATGGCCTTTCTCCTATTTTTTATCTCTTTCGTGGTCATAAATCAGTAAGCTAAACCACTTTAGTTATTTTTAATAAAAAATTACATGAAGAAAGATAAAATAATTTTAGCTAAATTCTATTTTAATTGAATTTAATATCAAAGCAAATATTTCCGGCTCATTTACTCAATTCTTGTCAGGTGTACTCACATCTCATATTACCCCCATAAATCTGGGACTCCGAAATATTACTTTCATTAAGCTCGATAATAAAACGGGCCTAGCTTTGTAACAATACCGGTAGGCTTGAAAGAGAAAAATTCCCTTAGATATAATCATCTACATTTAGAGAATCATTTCGTCACGGATTAAAATCATCTATATTTTAACCAGCACTTGCAGACATATTTGAGAGGAACATTTCATCACTAGTAAAACCTTAGACGTTTGAACGAGTAGTGGTAGGCCATAATAAGAGGAACATTTCAACATTGTGAAAATCTTACACGTTTGGGCAAGTAATTATAGGCCTGTCATAGAGGCAATTTTTGATCACTGCGCAAAATCTTAGAGGTTTGGAACAGTACTGGTATGCCTATGAGAGAGGAATATTTAATAACTTGGAAAATATGTGACCAGTGTAGAAGTCTTTTTATAGAGTAGCATTTCATCAGTGGGTACAATTAATGTTTGGAGCAGTACTGGAAAACCGGTTAAAGAGGAGAATTTCAGCACTGCGTAAAATAATCTGCGGTGGGACCAGTACTGTTAAGCCTATCAGACAACATTTTATCATTGGGTAAAATCTTATACGTTTGTACAAAGACTAGTAAGACTATCAGAGAGAGTGGTAGGCCTACCAGAGAGAAACATTTCTTTAAGGGGTCAAATATTCTACGTTTGAACTATTACTGGTTGGCCTGTCAGAACGATACAGTATATAAATGGGTCAAATCTTAGACCTTTGGAGCAGTACTAGCTGGGCTGTCTGAGAGAAACATTTGAACAATGAATAAAATCTTCTTCGGTTGAACCAGATGATTTATGCCTGTCATAGAGGAAAATATTAACCTCCATTAAAAGAAAATATCAAAAACGAAATTAAAATGCCATTAGTCGTGTGAAATTAGAGAAATTCCTATAGAAATACGCTCTGATGTGACGTCATGACCTTAAAAATTCAAAGAAATAGACCAAATTTGGCGAAACAAAGATGAACTTAACTGATTTGGGGGAAACCTAAAAAAATCTACCTAACATAGCTAAAAATATCGAAGCCCGCATCGAAAACACAATTAAAATAGCTTCATTCGTGTGAAATTAGAGCAATTCAATAGGCTAGGAAGTCACGACATAGGCTATGTCGTCACTTCCTAGCGGTCGAAACTGTAAGAACTAAGCCTGAAGTGGTCAAAAATTGAAGAACTAGACCGGCCTAGCTCCCACTATCGAAACCCGCATCAAAAAACTAATTAAAATATATTTAATCGAGTGAAATTCGTGATATTCTTATAGAAATAGGCTAAAATGTGACGCCATAACATTGAAACGTGAGAGGAATAGAACACAATTGGACAAAAGTACAATAAATAAACCTAAACTAGCTATAAATATCGAAGCCCGCAACGAAAACACAATTAAAATAGCTTTAATCATGTGCACCTTGAGAAATTTCTATATAAATAGGCTGAAGGAAAAAACGAGTCGGCGGCAATATTGGTTTGGGTTCATTTGATCTCTTTGAGCATTTAAGCGTCCCCGCCTCTGGCTTTGGGCGGTTAAAGCGAGAGCAGGGATTTGTAGGGTAATGTTCGAAATGATTTTGAAATGACTATGAGCGAATATTGTTATTTTATAAGGTTAGTTCATATATTTTTCTTAGTCACGTTGGTGGTTTTTATATTTATTTGGGTATTATTTAATCGTTTGCCCACTGGGTTTGGGATGTTAAAATATTTTCAGGGATTTGTAGATTAAAGTTCAAAACTATTTGGCAATCGCTATGAGCCACCATTAATTTATTAGAGGTTCTTTCCTTTTTTTGCTTAGTCATGTTTGCGGTAGTTGTATTTAGCTGGCTACTTAATCGTTTTCCACCTGGGTTTGAGCTAGTAAAATAAATCCAAGGATTAGAAAACTAATGGAGAAAATTATTTGGACACCGCTATGAGCGGCTCTATTATTTATTTTTTGTAGAGGTTATTTCCTATTAGTCACGTTTGTTTACATATCGATGGGCGCCCTTTTTTTCGTTCGTGACGCATTTTTGGGCTATTTCTCCATGGTTTTTGCTAATGAATTAGATGCAGGGATGTTTCAGGTGATTTATTTGAGTGATATTCCATACCTCTGAGCGGCTATTTAAAAAAAAGAGAAGCTTTTACAGAAATCAGTAGCTAGAAGAATTTTATAGCTTGCCCTTTTCCAGCCCAGATTTTTTCTTGTGGTTCCGTTTTCTTTGAAGGCTCTGATGTGACGTCAGGACCTTAAAACATGGCAGAAATATAGACTTTGGCCTAACGTAGGAGGACTTTGGCAATTATATCATTCGAAAGAGAATATAAAACAACATAAGTATTTCAAATTTCGTTAGAATCGGCCAAATAGTTACAATGTTATTACAAAAAACCCAAAATAGCAAAACGGGAACCGAGCGACCTTCTGACATAGTGAGATGTAGAGTCGCTCGCGACTAAAAATATCAGGCATTTGGAATTGTACAGGTGTGCCTGTAATAGGTGAACATTTTATGACTTAAAATCCTTGAAATTTGGTTATTACCTGGTAGGCATATAAAAGGCGATCATTAATCGCTAGGTAAAAAATCTTAAAACTTTGGATTAGTATATTTTGGCTTGTCGTAGAGGAATATTAGATCACTGGAAAAAATCTTAATATTTGGACTAGAAGTAGTAGGCCTGTCATTTAGGAAAAGTCGATCAACGGAAAAAATCTTAAACAGTTGCACCAGTAATATTAAGAAAGTCAGAGAGGACCATTTCGTCACTAATTTCATAAACATTGAACTAGTAATTTTATGCCTGATAGAGAGGAAATTGTCATAATTCAGTAATCATCATCATCATCATCATCATCATGACTAACTATAATTTAAGGGGATTTTTTTGAGTATTTGAATAATAATTCATCTTACTTTGGTTATGACAATTTTTTTTATCAAAGTTATTTCTAATAATTCTTTTATAATATCAAAAACAAAATGGTGAAGTCCCAAAATAAATATAAGTATCGAAATTTTGTCATTTATTTTTAAAACCCCAAAGAATTACAAATGGTGAAGTTCCGAAAATTTATTTTTAAATATCTTCTCTATAACTATATTTTGAAAAGGGAAGAAATTTAGTTTAGAGTTCCTTTTTAAAATTATTACAATTGGCGAAGTTCAGAAAATTTATAAAAATTTAACCATTGCTGCTTTTTTTTAGATTTTAAATTTTAATCTTAGTAGCGAAGCGCAAGCCCCTCCGTAGGGGAGGGTGGCGAAGCCATTGCCTGGTGTCTTATACTTTTGTTCTAAACATTGTAGGCCTTTCAGTGAGGAATATTTCTTGACTAGTGAAAATTAAAGACATTCGAGCAGGTACTCATAGGCCTGGTTACCTATCCATTTATTAACTGGTTAAAATCTCAGATATTTGGATCAGTACTGGTAGACTTCTCAGAGATGAATATTTCATCACTGAATAAAATATTAGACATTTGGAAAAGTACTGTTAGACCTGTTATAAAGTAATATTTCATGAGCTTGTTCAAATCATAGACATTTCATCCGGTACAGGTAGGCCTGTAGGAGACGCGCATTCATCACTGGGTAAAATCCTAAATGTTCAGACCACTATTCGTCTGTCTATCAGAGAGGAGCATTTAATGACTGGGTAAAATCTTAGTTTTTAGTACCCGTACTTATAGGCATGTCATAGAGGAACATTACTCGAGAAATCTTAAAACTTTAGATCAGTACTGTTAGGCTTGTGCTAGAGGAATAAAAGGTCACGGTAAAAAATCTTAGGTGTTTAGACCAGTAATGGTAGGTCTGTCATCGTGGAACATTTTGTCAATGAGCACAATATCAGACGTTTGGACCAGTTCTTGTAGGCCTCATTTGAGGAATATTGCATCGTTGGTTATAATCATACACGTTATGACAGGTACTGGTAGGCCTGTCAGTAAGGAACATTTCATCAGTTAGTAAAATCTTAGACGTTTGGACCATTGTTAGTAGGCCTTACAGAGAGGAACATTGCATCAATAATTAGAATCCTACACTTTTAGACTAGTACTAATAGGCCTAGGAGGCAAAACATTTCATCACTGGAAAACATATCAGACTTCAGCACAGTAGTGGTAAGCCCGTAATAGATAAACATTTTATCAGATAAAATCCTTCAACTTTAGTTCAATAGTGCTAGGCCCTTTTGAAAGGAGAACAATTATCCCTGGTTAAAATCTTTGATGTTTGAACCAGTACTGGTAGGGCTGTAATGAATTAACATTCCATTCGTTGGAAAAATATTACAAATTTGGATCCGTATATTTTGGCCTGTCCTAGACAAACATTATAACAACTATAAGAATCTTTGCTGTTTGGACCAGGCGTGGATAACCTGTCATTGAGGAAAACTTCATCATCGGAAAAATTCTTAAGCGTTTGAACCAGTAATTTAGGTAAGTTAAAGATGGCCATTTCGTCACTAGGAAATTTCATAGAGAGTTGAGCCAGTAAATGTAGCCATGTTAGAGAGGTAATTTTGATCAGTTTGATCGTAGTTATTTTTACAAGTACTGGCACGGCTTTTACAGAATAAAACATTTGTTCATTTGGTAACATCTTCGAATTTTTGACCAAATGTGGTATGAATGTCCGAGAGGAGCATTTTTTCGTGGTTAAATTCATAGACATTTGACGCAGTTCTGGTAGGCCTGTTTTACAGGAACATTTCTTCACTGGCATATAAGAACAGTCCTTCACTAAGTAAAATCTAAGAAAAATCTTTGGAAAAGTATTGGTAGGCCTGTCATGAATGACCATTTCATGATCTGGTTAAAATCTTAGAAGTTTCGACCCTCACCTCCATTTTACCTTACACACTCCTCTCCCTCTTCCTCTATAATCTCATCTACTTATCCCTACCCCATCCCCTCACCTCTCCCCATTCCTTCTCCCCCCTCCCTAATCGTCCATATTTTCCGTAACAATTTTACCCCTCCTAGTCCTCCTCAATAATTAAAGATACTTTTATGCCACAATATAAGAATTTCAATCAATGGTCATCTCGATTTAATTAGGGCATGACTTTTTATCCCGGGCAATGCCCCAAGGATGGGTATCTCTGCTAGTATTTTATTGAAGGCGACTGCTAACTTATTGTTAATCGCCTTCTTTTCGAGTGTCTCGATTTCTATAATATTTGGTCTTGGCTTAACCCATCGATTAGTTCCTCCAAATTCATTAGAAAGTCGTGACGCACGAGGGCAGAAAACTGGTTTATTAAGCAAAACGAAATTCTTTATTGGCCTGACGCGTTTCTATATATATATACAAAACTTCATTTTCAAAGGCTAAATAGTTGAGTTTTAACATTTAAACGACCATATTTATAAGATATGGAATTAATGTAAGCACCTTAAGGGGTGATGGCGAGCGCGGTGAAGCGCAAGCTCCAAGCGTAGGGGAGGGGGCGAAGCCATGGCATATATATAAATATATATAAGCGAATTTAATAATTTTAACATTTCCCCTGACCTTTTTAAAATTGATGCTGTTATGAAGAAACTGATTCTTAAAGAATTTTTTTCCTAATTTTGGGGACAATTTTCATTTTTATGGGAACCCGATTTGTCAATTTAATTATTGCATTGGTTTTGTATAAGCATTATTTTATTTCTCTTTCTCTCTCCTTGTCCCTCTCCCCTTCGTATCAATTTACTTCTCATGTCTCTCCTAATCTCCCTCTTTAGACTATCGCTTTATCCTTTAATCGTATTAACCCTTTTGGCTCTGTTCTTGACTCTTTCTTGCCTCTCAGTTTGACCTTGTTACCTGTTATAGCTAAATTTTTATCTTAATCTATCTATCCCTCTCCTACTTCCTCATTGGTGATTTCTTGTCTTAGAGGCGGTCCTTTATCTTTTACTAGCTTATATATATACCCTTATTATATTATTTTCTCTTGTAGTTATCCTCGAGAATGAGCTGAATGAAGTTTAAAAGTACTCGGAAGCACCTTTATGGACCAAACCGCGATCTGTACATTCAAACTGGCGGCGTTGCAATGGGTTCTCCCATTGGAACAGTGGAAGAACGAGTTTTTTTTTCAGGTTAACAAAACCTCATATTTACTGCAGATATATAGACGACATATATATAATATAGAAACAAAAGATGAAATACAGGTACTACTGGAAACATTCAAAATCTGCTTTTCTCTTAACTATACAATCGAAAAAGAGCCAAAATAACCAACTCCCATTTGTAGAGTTTACGTTAAAAATACAAATCCAGGTCTGTGCATGAATGCAAAAAGCGAATGTCCCCAACCTTACAAAAAAAGCGTAATAAATTCATACATCCACCGTGCGTTCACCCATTGCTCAACTCGAGCGTGCTACACAATACTCGTAAACAACGGTTTCACAAATGGAGACATACACGCCGCTATTCGCCCAAAAATGGAAAGATAGTATATGTCACCTAAAAACAGTACCATTCAACAAGCAGAATTAACATCATTAAACTCTACTACAAGACCATCATGAGCACAGCCTACAAAACATTCGAACGACTTATAAAGGAAATCATAAAAGGAGGAGTTAAAGCAACACAAAATGAGAATATTGCATCCCCATAATTTACTACAATAACCTACGCACCTCTAATCTCATAATGAGAAACAACCCAGGACCTCACCTAACAACCAAGCAGAGCAGTCACCTGATATATGAATACACTTGTAAAATGGGAGGCTGTGAACTCCAACCTCATTCACATATCGGAATGACCGAAACAAAGCTAACACGAAGAATGACTGATCACTTAAGCAACAGTGCTACGAGCACACACACATACGTTGGGAAAACTTTGAGAACAACTGCACCGCAAATCACTTGAAGAGAACATCGAAATCTTAGCACACGCTCCAAACTGACGACAGTCGCTTATATTAGAGGCCATATACATAAAGGAAGAACAGCCGAAATTAAATATTCAAACAAAGGCACAATTCATCTTGCCTTCCTCTCGTCCACTTGGCCCTAATGAAAAAAATCCCTTCCCATCTTAACCTTTGGAGCGTAATAGAGTCGCAACCATTTGCAGGTACCTTCACGTGTTTACAGAAATTCCATTTCCTCTAAATATGTCCTTATAAATATAAAACAACTAATCAACTGTTAAGCTTCTAAAAATGATAGGCATAGGGGAAAGGGAGGTGGGGGGAAAGGGAGAGTGGGGGATAAAGGGGGAGAGGGGGAGGGCCTAGGGAGAGGTAACGTGGGGAATATGTGGGGGGTGAGGAGTGGGGAGATGGATAGGGTAGGGAGAGAAATGACGTGATAAAGAGAGGGGAGGGAGCGGGGAGATTGAAGGGGAGAAGTAACGTGAGGGAGAGTTAGGAAAAGAGGTAAGGGGGGATGTTTTAAGGAGAGGGAGGAGATAGACAGAGTGGTGTAAGGAGGGGGGAGAGGAGGAGACATATGGGGGAGAGAGAAGGGGGTAAAGTCCACTTAAAAAAAAAAATATTTAAATAATCACGTAATTAAAATACATATATTTTATATATATATATATATTAGTGTAAAGGGTTAGCAGACTTTCTTGTATGTAGATATTTTTAAAGACGATAGTATATTTCGCCTTTATTAATTTTCTTTTGAAACTTTCCATTTTTTTATTATCTTTTTAGTTAATTTGTAGATGGTAAACAACTTCTCCTACGTTAATATCTTTTTTTAAATGAAATGTGTTTGGTAAAATCCAAACTAGACTTTAATTGCTGAGCTTTTGATCTATGTGATCATCTTCAGTTTCTTTCTCCTTCATCAGTGAAGAATGATGGAGTCAGAATGAAAATGGGAATGAAATTAAAACGGATTTTAGGAGATATTTATTCCTCCTCGTTTGAACTTTATGTCAAGGGAACGGGACACTTCAGTGTGAGCGGAATTTTAAAACAACTTTAATGTTCGATTCCAGCCCGTAGCCTGGATGTTGATAGCTGGCATTTATTCTTTAATTAACATGGCTTGTAAGGTGTTCAGTCTGGCTTTATTTCCCTCGTTTCTTTCTTTTGATCGTGGTGTTATTAAGAGCTAAGCAAATATTTGGAAAAATTTCCAATGACATTTTTCATCTACACGACCAAATAAACATAAAAAAGTTATAGTTACATATAGAAACTTGTAAAGCAGCAAAAGAACAATCATTTAGGAAGAAGCTTGTCGAGGAATAGGCCGAGGGGTGGTTGGAGTTCTCCCCGACTCTTATATATATATATATATATATATATATATATATATATATATATATATATATATATATATCAATATATATATATATATAGATATATATATCCTATTATCCCGAATGCGGAGGAGTCGTCGTACCTCTCCTTATACTTCGTTCGGCCCGTGCCTGAATCACTTTATTGACTCAGAGTGCTTAGAGGTTGGCTACGGAGGGATTCGAATGAACTTTGCCAGCAAGCGACCCAAAGGAAATTAGATACACAACAATATGAAAATAAAGATTTAATGAACATTAAACGAGAAAATATATATATATATATATATATATATATATATATATATATATATATATATATATATAATTTAGGTACTTTGAGAGATAAATTAATAAGTGAATCTCGGATATCTCACTTGGCTTGTAAATAACTATTCACTATGTAAATCCCTATACACTTGTAATGTTGTTAAGCTTCGCGGTGAAGTTGGGGAATGTGAAAGGAAAGGGTTACCTTGAAGCTTGATGTTCGGTTGGCGCTTGTGAGGGAAGATGGTGAGATAAGAGGTGGAGACGATGAGGTATGTTCTCCAGGGTCCGAACTGATCTCACAATTCCGTCACCATTCTGCTGGAAGAAGGCGGTGACGGGAGCTTTTTGTTAAAGAGGGCTCCACGCTCGTGAACTCCCAGGAATCTTGGGTGCCTCTGTGAATGGGAGGCGGAGGGGGGATGGGCGAAGTGACCTATCGATGCGTAGGGTCACGGAGAAAAGCCGAAATGTAGTTTTCTCGCTTAGGGAACCATAGTGAGGCTGTTTGTAACTTCGGCTCTAACACGTGAGTACGAGCCTGGTTCCGCACTAACTTGCAGACTAACGGGGTAAGGAGCCTCCCTAACTGGGACCGATCTCCTCTCTGAAGACTTGATGCTTCGTCAAATTACCACTACACTGAGATAGATGGCAATTCCTGTCCTGCCAGACACTGTGCAAGCTCCACTGCTGAGGGTTAAAAGAATTCATCTTTTATACTCGAAACTCGGGAGAGGTTCACATGGCACTGGAAGTAAATTTAATATCAAGCTCCCTTCTTCAGGTAAGAGCGACTTGATTATCTCCGCCATTTCGTCCTTTGCAAACTTCCGGGAACCACCGGAAGCCAATATGGGCTCCCATCTATCAATAACCAGCCGAGGAAGGAACGCGGTGGTTAGCTAAAATGGTCGGCGGTTTCTTCCGGCGGGAGACCATCCGATGTCGGGCCGGAAGGGGAAGGTTTGTTAACCGGCCTGCCCGGAAGGGAGGTGGGGGGAAATGTGGGTGCATTATGCTATTCTCTTACAAAGCTCCAATATACATTTAAATAATAGAAGTATAATAAAAAAGAAAATAGGAGTGGCCTGAAAGCTCAAACTAAGTTAGGAAAAGACAAAAAAAGGCAAATATAACCTATTTAAATTTTTCTAATTCTCATATTCAATCCTATCTTATACTAATAATCACTATCTATCTTCTTATGTTAGCTGCAAAATTCCTTGTTATTTTATTTGACATTTGCCACCGTAATTTTAGCTTCACCTTCACTCACAGCAGTGCATACTGACCATTATTAATGAATGAAACTTAATACAAATTAGAACATTCCTAGTGTATTTTTTAAGACACCATTGCGAGTTTACACAAAAAAATGATCCCAAGTACTTTTCACTTATATTCCTTTATATTTTGGTTCCCCTCTCGTGGAACACCCGATGAAGCACCCATGTGTAAGCTGAAATTATCCCTCCATTTCAAACCCTAATTATTGACGCTCCATATAGTTGGCTGTCACTCGCGTTTGAGGATGACGTCCTCTAACTGGCCATCGAACCTGTAGGTTCTCAGGTGGCTGAGGAAGCCCAGTTGTGACCGGCAATTTTTCTCGTACGTCCTGCATATGGGGCAGGGATTAAATCATTGCCGCAGCGCTGGGTTAGCAGATTTCATATACCTACGCTCTCGTCGCTGCTTTTCGTTGTCACGTCGGGTGATTTTGAACCTCTCCACTGCACGCTGGGCTGCACGTTGCCAACCAGGGCGATTTCCACGGAAGTCTCCCATGAGTTGACGTTAATGTTGCCTTTCTTCATGTGTGACTTGAATGTATCCTCCATCGCTTTTTCTTTCCTCCTCTCGCGCAGGCGCCACTTTGAAGTTCGGAGAACAAGACCCGCCGAGGTAGTCTTGTCTCTGTTATTCGAACGCAGGGCCACGCCCACTAAGTTGTTTAATTAGAAGGGCATCGATGCTATTAGAATCTGCCTCTTCTAGAACGATGATGTTTATTGTTCGTTTCTCCCAGGAAATGTGTAGGATTCTTCGGAGAGCACTTTGGTGAAAATGTCTTTGTTCTCAGGCCGTGATTGTAAAAGATCATTTACATTAGTTTCGGCAAGGCTACTCTAGTGTTGTGGATGCAATGTTCTACTGCCTTGTCAATGTTTGCCTTTGATGAGAGGAGACTCCAAAGTACTGAAAGTGTTCCACATATTTAAGTTGTTCTACTTCCACGGTAAATGGAAGAGAGACCAAACTTTCTGTAAGCCTTGTTAAATTCACTCACGGATACATGCCTCTCGTTGACAGAGTGTGCGATGATTGTGCAGTCGTCGGTATACTGGAGTTTAGATACGCCTAGTTCTCTTACCATTGTTCTAGCCTTCAGGCACTGCAGTTTGAATAGTCCTCCATCCAATCAGTAACATAGCTCTACCGAAAGTAGTAGGTCTCTTTTAGCTATTTGGATGGCCAGAGCCACATGTATGTTAAACAAGCCTAGTGTGATCACACAGCCCTACTTAACACCTGTCTTCATTTTAAAATGTTCAGTCTGACTGCCATTGTATGTTACTGACGCTGCCATGGAGGAGTCTCAAGATACTAACGTATTTCGATGGAAACCCATATTTCTGGAGGATTTTCTATAGACCCTCACGGTTTTGTGAATCAAATGTTATTGTAAGGTCTATAAAGGTTATAAATAGGTCAGTGTCTTGATTACGACATTTTTCCTTGACCTGACGGGAGTGATTATCAAGTCCGTTCTTCCACGCCCTGCCATAAGCCCATATTGTGACTCAAGGAGGTGTTCTTCTGCAAATGGGAATAAACATTATGCTAAGAAGCGCACCAGCACCTTCCCAGCAGTCGACAGAAGTGAGATACCGTGGTAGTTTCCACATACCGATCTGTCCCTTTCTTAAAGTTGGTGACAAAGGAAGCTTCTCTAAGGTTGATTGGCATTTGTTCATTCACCCAGATCTAATGATAAGTTGATGGAGCCTCTAATTAATAGTGAACTACCGTGCTTGAATACCTCGGCTGATATGCCATCAGGACCACGAGCTTTGTTTAATTTGATGGTCTGAATAGTGGTTGGCAACTCCACGCGCGTAGGTATTCTTCAGAGTTCATCTCACATGTTTAGGGGATGTTTGCATAAATGGTGTTATCTATATTGGCATCACTATTAAGAAGTTGCTCAACGTGCTCTTTTCAGCGTCTCTCCCTATCTGTTGATCTTATCGGGGCCCGGTTTTGCTGTATTGTTCCATAGATTGTCTTTGTCGGGTTGTAAAACTGCGCCTGTCATTTTTGATAGCGAAGCCATGAATTTCGCGAGATTTTTCCTCACATCAATTGCTCTTCATCACTCAGATCTTGTGATGAGCATCAGACTTAAGCTGTTAGTATCTCTGCTGCTTCTGCTGATCGCGTTTATCATTTTGCCACGCAGTAAAGCATTCAGCTTCTGGTCAAGAATATTGGTTAGTTCAGCATCGTTTTGATGAAACCAGTATTGATATTTCCCTTTTGAGAAGCCAATCGTTTATGTGACAGTTTATTGAACAGAGTTCTTGGAGTTTCTCCATGCATTCTTTACATTTTGTGGGTCGGATCATTGTAGGAGAGAGGTGGTGAGTAATCTATGGAAAGCATTTCGGCTCTCCGGATCTTTGATATCCATAATGTTAGTACTCTTGTTGGCAGTCTTGATGCCTCTTCTCTTTATGCACGGTAGTGAGAGCCTCATTATTGATCGAAGAAGCCTGTGGACTGTCCAGGACTTTTCTGTGATGATCATGGCATGAGTGATGTTGACATCACATTGATCTCGTTCTCTGGCGATGATGTAGTCTAGCAGGTGCTAGTGCTTAGATCGAGGGTGCTGCCAGGTTATCTTTTGGCTGTCTCTTTGCTGGAATAAAGTATTTATGATAACCAAGCTGTGCTATGTGCATTTGGTTAAGAGCAGCAGTCCATTTGCGTTTGAGTTCCCAACGCCGTCTCTTCAGATCGTGCGTTGTTAGACTCCATATTCCTTCCCGACCCTGGTTTTAAAATCCCCAAGCAGAATCAGCTTTGTCATCCCTCGGGCTTCTTGTTAGGATACGATGAATGTCACCATAGAAAGTCTCTTAAACTTCAGCGTTTGCGTCTAAGTTCTGAACATATGCACTGATGATGTTAGCATGGCGATTTTTTGAGAGGTTTAGTCGGAGATGCAAACGAACGCCCTTAAAAATCAACCCTAATTTCAGGCGCAAAAATATCGCTAAATTCCGACATTCCACAATTCCCCGTCGGTCAATTTCAGAAACCAATTCAACGCTACCAAACTCCTCATCTATCACTCGGGTGGAATTTGATACCCATTTATTGCAAATTATGCCAATCACTATGGAAAGGGAGCTATGAATTATGAAAACATTGTTCTATATTTAATAATCCCCAAGTGTTTTTGGTAAAGAAGTTTATGCTGCAGCCTTTGATCAATCTTCTTCACAATTCCATTTTGTTCTCTTTCTCCCTCGCAGAATACTTTCTACACAGAGTGAAAATAACATCGATCGTTCTCCTACTGCCCTTTCGCCACCCTTTGAATAAACGAATATTGCAGGTTAGATATCGTGAATCTCAAAATCAGGTGTGTATATACATATCTGGTTGTATTTTGTATATTTTTTCATTATTTATACTGGAGTACATCCTCAGGCATTGAATTGCTTATTTTAGTTTGTGGTTGTCTGTCCGTGGTTCGATTTCTTATTGATACGAGAAAAAATCTTGTCTGAACTATTTAGATGAGAGCTAATTTATTAGTGAACTCGTATATACCACTTTAGAGTGGTGAACTTTTCTTCCTATTTTTACCTGTAGAGCTCATAATGGAGATCTCTTCCGATAACTTCCCGCAAATTTATTATGGCCTGAGAAAAGAAAATCTCTTTTAAAATTCGGAAGTTCTTTGTGAACGAGAGTGAATTTAAATTGGTATCGGACGCAGGATTCTACTTCACTCGCCTCGGGCAACAATACGGCGAGGCTGCGAATACATACGAGACTTTTTCTTTATGCAAGGTGTGGCGCAATACATGATTAGAAAACCCCTTACATGCACGAATTGAAAAACCACATCCGTGCACGAATAGAAGACCACTACTGCGTACGAATGGAACGCCACATAAATGCACGAATGGAACGCCACATAAATGCACGAATGGAAACCACTTCCATGAATGAATTAAAAACACTTCGATGAACGAATGAAAAAACACTTACATGAATGAATTTAAAAACACTTCCATTCACGAATGGAAAACCACTTCCACACTAAAATGGGTAACCACTTCCTCCCATGAATGAATAAACACTTCCTTGCTCGAATGTATAACCACTTCATCCCATAAATGGAAAACCATTTTCATGCACGAATGGAAAGCCATTTCCATGCACAGATAGAAACCCACTTCAATGTTTTTCGTGGGACGTTGGCATTAAAACGCTTCCATCGCTCGACCAGAATCGTGTTATGTTAATTAACCTCAAATAAGAAACGAAGCGAAAGAAAAGAAAATACATCAGAAATGATAACTTGAGGCAACGAAAGAAATCTTCCCTCTTATACTTTGTGGAGATAAAACAAATGGGGTTTGAATTCCTAACGAAGACTACACAAAGAATGTCAACGAATAAAAAGAAGAGAAGAAAAAAGGATAAAAAAACAAGGACGACTTCTTTTTATTTAAAGATTTAAGACAAAAACCAACGAGGGCATATCCAGCACAAAGGAGGCTTTTGTGAATAAACTGGTTGAGACGGAAGAAGTTAGAATGTGTCTAAGATATGTAGATGCAGTTCTTTCCCCTTGCATTAGGGCACGGAGGGCACGCAAGCCTCCAGATGTGACCAAAGGGATGGATGTCATGCAACACCTTAGAACTTCTCATGGGGAATAGTAATAAAAATAAAAGTGGGTGAATTAGAAGGGAAAAGGTTGGATAGAAAGGAGTATTTTTAACCGCCTTTCCATAACCCAAGAGGAAATGGGCAACATCCCCTTTTCGACCCTACCCGAGAGGAATGGACGAAAGCTGTCGGCGACTAGCCTGCGATATTGGCCAGCGTCAACCAAAATAGGCGATGAAATCTTATAATGAAAAGGCGGGAAAATGCAGATGTCTAGGAGGAAGAAAGCCCAGGTTTGATCCTGCAGCGTATACGGGGGCAGGGAGGGCGTGCTCTTCCTCTAGGTAGCAGGGCTAAGTGTACAGGGCTGCTCTCATTGTGGTAGAGGGGGAAGCACGACAAAGCCCGAAAGAAAAAGCTCTTAAAGGTCGGGATGGGAAGAGCGCTTTCAAGTCCTACCTACCAAGACGATGTTAATGCTACGTAAAGTGAAACCAACGAGGGCATCTACCTCACCAAATTTGTAAAGAAAGATCGAGAGAGAAAGGGGAGGTGATGGATGAAGTTAAAATGCGCGTAAAGTATAGGGTGTAGAAACAAATCTTCGCCTAAACTTATCCTAAAATAAATAACACAGAGAGTCCATTTATATAGATTATTTTACCAAAATTTCTTAAAGAGTTGAAAGATTTCTGTACGATTTATTTGACTGAATGAAATCGTCATCAGTCTCAGCCACGTCCTCAAGGCCGGGTTGAAACCTAATTTAGGCCGTATCGACGGTCCCCCTTTTTATCGGGATGAGAACTGTGCTGATCCTGGACTTACGTTACACCTCGGTGGTGCACGGAGTCATGTTGGTCTCTCTCTCAACCATACCTTACAAATAAGAACCCAGGGGGTTGCAGACTTGGGAGTTAGGAGGCCACATGATCGAAGCGATGTGGTCAAAGAAATTGCCTGAGTTACATGACTGAGACCAGCTGCTTGTGGAGCACAAATTCGGCCTTTCAGCGGCACCTCTTCGATCCACAATAATATTGCAGGGGTGCGAAGATGTATCAGAGAAAAATTCCTTCCAAATCGATAATATTAATAGCCATTCAAACATTGTCTTCCATTTATCTTGACTTAATATTCTTGTTGGCTTGGTTAGTTCTTGATCTTCGATTTCTTTCTTGATGCATCTTCAGTTTATTCCAATTTATCTTGAGTTGATGATTCCTTCTTGATTCTTGATGAGTTAGTCCTTGAAGTCGTTTTCTTCCGTTTTTTTTCTTTCTTGAGGCGATCCATTTATCTTGAGTTGGTGTTTCAGCGTTTTCCTTGATTTTAGTTTTCTTCTGGAGATTTCTTCGTAAAAGGTTTTTGGACTATTGAGTTTCGAACTCGGTACCGATAGATTTAAACGCCGATGTTCTTAGCCATCACGCCACGGCTTAGCCCGTTCTGAGTTGGTAATTTAATGGGCTATTTATACTATCGATTTGGAAGGAATTTTTCTCTGATACATCTTCGCACCCCTACAACATCACCTCTTCCAGGCACTTATTGACTTTAAGGGACAGCCAAAAAGATGAACGCATGTGTAACGTGTCCCTCGCTACTGAGCAAACCAAAAACCATGATGTGGACCAGAAACTTGGTCTTCATGACTTTCGGTGCATCATTATTGGACACAGAAAGCCAGTTATTTTTTTGCTAGTCGGACAAATGATCCTGGCAGAAATTCTTCTCGCCTGAGAAGAACCAAAGCATGCCAGGCTTGAGTGGTATGTTTTGGTTTGTTCACAAGTTTCGCAGCACTTTCGCTTCTTTTGTTCTTCATCTTCTGTGAAAGGTACTGGCCCTTTCTCATCTCGTATGAGTCGATGGTGTATATCTTTACGCACTAAATCTGGAATGAGAGACTCTGACACTCACTTGTCCATGAATATGGTCTTCATTGATTTACTGAGATCGTCGTTAATGATGGCATGGATCTCAGCGACAAATTTGGAGCTTATTCTCGTATCAGAAGGCTTAGAGGGAGGTTTGGGGGCCGCCGCACCCTCCTACTCACAGCTTGACTTATCCAAACCTTTCCTGATCGTCTGCACCGTCCGCGATTGACAGCCAAACACTGGTACATCTCAGTGAAGCTCTCGCACTAATCCAAAGGAGCACAGCTTGTCTTTAGAAATGCTTGAAATTAAATTCAGTTATGTTATTGTTTCCTTCACAGATGATGCACCACTGAGTCTACCATGATAAAAAGAAGAGAGAAGCTACGCCATAAAACACGCATGCGCGGAATTCAGGTTGCCTAATGCGACAAATTACCCGCCGCAGTCTGGATATAGCCACAGATCCACGTCCAGGCCCAAGGACGAGAGGGAACGCAATGGTCCTGAAGTCAACTGCCGCATTGTTGCCCATAAAGCGCATAATACCCCCTTGTGAGGCCCTACAAAGAGGGGAGACATTCAAAGTTGTGGTTAAGACCCCCCCCCCTCCCAATTTCTAGTTCTAAATTAACTACGCTTCTTTTAATGAGTAGGTAACTCAGAGGGGGGGGGGTAGACTGTTACAGCTAGTATCTGTACGAACGGCGCGCCCTCCCTGGCCAAGTGACCAGTGCAGTATCAAACAAGAATGAGACTAGCTGGGTTTTATTTCTTCAGGACAGCTCCATTTTGCCCCTTTTCTCGCCTAGTTTTCTTGAGCTGTGACTAATTTTTCAGGCTAGTCGCTGACCAGCTTTCGTCCACTCAAGTGGAGCTGCAGCTGTCTTTTCTCTTTATTGCACATATTTTAATCCCTCTCACGCTACTACTTTTATCACAGAACTCTTTTTCAAACTTTGTGGCGTCGATTCCCTCGGTGGTGTTTGCTTTTTAGCATTAAGCTCAACATCCTTTTTGTAGGACAATATTTAACATGCTTTCCTCCCATTCTAACATCCCCATAATATGCCCCGCAAAGAGGTGTCAGGTCTAGCAATGGAGGCAAGCGGCAGCTGAAATATTCGGGAGTGGGGGTTTTTCTCGCCCAAACGCCCCCAGACGCGTTTCCATCCATCCCAAACGCCGCAGAGGAATCTGTGGCTATATTTTTAATTTGCCCTACTTCAGCACTTTACACCTCTCTAGAATTATTGATAAGCTCTTACTAGAAGAAGCTGCGAGATCTGTTTAAAGTGTAAGTTATGAGAGGTTGGAGTATGGGAGTTTCTGCATACGGGAATGTGTTCTATAAGGTTAAATTCGTGGATAAGTTGATGAGAAATTCGAGGAATTTCGAAGAGAAATGAAAATCCTATGTAAAGTGATGTTAATTCAAAGATAAAGGGAATATTATGTTAGAATGTTTAAAGATAGAGAAGTGAGAAGTTGAGGACTTAGAGAGTGAGGAAAGTAAGAAAAAAATAAAGGAGTGATAGAGGCTCGTACATGGCTTGAATGCTGGTATGCTAAAACTTTATATATAAAACGGGCTGGCTATTGGATGCTAATGTGGATGGACCCGTAAGTTTTAGGTTAATGTTTAAAGTGCTGAGTTTAAGCATTGGTTGGAGCAACGGTTCTTGGAGATATGAATGAGAGCTCACCTGAGGAGGCCTTTTTGAAGCGTGACTTAGTTGGGGTCACCGCTGGTGGTCAAGAACTAGGAACTCTAAATTGATTGAGGAGTTCCTACCAGTGAATAAGGATCAAACAGTTGTCTTAGTGTTTCTTTTTAAGTGTAATTATTTATTTAGCTGAACTTCTTTGACAATGATCTATTGCTTTTGGAAGGTCCGATATCAAGAAGTTTAAACTAGGAAACATTCGGCCTTTGGAGAATTCTGAGCTTAGCTACTCTTTACAACAAATGTTCTACGTTATATACGCCAATGTTTGGAACTAGGACGAGCGCAAGATGTGTCCTTTTCCAAGCTTACTTCATTTCGCATGCGCTAGGATGTGGCTTACACTGGATCGACAAATTAACACATATTTGGGTTTTTGTTTAGATTTAAGTCAATCTATCCTTAAAGGAAAAATAAGGTGGGCCACAATTTGTCTCTCTGGTTTTTCAGAACTCAGTGACATTAGATGGCCGGGAATTTCTTTTTGACCTAAAGGAAACGAAAGAAGTGCTTGGTTACACCACCGCTAACTATTTGCTTTGAAATGATGGAGCTTTGAATCATATTCCTCAAGGAGATGGGGGGGGAGCAGGACATGACATAACGAGAAACTGTCAGAAACGCGTTCTTTCAAAGAGGGTAAACTCATACGACTTGGTTCGGAATTTAACTTAATTTGAATTTTTTAAAAAATTTAGAGGCTGAATTCTTCTGGCTTCTTAATCAGGGTGAAGTATGCATACTCGTATATCTACTTATACACACAAATTCACATGTATATTTATACGTACATATAGACTGTTATGCAAATCCTATATTTACCTAAGGACGAGCCTATAAGTATGAAAATATATAATATAACTTTAGTCAATGTTTCACAAGCTTTTTTTAGTGACCCCGAACACAAAACGATTTCGGCCTGGCGTCCCTCATGGATCAAATATTATTTCATTATTATTTTCATTTTATCCAATTGAATAAAGTTTGCTGAATGTTACTATAAGTTGCAAATTAATAAATATAATATAATATTGATTGAAGATCATAGGAGGAAAACCTTCATACTCAAACTAAAATAACACAGAGAAACAATTTTAATCACATTTTCTGGTGACTTAGATTTATCTGCCAATTTTAATTCGTTTTTTTAATGCTGATTCAAATATTTCTCTCAGGACAAAAAATTTGTATACTGCCACGATGTTCCTGGTCTGTTTACCGAGTTGGGACTGTTGGAGACTGTTTTTAGATAGGTCCTAGCGTAGCCTCAAGTGTGTCCTTATGCATAATGGCAATGACTTTGGTGCAGTTCCTCTAGGTCACTCTGTCCATCTGCAAGAAACTCACGGTGACATACTCGTAAGAATGGTCATGGATTTACTTAAGTACCATGAACACAATTGGATCATATGTATAGATCTTAAGATGGTCAACTTCCACCTTGGCCAGCAGAAGTGATATTCAAAGTTTCCATGCTATATCTGTATGTGGGATAGTCGAGCCCGTGGCAAACACTGGTCCCAAAAAGATTGGCCAGTTGGGGAAACTTTAAAAGCGGGAATGACAAACATTGTTAATGAGCCAATCGTAAGTTGAAAGAAGATCGTTTTCCCTTCACTTGATCTCAAACTTGGGTTGATGAAGCACTATGTCAAGGCATTGAGCACTGACAATGATTGTTTTCTGTACATAGTATCAGCGTTTCCTGCTTTGTCATACGAAAAAATAAAAGCAGGAGTATTTGATGGTCCCTAAATCCGAAGACTTCTGAGAGATTCTAAATTCGTGAACACCATGAATGAAAAGAAAAGGCAGCCTCGCTCTCATTTTCTGCCGTTGTTCGTAACTTCTTGGGGAACAAAAAAGCGCACAACTACCAGGATCGGGTTACTAATATGCTTTTAGCATATCGTGATCTGGGAGGCAACATGAGTGTGAAGCTGCATTTTCTAAATAGTCACCTCGACCGATTCCCAGAGAATCTGGGAGCCGTAAGCGACGAACAAGGGGAACGCTTCCATCAGGATTTGATGACGATGGGAGAGCGCTACCAAGGTCATTGGGATAGACACATGATGGCTGACTATTGCTGGACGATTAGAAGAGATCAGCCAGAGAAGACTTACAAAAGAAAGAGTTACAAACGCAAATATTTGCTCGATTGAAATTAAGAAGATGTCCTCCAGCCTGATGTACGGTCATTATCAAATAACCATCTATTTGGTTACAGTATTTGTAATCCTAATCTGTAATTCAAGTTTCTTCTCATCTGCAATAAAACGTTTGTGCCAAAACACCTGCTTTACTATAAATAACGCAAAAGGATGATTCAAAATCACTTCAGGGCATGATGATAGGCGTGATAAAATGAAAATTATTGTATAATATAGTTTTTGATATTACGAAAAATTATAGCATTTAGAGAGAATCTGATTTTAGATTTGAATTCAGTATGCTCGGAATAGGTAGGAAAATGTACTTTTGTCAATTCACCAAATACAGGGTGTTCCCGAGTGTAATATAACTTTTGACTGCCAAATATATTACTGTTTCATAAATGAGCCCTTCTGACCATTTAACGACTATTCATTGCTGATAAATATAATAGTTTCTTCATTGTTCATACATTTAGTTTTTTCTCATGAAATTACGGACATTTACTGTTATTTAATAAACAATATATTTTTATATTTCTATGTTGGGATTTAAGGCACATTTTCAATAAAATAAACTTATGGGTGGCAAAAAAGACTTTTAGTGACTACCGTAATGTTTCTTCATATAATAGACAAGCAGGGCAGACCATGTTGAGGATCCAGATGGTTCCTAGTTTCATTCCTCATCGTGACAAGAGCTTAAAATCCTTGATCACAGAGGTATGTGGTGGGAAATGGAATAAGAGCTTTTTCAGCTTCATAAATCAGAAAAGGCTAATCCTTTAATTGAAATGAGAATTCAGAGTATGAATAACCTTCAAAATGATGTTTTTCCCCTCTTTTTTCTATAGATCTAAAAGTTCTTTCTGTAATCCTGGTATATCTTCTCCAACATCACTACCTACTCGACTCATCATCATCGATGGCAATCCATCAGTACACACAGCAAAACATTTCAACCGGTCTATGTTATGTCTCTTGAAAAGACTGTCCATCATAACAAAGATATCTTCTTTAATGGTGGATGTTGACAAAAGAGTTAAATACTCAAAGGTAACGTTCGGCTTACGTAATTTTTTTCTAGTGGTGCAGAGGAAGGCGACATGATGGAATTACGGTCCGCTGGCGAGTTTCAGTTGAAGGGGGGGGGGGAATTAAATGATCCTGACGTGGCGTCTTGGGAATGAGAACCGTTGCTTGATGAACGGCTTGACGAACAATGGCTGTTCTACGTTGTTCTCTTCTGAACCACAGGGGGGGGGGTGAGAACCGTCTCTTGTCTACGGGCTCAAGAACAATGGCTGTTCTAATGTTGTTCTCTTCTGAACAACAAGAGGGAAGGGTGAGAACCGTTTCTTGGCGAACGGGCTCAAACGAACAATGGCTGTTCTACGTTGTTCTCTTCTGAACAACAGGGGGGGGGTGAGAACCATTTCTTGTCAATGGGCTCGAACGAACAATGGCTGTTCTAGCGCTGTTCTCTTTCTGAACAACAGGAAAAGGGTTAGAACCGTTACTTGGCGAACGAACTCAAACGAACAATGGCTGTTCTAACGTTGTTTTCTTTCTGAACAACAGGGAAAGGGGTGAGAACCGTTTCTTGTCAACGGGCTCGAACGAACAATGGCTGTTCGTTCATATGGCAGTTTAAATGCGTCCCATTACCATTTCGTTTTTTTTTAAATGTATCAGACAAACCAAAATTTACAGTTTGAAATTTCTTTTTTTAGGTACCTTCTTTCATTTCTCCAAAAAAAGAAATATTATATTCGTATTCAGCACTCAAGACTGCATTATTGTCGAAAATTTGGTACAAAAGATCCGCCTGCCGCCAAACAGAAAAGACCCAATACTTTTATTAACCTCTTATTAAGAACTGTAAGCTGTCATTTAATCCCAAATTACGTCTGCATAGGTTTAGCTTGTCAAGGGGTAATTGTTTATCACCTAGGAATTCTGATTAGTAGATGTATAAAGTCTCTCAGTGGAGGCGCTCTGTCTGTTTAAATTCCAGCTAGTTTAATTCGGTAGATACTTTCATCTTTAAAGAAATTGTCAAGTATTTTCAACACACCTTTGCCCTGCGGGTTCTAGAAGGTAGTTCTGAGAACAAGTATTTTTTTTACTGAATGTTCTAATGTAGCGAGAATATACAAGCAGTTGTGAAAATGAAAACATTAGTATATTCGTTTAAGTCGAATAGCAAAGAAAGGGCTGTTGCTAGGCTCCATTGTTACCTGTCAATACTCATCTCGGCGATGCGTCCTTTCACTGTCATTAGATAGCAGAATCTGCGTCAATAATTTTCCTTATTCCTCGCCAAGCTCAAGTTTAATGCCATCGACCATCCATAGTTTAACGAGGTTTACGCAAATTTTGTGAGCTTTGTATTACTGGCAATGTGCAGATAAATCTAATATATGTACATTTCCAAAAGTGTGTTTGTATGCATATATATATATATATATATATATATATATATATATATATATATTGTCGTAGAATGTACTCTCGACGATATACCATATATAACTATTCGTTGAGGAAACTTACTTAATTATCTTTAGAGGCGTGGATGTCTGGCTGGCCGATATTATGTATCTTCGATATGCTTAAGAAGTGGAACTGAGCTCAAGGATAATAATATTGCTATCATTAATAAAATAGAGTTTTATTAATAATAACTATCAACAACACACAAAACGGAAAATATTGACATAAACAGAGAATGGAAAGGGTCGTGTGGAATCGAGCTAATCCGAGGATTAAAAGATTTAAAAAGGTAAAACAAATATAAAGTTAAAGGGAGGTGATGGTTCGCTAAACCATTTAAAGCCCAGGGTAGAAATGACAAAAGAGTTAAATACTCAAAGGTAACGTTCAGCTTACGTAATTTTTTTCTAGTGGTGCAGAGGAAGGCGATGTGATGGAATTTCGGTCCACTGGCGAGTTTCAGTTGAAGGGGGGGGGAATTAAATGATCCTGACGTGGCGTCTTGGGAATGAGAACCGTTGCTTGATGAACGGCTTGACGAACAATGGCTGTTCTACGTTGTTCTTTTCTGAACCACAGGGGGGGTGAGAACCGTCTCTTGTCTACGGGCTCAAGAACAATGGCTGTTCTAATGTTGTTCTCTTCTGAACAACAAGAGGGAAGGGTGAGAACCGTTTCTTGGCGAACGGGCTCAAAAGAACAATGGCTGTTCTACGTTGTTCTCTTCTGAACAACAGGGGGGGGGTGAGAACCATTTCTTGTCAATGGGCTCGAACGAACAATGGCTGTTCTAGCACTGTTCTCTTTCTGAACAACAGGAAAAGGGTTAGAACCGTTACTTGGCGAACGAACTCAAACGAACAATGGCTGTTCTAACGTTGTTTTCTTTCTGAACAACAGGGAAAGGGGTGAGAACCGTTTCTTGTCAACGGGCTCGAACGAACAATGGCTGTTCGTTCATATGGCAGTTTAAATGCGTCCCATTACCATTTCGTTTTTTTTTAAATGTATCAGACAAACCAAAATTTACAGTTTGAAATTTCTTTTTTTAGGTACCTTCTTTCATTTCTCCAAAAAAAGAAATATTATATTCGTATTCAGCACTCAAGACTGCATTATTGTCGAAAATTTGGTACAAAAGATCCGCCTGCCGCCAAACAGAAAAGACCCAATACTTTTATTAACCTCTTATTAAGAACTGTAAGCTGTCATTTAATCCCAAATTACGTCTGCATAGGTTTAGCTTGTCAAGGGGTAATTGTTTATCACCTAGGAATTCTGATTAGTAGATGTATAAAGTCTCTCAGTGGAGGCGCTCTGTCTGTTTAAATTCCAGCTAGTTTAATTCGGTAGATACTTTCATCTTTAAAGAAATTGTCAAGTATTTTCAACACACCTTTGCCCTGCGGGTTCTAGAAGGTAGTTCTGAGAACAAGTATTTTTTTTACTGAATGTTCTAATGTAGCGAGAATATACAAGCAGTTGTGAAAATGAAAACATTAGTATATTCGTTTAAGTCGAATAGCAAAGAAAGGGCTGTTGCTAGGCTCCATTGTTACCTGTCAATACTCATCTCGGCGATGCGTCCTTTCACTGTCATTAGATAGCAGAATCTGCGTCAATAATTTTCCTTATTCCTCGCCAAGCTCAAGTTTAATGCCATCGACCATCCATAGTTTAACGAGGTTTACGCAAATTTTGTGAGCTTTGTATTACTGGCAATGTGCAGATAAATCTAATATATGTACATTTCCAAAAGTGTGTTTGTATGCATATATATATATATATATATATATATATATATATATATATATATATATATATATATTGTCGTAGAATGTACTCTCGACGATATACCATATATAACTATTCGTTGAGGAAACTTACTTAATTATCTTTAGAGGCGTGGATGTCTGGCTGGACGATATTATATATCTTCGATATGCTTAAGAAGTGGAACTGAGCTCAAGGATAATAATATTGCTATCATTAATAAAATAGAGTTTTATTAATAATAACTATCAACAACACACAAAACGAAAAATATTGACATAAACAGAGAATGGAAAGGGTCGTGTGGAATCGAGCTAATCCGAGGATTAAAAGATTTAAAAAGGTAACACAAATATAAAGTTAAAGGGAGGTGATGGTTCGCTAAACCATTTAAAGCCCAGGGTAGAAATGACAAAAGAGTTAAATACTCAAAGGTAACGTTCAGCTTACGTAATTTTTTTCTAGTGGTGCAGAGGAAGGCGATGTGATGAAATTTCGGTCCACTGGCGAGTTTCAGTTGAAGGGGGGGGGGAATTAAATGATCCTGACGTGGCGTCTTGGGAATGAGAACCGTTGCTTGATGAACGGCTTGACGAACAATGGCTGTTCTACGTTGTTCTTTTCTGAACCACAGGGGGGGTGAGAACCGTCTCTTGTCTACGGGCTCAAGAACAATGGCTGTTCTAATGTTGTTCTCTTCTGAACAACAAGAGGGAAGGGTGAGAACCGTTTCTTGGCGAACGGGCTCAAACGAACAATGGCTGTTCTACGTTGTTCTCTTCTGAACAACAGGGGGGGGGTGAGAACCATTTCTTGTCAATGGGCTCGAACGAACAATGGCTGTTCTAGCGCTGTTCTCTTTCTGAACAACAGGGGAAGGGTGAGAACCATTACTTGGCGAACGAACTCAAACGAACAATGGCTGTTCTAACGTTGTTCTCTTCCTGAACAACAGGGCAAGGGGTGAGAACCGTTTCTTGTCAACGGGCTCGAACGAACAATGGCTGTTCTAACGTTGTTCTCTTTCTGAACAACAAGGGGGAAGCCTTGTGGACTCGGCGTCACGAAGGCTCGAACCTTGGCACTCAAGGGATATTGTCCTTGGTCTGGACAAGTGATGGTAAATCTCAAGGTCGAGGTCCCTTGGCGCACAAGGTGAGAGAGGGTCGTAGTGATGTATCGTGACGAAAATCTGGATCTCCAATCTGATCTTAGTGGTAAAGTTTCCATCTAAATAGTCGAGACACTCCCTTGGCCTGGGGGACAATGGAGTGGGAGCTTCGAGGGAATGCACAGCCGAGCCTGAGAACAAGCCTTATCTGCCCATAAGCCTGACTCAATCTAGCGTGATCGGCGGATGGGGCGAACGGGGGGGGGGATGATAAACCTCCTTGTTTAAACATTGACTCAGGTGGCTGCGATAAGGCACCCAGCTTCAAAGCGAAGATGCACGTGGGGAGCATCGTGGTTTTAAATAACATGTGATAGTGGTTGAAATTAACGCGGCCTCAACCCGTTCTATCACACACACACACATATATATATATATGAGGTCATTTACAGCAACATTGAAGGGCAATAAATGTCACCATTGGATATAACGTGGTCCAGGGAGTAACATAGGCTACTCTGATTTGGCACCACCTGGTTGTTAGATTAGGTCGGTTCGAATTTTTACCCTTTCTAGGTTTTTCGACAAGTATTCGCGGCTATGATTTACAATTATATCATTAACATTGCCCGTGGGAAAATTAAACTTAGCCAGACCAATCATGCGACTCCATTGTTTATAAAACGCCTTAATTCCTTTTATTAGTATGCCCGCGACTCGAATAATTTAGATATTTAGTTAAAACTCGCGCCCATCCTCTTGAGGCGTGCTTTAACTTCTGTGGCTGCCATTCGTGTAATCATGTTTGCCTGCCAACCCGTTTGCTCGCCCTGTCGCACTACTGTAATGTGAAAATCGTTCTCTGTTACTCTTTTATGATACGCTACGCCATTACTCAAAATTAAAATAAACCTTATATTTTATACCTACCAACGTTTATTGGTTCAATTAAATTCGAGCCGAGAATATAATTGGATAGGTTTTTTTTTCCAGGACAACGCCTGGTATCGTTGCTTGTCGCAAATGAAGCTCGGAGAGGTGATTCATTTTTCCATGCATTTTGACCACCTGAATCAATTCTCGTTAACATTAAGCTACGCTCCTTTCTTTCAAAAGAGGCAATATCTTTCTCTTTTAATTCCTACATTCAACCGATTTATCACATATTCTGGTAAATCCTTCTAAGGCTCTATTTTATGAGTATTTCTTAATATGTGCCATCATGGACTCGGTTTCTTCATAGCCGAAAAAATTATGTACTTAACTTAACGTTTTTTTTAAACGATGCAGTGTGTGCGAATGTCTTTTATGCACAAACAACGTAGAGAATAGGAAGAAAATACAATTGTGAATGAAATTAGACAGTGCAGTAGCAAAATGTCGAGACAAGGATGAGCTGTGCCAATATTTTTAATACACATAGTCTTTCTCCTTGAGTCAAGAAATCCCATTAACTTGGCTCTCCTATAAAGCCCGGTTTATTAAACAATCTCCATTTAAACCATTTAAGATTGAAGATAATGTTGGGTATTTTACTTTAACCTATTCCTAACTCCCTCTTGTATTTATTCTTTTTTTCGTTCAGGTATATTCCCTCAATTTATCTTTTTTCCACTTGGTAAATACGTTGACTACAGACGCGCCCATTCTTTTCTCAAATGAACGATCCTTGTGTGCCTCTGATAAGCACTTCAAAGGCCATTATGATTTATAGGATAAACGAGGCCCAGAAGTAGGTGAAGCAGAGAAGAGAAGCTAATGTGACCACCTGAAATGACTCTTCAAATGTAACTGCTATAATTAATGATAGATTTAGCAATATTTTCATTATTGCATGGATACAGTTAGACTTAAGCATGACCTAGTTGGATTACTCATCGCGGTTATATGCATTTATTTGATCTCCTTTCAACCCTACTTTGAATAGTTTTGCCAGTTTGTATAAATTACCTTTACTCAAGTACGTTCATAACAACAAACATATGTATTTAGCTGCAATGACAAATTTACCTTATTAAAAAAAATTGTCTAACTTTTAAGCTTTTATAAAAGAGAACACTGCGAAATCTTCCATTTCTTGGCGAAAAATATTTGGTAAACTTTAGGATGGATTTGGTAATGTTGCAATAATGGCGTGAATACAGTGAGATAACGTAGACTGGAGAGGATTTCTAATAGTATTAAACTTTTATTGAAATGGATTGATTCTCCTTTGATAATTAACGAGAAATACAGTTCGAAATTACACTGAATATTCATTTCTTATTTTCCTGTTGGTTCTGTTGCATTTATCCTACGAATGAATCCTAACTTCACCTATTTTAATATGATAATTGGACCATATCAATCAAAAGACCATGTTTTATCCTTTATATTTAGGGTTTAGTGGAAAGATGGTCCTCCTTGCCGATGTATCCTACATTATTTGTCATTCCTCGTAGTTGTGTTATAATAAAGTCAAATAGCCTAAGAAACACCTTCACATTTGAGTAATGGAGTATCTATCATCATTACCTTCAGGTCACATTACGGCTCTTTCACTTTTCTCACAGTTATTTAGCCATTAAAATTTAGCAGTTTTTCCCGTGTCATATTCTCTCATTGAAGTTAATTATTCAAGACTTTCATTATTCTTAAAGTATTGGCTATTAACTCCTCATAATTCTTTGTGATCACAGTTTGGCTTTTACTATACTATTTAATAGAGCCAATATTTCAAAATCTCTGATAACTCAAGTAATATTTATTACGGGTTTAAATAGATTGGTAATATCACCTAAATATTTTCCTAAATTAGTTAATAAACTTCGGAATTTAGAAATAATCATTTTCTTTATAAATATATATATATATATATATATATATATATATATATATATATATATATATATATATATATATATATATTATAAAGTGCAAGGTTTCTAGAAGAGATATTTGAGAAATGCCGATAGTGACCGATGCCTAAGATAAATTATTTCCATTGATAACATAACATAACATAATTTCACGGATGAAAAAAGCGACAAGGGCCTATCAAAGGTCATCCGCATCTGTCAAATCCTCCCCACAAAATGCATCCATAAGATTGTGTCAGATCATGCATCTACAATATACAATTCGAACCATCTACAGGAATGTATCAAAAACAAAAAGCATCACCATCAAGACTCGTCAAAATCCAAATAAATCATAATGTAGAATAATAAAAAAATGCATCTACAAGAATGAGTCTAGAATACCCCCACCCCCTAAAAAAAACCCAAGTTAACCCTCCCTACCCATATAATCATCGAATCTGCATTTGAAAACATTGAAGTTTGGACTGTCTACCTTCTCAGATGGCAAACTATTCAAGTAATCTACCACTTGATTGGTGAAAAAAATATTTTCTAACATCCAACCTGCACGTTTTTAAATTTTCAAGTAGTGACTCCTAGTCCTATTACTACCTTCCAACTCAAATAACTTGCTAAAATCCAACTTATCAATCTCAGAACAGCTTTTAAAAAGCTCAATCATATCTCCCCTCACACATCTTCTTTCAATTGAGAACATATTTATTACCCTCAGTCTATCTTCATATTCAAGTTGCTTCAGGGAAGGTATTATTTTTTTTGCCCTCCTTTGTACTGACTCTAGCAGGTTGATGTCATGTCTAAACTGTGGTGACCATTAGAACATGTGGGCTAACATACGAGTTGTAGAGTTTAAAGATAACCTCTTTACTCCTGTAGCTAACATTCCTGTTAATGTATCCTATTACCCTATTTGATCTATTTTTTGCCTAAATAGACTGCTTTGAAAACTTCAGTGACCTATCTACTACTATGCCTAAGTCCTTCTCATCCTCAACTGAATTCAGCCAATGCCCATCCATTTCATAGCTAAATTCCCTATTGGGTCATTCCATGTCAATTCAACCAATCATTTTTGCCTCTTGACTCAGGCTTTCTTGCAAAATACTGTACTATAGACCTTAATGAGCCAAATTCAATGGTATGTGTCTCACCTCTGTAGGTTAAATGGTTGTCAACTAGAAGACCTCTAGCTAGGTTGATGTTGTGCGCGCTTTCCATATGATTTTTAGGCCCTCCTCTTTGCAGATGCCTAGGTAAACGCCTGAAAGGGTGTTGGTTGTCAGGCCAATATATTTTGAGTTATTATAAACCTTTTATATATATATATATATATATATATATATATATATATATATATATATATATATATATATATGTATATATACATGTGTGTGTGTATGCTTCTGCTGAGGGATCGAAAGATGACCTTCTTAAGGCTACTACCTAATTGGGAGGATGATACCTCTCTCTTTTCTCCTCGTGTTCTATGAATGTCCTCCGAATGTTAGTTTTAACTCTAATTGAATGTTAGCCAACCGAAAGGAATTTTTACTTTAATAAATTTTGACCAGAAATCCATGAATACATTTAAATACCGTATATCAAATGGGACATAATTTTCCCTGAATTGGATAAAAAGCGCTCGAGCTTGGTCCTTGACCTCTTCCCTCTTCCTAAATCGAAAATCATTAGTTAGAATTCCCTTTACACGAGCCAAACCTAATTGCAGAATTTGCGAAGGCGAAGAAAATTAAACATTTAAAAGCTATTTCGTGACAATTTAAGGGAGACTTAGCGGGAACGAAAGTGCTTAAATTTACCAAGAGGCAAATTTAAGTAGTTTAATTATTTACTAAATTTTAAGAGCGACGGAGAAGTTTGAACAAATCCTCTGGCATCTTAAATCCTTGAGGGTCATCAACGTAAAATTCAGTTTGTAAGGCACTTTTAATTTCCATAAAAGTCACGTCTTGTTCGCACTTCAGTTTCAACAGTTAAAAAGAAGGATTAGAGATGAGGCGGGTGAGCGTCGGCAGGCAAGTTTCTTCGGTGCAGGCTAAAGAGAGACACAGTCTAGCTCGGACGAGCAGGCGACATGGCGTCTTGTCTGTCCGTATAATTTACTCGGTCATCATCATCACTAACTCTATAATTTAAGAAGTGGACTTTTTTGTATTTGAATAATAATTTCATTTTAGTTTGGTTATGACTTATGTATGTTTTTTATCAAAGTTATTTCTAATAATTCTTTTACAATATCAAAATACAAAATGGTGAAGTTCGTAAATAAATATAAGTATCGAAATTTTGTGAATTTTTTAAAACCCAAAGAATTACAAATGGTGAAGTTCAGAAATTTATTTTTATATATTCTCTGCTTCTTCTTCTATAACTCTATAGTTTAGCAACGTAATATTTTGAAAGGGGGGAAATTAAGTTTAGAGTTTCTTTTTAAAATTGTTATAATTGGCAAAGTTCAGAAAATTTATAAAATAAGAGCGGAGTTTTGGTGATAGCTCGTATCAGAGGAGCGAAATTTAATGAGGTACGAGAAAAGTTACCAAAAAGGTTTCATAAACCTGGACCTACAGACAACGCGATCCGTTCACTTGTGAAGAAATTTAAAAGATCCCGATCCGTACATGATGAGAAAGGAAGAGGACAGAAAAAGATTAAACCCAACAAAACTGGACGAATTGGACAATTGTTTGAAAATGAACCAAGAGCTTCGGTGAGAAAGGCCCGTCAGAGACTTGATATACCCAAGACAACAGTGAACAGCATCTTGCGTTCAACATTTGTGATGATAAATGAGACGGAAATATAAACATAATTTTTTTCTTTTTAATATCCACTAGGAAGGGCTAATGAAAAGAATAGAAAAACAAATTAAAATTTTGGCACACCCTACAATACAATTTTGTTCAGAGCAGATTTTCAAAAAAGTTTGTTTTCAATTTCATCAAAATACGCACTCAATTTTGAGACAACCGGTAGAGCATTGAACCAAATTATGGGGCAGGCATGAAAAAGTGAAGAAGATGATTAAAACTCATTTCTTTCATACTTCAAATAACACAAATAAAAACTTTTGCGTATATTCTATCAATAATTATTTATATTTGATGTGGTCTCATTTTGTTTTTATAATCGCTTTGATGCGTACTTGCATATTGTGCAAAAGAGGTTGGGGAAAACTTCTGCTATTCAATGTGTGATACTAACGGTTATTACTATTTTTTTACTGATTATCTTATTAGAAACTTATAAGTGGTAATATTTTGTTAAAATGTATCTGATGAAACAGATTCCTGAAGCTCAAAAAGGGCAAATCATTTCATTGTTCAGAGAGGAACCAGATAAGAGGTTGAGAAAGGATTCTAGGGAGAGAAAACTATGAAACGACTCTCATCCATAGAATCCATTCCCAACCTATCGTCTGCTTTTGATTTGTAGACAACATCCTATCGGCATGGCCCTTAGACAATAAAAATCTCAATGAATTTTAGCACAACCTGAATTTGTTACATCCATCAATAAAATTCCAAGTAGAATTGGAACATAAATACTCTTTACCGTTTCTAGACGTAGAAATCCACCGTTTAAAGAATCATATTCAGTTATCAGTATACCGAAACCCTACAAACTCAAATCCTTACATACATTTCTTCTCATTACATGATAAATTCGTTAAGATATCTGTTTTCTCTTCCCTTTCCTCCGAGCATACAGAACATAAGACCCAATCTTCCCTCAGGATAAACTTAAACACCTTTTCTGCAATTTCATCGAACTAAAATACCCAATTTAGTTCATAAACAGATGCCTTTCAAAAGCACGAAAAAACTTCTATGCTCTCTCTATACTGTGAAGGGACGAATTTAAAAAATGTATTAGTTTCCAATATGCTCCAGCTTTAGACTCTTAAAATCGTCTTCGAACGGAAATGACAAATTTTACATTTCAATATTCTAATACCATACAAAAATCCTTGACTAGACTGCGTCTAATCAATCACAACGCTGGCATATACCGTATACCATGCCATAGGTGCAAGTTCTTCAAGTCTCTTTACGCACATGCAAAATTACGAACATATAATCGATTTTAACCAAGCTAAATTATTTATAAATCAAACAATTATATTGAGAGGAGAATTAAAGAATATATTATCATTAACAAAGTCGATAATTTGAATTCGTCCAAAGAGCAATACAAATTCAATAAATATATTTTGAATAAAGTTGCCAATCGTATTTATAAACCTCCGGAAGCAATTGTTCTCAGAGATTAGTAACTTCCCCTGAATCCACTCAAATACTTATGTTTTTCCAGCTCTTACCTGCGTTTTCATTTTGTTTAGAATTTTGATCGCCTTATATATACTGAGCTCCTTGATCGGCTTTGTTCATTACTTAGTTAAAAATGGCATCAATTATAACTTTGTCGAAACTAGTTCTGAAGTTATAAATAAATTTCGATTCAAATATTGTGGTTTACTAGTATCGTTCAATGATATATCTCACGCTAATGTGATAGTTTCTAATATTTATATATATATATATATATATATATATATATATATATATATATATATATAGTAGTGTGCAAATTAGTTCGGACAGTGATGAAATAATACAATTATTTGATAATTATTGTTGTTTATATCTGAAAAGAATACGTCAATGAGATAAATGATACATTTAATATGGAATATGACCGCCTTGGATTTTAGAACCTGCTTCACTTGTGTTCACCAAATTTGAATACATTTCTGCGAGTTTTCCGTTATAGAACCAGGCATTGGTAACAACACAAATTATCTTCTGCATCGAGAACAGTCGGTTTTCTCGATTCTGCGTTTAATTATAGCCCATAGATTCTCGATGGGGTTTAGGTCAGGAGAATTCCCAGGCCAATCTATAACGGTAAGTCCACTGTTTTCTAAGAATGTGTGCATTATTTAGGAAGTTTGGCACGGAGCCAGATCCTGCTAGAAAATGCCGCCTACATCAGGAAAATCTTTCTGCATCGCAGGAAGCAAGTGATTCTGCATGATTGCCTTGTATTTAACGCTGTTCATCATTCCCTCAATAGTAACAAGCCGCCCTAGGCCTTTAGCGCTAAAACATCCCCAAAACATCTTCCTAGAAGGGTATTTTGATGCCTGTTGAATGTGTCCTGGCTGAAGTAATTCATCTTTGCTTCGTCTTACTACCACTGACCTATGCCCATGCACTTCAAAACGCGATTCGTCTAAAAACATATCTTTCTTTCAGTCAGCTGCCTTCCATCCAGCATAATTGGTTGGCCAGAGAAGACGTTTTGTCTTCATAGCAGAAGTTAATAACTGTTTACGTACCGGTTTTCTACTAAATCTACCAACTTCAATGAGCCTTCGCCGGACGGTTGAAGAAAAAACATTTACACCAGCTAAAGAAAAATCTCTCTGGAGGTCTTTACTGTTTTTCTTGGGATCCGTCACACTATTTCTGATGAGATCCATGTCCTTGCGAAGAGTTGTCTTTCGTTTTCTTCCACATTTTCCTTGTTGAAGTGTTGAATCTTCACAGCGGGTCTTCAGCACTTTTCACAATGTCACCAACAGTTGACTTTGCTACCTCTATTTCCTCAGAAATGTTTTCTAAGAGTTATAATACTTGCTCGCTTCTTGCCTGTGATATGCATAATAAATTTATAGTCTAATAATGATTGGAAGGTGAATATTCCGGCAGAACCAAGTACACCACGGAGCACGCTGCCAGCAATAATCAACGAAGACAAGCTCTGGTGTTGCACTGTCAGGCTTAGTGTAGCTACGACACAACAAAACGGTTGCTAGATCTTACCAGTACACTATTCTGCAAGGGAAACAAAAAAAAATTCATTAGTGTTGCCAAACTTAAGGACATATTATGAAATAGTTAAAATAATTGGTACTGTCCGAACTAATATATATATATATATATATATATATATATATATATATATATATATATATGAAGAGGTAAATGAAATTTCAATGGTACATAAGTAAGATATCTAATATATTTTATGAAGATTTTCCACTTAGCTACTCTGACTCTTTACTCTATGGTTCTGGCACTAGTATTAAATATTAAATCATAAATAGTCAGGTTCTAACATGGTCACCACATACAATTGCAATCGGGTTTTTATAGGAGCTACTTGGCATGATGTAGCTGTTAAAGTGACGTCTAACTTCCTCATATATATATATATATATATATATATATATATATATATATATATATATATATATATATATATATATCTTAAAAGGTCTGGTCCTTTCTCTTTAGTATATTCCTTTCCACTTTGTTCGTAAATTTTCTCGTCTATTATTGCTTGTGTAGTAGCCGTTTGCTCTGCTCCTGGTGGACAATGGATTGCCAACGATTGTGATTCTGATATTAATGTAAATTTACCTCTTTGGTCTAAGCGCCTTGTCTACGATATTGTAGGAAGACCGGTGTCAAAAATTGTCATTGTGTTTTGCAGAGGCAATAGTTTTTTTAAAGACGTTTGGCAACCAGTGACAAGTATTATTGATATCATGTCTGTTTCAATGATAATTATTAATCGAAGTGTATTTTAGTCTTCTTCTGATTGCTAGAGCCACCACATCATGATGCTTACCTGAAAGGTTAGCATTACAGACCATGTACTTAAACAGTTTCATATACCTTCTTTCTGGATTCACGCGGCGTTCAGATATCAGTATTATACATGGATTGGTTTCTCTGAATGGTTCCTATTGCTGTAATTTTACCGTTTCAGAATTGTGTATTTATTCGCAATAAACTGAGATTTTTCCTCATTTCAGCTCCAAATGATTATTTGTTTAGAAATTCCTAGTTGCCTTTATCATTCTGAAGGGTGTATCGTTTTTCGTCTTTGGCTCTTTTCCTAAATTTGCCACTTTTCAGTTCTTTTAAGGTTTTCTGGTTGAGAATGAAGCAGGGTAGATGCATAACTTGTCCTGGAGTAGAAGTTTTCTCTTCTTTATCATCCTCTCCTATTCCTCCTTTTAAGATTTATGAAGAAGGGAGTGGGAGTATACTTTTGGAACCGCATTTTCTTCATTCCATTCTTCTCCAAGATAGTATTGAGTGTTGTTGCTAACGTCTGTGATTTCCCTATTTTCATGAGGTAGGGGTGTAGGATGCACGTCTCCCGTTAGGGTAATGTTCATTTGCGACTCTTGCATAAGTTGCGTTTCTTTTCCCTCTTCATCTTATGTTTCTTTTCCTTTCTTTCAATAATTTCTGTCCTTTGTGGGCATGACATGGCCTTTGTTTTGTGCCCTTGCATTTATTTCATTTTTTTTGTTTTCTGCACTTTCTCCAGTCCTGATCTCTTTGTCCTCATTCCTAACATTTAAAGAGATTGTTAGTTGGTCCTCCATTTTATAACATTTCAGGCATATTTGGATGTTCATTGGATACTGACATTCAATGTGTTTAGGGTCGATTCTCATGTTGAAAATGAGGATTCTTCTTTGGTTGATCTTTACGGCCATTTCTTTTGTGACACACCCTATCTTGCATACGCGAGTGTGGTGTTCAAATTTTATCACTCCCTTTAAAATTTGATTAGGATTCTGTTCTATTTTCTTTTTTTTCGTCGTTATCGTGAGCTCTTACCCAAATAGATACTTTCCAGTAGATCACGCTTCTATTATTCATGATCTAGGGGAGGGCAGAGGATTTTGGCACTAAGGCGATCTTCGTCGAAGCCTTCTAGACGTTTATCTCGGCATTACAGATCAGAAAATATCTACTTAGGCTGTGGATGCCAACATCCATCAAAAAATTAAACTTAAGCTTAATTGCCCTAAGTCTGAGTTTAATCTTCGAGGTCGGAAAAATACAAGATGTCCAGCAATCCTATTCCAACACGTGCAGAAGGTGCAGGAATCGGAGCTCGGTGGGAGAGAAACTGAAAGAAATAAGAACTCTTTAATGAAAAAAAGAATCAGAAATAGTTCTAGAGGTTGTACTGTCTATAAGCCTGCGATTGCGAGAATCAACCAAGCGGTCATAGGCGGAAAGAAAATCTAGACTCAATATTGGACAATCTATTTCGACAACAATGAAAGTCAATTTAAAGACACGATCGAGGTCCAGGTAAACTGGAAGGCTACTCCTTCCACAGGTCCTTATATCCGAGGAAATTTGAGACTTTAGGGACTAAATCGGAGGAAGAATAACAAGCTTTGTCCCAGTGAAAGGCCCGTATGACGCTGCATTAAGCATCATTATCTACCTATGTTAAAAGAAAAGGTGATTCAAAAATAAACAAAGAAGTAAAAACGTGGTGAAATAAATGGGAGGGGGAGACCCTTTTACTAACTGCATTTTTAGTATAAATTAGTTGAGATAGAGAGATTTGAAGCCTCACAATGAGAAATGTGAAATGCTTGATGTGGACGCTAAAATGGTGGATTATGGGTCGGTGAAGGAAGTACTGGTTGTAAATATTTGCAAGGCTGTAGTTAAGCATTTTAAGGCTTGTGCACCCTTTTTCTTGTGTTATCAACCCAATCTAGTTAGTATGAGGAAAGTAAAAGTAGAAACATGGTGATTAGAATGAGGAAACTGAGAAAATCATGCATTTGATGGAAAATATGACTACAATGAGGTGTAATATCAGCAAGCTGTGTACAATGTACAGTGTTACCACCATATTTCTCATGGTATCAGCACAGATCCTTTGACTCCCTGCTAAAGTTTAGGAGAGAGAGGAGAGGGTAAATTATTATAAGAAAAAGACTTCACCTTTTGTGCTGGAATAACACGTTAGTGTTGCCTTCAGGGGGATGAACGGCGCTTGTCTCTCCGCCCTCCATGATCACGAATGTGTTCTCTGTGTTGATTCGAGCAAATTCATTTCACTGATTTAATTTTCAATCCTCTCCAGAACCATTTAGTGGACAACTAAATTTACTATGATAGGTATTCACAACTTCTATTCCAAACTTCATCTTCGATCTACTTTAGCTTTAGAAATTTGGACCACATTGTTAATAGATGCATAAAACATCCAAGTGAAAAGACGCAACTACCATTGTTTCCCTCCTATTTTATCATATATTCATTTATGTTTTAATCCATACGATCACTGATATCCATACTCTTGTTTTATTGGCAAATCACATTTGGAATGTCAACATGAATTGTTGTTGTTTTTTTATTTTACTCTACTACTTTGTAGTTCCCAAAGGTTCAGTCCACAAAATTTATGATGCAACTGTAAACATAGCATTGCTTTTCTATAAAATTACCATGAAATGGTTATTTTGAAACGAGGGTAAGGTACTGTCATAGGATCCTTTTTTTCTGAAATTTTGCTATCACTTAGAAGGCATTTATTGCGCAATCAAAGGGACCGTTCTAATAAATTATAAATAATAAGGAAAGTTAACTTTGTCTTCACTGTATTGAAGAATTAATTGAAGAAATGTAGTTGAACACCAAACAAATTTAGCATATTTTCTAAGATTAACATTAAAAGTTTTACTTTGATATGCATAAAATGTAATAAGGTACTCAGTTGTTATCTTTCGGTACCATAACTTATAATGAAAACGGATGGGCTTATTCGTGATGGCTTACTTGCAGCTATGCTTACCGAAATATTTAACCATAGCTTCATCATGAGATACATTTTGAGAAGAGGTATAATGATTGAAAAATTGGGGGAGGGGGGAGATTGATCCTAAGTGAACAAACTTTTCAATATTTGTTATGCAAATCAAGATGTACATTATCACAAAAATGAAAGCATCTAATGTTCAGAATTGCTTGTCTTTATAGCAATAAAAACTCCAGTGTTGCCTAATTCATCAAAATTGTTCCAGAAATTGGCAAAACTAACGGAATATTGGATCCATAAAAAAATAGAATTACCAAAATACTTCTGATTTTTTCCTTTGTCGCTAAATTAATAGAGATATTCATAAAATTGGCATACCTATTTGATTGTTCAACTATAAAAGTGCAAAAATCATAATCCAAAAATAGTTCAAAACGCTCACTTGGACTAAAATCACAATAAGATCTGAAATTTGCCTCTGTAAAGTACCATTGATTATTTTCTCTATTCACATTTTTCGACCACTTAAAATCTCTAATTCATGGTACATCAATTACTCTTTAGCATCTTTTTTAAAGGTTCTTTATGATAATCATCTTTGTTCTCAACTTCAGTATCTTTTTGTAGAAGGCAAACCTCAACAGAAGCTCATAAATGATTTCCAGATAACCTTTCAATTCCAATAATTTCTTCATCCGCTTTCTTCATCTGTCAATTCATTCGCAACTCAGGCTCAAAGAAGATACCATATGATTTGTTTTCATCATCATCAAGATAATCAAGATGATCCAATGTTCTTTGAAATTCATTCCTATATAAAATATAAATAAACAAAATTAAATAAGTTTTATAATTTGTGCATTTACCGTTGCCAGACGCTTCGAAATTCTAGATTCTTTTGACAAATTTTTCCTTTGAAATTAACAGCCAAAAGAGGGTTGGCTTTCTAAACATTATAAAATAGTAAAAAATATATTGTATATTTCCATATCACCTGAAGATTGGAAAGCAGGCAAAACTATTCCAGATCAGGACAAGTTTCCATACCAGCGTAATTTCCTAGTATCGCCATATGGAGAGGCTAGTAAAGTAATTGAAACCTAATTTTGTTTTCTTGAAATGATTACTAACTATAATACAAAATATGAATATGTTTTTTTTAAATAAATAAATAATTCACTTACCTCATATAGGCAAACATTATTTCCATTTAAAAAATTTAAGACCGACCTTTCCTTCGTGTTGACAAAAAGGAGCTAAAAAAAAATGCGGTCATTGTTCGAGCTATGCCTGAGATACAATAATTTCATATTAAATTGTGTTTAAAAAAAGGATACAAATACCAATAAGGTGTTTTTATTAGTAGCGTTACCATATGGCAAAGCATGAAAGAAAATGCGTCAATATATAAAATAGGTTTGCTTAATACAAGTCATGATGCAAAATACACTAAATCCTTCTAGAGACATTTGTAGTATTCAGAGATTTCTATGGATTTTATATATAATCACTTATGTACCGTATAATTTCTCTCCAAATAATGACTTGTGAATTTTAAAAAGAATTATGTGCCGATGAAATCAAGAGCAAGTGCTGACCCATGAGAGGTATTACACAGGGAAAAGTTAATTTTCATGTAAATGGTTTGATTTCACGCTATCAATATTTATGTTAATTTGGAAATATGAGCATAACCATTGCTTAAAACATGCGCTTTATTGTTCAATCAGAACATCATTCACTCTTTCAAGACAAGACATGGCCCGAACCTCACAAAATCTTCCCATAAAAATGTGGATTGGTCCTTAAGGTCTAGGTTATTATATAAAGTGCTAGGGGTTCAGCACTGGTTGGCGCAACGGTACTTGTAGATACGAACGACAGCCTCATCTGACGTTGTATTCCTGAAGTGTGACTTATTTGGGCTCATGACTGGCGGTCAAACAGTAGGTAATAAGTAGGTTCCAGCCAATAGATAGGGACGAAACAGGAGTGTCTTTATTAAAATTTAATTCTTTCTTTAGCAGAATTTCTTTCATAATTTTTTACAGGTTAAGTAATGTCCATATCAAGAAGTTTAAACTTGTAGGTGCTCAACTTTTAAAGAGTTCTAAGATAAAATAAGCTCTATATAAATGTCCCTCTCTATTTATGCCAATTTCCGAAACTAGGTGGCGGTAAATTAAGATTAACATTTTAGTACAAAGGGTGATTCTCTCTCCTCCCGACATGCGCCAGTTGGATCTTACACTGGAACCAGCAATTAACAAAATATTGGTTGATACATGGATGTTTTTGTTTATGTATAAGTCAATCTTTTGATTTTAGGGGGTGAATAAGTTGGAACAGTATTCGTTGATCTGAATTTAAAAAAGGTGACTTGAGTTAGAGGGAAATTTTTAGCAAAGTAGAAAGACAGGATGAAAGGTTGGT
Organism: Ceratothoa steindachneri; assembly: GCA_963969495.1. Taxonomy (NCBI): domain Eukaryota; kingdom Metazoa; phylum Arthropoda; class Malacostraca; order Isopoda; family Cymothoidae; genus Ceratothoa; species Ceratothoa steindachneri. The sequence continues at coordinate 75,674,124 of OZ018337.1, forward strand.
TACACCATCACATGGAAAGGTTAATTTCAAGGGGGATGATTTAAATCTAAGAGGGCTTCCTCTTCAGGAAGAGAGGCAAGGTATGATTATGCGAGAAATTGTCAGATAAACACTAGTTGTTGCAAGAAGAGGGAGGATAAACTTGGACTTCTTCCTCCTAATTTTGCTGACTGAATTAAAACTTGTTTTAAGGATGAAACCCATATATATATATATATATATATATATATATATATATATATATATATATATATATATATATATATATATATATATATATATATATATATATATATTCCTTGAAAAGGACTGGAATAGAGACAAAAGCTCTCGGCATCGTTTTTCACTTTACCTTTGTGGGTGTACCTGCATATATATATATATATATATATATATATATATATATATATATATATATATAATTATATACATACACACATGTATACTTTTATTACATATACACTGTTATTCAGATCAAATATTTATATCAGGATGACCTTATTCAGAAGGTATACAGATATATAATATAATTAGATTTCATTTATAATATTTTTTCTTATATTTATAAAAGCTTCTTCTGTAAATATACAGCAAACGCGAGACCGTTCGCTTATAAATGAATATTTCAATTTTAGGTTAAAAGAAAGTGTATTATTTCTTAAGAACAAAATAAATAAATAGAGAACTTTCTTCTCCAATATTATAAAACCTAACTTAGGAAAAGTTAAATGCTTCTTTATAAATAGGTCTTTTTGATCTTGTGCATGCGTAAAGAGGCCTGTAGTAAATTGCTAGATTTCAAGATGCTGGTAATAAAAATGTCAATTGAACAGATTTTGATGATAAAAATGGTAATTTTTAACATAAAGTTTGCATGAACTTAAACACTTGGGGAGCAATTTTGCGCAATTCTTAGTTCTTGGGAGTGAAAACTCATACCCTAACCTCGGTTAGAAAAATTCACTTTATAAAATGTATGATAGTGAATTGTTATAAATCTAAAAGAAGCTACGTCTGATCAAAGGTCAGATAGCAAAATTTACTTCAGCACTTTCAAGATTTCACGTGATACTCGTAGAATGCGAGAGTCCCGAATAAATTAAAATCTAATATGGCTATATATATTTTATAAGAAAATAAGTAATAATCAGTCCGGTCGACTTATATTAAATTCCGTAGAGTTCTTGCAACTCTTAGTCTAAATACAGTCGATAAATTTATCCTGAATGAATGTGTCCTCAATCTCATATTCTGAATTAATGTTTACTATTGCATACTCAAAGTCCAATATCATGATTGCAATATGTTAGGTATCCGAAGAATAGGCCAAAGAATCATTAATTATGCATCTAATAGATAAGGAAAGCGGGAAAATTGCCCTAAGTTCTGAGCCGAATTAAATTTATCAGATATGTATATAAAAAGCAGGCCTCATTAAATTGACTCAATATATTTTTTTTACGTTGTTATTGGCTTCATACGATAGACTCAATTATTTTGCGAAATTATGCAAAAGATATTCTTAGTTAGAGACATAAAATATTGTACTTCACTTTGCTATTATTCTTTTGTTTTATGAGTTGTAAAGATAACGTTTTTGTGGGTGGAAGAATACGGTACTCCGTCATCTCCTCCACCCCCCTGACTTCCACAGTTCGCCGTTGACTGTCTACCCCAAGTAATTCGCGCAAGGGCAAAACTCCATTGTCGCAGACGAATTTAGTTGGCCAACGTCTTGTTCGCAGCGCTGCATTTATCTGCCTTATATACTGCAAAAATTAGAAGAATGGAAATACCATTAAGGGGGAATCGTGACTTACTTCTCTGGACCCTTATCGCGACCCAAGGCAATTAAGGAAGTCTGTAGGCGATGAAACTCTCTCCCCATCTAGATAATTTCTGAGTATATATTCGATTCTTTGGAGTTCACAGAAAGATTGTGTCTGAAGCTGCCGTCCAGTACGTTAGCTGTTAACGTCTTGGTTTTCGAGAGGGAATCGACTACATTCTTGTCCAGAGAAAAATTGTGTGATTGTCGAACAGCCAAGGAAGAGCTAGTCGTCCTTCAGGGTTGTTCATTGAGATAACTTTAGGCGGGCGTCAACCCTTCTCACCGCGTCTTCGGATTGTAGGGATAGGAGAAGCCATCCCCGAAGCATCCTCCGTTTTCCCCTTAAGGATAAGAAGCCCCATCTTCAATTTCGCAAAGTTAGATTGAGCTTCTCGTGAGACACCCACAAGTTCAAGGTCGAACTTACGTCCTCCTTGGTTCTATTCGCCGCACATAAAGGTAAAAGGCATTTAACGCCCGCTTCGTCACGCTCCTCCCGTCTTTACCGCGTCGAACCTCAAGGATCCCCTTCGTTATAGAACTTTCATAATTTTAAGATCATTTCTTAATTAATTATCCCCCAGTTCAAACTTAATTGATAGTGTCAATCATCTTATCCGTGAACCGTCGATATTTAATTGCATCGCCATTTAACTTGCCTTATATGTGTATATAATCTTTAGTCCTATTAAAGTATATTTTTGTAGCCGTGTTAGAATATTCATTGGCCTAGCAACTGTGTATTTAAAGCACTCTTAGAGCCATCCCCAGGTGGAGCCTTAATTTCAGTTGGCCACTAGGCTAGTGTGCGTATAACAGCGTACACCTGGTCATACCATGACAGAAGTGTTATAAGAAAATTAGATAAATGCTCGAGTGAATTTGATCTTTATAAAAGATATGTATGTCTCCGAAAGTGGATTTTAGTTTGATCATTTTGAGTATACTTTTCCCGTCCATTCGCTTCGGTGTTTATGAGATTGGGTTTACGCGGGTACTCCATTATAACTTTCCGTAGCAGTTGAATTCGATCTAAATATCGTATATTTTATATTGAAAACTTAAATGTGAAACATAATCTTGATTTGTATTCCTATAATGAAAGTAAATAATAGCGTGATGATAAATATATTTAGACCTTGAAACGAAGAAACACCAATAGAATAAAGATGAATGCCCTAACATCAGTCTTAGTCATAACTTTTGTATATATATTTATTGGTACAAGGCGCTGTTGAATAAACATTTATGGAAGTTCACAAAAAGGAGGTAATACTTTTCTTAATAACTTCCAAGAGTGGTGTAACACGAATCTAGGAGTGTTTCGAATGGACAAATAAGGTCCATATAAGCGCTCATCGCTTATTTGAACACGAGGCTCATCACCAGAGCTACCATCCTCAACCCCCGATGAGCATCGTGGTCATATAAGCGATGAGCGCTTCATGACACAGGTTCAAATCCAACTTCTTTATTTATTTTCATATAACGGTTAAAATAGTTTGCCCTATCCTTCCTTTCTCTACATCTCCCATTTTCCTTCTTAAGCTTTCATTGGTTCATGTAATATTCAGCTTAGCGTATTTCCGTGTTGTTTTAAAAATTTCCATTTCCTCGGGCCTTTAAATACATTTATATATCACGTGTTATTTGCTTAACAAATATATATATATATATATATATATATATATATATATATATATATATATATATAATTATTGTTAAGCAAATAACACGTGATATATAAATGTATTTAAAGGCCCGAGGAAATGGAAATTTTTAAAACAACACGGAAATACGCTAAGCTGAATATTACATGAACCAATGAAAGCTTAAGAAGGAAAATGGGAGAGAGAGGTAAACTTTAATCAGACTCGTTTTCTATGCCAATGGTAAACTCAATCCAACCCATATTTTGGCAGGAAGGCGTTTTGTACGGTTCGTGTCCATGTATTGTCCTTGTTCTTTTAATATATATATATATATATATATTAAAAGAACAAGGACAATACATGGACACGAACCGTACAAAACGGCTTCCTGCCAAAATATGGGTTGGATTGAGTTTACCATTGGCATAGAAAACGAGTCTGATTAAAGTTTACCTCTCTCTTCTTTCCACAGAGCTCCGACGCCATTTTTGTTTGCTCGGTGGGTTTTTAGATATTTTACGTGTCTGATAAAATTTTTACGAACTAGAATCTAAATATCGCCTATTTTATATTAAAAATTTTAATGGTATCATAATCTTGATTTTTACTCCTATAATGAAAGGAAATAACAACATGATGATACATATATTAGACCTTAAACAAAGAAACTATATAGTCCACAGTGTTTGTAAATACTACGTGATTCCGCTGGTTATGGTTTCCATGGTGGATATGATCATTTTGAAGGAAAATCAATGTTATTTCATAAGGTTGACCAGCATGGGGATTTCTGTGTTTACAGTTTACAGAAAATGGCCAGTAGTACACGGTCCGTATAAAATTCGGGAAGTCGTGAAAATTATACTAATGGAGATCTCATTTTGAAACTACAGTAGGTCGATTAAATAACGCTATTTTGTGTTATTACATGTTAAAAAGGGACCAAAATATGCATAAAAATCCAAGATATCAAAGTGCAAAGTTGACCATTTTATCAGTGTTGAATGATGTTATTATCTGAAATTATTTTAAGTTAGATGCAAGATCTAATTATATACAGTGCCGTGCTAAGTGTATTAAGTAATTGTTTAATTTATCGTATTTTAGGATAGTAGGCTAATTTTCATTCTATTTTTTACCATTTATAATTTTGTAGGCTATAGTGTCTTCAATTTTTTTAATTTTTATTTTCATTATTCTAGTTGCATTTATGCAATAAGATGGGGATTAAAATTGCTTAATGCGGTTATTAATATATTTATGCAATGATAAACAATAAGGGTTGTTTATTACTTGCTCAAAAATCTTCTATAAAATTAAGAGATTTATTATTTTTTACATTATTTTTTATACCTATTTAGGAATGTTTTAAAATATCAATTATGACTATTATTTTCATATTTGTCTTTTCATAACATTTATGTATCATTTAGTAGTAAAAGATCCTTTAATTTTAGTTGTGGCATTTCACAAGTGCGTACAGAGCGTCTCCTACATGGTCACGATCCGTACAAAAACACTTCTTTTCAAATGACACAATTATTCCGTATTAGCTAAAATATTTCCAAGTTTTGTATGTATTGTGTCTAATCCAGATTTCATCGATAATCAATAAAAGAAAAATATCATCGTATTTCATAAATAACTAATCGCGCGGCATAAAAGATCGATGGCCAAATTAAGATGGCTTTCACGCGGAGCAATATATTAACACTTCCTGATATCGAGCAGCTCTCACTTTTTCTTTTATGCAAACTTCTATTTTAAAAAGGTGTAATAAAAATTCCTCTCTCAATGAAACAGCGTGTAGGTTTTAGTTAAAACTAGGAAGAACCTACGCCGTAGTTTTAGTATTAGAAAAAGAACCTATGGTGTTTTTAAGCATTGTAGTCGTCATATATTGTCTCGATTTGACGCGAAAAGTACATATTTTTTTCGACACTCCATCTTTATGGCGTGAAAATAATTCTACCTTGCCTTTTCTTGATATGTTAAGAATTACTTATTTCAAACATTGACAACCCTGATTTTAAAATAATGCTATGCTTTCGAATTGTTTTTGAACCCTAAAGTAACTAATTAAAAATGGGTGATCACCTAGTAGTATTAGCGAATTGAAAGCTTACCATTAGGTTGAAATCCGGGGTAATTCTTCTAAAGTTTCACCAGGTTTTTAACTTAAAAAAACCCTAAAGGATACATGTGCAGGAGTAAGTAAACGTCCAATACTCTTTTTATCTAACAGTTCACAGTTAATCACCAAATTGATCTGCCGACCTCAAAATCATATAGTTTTTTGCCCCCGCAATCGAAAATTTATTTGAGTCAGCAATAAAAATATTCCTGCAAGAACAAAGTTTAAGTTAAAGTTTCTACAATATAGAAAACTTAATTACACAAATGTGCACTCAATAAAAAGCTAATGAGTTAACTTGAGACATAATATGGTATTTGCATATGTTAGTATTAATATTTTTTGTTAATATTTCGTTTGACATTGTTTTTTCGTCATTTTGTATGAGTGAGGTCCAAAGTGCTTTTTTTAAATTTTATGTTGTTCTTTGTAATGTGATTTTCTCTTTACCTATGAAGATTTAAACACGAGTGCTCTTGAGATTCTCTGTTATTTTTCTTTTGGAACATTTGAAGTATATTAAATCAAGTTACATTTCAGATTGCTTTTGCATATATATATATATATATATATATATATATATATATATATATATATATATATTATATATATATTTCGTGAGATACGACCTCACAAGATTTATTCCTATAAAACAAATACTTATTATTATTCAACATATTTAAAATCAATTGATCGATATTGTAGGAAGTTTTCATGTTTAAGGAAGTCTTTACTTTAAGCTTAGAAAAATGCTTGTTCCAATTTGATAATCTCTATATCCTTAACTAAGAAATTGAATTGGTTTGTCACTATTTAAATTATTAACATGATTTTCTCTCTCTATCTATTCCAATGAGCTGTTTAAATTACCCAAGATGAGATCTCTTTTGCGTTGTTTATCCTGTTCATCCAAATAAATAGTTTCTCCAATATACATTTTATCGCAATTGAAATAACATATTACTTCTAAGCAACTTAAAGAGGTGTGAAATTTTCTCTCATGGATTCTTTAAGAGATTTGTGAATGTCTTTTATGTTATCTTTAGTAACTCACACGGGAAATTTTAGATAATTGCCTGATTCTTTGTCTGCGGTACGTTTGTTATGCAACCTCTTTCTATCATTCCAAAGAGTTTCAAGGATAAAATTGTTGGTAATTTTGACGTGCTATGTCGGTAGATGGGGCACGCAGTGAAGGTGATCATGCAGTCAGCGCAAAGGAATCATTTTTGGTTAGAAAGGACTACCTTGTAGTTTGGTATACAATCTGACGTTGAATAATGATTCTTGCAGGTGGGTTTGATCTTAGTAGAATGACGCGTGATCCTAGGTGGTCACAGTAACTTGACGTAATGTTTCCTTTGGCTGTAAGTGGATACAACACTTCCGAGTGTCTGCCTGTCCGTCTTTGATGAAGATCTGGTACGACGTACTGGCAGAGAACAAAGGAGCTGTATGGGTTTTAGTTTTATATAAAGTACAATATTTGCTCACTACAAAATTTATATGGGAGTATGTAGGGCTCATCTCACAAGGGGTTTACCAATAGGATATTTCTTAGGAGGAGCTAGTGACTAATATAATGAAATTCTTATATTACACGGGAGGAGTTTTCATCGGATTTCATCTGGATCTACCAATACTACCATAAAATGGACAGGTCACTTTCCTACACTGCCTGTTATTTGCTAATTTTACGATCATTAGGCGGTCATACACTTTTTATACCCTATCTTAAAAGTGGATGTCAACAGAAACATATGACGTCAAACAGAAAAGGATTTTAATCGTATAACAAATACCTTAGCATTTTCATTAGATAAATATTTGAGAAAGGGCAATTTTTAGCTGTGTATTAACATTCATTGCTTTCTACACCGAATCCCATTCCATATGTCAACAAATGACCATCCAAATCGTTCTCTAATCCCACAAAACTTGATAATCCGAAGGAGCCAGGGAAGAAGAATATGAAAGAAGAAGCAATATTTCCGAAGCGAGCTTTTCCAAGACATCTTTGATCAGTCAATCTGTGTGACGACGGGCATTATCTTCATCGAGGACTAATACCATCCGGCTTTTAAACGACGAAGTAAATTGCATTAGAGAATAGCATTAATTGTTTAATTATTCTCAAACAGTTCTCAAAATTCGTTCAATAGCCTACTATGCACTCAAGATGAATGGAGTCCACCCTCGTTTGTTGAGAAATTCTGCTTCCTCGATTAATTCACGAACAAGACTTTTTAAGGTTATGATAAACGATCGAATTCTCATCACCGGTAAAATCCTGCATCAAAATAGTGCCTGGATGTGCTGTAAAAGCAATGACTCACAACAAGTAACACCATGTTGCAGATTCGCCGTAGCCAGGTCTTGTGAGACCTAAGTTCTAATAACTGGAGCTTCCAGTATTAAGGGCTATGTTAAATTGTTTTGCGAGTTCCGTAGCCGTTGTAGAAGGATTTGCTGTGAAAAGAGCTCGCAACCTTTCTGAATTAAATTCTTTTGGACGACCTTATTTTGGTCCTTCTTTTAGACTAAAATTCCCACTTCGATAAAGGGAAACCAACGTCCTGCAACTCCATTCATTTACTAAATCATCTCCAGAAGTGAACTGATTAGATCTTGTCACTATACTTGCCTTGACACGTTTATGTGTCTAATAGAGTTAAACATATTTAATGTGATCATTAGAGGATAAAACAGAGCGCTGAATCCGAATAAGTTTATTAAAAATATTTTTATAATGTGGAAAAAGAAATAATAGTAATTTTATCCTTTCTAAATGATAACAAAATATGCTACTTTATTAATTTTTATCTCAAAATTTATTCTAGAAAATCGGACATTTACTTCTTCCAAACTCATATTTATATACACCAGACAATACTATATAGTAGTATGTATCGAATATATACACTATAGTGTATATCGTGTAGTGTAGTATATATCCTATATATAGTGTATATCAAAGATATACACTATATAGCATTTTCACTAATTAAGGCGTGAAAATTTCTAATTATAATGTTATTAGGAAAAATGGATTGGTATCCGTCTTTTCATTGAAAGCTTGTTTTGAACCATTAAAAGAATTTCCGGGTTAGGTGTAAGGTTAGGTAAGTTATTTATTTTTAGTTTGCTCTTGGGTTAGTTTAATTTGGGGGTGGTTCGTTGCGCCGTATTCCTCCCGGAATGCTGTGATAGTCGTGAAATAACTGTAGCTTCATTCTCGCGTGAATATTATGTTCGTTCTGAAGCTATGACTGATTTTAGCAACATATTCCTTCTAATCCGAAAACATGTTTTTGAACGGTAGCGGAGTAGGGCTTAATTAGATTTAACAAGAAGGATAAAGGCTAATTCGAGAGATGAACAACTACAACGTTTTATAAAAAACAAGAACTTTCAATAGATTCTAAGTGTCTCTTAAAAACAAAGAAGATATTTCATTAAATTCTAGTGGCCTATCTGAATTGTTTCTTGCTCTTCTTCGGAGCGTAAATCAATATTTGACGTTATATTAGTACTTGAATGTAATATTTTTCAAGAAAGGGATTTTTCTTATTTTCAGAAGCACTGTTAGATATAATCTTTTCCACTTTTTCTTATTGCAAAGATTTAAATAGCCTACTACCTCTAACCTACTACATCGTAGATAAATTAGCATCATCGTTGATAATATATATTTCTTGAAATCGGTCTAATGTATTCGGTTTTAATCAAAGGCTTATGACTTAAAAGTAATGGCTAAAATAATTCGAAAAGTAGTGCTTTCCGCTTCGAAGACATAGCAACAGACAATTCATATTCACCTATAGAATACATTGTAGGTAAATTTTCTAAAATAAACGTTGTAGTTGATCATCTGTAGAAGTACCAAATTGGTACTATAGTCTAAGTTTTTAAAAACTGTTTTAATTAAACAAAACTCATCTATAAAACCAGAATCACAAAAGTAGAGAGCGCGTAGAATCATTTACACAATTACACCCTTCTTCGTAGGAAAAAGATGGTTGGAAGATGCATGGACATATTCATTGGAATAAGTGTCTTCTTTATAAATTTTAAGGGAAGGAAAGCCTCTTTGATCTTTAACAACACATACATCCATAGGAAAAAGTTTTGCCACTTCTCTCGTGTTCAAGAGTAAATTGAATGGAGGGAAAATGGGAAGTTTTAAATTCTCTATGTGTTCTGATGAATTAATCCATATAGAGGTGTATATTAAATATGTTGTTTTAATTGCGAATAAAAGAACATTGTAGTAAGTATAAATTTGGAATGACTTGATAAACAACACAAAAGGGGGTTTCAGTTAGGTAAATTAAACAGCTCGTAGATAAAAAAAATAGACAGAAAATGATCTCATTTATTTGTGTAAAGATTAGGCAAATTTCAGAATCATTTGACAACTTTAAAGAAACCCTTAACCTCGCGATAGCCTCGAACGCCTAATTCGCTGCTGAGCGTGTTCCGAATAAGATCCAAGTTCTCTCTAAATCATTCGCTTCTAGACTTTGGTAGTAATTTCTAATGAACATTTGGGGATATAGGTAAAAAGTGGTAGTTATGATCTGTTAATAATGTCAATATACAGAAGACCTAACGGCGATGTATTGAATAATGTTAGGCTCTTAGAACTCATGCAAATAATCAGTGATCAAATCGGTATCCGTTATAAAGTGCTCATCGGAGACTTTAATAAACCCAGTAACAATTGAGAAAATTGTATAGTATTGTCAGGTGAAGGAACCAGCAACTTCAATTATAAGTTAATTGAAAAGTAAGAGACTGTTTTCTGACACAACACGTTCAGGAGGTCACAAGGTTCAGAGGAGCTGATACAGGGAATATATTAGATTCAGTGTTCTCTAAAGAGAAAAATTTATTTAAAATGTGGAAGTGATAAGTCCACTTAGAAAAAGTGACCATGGATGTATAGTATTTGGTTGTGATCTCAGAGCAAACCAAGTGCAAAACAAACACGTAATGTATCATTATGAACGTGGTGATTATATTAAACTGAAACAGAAACTTGACATAAACTGGGACGAGTATTTAGATACCGTTAATATAGAGAAAAAGTCGGAGAACCTTAAAATTAAGCTTAAGAAGGCAGTCGATGAATGTGTCCCTCACCCAGAATTTAAAGCTAGAGAGCTCCAGAGGAAGAGAAATAACCCAGACTTCCCAATGAACAGAAAGCTTTGGAGTAAAATAAAACGTAAAGGGAGGATGTGGGTAAAGTTAAAAATTAAGAAGTGAAAACAATGAGGCAAATCAAAAGTTTTTCTAGAAGTATGTTCAGACAAAGATAAAATCCAAATAGCAAGTGTCAGAATTATTTACTGATAATGCAAAGAATGAAAAAAAACGAGTGATACGAAGAGGAAGGTTGAATTTTATCCGATTTTTTTTAGCAGCGTATTCACGAGACAGGACTGGATTAACATCCCTAGATTAAATTCAAGAACTTACAAGGAACTAAATACTACTGGAATAAATAAGTAACAAATAAAGAGTGTGATTGATAACATAAAAAAAACGAATCATCGGGACCAGAAGGAATACATCCAAGAATTCTGAAAGAAGTTGCAGAGTCAATCGTTCATCCGTTTAAGATGTATGTGATTTACCAATAACAAGCCATCAAGTTCCATTTGATTGGAGAAGGGATAACATCACAGCAATCTATAAGAAAGGAGACAGGCGTGACCCAGGAAACTATCGACCAGTCAGCCTCACAAGTGTTCTCTGTAAGATGATAGAAACTCTGATTCTGGAACAAATAATGTGTCACATGGAAGAGAACAATAAATTCAGTATCAAACAATTTGGGTGTATTTCTGGCAGGTCAACAGTACTCCAACTGTTAAAAGTAATGGAGAGTTGGACTAAAATACTAGATAAGGGAGGCGCCATTGATAATGAATATTGCGACTTCATGAAAGAGTTTGAAATGGTCCCGCATGAACGACTATTGGAAAAATAGAGAGCTATGGTATTAAAAGTGACATCCTTGAGTGGTGGTGAATTTTCCTACTGGAAAGATGTAATAAGTGGCGTACCTCAAGAGTTAGTGCTGGCTCCACTTTCATTTGCCATCTTTATAAATGCTCTACCAGACTCAATAAAAAAAATGTTGTTTATCTGTATACCGACGCTAGGAAGGTTTGCAAAGCAATATATAATGAGGAAGATTGCAATAAAGTGCAGGAAAATTTAAATGAAATGAAAAGCTGATTAGCCAAATAAATATTAAAGTATCATCCTCTGAAATGTAAATATATGAGGATTTCAAAATCTGATGTTCAAGACAAAGTTTACTGTATGTAAGAAAATATGATCAAGACGGATTCAGAAAGGATCTCGGTGTGATCATCGACGCGGACGTGATCTTTTTGGGACACCTTGCTGAAATGATAACAAAGCTAATCGGTTTGTGGGACTCATACGAAGAACTGATACCACCATGCCAATCAAGTGTGGTTCCCCTACAAAATAAGAGACATAGACGGAATTGAGAATGTTCAGAGAAGAGCAACGAAGCGGATACCCAAACTGAGGAACCTATACAAGATTATGGCTGGAATTTACGACAATGATGTGTGACTAGGCATCTTGAAACAACAAAAAGCGATAAAAAGAGGCCAGAGTAAGAAAATCTATGAACAACCGGAAATATCAAACATCATAAGGTATGCTTTCAGCGAGAGAATGGTGAACACGTGGAACGGTTTCCCAGCAACAGTGACTAATGCAAATTCAGCCGCACAATTTGAAGCGAGGATGGACAGGTTGTGGGCAAATCAGCCCAAAAAATATAATCACGGTGAAAATATAATAGATAGACACCCAGACCACCAGACCGAATAAAGTACTAGCTCTGAGAGTATAGAGCTAGAAGAGCAGGCTTAACAAGAAGCCTACATCCAGAAGTCAATGTTAGATTGCTTATATTGCGATATTAATGATTCTCCATTAAAACCTCAAAACTCTAATTCACCTTATATGACTTTCTCTCAGAAATAGCTATTTTAGCTTTAGTGGTAATTTTAATAAACAAATCATTGACCTTACCATTCCCCAGTGTTGGCAAATGTTTCCCTTGTTATTTGAAGATTATTCTCTTAACTTCTATGCATATTGAAGTGAATTTGATTAGATATATCGATGAAAACTTAATATGGGTTGATTTATTGGAACACACAGAGTATTTTAAACGCGTGCAATATTATTTTTTTTCTCAATTCAGTTTACTATTGAAATCAAGAGAGGGAGAACTTCCGTTTATGGATGTATGGGGTGTTATAGATCAAAGGGACTTTCTGTCCTTTAAAATTCATGGAAAAGTCAGGAAATCCAATCCTTATATGCATACATCTTCTAACGATCCTTTTCCTAGCAAGAAAGGTGGAATTATGTGACTGTTTTTATGTTTTCTTTGCAATTATGCTCCTTGTTTTATCGAAGATGATTTAGTTTATTAAATAGGTTTTTAAAAAAGGAGGCTAGTGAAACAATTTTATCCGTGATGCTCCCTGAAAAAATACAAAGAGGTTTGATAGCAAACGTACGGCAATTAAATAAAGATTCAATTATCCTAAATTTCTAGGGAAATATTCTAAATATAATCTAAAAATAATTGAAAATGGAAGAAAATTATTTTCCTCTTTTCCCAAAACTCTTAAAGCATCTTTAAGTGAGTCAAGGTATTTCAAAACCGAAACCATCTTTAGGATGAGGATAACAAATATAATATTCCTATTGCAATAAAGATTATATTGGAGTAATGAATGATTTGGAACAACGTGGTAAACAAAAGGCCCCGCCCTTTGGGTAACATAAACAGCTCGGTGCTTTTTTCCTCCTAATGGAAAACAATTTTATAAACATCAAAACTTGCTATAATATCCAACAATTGTCTTTATATATGTTGATTAATAATAATAATTGTTTTGTAGGTCTAGAATGTTTGATGGCGTTACGAAATTCATATTTCAGCATACTTGTGCTCATGGTCACCTGGACCCCACATTTAGAAATATTTCTTGGTGTCGATGGCTCGAAGAGGAAAATTTTCGCTTATCGAATTATTTATGTTTTTCGTCCTCTTTGCGGTTTTATAACATAACTATCTTCATTTGTGTGTATGCGTTTCCACGCTCCTATCGAACTGGCACGACTTTGGGTAATGTTTAGTGTGTTCACAGTGTAAGTAAACAGCCCCAGCTGTGTACGTTTTCATATAAATAACCAAGAACAAAATCCTTTCACTTGCATTCCCATGCTTTCGCACACACCACACATTCCTCATCCTTCTCGGCATCTTCCAAAGTAGGGTTTATTCCCACATTCCCCCGACTCGGGACGAGTGCCATCTTTTGGTCCATGAAAGCCTCGCTACTCACGAGCTGGTAGTAAAGGACACAAATATTTCCTTTCCTGGATCTTTTTTCCCAGAGAGGATCGTTCAATTGGCATTCTGATAATTATGGTAATTTTATCATATTTGGGGGACATCGTTTATGATTGAAAGAAGATGGGAAGTAAATAAAAACCAAACACATTTTGGATCCTATAATGTATGAAACCTTTTGCAAGCACTTCAATGATGAAGATTGCTTGAATACTTCCAAATTGGGCAATACAGCTATTGGAATTTGAATTCAATGTGAAAATATGCAATTTGTAACCAAATATAAATACACCTAACATTTTTTTCCTATTTGAAAGTATAAATACAGGATATACAGATTGTTTATTTGTAGTTGAGAATTTTCAACCCATTCATAAATAATTCTAAAACAACTTTATCTCAGTTCTTTTAGTTTCCGTTAAAAAAGGCAAGAAAACAATTTAGTAAATTTTCTTCATCTTCCTTAAAAATTCTATTATCTGAGGATATGTCATTTACAAACGAAGATAAAGTTATTTTCAAGAACTACACGCTCAAGATATACATTATAACCTGAAGAATCCTAAACTAACGAAACAAAATGTTTGTTAAATTTAGCCCCAGTCAATTAACTATCATTGGATTCGGTTTTAACCCCGTCTGGCGTAAGTACTTCCTCGAATTTACCCCTCTAGGTTAAACTCCATCGATTCCTATTCAGTCATTCAATCACCAACTCCCCCACGTCGTCTCATAAAGCCTCAACCCCTAAGCTATGCTCAAGCCACTAAATTGTGGTTTCTTGAACAGTCGATCCGTAAGGTGTATGTTCGTATATTGAATCGACAACAGCCGCTTGTGAGCTCACGTTTGAGCTTATCTAATCGCTCCCGGTAATTCTTTAAAATGGTCTCTGTAAACATTAAATATCCATTTGCATTCTTTTGCATTTGTATATATCCTATATCTATTATAATTATTAAAGATTATTTTTGGTACCCTCCATTCATAGCCCCATAGTCCCGCTGCCTTCTTTACTACCGGCCAATTGCACTCGATTCTGTAGATAAATCCTTCCTCGTACTTGATTGGTTACCCCGTTCCCTTATCTCCCCCTCGTCTGCCACTGCTGGGAGACGAGCTAAGGAAGACGAGCTAAGCAATTATGAAATTGGATTCCATCGGTAAACTATGGATAAACGCTACATGAAAATGTAAAAATACCTCTATCTAGTACGTATAAATATATGTCAAATTTGATTTGGTTGTGTATTTAGAGAATATTGTCGTAGAATGACCAGTATATATATATATTAAATACATAACCAAATCAAGTTTGACATGTATTTATACATACTAAATAGAAGTATTTTTACATTTTCATGTAGCGTTTATCCATAGTTTACCGATGGAATCCAATTTCCTAATTGCTATAAACAACATTTAACAATGCAATACACATAATTTACACACATTTTGTTATATACATACGTACACAAAATAAATGCATTTAGCTTCTGTTGTTTTGTTCTAACTTAAAAAAAACTGCAAAAAAGAACAACATTCAATCAATTTGTTTAAATCATACAAAACGAGACATTGTGAAATTTTGAGAATTATCATGACTGAAATATCGGGTAACACAAATAAAGCTTACTAAATTCAAATTTCAATAGCATAAATAATTCAAAATTTGCTTGATTAAATGTTATAGTTTTTTTCCTACTGAATTAAAAAAATACATCTAAAAGAGGACCCTGCCTAATAGATTTAAGATAACTCATCGGATTACACAAATTCGATGAAGGAAGCAATTAACCCTGTCTGAGGAAATTAGGATTCTTGTCCTAGATAATTCCTGGATTGCTCGGCCCTCATGGAAAGATGCTTCAGCATACTGGACATGTGGCCTTCATCAAAGCGAAGATAACGATAATTGGAAAGTAATCGAATATCAATAAAATGCTCATATATTTCAGAAAGTTTAGTTTGGTTCCTGTCAATAAAATTAATTCCAGCCTTCACTTTCCGCGCAGGTCCTGCCCTGACTATTAGTTTGCTATTAATTTTGATGTTTCATCAAAGAGTTGTAAGGTTGTTACTAGAAACTCTTTTATCTGTTTGTGACCTCTTTGGAAATGAAATCCATTTTATATGTGGAAACATTTCAAATTTTTAAATGAGACCAATCCTATAGTGAACTAAGTTTGCTATCTCTTTGTTGCCTACCATTAAATTCTCACCAGAACCACCGAATCTCTTGTAGCTCAACGACTTCCAAGCCACAGCAATCGTTTATTAAGAAGCTTTGAAAATACAATGGTCGCTCGCAATCTGTAACTGAGACTACTGAGTTATCTAGTTGTACAATCTTTAAGGAGAATAGTAGCTCGATTACTCCGACCTCGTCTTTATCTATAACAACAGTTTAAGGATGGCCACTACATAGGTTTTATCTAGCGTTTAGATTTATTTTATCATTCTTATTAAGCTTTATAAACATTCTTCAGAAAAGGTTTTAATCGGAATTCATTTTGTTTGTCTATACCCTACATCTATTATCGTCTTATCACTTTTATTAACACCACAACATTAATCAATTAATTGTAACCTATAACTCTTAACGCGGTTTTTCGATCATCCTAATGATAAAATTCAAATAGCGATCCGAATGAGTGATAGTACGGTATTTCTTCACACACCAGTGAGCCTTGCAACCCATTAATGTTTCTAGTACTGGGGCAATTAAAACCAAGCCAAATCAAATGTTTTCAGCAATATCTTTTAAGTCTTTTAAATAAGTTACTTTAAGAGAGCTTAAGTCAGATACAATAAGGCATATCATTTTTAGACACTTGTTATTAATATATTTACTGGGATAAAATTATAACAGTAATCATTTAACATTACAAACATTACAGTAACTACATAACATAATGGTAATTATATAATAAATATCACTTCTAAAATATTTTAAGTTTTAAATTATTAAACTTTAGATTTAGTAACCCTTTTTCTGTTACTCGATCGGAGTAGATTACCATAAAAGTTTCAAGCCCAGTTAGGGGGCTCAGACTCGAAGAAAAAATGGAGAAAGAATTAAAATTAGGAACAATTAAAATAAAAGCATAGATCAAATCTACCTCTTCTCCTATGATTCTGCCTTTTGTGTATTTATTTTAAATCTTCCTCATTATTTCCTCTTTTAATTACACTCTAAGACATATAACTCAGTTTTAAAATTCTATATCATATTCCCTTTTAAGGTTAATCATTTATTTAAAAAAAAAGAAAGAATATCATCTCAATATTATTCACCTTAATTCTGAACCTGTATATATTTATATATTAGACTTTTGCAAAGATTCCATTTATACATTAGTTTTCCTTTAGATTTCCAGAAGGTTATTTCGCACAGAATTTCATGTCCCGCTTTTATCGATTAATTAATGAAATTTTCACGAGGAAAGAAATTTATTCAAGTAAATGTCGACCTTAATTCATTTGGCAGAACAAAAATGATAGATATATTATGTTAATTCATGGATTAAACGCTTCTTAATATGATTCATCCCAAATCAAGAACGTTAGACTTAATTGAATCAATATACATGATACCTTGTAGATGCATCTACACTCAACAACAAGTGTTAGAGCCACATCCCGGAAATAGTTAATTTTCTGTGAAGCGATTTTCTTAATTAATGTTTCCAACACACTTCATGCAAGAGAGATTAAACTTACCTCCTTGGAATTAATTAACAGTGAAATCAAGTTGAGTGATTACTCTCCAGACGCGGAATAATTAAATCCAAAATTTTAATCCAGCCACAAAGGAGGAACAGAGCGCCAACAAATACAGTAATTTCGGCTTTTGATCAACTTTTTCGTTGTGTTTGTTCACGTAATTAACCTCAACAAATTCAAAATCCTGAAATAAAATAGCCTACATGAAATAAAATAGCCAAGGGAATAAACAATTTAACATTTTGCATCAAAAGGTAAATAAATAAAATAATAAACTTCCCCTAAGCTATCTATTATGAATTAATATTGACAGATTTTGACGTCTTGGGAGCAAGGTCATGAAAGCGAGTGAAAAAGAATATGAAAGTAATCTCTGGATTTTCAAATGTAAATAGGGAGATTTAATAGTGAGTGAATGATAGATCGACAATACAAGGAAGCAAGATTTCAGCTCTACGATATTGCTTGTTTGCACTGCTCTTGATTCATCTCCTGAAGAATAAAAGAAAAGTTTTATTTGATGTCACAATATTTTTCCATTTTTTAAAATTTAAAACAATAGCTTTCCTTATATTCTTTTAACATATATTTGGTTGTAACATGTGGTGACTTTGGCTGATTAAATTTAGATTTTTTTCAGTCTATTTTCTCTCCATACCCATAGAGCTAGTGGGCATTGTATGTTTTTACCTCAACTAAAATACCAAGATATAAATAGTTTGTTGTGACTCATTACAACTCTATTCTTTCAAATAAGGGAAGAGATTGTTATCCGTTTTGGTATTTTCATTTTCAGAATTAATTCATCCTCACACCAAAGTCAATTTATTTCACTGAATTATAAAGTACAAACATCAGATAAGGAAATCCTTCATTTTCATATTATTCTAGATGCCAATAAGTGTGGATTTAAAATTTTGAGGATATTTTAAATGTTTACTTATATCAATGGCTGGTTTAGTACCACGGGGCCAAATACCAGCTTATGTATGTTTATTCGGCACAGTCTGAGGGAAGATTAAACAGCCTGAGCAGCGGCAAGCAAGAGTTACCTATGTTTAGGTACCATGTAGAGAGATTTCGTCTATGTTCCGAAATGGATCGGAGTGAAACTTACGATGCCAACCTAGGCAACATTAATTAGGAATCTTTTCTATGTATGCATTTCAGTTTCTATAAGACCTACAATGTGACATTCTGCCCACACACAATACCATTCAATGTATGAATCATAAGAAGGAGCTCAAAAAAAGATTATTTTGTTAATCAAATAAAAATATTTAAGACGAATTCATACTGTTGTTTTCGCCGATTGAATACAAATAATCTTTTTATTATCCATGTTAAAAGGAAAGACACTTTAGGAACTGGCACTTTGAGAGACTCTACAAACACATCGCAATATGAAAAAGAGCTTGACACTAACGCAGTCTAAACAGTTAGATATCTTATAGTACTCGTATCGCCTCCTGAATTATTTATCGTATTGACATATTGAGTCCGTATTAGTGAAGCATTGGTTCTAATTTGCAATCACTATATCCAAGATTAGGACGTTCCCTAACATTGGTATTTGGAATGACAAAGCGTGGATTATTCTTCTCTTTTGTTTGAAACTGAGCATAATCAATAAGCATAAGAACAGCCTAAGATCAGTATTTCAAACTTAAAATGTTATTGTATCTGCAAATCTTTTGAAAAAAACATTGCTAGGTAAACCGTATCCATTGATTCAGACTGATGATTTGCAATCATGGAATAACAGCGTAGTTGAAATACTAACATATTTAGTCTGTAAAACTTTGTCTAATATTGCGGTAGACACAAATTAGTAGCACAGATTTGATTTTTAATTTGTCTGATACCAATTCCAGTGAATAAAACTGAGTGATCTTTATTTTTTATTAAATATTTAGATGCATTATTTCGAAAATTTGAAGTCGATGGAAATTAAAACAAGGATGAAATCACCTACTTCTTATACGTTTATTGATCGATAAAGCCCAAACGTGTTATCATTAATTCCACTTTAAGAGCAGATATACGTTAATTTGCACTCATTGAGATTAAAATTTACCTGTCATATAACCGACTAATTAAATAACTCCTTTATGTCTTTCACCATTTCCTTTCAACCTGATACATTCTACTATATTTCACCTATTTTAGAAGTTATCATCTGAAGAATTTTCAATCTTGCTTAATATTCTGGAAATGAAGTCGTGTTTGGAAAAAAACTAATATAATTCCCAAGACTAACATCCAATAATGACGCTGCCTGTGAATTTGGCCCAGATAGACGATACTTCCGTGGGTCTCGTGGATACCCGAGATGCAAGAGCTCCTCCATAGGTGGCGCTTAGAAAAGGGACCTGACATGGCAGGCTGTTTGAAAGTTCAGAATTTTCCTTAAGAGATGCAAACGATGGCTAGCCTAGAAGAAAGGCAGGTTTAGGTCCTGTTGTGGTAGCTTTTCACTTAAAACGTGCTAAGAGTGGCAGGTAAGATCAAATTCCTAAAAGAAAGAGTTTTTGTGTGAGTGTATTTATAAGCAGATGGAACGGGGGGTTAATAATACGAATCCGAATAAGGGACTGCTACTCCGACTTAAATTCGAAAGAAAAGTAATGGCAGGAATAATATTAATTTCCCTTAAAACATAAGGAGTAATGAGATTTTACTTGATTTCAACACAGATCAACAGTTCGGACACATAGCCACCGACTTTCGCCAGGTAAAGCTAATGTCCTTGAACAAGTTGTATTTTAAATAACATATGTGCAGTATACGAGGGTGAACATCAATTTTACAGCTCTCGGGATCGAATACCTCCCTGTGAATGTGGAGAAGAGGTAGGAGATAGCTTAATATTAGTATTATCATTGCGATAGACTTTTTTCCGTTTAAAGTTTCCCTGAATCCCTGGAGAGAAAGATTCATCCTTGATTTCCTCTATGCGGCACCATGATATCAGTTGAAGCGGTTCTGCTTAGTTACGGTAACCATAAAACAAATCGATTTCAGAGAGAAAAAAACGATTCTCTGTATACAACCATATGGGAACTTAAAAGGAGAACCCTTCCGATTGTCAAACGATATCAAAGATTGCCATTGAGCTTTTATGTTGAAGTTCCTGGAAATGTTGCTCTTAGTGTGGATACAGGGATGTTCATGAGGATGTTTATATCGGAAACGTTTAATGGTGTTAATAGAAATTGAGTCTCTGTTCAAGAATAAGTGGCAGATATTAGTGAGCGTACCTTTAGAGGGGAACATTGGTTTCCGGAGAGTAGATTTGGCTTAGGAATATGGGTGGGTTCTCTTAGTTAAGAAAAGAAGCTAGAAGTGGGGACATTGATGGATGGACAGCGAGGTGGTGACATAATGAGCAATGATGGGCTGAAACTGTTTATTGTTTGTTGCGTCGTATAGTGTAGTGCAACATACAATAATGTAATGTACAATAAACAGAGGGCTCTACCTTTGTTACTACTCTTACAGTAGCACCCGCCCAGTAAGTCTTTTCGTATAGGAGAACGAGATCAAATGACTTGAAACAAGGAATTTTGTATATATAAATAATAAAAAGAACCAGGGGGGAAGCTATACCGGTGTCCAGGTATGGAACCATCAGAAATCGGTGTAACCTGATCACCAACTCGCCGAGTGAGAACATAAGAGAACCACAAGCTCTCATACTGAGAAGTGTAGAGAAAAAATGAAAAGCAGAGAGAAACTAGGTAGAAAGCAAAGGGGTGAGTAGCTAAAAAACTCTTTTAAAACCTTCCGACCAATGCTCACTGTTGGAAAAGTGTTAGTCTGTCTAGATCGTGCCCACAAACGTTCACATTCAAGAATGAGAGTGGCATGTGTCATGAATTCGGTGTTGGAGGAGTAACAATGTTAGAAAGGTGTAAATAAGTGGTAGCTATGGTGTAGAGAAAAGTTGAGGGTATGGCTGAGTATTCTAGAGTACTAGTGGCATGAAAAAGACATGAAATATTTTTACTAACAATAGGAAATCAATCACAGCTTTTATTTATTATGAATGAAATAATTCAATGAATTTTAATTTTACACATAATTATAATAATTTACAGAAGCAAAATTTTTTTGTTTTTTTCTAAGGGGCAATCTGGCGACTGCCCACTTGGGCATAAGTGGCCGCAAACAAACAGCCTAGTTCTAGGCTACTTTAAAATAAAAATATGAAAAGAAAATAACGATAAAAAGAGATGACAATCAGGAAGCAAGCTCCAACGTCGATACGAGGTCCCCCTACACCCGGCGTAGGAGCGTGCGACCTAGAAAGGAAACAATAACAAAAACAACAACAAAACCTAGTTAAATAAAAGGAAGAAGGCCGGCCTTCCTCAAAAAGTATATCAGTCCACCAGTCAAGGTGCATTTACTCGTACCGAGTACAAGGGACTGGCGGTAGCGACCCCGCCCATCCCGGTACCGGGACAAGGAACGTGCGCAAAGATCACCAAGACTGGGACATTCGACAAGAATGTGCCGAACAGTCTGGGGAACGACGCAGTCGTCACAATAGGGCGCAGGCAAGCACTCCATCAAATAGCGATGCGTCACACGAGTGTGTCGGATTCGAAGACGACAGAAAGCGACCTGAAGCCGTCACGGCATTGGGAGAAAGGTACATGGGAACAATTGCCGCGTAATGGCACTCAATTTTAAGTTCCCTTAGACCGTCTCCCATCTTCTTTGCCAAGCAGTCCGAAGAGATGCCCTTATTCCTGCCATGTAGTCGGTGTGAGGAAGAGCGAAACGCTGGGTCGGTAGCAGAGTCCTCGCGGACTCTTTGGCGCCCTCATCGGCGCGCTCATTTCCCGCAATTCCTACATGTCCAGGAACCCAGCAGAAGATAATCTTGACATCCGCCCGGCTCGCCAAAACCGTGGCGTCACGGATATCGCGAACCAGGGGATGTGGAGATTCCAATGCCCCGAGAGCACTCAGGGCGCTTTGTGAGTCGCTATAGATGACAATCCGATCACTGAACTGGGCACGTCATGTAATCTCCCGTACCGAGTGGTGTATTGCCACCAGCTCGGAAGTGAAGACAGACGCAGAGCCTGGCAAAGCCCCGCTGACTTAAAACAAAGGGGATACGGCGTGGAAGCCGACTCCCTCTTGGAACTTGGAGCCACCCTTATACACTGGCACGGTTCCAGCGTGACACGAGGTGTGCTCCAAAAAGGTCGAACGCAATACTCCCGGCGCTGTACAAGCTTTGGGAGCAGAAGAGTGGCGACAAATAGCCAAATGTGGTAAGATACAGGGTGGCGTCCTGGGCAGAACCAGGGGCGCCACCGGCCTGAGAGCTATACCTAGCTCTTAAAGGAGATTCCTGTCCCTAAACTCAAAGGGCTTAGGGTATAACTGGCGTCTCTAGGCGGCATAGGCACCGTCGAGATCAGTTGCGGATGCAGTGAGAGCTGTTGGCGACTGAGGGAGGCACCATGCTCGCGCGTACAGGCTAGAGATGCACTGTACGGTGCGTAGAGCGAGTGGGATCTCCCCAGAATCGACCAACGGGCTCTCAATGGGGCAAGTGCGGAAGGCAGCGGTCGCAAGGCGAAGGCCGGTGTGGGGGATCGAGTCCACCTTCCGCAATAAACGCTCTACTGAGGATGCATAAAGCTTGCATCAGTAGTCGAGCATCGAACGAACAAAGGATCGATAAAAAAGTAAGGCAGTAGCCATATCAGCGTTCCAAGCGCTGAACGTCAGGAAACTAAGAATATCAAAGGCGCGGGTACAAGAGACCCTAAGGCTGCGAATATGAGCCTCTCAGGTGAGGTGTCGGTCAAATACAAGTCCAAGGAAACGTTGTGATTCAACCACTTCCAGACGCACCCCATTAAGAAACAAATCTGGGTCGGGGTGGAGCCGTGGATGGCGGCAGACGTGCACCACCTTAGTCTTAGCCAAAGAAAACCGAAACCTGTGCGCTTCGGCATAGCGAGAGACGCGGTTGAATGCCTGTTGAAGTCGACGCTCCAGAGTTGGCATCTGGGCCACGCCAAAAGAGATCGAAAGGTCGTCCACGTAGAGCGTAGCGAGAACATCTTCCGGTAGCAGCGAGGTGATGCCGTTGATGCTCAGGGCAAAAAGTGTGAAACCGAGGACACTTACCTGGGAGACACCCTCTTCCTGCTCCTTTGGGCCGGAGAGGGCTCCCTTCCCCCCACCCGTACGCGGAATCGACGATCTCGCAAAAATTCTGAAATAAACATTGGGAGGCGTCCCCTCGCCCCCATCGTGTGGAGAGTCTCCATGATACCCTAACGCTATGCGGTATCATAGGCCTTCTCCAGATCGAAAAACACCGTGGCGTAGTGTTGGCTACGAAGGTAGGCCTCGCAGATGGCATTTTTCCAGTCGAAGCATAGCACCCGACGTTGAGTGGAACTTGCGGAAGCAGCACTGTGCAGAAGACAGATGGCCTCCGCTGCCTAGAAAAAAGGCTCAAGTAACATTTACCAAATTCTCCATCAACTTTCACACACAAAAGGTTAGAGAGATTAGGCGGAAACCGGCCGGAGTAGAGTGATCTCTCCCCGGTTTGCGAATAACGAGCACAGTAGCGATTCGCCAGGAATCTGGGAGAAGACCTTCCACCCAGATCCTGTTGAACAAATCTAACATAAAGGACATGGCTCGCTCGCACAGGTGTCGATGCATGGCGTACAGGACATCGTCCGGACCATGGGCGGTGTCCGTGGACGAAGCAAGAGCGGAGCTTAACTCACTCACAGTAAACCTGTCGTTGAAGGGTTCTCCAATTATGGGGGTAAAGTCCATCCGGCGGCCTTCCGCGACATGACGACGTGCATTGAATGCTAACCGAGCAGCATCCCGGCTATAGAATGCGGAGAAAGTGGATGCGACAGATTCCGCCACGGAAGCGGGGTCTCAGATTGCGGTTCCATTCTCCTGGAGAACGGGAGGGAGGTCCTGCGAGAACTTGCCACGAATACTTTTGACTCGCTTCCACACCTCTGCTAGAGGGGTTTTTCCCGTTAAGTGAAGACACGTATGCCCGCCAATAAGCGAAGCGGGCGTGCTTCGAAATATACTTGAACCTAGCCCTAGCCCGACAAAATTCACCGAGAGTGAAATCGTTCGAGGGTCGCTTATAGCACATGTAGGCATAACGCTTGTGTTTGAGGGCCGTCTCACACTCGGCGTGCAAAACGGCCATACGTTCTAGGGATAGTATCAGGCCGGTGGTGATGAGGTTGCCGGAGAAGAACTCAACGGCCTCATCTACCGACCTAAACTCCTTTATTGAGATAGATGATTCAGTTATTTCGTGAAATGCAGGCCACCGCGCCCGCGCCAAGCACTACCGAGGTGGACTCTCAGGCGGCAGTTACCCTAAAAAGGATATTTGAATGAGAAAGTGATCACTCCTATGGAGGTCATCGACCACCCCTAATCAAAATCAGGCTGTGCATCCGAAGGGCACAAAGATAGGTCAAGGCAAGAAATTTAAGCGGTTCTCTGGCAGTGATGCGTAAACTCATCCACATTTAGAACACCTATCTCAAGCTCTTCGATCAGATCAGCAAGGACTTGTCCCCTGTTATGCCTTTTGTTCAGATCTCCAAGCAAGACAAAGGGCCTCAGCAACCTTGCAACGACGCGGCGGAAGTCCCATGCGTCGGAGTCAGCTGACGGTGGAATGTACGCAGAAATAATAGTATACCTCCAATCCAGGTGCAGCTGCACAGCCACTGCCTGAAAGGAGGTATCTAAAGTGAAAGGAAGAACGGAGACATCATGCCGGGTGTAAACGGCGCATCCCCCACCCCGGCCTTTCCGTGGTGGAGGGGTTGCAAGACCCTTATAGCTGGGAAGGCAGGCAGGGGGCACGCGCCTTGCATGGCCAGATAAAGCGCTGTCGCCTTCGAGGTCTTATTGGGGGAGGTTTGGGCTCGCCGTGCGAGTCTTTTCCTCCCTCCACCTCGAAATCTTAGGCGGGTGTTGCGGTTTCGGTGGCAAGGGGCCCTTTTTTCGAGAAACTAACGTCTCCGAGCCACTCAGCCCACCACTAGGCGTGGGCGATGGAGCCGAAGCTCCTTTCGGAGGACAGATTTAAGGAACCCAGGATGATGGACTGGTGACCAACTTCAGGGGTGTTGCCTCCTGTGAGTCTAACGACTCGGTGGAGGCGCGTGGCCGTTTCGCCTTACGGGAAACGGTCACGCTGGGGAAAGAGGGGGGAGCCGTGGTTTTAGCCGGGGTGCGTATGAACCCTTTTTGACGCCAGCTTTACCAAGGAAGCGCAGGGATTGAGTATAGCCCGCAGAAGGGCTCCGAATGGGCGCGAAAACAACCGTGCTCGTTGGCCTAGATGAGCCAGGAGCAGAGGGTTGGCTTTCTAACTATTGAAGCATAGGACATCCCAGGCAGAGCCAAGCGCGCCAGGACCAAGTCCTTAGCCTCGCGGAATGAGATTCGATCCTGGGCCTGAACGGCCAGGATTTCTTTCTCAAGGAAATATGCACCACATTGGTTCGAAGAAGCGGAATGTTGCTCTCTGCAATTGACATACTTGGCCACACACGATTTAGACTTATCGTGTGCGGCCTTGAAGCAATTTACACAGACTTCGGGTGACCCCGACTTTGCACGTCAACAAGACCGATTTGTATTGCCTAAAGCGGCGACAGTAATAGCACTGCTGCGGCAGTAGCACGAATGCCTTCACGCGGTAGTGGTACCAAACGGCACGCAACGACTCATGAAGCTTTTCACAGTCGAACGTGACGAAGAGTGTAGGGGTGGGGCTCGAGGCCCCTCCCTGTTTTCTCATCACACGTTT
Source organism: Ceratothoa steindachneri (assembly GCA_963969495.1). Taxonomy (NCBI): domain Eukaryota; kingdom Metazoa; phylum Arthropoda; class Malacostraca; order Isopoda; family Cymothoidae; genus Ceratothoa; species Ceratothoa steindachneri. Next base: position 75,700,746 of record OZ018337.1, read on the forward strand.
GACCTTGACCGCCCCATGGTCGGCCAGCTCTAAGGTGATGTCCTCAATGGAGTAGTCAACGAGTTCCCTCGCATAAACTACTCCTTTCACAAAATTCAGCGTAGAGTGCGGTGTCATACTCACCGGGGTGCCATGAAGTATCCGAAGAGCACTTATATTGGCCACATCGGCGGGATTCGCCGCATTCGCCAGAAGGCTTTTGTCCGAGAAACGCATTACCTTCAGCTCTCTACCAATTACACTAGCTAATGCTCTCCTCTGATGTATCATGTTATCCCTGGCCAACATGGTGCCATCAGTGGAGCGAATAACGAGGAAGCGTTTGAAGCCAGCTCGAAAACTCCAGGTAACCTCTGAATCAGGGTCCCGATGTTATCGAGGCTCCGCCCTGTGCACTTTTGGTCTTGTTCATAGTCAGGGGCTCCGCACCTGGGAGGGGGTGCAAATGGACCGGATGTGCCGATCTTGGCTTGGTCACTTACTGTAGTGGCAGACCCATCCGTCCCCGCAGTCCCAGCGGATCGAGAGGAGCCCCGAGTCTTCTTTGTCTTTTTGGTCTTTTTCATCCATTTCTTTTTTGGATTAGGGGGCGAAGAATGAACCCGCTTGTCGCCTCCGCCGGCAGAAGCCCACAGGCTAGATGGACCGACCTCAGCCAGGTCCTTCTCCAAAATGGAGAAGGTCCTAGTAGTTGTAGGGGCACCGGTCTGAGTAGATCCCTCCCTTTCCTTGTACTGCCTTGGAAACCCTAGCCGTTTGAGGGAAACATTGCATAGGGTCGGATTCTGGTTCGGTGCTTAGCGCCGAGCCCGGATTCTCCCGATGGAAAGCCCTGCCGTCTGAGGCTGGGTTTCCTCGAAGACCATGTCTATATCAGGAGGGGCCTCCAGTTGGCCATCCCCTCCCAGGACATCGCAGGTCCCTTTGGCAGCGTAACCAGTCATGTGTAGGGAGGCACAGGCCTTAATCCCGGCAAGGTTGAGTATTCTTGCCAGCAGGTCTTTTGAGGGAAGCGACCGAAGGGGCCTGGCTTCCCTCTCCCCCTTGAGGGGGTTTGCCCTATCGAGCCACTTCAATAAGGGGCGTTCGGCAATGGGCTGTCCTCCATTTTTTTCGGTGGAGCTATCCGAGGGCGGCTCCGTCGTTGGTACAGGGGGAATTAAGGGGAGATTTTTATTTTTTCATCAGTGGGAATGGTGACCATAAATTTTCGAGGGACACAATAGCTCATCACCCCTCGCCGTAGCCCGCACTGCAAGTGGTGCGTACAGGCCTGGCAGAGCCAGGTACCGCCATTCAGGACCATCCCTCCCGCCTGGTGGCCTGGCAGTCCATCGGCATGGCGGCTCTACCTTGAACACGGCGTAAAACTGAGGTTGAAGAGGAAAGGAAAAGGGATGCGAGGAAGGTATGGGTGCGGATGAAGCAGGTTGTTAAAAAAAAACATCCCGGACCGGAGCTGAGGGGTTAGTGAACATTGTCCCCTCCCCCCTCGGCCCCGATCCTGGACGGTTTGCTGAGAAGAAGGTCAGCATCTACCCTGTGAAATTAGAGGCCGACCAGAGAAAGTTTTGGGAGAGGTTGTATGAAAAGCGACGAAGTAGAAGAGAAATACAGGCTGTCTGAAAAAAAGGAGAAGAGGCTACCTGGGGTCGGACGAGATGCTGTACAGGAGCAGAATTGTAATTCGCGTTGTTGGGATATCTCTGTGGTAGGGAAAACAATGTAAGCCACTGAATTGTATTCTGTGATTCTGCGTTCCAAATAAAAGATATTTGATCTCGGCTGGCCAAGTACTTGAAAGAGTGATAATCTTGCAGGTTAGGTGTGAAAGGTAGATAAAGATCATTCAAATTTGCCCTTGGCTGGCATGCTACTTTGGACTGGTATTAATTATGATTGAGGGATCAGATTAAAGTCGAACCTGAGATACATGCTGCTTCCTATTATCCGCATGCTTCTTTTATTATGGTGGGCGTGCGTATAAATTGGCGAATCTTCTCACCAAAGTATCAGTCATATGAAACAAAATATAACTTCCATAAATCCAATATCCGCGAATCGAATATATTCTTTGGAATTAATATTTTTATATAGTCCACGATTCTCGACAGAGCGAGGATATTGGTCATTATTCTCTATATGGAATATTGATGGACTCAGAGAATGAAAATTGTTGTGCGTGTTTTTGTTAAAATGTACTTTTTTTGTACTACAAAAACCACTCTGTTCTTTGATGGCCGAAACCTTGGTTCCAATGACAATTAAATCAAAACGACTGGAGATGATTCTTCAGCTGTAGCCTTCATCAGCCTCTACGTATGCGTTAGGTTTGATGCAAATTTATCCGCTTAATTCATTATTGATGTCTTGCAATCAAAATGGCTCCCATGCACCTATCCCCCTTCTTCTCCGACGGGCTTGGGACGGGCAAATATAAACGTAATATTTCTGTAGTGAAGGAAACTATTCGTAGTCAACTCGTGAAAATTATGCTCTCCTTATAAGAAATGACCTGCCAATGGCCAACTCATCTATATTTTTATCCATAGAAGTTAATGCTGCTAAAATTATGATACATAACAAAACATTTTACTTAGAGTGAAAGGGGGACCAGAATGCGTTATGATTGGATAGAAGATTCACTATGATGGTGAAATATTTACTTATGGCAATGAATGGCTAAATACTTATGGCAATGAATGAAGGTATTTAGTTATAAAAACTGCTTTATTTGAATTAATATGGTATACTTTGGTCACAATGACTACATTTTTATCTTGGATTGTGTGTCATTTTCGAAGGTAAAATAGCGTTTATATAATCCTCATTAGGCTTGGAGATTTCACCAGAACTCTTATCCAATGTTCAAACTCCCTTCAGCAGAAAAAGAATTTATGTCCACTTTCTACACTCATCTTCTCGTCAAAGCCTAAGGTACGTTGTACATCGGAAAAGTAAGTACGGCAAGATGAAAGGTAGGGCACTGCCTTGGAGAGAATATCCCTCACCGATTTAGCCCACAGGTACAATACGAAGTAAAGAGAATGGGGTCAGCTGTCGCGGACGGCACCATTTTGCCTGGGTAATCTGCGTTAATATGTAAACCGAGTGGAAGTGTGAAATATGCGAAGCTATTTGAGATGAGGGACAAACATGATCGGCAAGGAAGAGGAAGTTTGAGTGTCAGTAAATGTAGTGCCGTAGGGTTAGAATCAAAGAAAAGGGAATTTAAATGGTGAGGACAGAAAGTGAAATAAGTAATGAGGAGTGTGATGATACAAAGGGTTGTTTATGAAAGTGTGTAGGAAATTTGTGTTAGTGAACTTGATAATTGTAAGGGTAAAAATGTGCTTTGTTATAGAGCATGGATCCTGCAAGGATGGAAGTAAGGCTGAGAGAGGTTCTGGAATGAAGTGTAATAGTAGTGAATTGAATCGGTTTTAGATTATAGGAAAGACTGTGGTAATTATTTGTTCTTGAATGGCAAGGGTCGTAGTCTCCAACTGTACCATGTATTTTTATTATATTATATGATGCAAGCAATGTTACAAGGAGCAACAAGGAAAATAAGTAACCTAAAAGACCTTACGGTCCATACAAGGAGGGTACTTTTGGCGTAATCCTCGAAGGTGTTCGTTGGCAAGCTCGGAGATCCCTCGCGAGGATCTTAACAGCGATTTCGCAAGACTTTACCCAGTCTTGACTTAAACTGGTAAACAGATTCACTGTTGACAACTTCCGTCGGAAGTGCGTTTCAACTACCGCAGATACTGTACGTGAAGAATTTCCCACAAAGATCACGGTGGTATCGCTTCATTTCAGGTTTAAAGCCGTGATTTCTTGTTCACCCCTCGCTGAGCTGGAAAATATCCCCGTAGTCCAGTCTGTCGAAGCCTGGAAGTATTTTAAACACTTTGATAAGCTGACCACGTAGTCTCCGCGTCTCTAGCGAGAACATATCTAATTCCCTTAATCTATCTTCATAACTTTTATGTCTGATAGAGGGAATCAGTTTGGTTGCCCTGACTTGAACGCGTTCCAATATCGCGATGTCCTTTCGAAATGAAAGACTCCAAAATTGTACGGTCGGACGAGGGAGTTGCACAGACACAGTACTATCTCCTTGTTATAAAATCGAAACTGTCGTTTTATATACCCTAACATCCTTTGGGCTTTCTTCTACACCTCAATACACTGTTTCCAGAACTTGAGGTCACTCGTGATAGTTACACCCAAGTCCTTCTCAGTGTCGGTGGATTCAAGAGCAGTGCCCTTAAGGATATAAGGTGATTGAGGATTTCGGTGGCCGATATGTATCACTTTGCATTTGTTTACGTTGAAAGGCATTTGCCACGTATCAGACCACTCTCCAATCTTTCAAAGATCATCTTGCAGGCGGGCAGTATTTCCATCCTTTGCAACGTTCATACTAAGCTTGGTATCGTCGGCAAATTTAGAAATCTTGGCAACCATCTCACCGTCCATGTCATTGACGTAGATGATGAATAGTAGTGGTCCCAGGACAGAACCTTGAGGCACTCCGCTAGTTACGGGCACCCACTCAGAAGTCTGTCCATTCACCACCACCCGGTGCCGTCTGCCACTTAGCCAGTTCTCTATTCAGCCTGCTACTTTTCCGTCTATGCCCAGCGTTTGCACTTTCCAGCGAAGGCGGAGGTGTGGTACCTTATCAGAGGCTTTCTAAAAGTCTAAGTAGAAGAAATCCACCGCGTTGTCCCGATCGTCTTCACTGAAGACGAAGTGGAAGAATTCCACAAGGTTTGTCAGGCATGACCGTTGCCTTCGGAAGCCGTGCTGGGAACTCCTCAGTAGCAGGTTTGACTCTAAATGCGACGTCATTTTGTCCACCATCATGCTCTCCATGAGTTTACCTACTATCGAGGTCAGACTGATAGGTTGGTAGTTCGATTGTTGGCTACGGTCTCCTTTCTTGTATGGAAGTAATTTAGGTATGAAAGAGGAAACATCTCAAGTAAGAAAGTTTCAAATGATAAATCTGGGAGGGATGTTGTGCGAAATTTGGATATAGTGTGAAGCAAATTGGTAATAAATATTTAGGGTGGGGATAAGAGTGACTGAAGCGTTAAGTGAAACTATTCTGAGGTGTTTTGGACTTAAAGGGATGCTGAATAAAATAGATTTAGTGTGAACCTATAATAAATGTGAAGTCCAGGTATAAACTGGGTTAAATATGTCAAATAGTGTTTAGGAGAGAAAGGGCTAATGATTAAGGACTACATGATACTGTGCATGATAGATGTGTATGCATACAGTTGAGAGAGGGCGTACTAGGCGATATCTGCACATAAATTTCCGAGGACTGAAAGAAAGGTTACATTGTACGACAGCACCATCACTGAGGATTGTCGATAACTAAATATTGCTTTGCCTAGAAGAATTATAAATGGTGGGATAAGCTGGCAGTTTTAATGGCATTGAAGATCATCGAACCAATTTTGTGAGAAAATCGCTGATATTAAAGACTTGACGACTTGAAGATAACGAACATTCGATAACCAACTATAGGAACCAGTATGGCTGCCTTACAAAGATTTTCCAGAGATTAAAATGGATTTGGCAGCTGAGAGCTTCATTACCAACAGTAAACGCAAATTACCATAGCTCTCGTGCTTTTCGGTAGAATGCTGTAGGTTTTCGCGCTTTGTTTAAACATTTGGATAATAGTTCCTATTCTTCCACTTTCCTAATGGGGGTCCTCCAGCTCAGAGATTCTTTGAGGTTAGAACGTCAAAAGTTTTTCCACTGATTTCCGCTTCCTGTCTAATAACAAGACATTTGTTGTAGGTCTCTAATAGATGATAGCTATCTTGGAATCGGATAACTGAGCCATCGTAAAAACCGTGATATTATGCAGAATATGGGCCACGGGTTGATGTATTTATGTGGAGAGACATGGCAAGAAAAGTTCCCCAAAATATTCTCTTCAATCCCGCCATGAAATTAATGAAGATTCTTTTGCATCCGCGAGAGACTTTTCGACTGTGACAGTCTCATAATTTCACCTACTAAAGTAAGCGCTGCTTTTCTTTTAGAAAACTAGGCCATGTGGCTATTAGCAATTATTTTGAGATTCTGCTATTCAACCGTCAAGGAGGATTGCAAAAAATGTTCCTCATAAAGAAGTGAATTGTGGAGATAAGGCAGATCCAACTTAATCAAACCTGATACCAATTCTAGTGATACCACTGGTTGTAAAGCTATTTTCTAGTTAGTCTAAATAAAATAAGACGGCGGAAGAATTATAAATGGGAATTTTAATCGATAAGCCGGAAATTTCAATAGATTACTGCCTAAATTTCAAGATTATTTTTACTAATAATACTCTGTCAAAGACAGGCGAGTTGCAAATAGATCTCTTGAATGTTAAAATCAACAATAAACTATCAATAATCAAACCATAATATAATAATCAACACAAAGCGGTATGTTTCACCGTTCTTGAAGTATATGTTGAATGAAAATTCTTCATTTAGTATATCTAGAATTATTTATACTGATTTAATGAGGTGGGTTTATTTAAACTTCTGTTAAAATAGCAGGTAAACGTCAATATTTGGTTGGGGCTATTTTAATCTTTTCTCGACTTTTGCATTTTTCGATATAAGTTAAGATATCTCCAATCACTCATAAGTCTAAAGGTTGACAATTATTCGCGTAGTGAATGTAGACGCAATCCAGCCATAAAAGCTCTGCCAAAGGAAAAGGTAATAATCTCAAGTCAAGATCAAATGGTCCATGAAATCAATGTTTGAGAGAGAGTAGGGTGATCAGAGAGCTTTTGGAAAACAGTATATTATTTGTTGCTGTGAAAGTATTTTGGTAGTGGGCTTACTTGACTCTGTTCAGGAAAGAACCTTACCCAGAACAGATATTGTTGCCCATAGCCTACAAGAATATAAAGAGCTAATATATCGTGTAAGAATAATGAGGGCGGTTTTTTTCATAATGCATAAAGCTTGTTGTTAGAGTTGGTGCGAATTAAGTAAAGCTGATGCGTGTCTAACAAATTTGTGTGAAACTGATTCGAAATGATGATCATGATGAAACTTACACGATAATGTAGCTCTTTTTTTTAAATAAGCTAGACCAATTCAATACTGAGAATGATATGATAGGCACCACCCTCCTCCACTTGCTTAATCATGTATCTTTTAAAACCTTGTTTTACTTACTGAAATGTATAATTATTTGTTATTAGCCGAATGAAATATAAGAGCGGGAAGGTATAATAATTTAGAGAAAGTCTCGAAAGAGCATTAATGCCATGACTTGGCAATAAAAGTAAACGAGGGGTAGTTAAAATTTCGCAAAACTTTCCAACAAGTCATTTAACATATAAACACATACAAAGTGAAGCAATTATTTTTCCACATAGTTTCTTTCTCTAAACCTTTATCGTTAAAGCATTTCCATCGCATTTAACCCTCTCTAAAGAACCGAGCGTTCCTCGTTTATAACCAGGTTGTAGCACCCGCTTTGCTTTCATCCATGTTACAAAACGGGCTCCTTTCAGTAATTCTCTGAGTTTTGCAATCGGTAAGGAGTAGATTGGTGGAAAATTACCCGTTTTGCCAGTTTTTTTTCAAATTTAGTTTCAAAAAGAACTAGATGGGTACGCTGATCTCAAAGATACAGCTAAAAGAATAAATAAAAGGAATTAAAAAAATAGCTATAAATCCTCCGCATGTATTGGTTGTCATTGTTCTGCTTTAGGTATTTGGGAATTATGTTTCGTCCCAACACATTTCTATAACAATGCATAATATTTGATATTATAATTAAGGAAATAGTCTATTAAGTTTCCTTCTGAATAGTGAAATAACATAAATACAGATAATTACAGTAGAAATAAGTATAAATTAATTGATATTTATTTGTCCCATATTGGGTGAGACCGTATTAATGCCTAATTGACATGCCAGGAAATGTGTGGATTTTCCTCGTTCATAGAGGTATAATTCGGGAAAATATTTTAAAGGAGTCTACCCGTGAGACATCTATTAGCACTATCTAGGTTTTAAAGACATCTATTTAACCTTATCTCTTCTTTCTTAAATAAAATGAAAATCGCTATTCATCATGCAAAAATGGATTCGTTCTTCTGAAAGAATCCGAACTTTTCCAGTCAAGTCGAGAGATATCGGTTTTTATCAGTAAAACTTCATATTCTTACTACACATGGAGTAGGCAGTGCAATTCTGGTGTCTGATTTAATGTGCGAAATGTTGCTGGAATTGATTCAGTGTAGCGGAACCTAGATAGCCCTAGCTTGCGATCTAGAGCATATGAGGACATGTTGAAAGTGCTCAATTCGAGTTCACTAGAGAGACGTAGATTGGAGAGAGAACTGTTAAATATTTTCAAGGAATTAAAAGGCTAAATATTTTCATTCTTTGGTTTAATAACCAAATTAGATCATGAAAAAATAGATTCAGGTAGGAAGTAAGGCAATGAAATACCAAAATACTTAATATGATTTTAACTAATCGCTTGCCTGAAAACATAGTATTAGTGATATTATTAAAATATTTCTGAAATGACTTCTAATATATAGGACTGGCCAAGAGTGAACAACACAATTTTTTTCTCTCTCTTAAAGACTTACTTATGTAAGTTATAGATATAGAAAAATAATTCATTTATGATGTATTCATGTTGTAAGTAATCACTCAAAATGTAAAAGAAAGTATAATAATTATTATCAATGAAGAAACAACTTAGTTATTTTAAAAAGTTCAACATTATAATGAGTCGTGTAATTGCACTTAAAAGGTCATGGAAAATAGCAAAAGAAATGAAAGGTAAAGGTATAAAATAGTACTATTAAAACCTAAAATGAATTTGAAATCACTTCTTACTCTGTGGTAATTGAAAATCTGGCATTTGGGCACTAAATGCCAAAACAAGTCAAACCATAATTAATCAACTTTAGATGTCTCTTTAGATGTTTGGAACCACTCTTAATCAAAGTATTTTAATTTTGTCCTAATTTCTGGTTATCTTTGTACTCATGGGCTATTTGTTCTTCTGTTTTCTTTCCTTCTTTTTCTTTTCAAGTTTATTCTTTCGAATAGAATCTCTACTTATTTTACCGCACTAAACTACATGTTCTTTTGACTCGATATTAATTCTTCGTTATAGATAGCAATGCCTTTTTTTGGTACCCGAATTTCTTTTGTGTCTTTCTACTTTGTTTTATAAGAACGTTTATAAAGTTATAACACTAATAAGAATTATGAGTAAAAGAGCACTTATTAAATAAAAGTTTATAAGCTAAGAAACATCTAACATAATCGTTTTATTATGCCATTTTACCGCACATAGGAAGAGATATTTGATCACTAAATTCCTTAGATGAATTCAGATATATTTGAGACTTAAGTAGTTAATGACATGCTTCGTTTTTACCCTTTGTATGACTTGAAAACTGATTTAGTTGGGTATTACTTGTTGAATTTAAACTGTTCTCGTCTAGCGCCAATCGTCTGGCAAAATCATCCTTTTTCCACATTTTATTCTCGTCTCAACTAAATTTTTGGTAACAGTGGCAGTCCTATTTTCCTTCTTATCGTCTATCATTCTATGTGAGTGTTATTTTTGTATTTTTTTTTCTATCCTTCTTTGTTTATGTTTCTTCTTAGGCTAATTTTGAGTGAAAAAATTTGCTTGAAACGGTGTATTCATAGGTGGAGAAAATATATTTCTGAAAGCATCTAATTTTAAAAAGTTTCAGAAAGTCTAGTAACCACAAAGGGTTTGATAATGAAGCTATTCTCCTACTTTTTCTTTAATCTACATACTTGTCTACTTGTCACTCAGCCATAAAATGTTAAAGAAGGAAATACTTTATCCTACCTATACTTTGACTTCATCTTTTCCATACATTATGGGCTACGTGTCCTCTTAGTCTTTCAACTAAGATGTCCATCAAATATGATGGTCTGATAAAAAGATGATTTCCAGTTAACTAAAAATTTCCCTTTGTTATATCAATTAACCTGTATAGCTATAAATTATGGTCTTCAGGTTACTTTTGTAGTGTCTTTTTATTTAAATGAGCCTATAGCCAACTAAATTGAACTATATGTTCATATTTCGTCGATAGAACATTTTAGTATAATTATGTATGTTTTGGTTATTTATTCTCATTTGTATTCATCTTTCTTTATTTCTCCTCAAAGCGAAAACTAATTGAAAATGTGATAGAATGCTGTTATTGGATTAAATTTTAATTATATTAGAATCATTTTAGAATTAATATGTTTTCTGATATCGTCTACCTCAATCTTCCTTACCTTGAATACATCAGAAATGATATAATATATTCTGTGGGAGGCATTTATTTGGATCATTCTTGACATAACAAATTACATTGTATATCAACTTTATTTAGTGAGAATTACTTCGTGTAGAGGATGATGGTAAGAGTACATTTGTGTTTTTGGATCTTTCAACCAACTAGGGATGTGCATAATTCCCTTCTTGACATAGATTATTCAGTGTTGTTTTGATTGATGACAACTTGAAGAAAATATTTTCATTAATACTTAGTGCTTTTATACTTTATTTTAACAACAAAATTCGTAAAAATGGGGAATATTATCATATATTTCCAACTTTACTGACAAAGACTTTATCAAGGTAAGATGATAAATATTCACAAGAATTGCTACTTGCACTTCTTAAGTTCTATTTTTTTTGTGTGTGTAAGAGACGATATGTGTATCCACCGCGTGATCCTCCTCCCCCCCCTCTGGAGGTGCAGAAAGGGAGAGTAACACCGGTTGACCCAATCACTCTGCCTGACACCCTCCTCCTCTAGGTTCATCCCTTTGGGGGAGTCAGAGGGAGAAGGAATGACTGATTCCATTGAAGGAGAACAGGAGTTGATCTCAAGTTATCGACTACTGATAGCTAGGTAGAGAAGAATAGAAGGTAATAGTTCCATATTGTTTGGACCTACTGATTAATGTGGAATCCAAAACCCGACAGCTTTACCTTTTCTATTATATCATTTACCTGTTGCTCTACTAGTAAGTAATTGCAACCTTTATAAATTGTCGGGTGAAACGACCGTTCTCTGTTTTCTGCATATGCAATTTTATATAGGGGATGGGAAACTAGATCAAACGTCTAGTTTCCATTTTTGTCTCGATATTCCATTTCAAGTTTTTCTATTCTTATTGGTTCTATTAGAGCCATTTGAAAAAAAATAAATAATTTTTTTAAGTTTTTCTTTATATAGTGATTTAGATTTCTGCTCAAATAGCTTCAGTTTATGTAACCTAGTCTATTATTGATTGCCACTATAGTTTGTAAGATATTCTAAGAGTTCGTAATCAGTATTTTCTGGGTGGAAGTGTTTGATTGCATGAGCGGTGATTTCCATATAATTTTTAAACCACCCTTTCATTCGAACCAATAAGATGCGTAAAATTGTATACTTTAATGTTGGTCAAATATTTAGGTAAACCAAGCATGTGATATGTCTCAATAAAAATTGGTACTCAATCATTTATTTTATTTATTGAACTTCGTCTAAAAAATAAATGGATTTTTATTAATTGGGGAGTGATTCCGCTACCGGTAATATTTTTTTTAGGAAAAGCACATAGTCTTTCATAATTACCTCTATTAAAAAGCGTATGATTTGTTTGCTTATATTATTTTTAAAAGTTTCTTATTATTTGCCATAGCAAATATATTAAACAGTTGCACATTGGTTCTCATTTTGGGAGAGCACTCAAGTTAGTAATCAATAGTTAGGCAAAAACTATACTGCATGGTCAATCATGTCATAAAAGGGTTTAATATCACTTGACAATTCGTATATTTTTCTAATAATACGGTAATCATAAATACTCCTATTAAATACATAAATGAAAATAAAATATAATAGTAAATATTGTAATTGTTTTTGAAATACTTGTAACATTTTTGGGAAATTTTAGATGCTTTCAATACTGTATCCATTATATAGTTAAAGAAGGTAGAACATTCATACAGGGGGGGGGGAATATTAAGTGTGCAAAGATGAATTGGTTTCAAAAACTAAAAGATCATATAGGGCAAAATAAATACAAAATAAGGATTACAATTACTTCACTGTAACAAGCTTTATGGCCATTATAGGATTTTGAAATCATTTTTCTTCATGCTGAGAGACTGAGAATCACACTATATTTGAACTACTGTCCTTTAAGGACTCGTGTTATTTTATCCTCTATCAGGTGTGGATAAAAATATGTATAGTTTTAGGTCAAATTTCATGTATTTTTTCCAGTGAAAATAATTTACGGGAATTTATAAAGTCATAGCCAAAATTCCTCTTTGAGAATAACAATGTATAAATGTTTTCGCCATTTTATTAAGGTGTACCATAAGAGAAAATGAGAGATTATGCCATTATGAAAGTTCTAATCAAATCGTAAATGAATTGAGGTCACCAACTTGCAATATTGAGATTAAGGAGCCTTGACATTTTAGTCTTTGTTGACACTTGACATTTATATGTTCCGGCGTCCCTTAGTGTTGTTGGACCGATGATTAAACTCTAAAATTTGCAATATCGTTTAAAAAGGACACAAATGAGTTACTTCTTACAGAGAATGTTTGAGTAATTAAGGGAAAGTCTAAATCTAACCCAGAAATGACCAGTGAAAAGACTTAATTTCCTGACCGTTCTTTCTTCAAGGAAAATTTTATATGAGGTAAGATATGTAGTTTTTAAAAAGACATCGACATTTTCCAATAAAACACTAAATTTACGTTGTATTATACAGGGTTAAAAGAACTAGAAACTCGCTAAGTAATCTACATAATAAATTCTTCAATGTAGCAACCTTACTTTATTTGGCTTAGATACTTTCAACTAGTGTCTAGAATAAAGTTTTCGATATCAAAGTAGTTTAATAGAAAATGCCCTGTTACTTAGTTTTAAAGCAGCACTTTAGTGGTAGTCCTGTCATCAAACTAAAAACGGGAATCATGAATTATAGGAGTAAAACAGTTAGATTTAGTGAGTTAATGAACAGGTTAACCAAATGATGGCGACAACTAGCAAACTCACACTGTTGTATGCCTACTTGATCTGAACAAAGGAAGAGGCGCATCAATTTTCATTCAAACAACTCTAATCGCTTCAGGCCAAGTGCCAGCCTTTACTCAACCTCCAGGAAGTTCCCCATTTATGTGAGCAAATTGAAGAAACCAGAAATAATTCTAACCACAACAAGTTAATATATAATATTAATCGCGAGTATGTTTGCCAAACTAACCGCTCCAGATTCAATAATAATTCAAAGACCTAAGGGGAGAAACGACGATTTTGCAAGGAAAGTAAATTACGAGCTCATTCTGGCTTCATGTGTCTCTTATTTATCTGTCCAATTTTGCCACTCTTTGGTGCAGTAATTTTGAGGTTGGTCGTGGTATGACATTATATTACATCAATACCATATTAAATCTATGGGGAAGGGACCAATAACTTACAGGCGAACCGAAAAAGGGACGGAACACCACTAGTTTAGACGGACTGAGTGAGTAGCGAGAAAGGGTGAAACGAAGTCAAGTAAATTATGGCGAATGGCAAAGCTCAAAGTTATTTGAAGAGTCATGTACAAAAATATAATTTTATTTACATAAAAATAATGAGAGAATTGATGGAAAAAAAGTAAATTGAATGAACTAATTGGGAAAAATAGACCGGTAAACGAGGGGGGGGGGATTGTAGTCATAAATCAGACTATGAAGTTAAAATTAATGTGTTACGGGAGAAGATTATTTAAATGGGGGAATTAACGCAAATGGGTTACTGAGGGAGGGGGGAGAGGTTGGCTTACGGAAGATTCCGGATGAGACGACGGGGTAAGGCTTCACGAATGTCTTCTGCACGTAAGACGAGGGCGCTCAAAACTTCTAAGCGGGAACTTGAAGTGATGATGGTTCTCCAAAAAAAGGTAAGGAGGCGGTAACGTCAGGTCAAGGGGAGAGTATTTCGGCAACTCGAAAATGAGGGGCGAACGAAGAGGGCTTCGACAGGAGTTGATGAGAGAAGGCGGAAAAATCACTCGGTAGCGATCGTGTAATGGAATTACCTCACTGGCTGTGGCTAATTCCAATACACAAATAGTTCAGCTGTCTCTTTGCTTTGTTGTTAGCACCTGACTTGGAACTAGAGGAATCTTCTTGGGTCCGGGCGAGACTTCTCAACTCTGTCCTTGTCTCATGGGAAGCGAGCAATATATATGTCTGAGGTTCTCTATCGCGAGGAAGGGGGGTTAGTGGGAAACAGCTCTACTCTCGAATGGCCTCGAATCTTCTTGCCGAGGCTATTCTAGCCCGTGTAAAGGTGAATCGTGGTGGACGCGGTTCGAGGCTACCGCTTGTGGAAGGGGGGAAGGGGTTAGGCTTACCAATTTAAGCCTAACAGAACGTTCTACAGCGCAAGTAAGTTCCGTGCTGGACAAGAAATTCCACGTGGAATTCCCTCACACATCTCCCAAACGAAAGATGATGCTTTACAGAGCAGTTGCGTAGGAAAGGATCATCCCACCCCTCAAACTAGAATTATCAAGGGTCTAGGGAAATTCTGACCTGCTACGACAGGTTTACACACAAAAAAACGTAAATCTGAGCTCAGCGGAGAATTTACGGACATAAGCCTTAAATAGGTCAATTCAAGAGAATTTAACTAGTACAATTTTAAACAAAAAAAAATCACAGGAGAACATTGGCGACATTTCAGTGGAACCAAAAAAAGGATACAATTAAATGGAGGCATAAATATGGGACTAAAGACTAAACAATTTAGTGGACTAAAAAAAAATCATAATTAAGAACATTAATGAGATAATATATATATATACAATTCACTTGGAAAACCTTCGCTCCCGCCGGAGTATGGATGAGGTAATCCACGGGTCCTCTAGCCTCGAAGCCGGGGTAGGGTCCCTTTCACTGGCTAAGGAGTTTATTGCTTCCCGTGGGAAGTAGCACCAGCACCTCCGCGCCAGGCTTGAATTTTCGTTCTCGTGACTTAAGGTCAAAGTAGGTCTTATACCTCTCAATAAGTCCTTCTTCACGAGATACGACACTCGTTTGTTACCTCTGGTGGACTTACGCTCAAGGGCTTTAGTTTTCTTCCAAAGGAATAGGGGGAGTTGCGCACTCCTTCTGGGCTCGGGAAAACTTTTCGCTCCGGAGGGCTTGGAACTCCGAGTCGATATGGATTTCCAGGGGAACAGGTACACGGGATTCCAGGGCTGCCTGTGCACGGGTAATCACGGGCTGGGCCACGGGATGGTCGTGAATTACGGGGTTCTGACCGAACAAAACGGAGTAGAACTGGATTGGGCTGCTCCAACTTCGGCCCAACCAGACATATAGTCACACTCGATGTGACAACGAATTACTGGGAAACGACTGGCCCGGTCAAGGTAGTCGTTAACCACCGCAAATTTTTTGTGGTCGGGGCCAACAGGAAGGAGTAGGTCCTCAGACACTATAATACAGGTGCACCCGGTGTCACAGACGAGAGTGGGTACTCGGCGACCGTTCACAGTTCCGTTCTCGAACTTCAATCCACCAGGGTTGTTCTCATTAAAGAGAAAGTTTACCTGATAGACCGGGTCTTTGGCGGGCGAGGGAGGTTCGGGAGTCTTCTGAGGCGACGGAGGAGGATCGGGGGCGGCCCAGATTTGGTGTACTTGGTGGGACTGAGAGTTTGCGAATCGGGAGTTTTGAGGACAGTTCGTGCGGTAATGGCCGGGAACTCCGCAGGTGTAGCAGCCGATCGGGTTCTTTTGGTACGGCACAACCGAAGGAGAAGAAACTAGGGGCTTAACGTCTCGGTGTTAAGATGGATGGAAGTTTCTTGGCTTCGAGGGACTAAGAACTTTGGTAAATCTTGGAAACAATTTAGGGAGGGTCTTAGAACCATAAAATTTAGTTTTGGGGGGCAATCGGGGAGCCTTTTTAACATCCTTAGGTTATAAATCGTGACTACCCGTGTAGACATCGGCCTCTTCCAAGCACTCCTTGAAAGTGTCGCAACGTTTATCCTTAATGAAGGCGCGAATTTCGGGGGCCACGGCAGCTAAAAGCTGATCCATAAGGAAGAAGTCCAGAAGGGACTCGTAGACTTGGGGAATCTAGTACGCATCCAGCCAACACTGAAGGTTTCTTTGGAGGATATAACCGTGTTGTCGAAATATTTCGCCAGGGTGGATTCTTTCCTGGCGAAATCGGGAGCGGTAGAATTCGCTATTCATATGAACAGCGGCTAACAATTTTGACTTTAACGTGGAATAGTCCAAAGTTGCTTCCGGGGGAAGGGATACGAAGATATCCCTTAACTTGGCATTTAGTAGGGGAAGTAAGCGAGCGACGCCATCATTTTCTAGATCCCATCTATTGATCTGAAAGATTCTCTCAAAATGGGTAAAAAATGACCCAAAGTCCTCTCCATCATTAAAAGCGGGAAGGTGAACTGAAGGAGTTTGGGGAATTTCTGCCCGGGAACCGATGGACTGAGAATATATTTGATTTCGGCTCATTTCCAGCTTCTGCTGCCTAATTTGTTCACGTTCTTCCATCTCAATTTTGTTCTTCTCCATCTCCATTTCCATCTTCAGTTTGTTCTCCATCTCCGTTTTCAGTTTGTTCTCCTCCATTTCCATCTCCATTTTCAGGTTGTTCTCCTCCATCTCCATCTTCAGTTTGTTCCCCTCCATCTCCATCTTCAATTTGTTCTCTTCCATCTCCATCTTGTTCTTCTCCATCTCCATTTCTCTTCGCTCTGCCCGTTCGTTCCTCTCTTCTTTCTGTACGTAATTTAGCAGGTCTTTGCCCGAAAGACCTAACATTTCACCCTGACTCTTAAATTTTTCGAAGGATGACATTGTTAGGCAGTTAACTGAGGGAACACTGACACACAAACAATCTAGGACACTACCCACGCGAAACGAATACTTGAATATTCGTGAAGGCCTTGTTCACACACAAAAAAAAATAATACAGCTACCTACCTCGGATGTTTCTAAGCGGAAAAAAAGGTCTACCGGAATTTGGACACCAAATACCTTATCTCTTTTGGATTAATAACTAGGAGAGTCTCCAAAATTCAAACACAATAAAAAAAATAATTACCTGGGGTCTAACACAAAATCTAAATAGATTAACGTTTCACTGCTCTTCAATTAACTTGAACTTGCCTTCTGCCAGTACAATACAAAAATTAAAATAAAAGGGATATACGTGAATAACAAGGGAACTTTTAATGTCGAAATTAAAATGACACGGGTTCGTAAAAACCCCCAAAACACTAGACACCAAATTTATATAATATGTTTATTAATATATATAGAGCACCTATAAAGATCTTTTCGCTACGGGTACTGGCTTAGCCAAAATGTATTGTCTACCAAAGATCCACAAGACTTATATTCCATTACGCCCTATTATAGCTTCATACCCTCTACCGACTTATAAATTAGCGAAGGTTATTGTCAAACTGTTGTCTCCCATTAAAGGTAATAAATTTACTGTAATTAACTCTTATGAATTTCAAAAGGATATCCTAAAACAGAAATTCACACATAATCAGTATTTTATAAGTTTTGATGTCAAATCACTTTTCACAAATGTACCTGTCAATCAAACCAGTGAAATAATTCTTAACAAAATTTTCAATCACCAACAAACTTTTCAAGGTTTTTCTAGACCTCTTTTCAAACAACTTTTGGAGCTTATATTTAATGAGTCCTATTTCACTTTCGATAATAATATCCATCAACAGACAGATGGGGTAGCGATGGGTTCTCCTATTGGCCCAACCGCTGCTGAATTTTTCATGAATTTTTTGGAAGACTTAATTTTTCATCAGTGTGCCGACGATTATAAACCACTTTTTTACCGTCGTTTTGTCGATGACTGCTTCGCAGTTTTTAATGAACCTTTACAAGCTCAAAAGTTTCTTAATTTTATTAATTCTTTACACCCAAATATTTCTTTTACTATTGAAACAGAAAATAATAACAGTATCCCCCTTTTTAGACATTTTAATTTCCAAAGAAAACGGCAATATCTTGACCTCCATCCATAGAAAACCGACTTCTACAGGGTTAGGGAATAACTTTTATAGTTTCTGTGATTTTAAATATAAAATTTCTACCATTAAGACTCTTGTGCACAGGGGCTTTCACCTTTGCTCATCCTTCCTCGAAATCCACCAAGAGTTCCACAACTTGAAGTCACTCTTGATAAAAAACAGCTTTCCGTCACTCTTAATTGAAAGGACAATAAAACAGTTTTTAAATAATATATATTACCCTCCCTTTCCTGAAATCACTGCACCTGAAGAAGTTAGATTTCTTGTTGTTCCTGAGATGGGTTTTTGGAATCGAACCTTCAGAAAAGATATCTCTAAACTATTAGCTAAATTTTTTATGCAAACTGAATTTAAAGTTGTTTTTTCCAACAACCACACAATTGGAAATTTTTTTAAATTAAAGATCAAACTCCTAAGGAATAACGTAGTGGTGTAGTTTTTTTTACTCTTGTCCAGAGTGTACCTCAGGAAAATATGTTGGAAGCACCCTACGTACCCTTCAGGCCCGTTTTTTCTCTCACATGGGCATCAGCCTTAGAACAGGGAAACTTCTTAATGAAAAAGAACATTCTTCTATAAGAGAGCTCTCGATTAAATGTCAAACAATTCCATCCTTGAATGACTTCGAGATTTTGGACTCCATCTCAAACCCACTATCACTACGTATCTCTGAATCTATCTATATTAAAACACTATCTCCCTTACTCAATTTTGATTCCTCTTCTATTGCTTTAAACATCCTGTAAACAACCACTACTAGCGAAACTGTTATATTTCCCGTCACCTCTCTACCACACCATATTCTCACTGGATATCAAAGATTCAAGGTATGTTTCTCATTTGATCCGTTTAGTTTTATATTGATTTTTTTGTTGTTGTTTTTTAAGCTTTTATTATCCAGTTTTTTAGTCGTTTTTTTTTTCTCTGTACAATTTTACTTTACTTTTTTCCTTAAATCGTTGTATTTTACTCCCCTTTAATTATAATTTGCGGTGACCACATAAACCTATTTTGTATATTTGTATATATATATATATATATATATATATATATATATATATGTATATATATATATATATATATAAATATATATATCGTGGTATGACATTATATTACACCAATATCATATTATATCTATGAGGGAGGAACCAATAACTTACAGGCGAACCGAAAAAGGGACGGTACACCACTAGATTAGATGGGCTGAGTAGCGAGAAAGAGTGCAACGAGGTCAGGTAAATTATGGCCAATGGCAAAGCTCAAGGTTATTTAAAGAGGCATGCACAAAAATATAATTTTATTTACATAAAAATAATGAGAGAATTGATGGAAAAAAGTACATTGAATGAACTAATTGGGAAAAATAGACCGGTAAACGAGGGGGGGGATTGTAGTCATAAATCAGACTATGAAGTTAAAATTAATGTGTTACGGGAGAAGATTATTTAAATGGGGGAATTAACGCAAATGGGTTACTGAGGGGGGGGGAGAGGTTGGCTTACGGAAGATTCCGGGTGAGACGACGGGGTAAAGCTTCACGGATGTCTTCTGCACGTAAGACAAGGGCGCTTAAAACTTCTAAGCGGGAACTTGAAGTGATGATGGCTCTCCAAAAAACGGGAAGGAGGCGGTAACGTCCAGGCAAGGGGAAAGTATTTCGGCCACTCAAAAATGAGGGGCGAACGAAGAGGGCTTCGACAGGAGTTGATGAGAGAAGTCGGAAAAATCACTCGGTAGCGATCGTTAAATGGAATTACCTCACTGGCTGGGGCTAATTCCAATACACAAACAGTTCAGCTGTCTCTTTCCTTTGTTGTTAGCACCTGACTTGGAACTAGGGGAATCTTCTTGGGTCCGGGCTAGATTTCTCAACTCTATCCTTGTCTCATGGAAAACGATCAATATATATGTCTGAGGCTCTCCCCGCGAAAAGGGTGGTGGGGTTATTTAGAAACAGCTCTACTCTCGAATGGCCTCGAATCTTCTTGCCGAGGATATTCTAGCCCGTGTAAAGGTGAATCCTGGTGGATATGGTTTGAGGCTAGCGCTTGTGAATGGGGAAAATGGGGTAGGCTTACCAATTTAAGCCTAACAGAACGTTCTACAGTGCAAGTAAGTTCCGTGCTGGACAAGAAATTCCACGTGACATTCCCTCACAAGGTTAATAGCAAAAATTCAATGAGGGATGGACAATATCTTTAAGTTTAAATACAGACCTCTTGGCTATGAAACTGATAATATAAATTATAAATAACATTGATCAGAGAGAACGGTTGCAAATGAATAAATCTCGATTTTTGTTTTTAAAAAACTAAGATTGCACATGTTCTGTCAAGGCAGACCTAATCGAATAAAGACATGGATTCATCACATATGGATAAAGGTTGATGACTGTAAGAGATTTGAAAGGAAAATAGTTGACAGATTAGGAGAGGATAACTGGAGCATTTGTATTCGAGATTGAAGACTCGAGATTCAGAGAAGGGGATAGAGTTCTTTCCTGAATGCACCACATGTGTCGCAACTACATTCTTTTAACACAAGTATGTGCATAAATATAAGTGGGTGAGAACTTAGGAGTATAATTCATCTGTGTCAATTAAAATGAATATACTGTGTGATGTGTTGGTGTAAATCTGTAAGAGGTATGAGTGACGAAATATCTCTTCACGTGATTGTGCAGAGCAAGGTTAAATTGGTGTGTGTATGTATGATAAGACAGGAAGAAGGTAGAAATTAATAGAGAAAAAGTGAAATTTTATTGAAACAGAGTTAGTGGAGAGTACGTGAAAATGCTTGAGATTGGAAGATAGTAAGTAAATGTGAGCACACAAAAAGCTCAAATCTGTAGCAAATTTAATGACATATTAGTAGATGGTGCAAACGCAGGATGGAGTCGGCCAGAACTAGAAATAGGAGGCAAAGCACTGAACCTAAGAATGACATCCCAATCTGAAGCATAGAGTGCAAAACATAAATTATTTTTACTTGCAGATGAAGATGACAGGTACAATTGGAAAAATGCATCAAAGGAGATGAATAAGAAAGTGAAACAAGTAATTAAATACAAATTGAATACAGAAAAGGACACATTTAAGAAAGTGTATAATACAGTTTCATAAGAGTATTTATGTCACTCAAGTTAATATAAACACAGTCATACTTACCCTGAACCGTTGATCACTTGTGTACGTTGTCCTTCCAACTGTCAGAATATCTTACTCCCTTGTCCTCTTCCACGACACCTAAGAAAAAATCCCAGTTACTTTCTTATGTGCTACAAAATTTTAAATGTAAATCATAGCCCTCTCACTCTTTTTTTCATGGTTCAAATAGCAAACTTTCTCCTTTCTTCCATATTTTGTAATGCTTTGAAAAGATGAGAGATCAGCTTAAATTCGATAAATCGAGGGGGGAATTAGAAAACAATTTGAATAATGTTTGTCATAGACTCGCACGTCGAAGCTTGCCTCTGCGGTGACTCGGGAAGGGAGCAGGCAAGAAATGGGGTGGGGGTAAATCTTAGTACGCGAGTTAATAAATCAAAATCGAGTTGGGTTGGCCTAAATAATCAATTCTTAGACGTTCTGGGTATAGAGAAACTGATTGTAGAAAAATAAATTTATGATATACAAAGAAAATATTATTAGCAAAGGTAAATAAATGACAATAAAAGAGACCCAGGGGCCCAAACAGGGAGAGGGGGATACAAATAGCTCGACGGGGATAAGAGTTAGAGAGAGGATCTACGGCGATTGCTTCCAGGGAAGGGGGAGAGTCCAAATAACGGGAAGACTCACGTCAAGTGTAATTGACTGGAAGCTTTGGGTACGACGAGGAAGCGAGGCGCTGAAAAGTTCAACTTGCAAAATTCCTTCTTGCTTAACATCACTGAGAAGTGAACGAGGGAGTACCCCAAACGAGAACGAAGTCGATACTCGAGTGATAGATGTCTGTCTGTGTGTATCGTCTGTCGGGCTGTAACTCTGGCCTTAGGCACGAGCAAGGCCTGGTAAAGATTTGTATGTTTTAAATTTTAGGAGCCTATCTGGCGACTACCCACTTGGGGACAAGTCGCCGCAATCAAGACAGCCTAGCACTAGGCTACTTTAAAATAAGAATATGAAAACAACAACAATAAAAAGGAAAAATGGCAACAATTAAGAAGGTAGCTCCGGCGACAGGGGGGGGGGGTTCGCCTCCCACTGGCGCAGGAGACCTACAAAGAAAATAACAAAAACAAAAACAAAACAAAACCTAGTTAAATAAAGGGGAGAAGGCAGGCCTCCTCCCAAAAGTCTATAAGTCTACCTGTCAATGTGATCAAACTCGTCCCGAGTACAAGGGACAGGCGGTAGCGACCACACTCATCCCGGTACCGGGACAGATAACGTGCGAGGAGATCGCCCTGACTAGGTCAGTCAACAAGAATGTGCTGAACAGTCTGGGGGACAACGGATTCTTCACAGTAGGGCGCTGGCGAGCGACCATCAAAGGGCGGTGCGTCCGGCGAGTGTGTCCAATTCGGAGACGACAAAAAGCAACCTAAAGCATTCGCGGCATTGGGGGATAGGCCCATGGGAAGAGTCGCGGCGCAATGGCACGCAACTTTAGCACCCTCATCGGCCCGTTTATTGTCCGCAATTCCTACATGTCCAGGAACCCAGCAGAAGATAATCTAGACATCTGCCCGGCTTGCCAAAACCGTGGCGTCACGGATATCGCGTAGGGGCTCGGCGTAGCAGCCGAACCCCTCTTGGGACGTGGAACCATCCGTATACACTGGCACGGTTCCAGCGTGACACGAGGTGTGCTCCATAAAGGTCAAACGCAATACTCCCGGCACTGTACAAGCTTTGGGAGCAGAGGCATGGCGACGAATAGCCAAATGTTAATACCCTCCAGGGTGGCGTTCTGGGCAGAACCAGGGGCGCTATCGGTCGAGGGCTATACCTAGCTCTCGAAGGAGTTTCCTAGCCATAAAACCAAAGGGATTAGAGTATGACTGGCATCTCTCGGCGCCATAGGCACCGTCGAAATCAGCTGCAGATGCAGTGAGACCTGTTGGTGACTGAGGGATGCACCGGGCTCGCGTGTACAGGCGAATAATGAACTGTGCACGGCGTAGAGCGAGTATAATCTCCCCAGCATCGACTAGTAGGCTCTCAATTGGAGAAGTGCGGAATGCACCGGTCGCCAGGCAAAGGCCGGTGTGGTAGATTGAGTCCACTTTCCGCAATACACGCTCTGCTGCGGATGCATAAAACTCGCATCCGTAGTCGAGCTTAGAATGAACAAAGGATCGATAAAAAACTAAGGCAGTAGCACTATCAGCGTCCCAAGCGCTGAACGTCACGAAACGGAAATTTCCATGTCGCGGGTACAAGAATCCCTAAGGCTGCGAATATGAGCCTCCCAGGTGAGGCGACGGTCAAATACAAAACGAAGGAAAAGGTGCGATTCAAACCCTTCCTGCCGTCCTCCATTGAGAAAACAAGTCTGGGTCAGGGTGGAGCCGTGTATAGCGGCAGAGGGGTACCACTGTAGTCTCGGCCAAGGAAAACCAAAACCTGTGTGTTTCGGCCTAGAGAGAGACGCGGTTTAATGACTATTGGAGTCGACGCTCCAAAGTTGGCATCTGGGCCGCGCCGAAAGAGATCGAAAGGTCATCAAGTAGAGCGTAGCGAGAACAAGTTCCAGCAGCACCGAGGTAATGCCGTTGATGCTCAGGGCAAAGAGTGTGACACTGAGGACACTTCCTTTCAGGACATCCTTTTACTGCTCCATTGGGCCGGAGAGGGCTCTCTCCACCCGTAGGCGGAATCGAGGATCTCGCAAGAATTCAGATATAAAGATTGCGAGACGTCCCCTCGCCCCTATTGTGTGAAGAGTCTCCATGATACCGTATCGTATTAATGTCTACGAAGTAAGGCCTCGCAGACGGCATTTTCCAGTCGGAGCAGAGAATCTGACATGGAGTAGAACTGACGGAAGCCGCACTATGCAGAAGACAGAGCAGTTGGCGCCTGTTGGGAGCATAGTCTAAAATTTTCGGTTGAGGCATGTTCTGTGTACTTCCTGTGTATGTTTTTTAGGTGCACCGTTGCTCACATGGTATGACATTCTTCTTGAGAGAGTGGTTTCGGTTAGGCCGATATAAGAGTTAGGTAGGAGCTCACAGTCTCCTAGTTTACATATGTACTCGTATATCAGATGTGTTCTTTGTTTCGGTTGTAGCGGGGGTTTGAGGTTATTTTTCATGAAGACGGTTGAAGTTCGTCTATTTTGATAGTAGATGATTAGTGCTATCTTTTTCTCGGCGTTTATGGGTTTTATTGCTCGGGCTATGCTCCTAACAGGCGCCAACTGCTCTTCCTTGAAGCTATATATATCCAAGAGAAACAACCGAATTTAAACATACAGACTAACTCCAATGAAATCCTGCCCAGTGCACAAAAGCAAACATAGGGTCAGGTGTACTCAGACCTGCACCTAGCCACTAATCCCCTCTGGCAAGCAGCTTAATCCCCACCCCCTCTCTGGCTACCTACTTCTCCGACATTTATCACCTGGATCCAACCTGCCTATACGTGTATAGCTTCGTTCGTAATTTTGTTAATACATTTTGTAACATATTTAAAACTGAATACTTTGTAATAATTCCCCATGGTAACTCTGAAGATGATACTCGATGTATCGAAACGCGTCACTTAAATTAAAGAAAGTACTAAATTAATTAATTTACTTCTACCTTTGGCAAAATAACAAATATCAGTACCCGATGAAGTTCGGTACGCTTATCCACAGGTTAAACAATGAAGAAAAGGTGAATATAAGACAAATCGAGTAGATTGAAAAAGAATTTTAATTCTAAACTAGTGGTCGCTTTCAATAAAACATGCTATAATGAAAATATACTACCCAAATATATATATATATATATATATATATATATATATATATATATATATATATATATATATGTATATATATATATATATATATATATATATATATATATTTTTTTTTTTTTTTT
Source organism: Ceratothoa steindachneri (assembly GCA_963969495.1). NCBI lineage: Eukaryota > Metazoa > Arthropoda > Malacostraca > Isopoda > Cymothoidae > Ceratothoa > Ceratothoa steindachneri. The sequence goes on from OZ018337.1 coordinate 75,725,936, forward strand.
TTTTTTTAACGGGAAATCACATACATTACACAGTAGATGTAGATGCTCAATAACCCATAAGAGTAAGGAGAGACAGTCACAAGAGTTTTCGTCTTTTTCTAAGACCAAACAACGATAAAGCTTTAGGTAGATTATAGAAAAGGGAAGAAATATAGAAAATGGGATAAAATAACAAACTCGTTTATATGTTAATAAAAGTAAATTGGGTTGGGTCTATCCTGTGCCATCGAGTCCTCTTCGCTATTCAGGCCACTCCTATAGAGGCGTCCACGGCTTAAAAGCGTGGATGGAATAGCAACGAGCTTGGATTTAGCAAACGCACATTGGTAGAGAATCCAGATGTGGACTCTACATTATACTCTAACCCGCTCTAAATTATCAAGCGAATAAAGCCGTCAAATAAAATAAGAAGTAATTTTATGGTCGGCTTCAAACTAATGAACATAAGCCAGGGAAATTTTGCTGAGCATATAATTAGAATAATACTGATCATAAGTTTCTTTTTCTGAACACAAAAGGTTACAATATATCTCCTAGGTTATGGTTTGCATTTGACAGAAGTGTTTAAAACCGTTGTTCTGAGAACCCGAGTGCAGAGTAAAGTGAGATTGAAAAAATAAATTAATGACAAAGATAATTCACTTTGTTTTACTAATAGCCATAATTTATACCAAGAAAAGGAAAACCTTTTTCAACACTGCTTCAGCTAATTTTCTGCTTCTAAAATTTGGAATTTTTCGTTTTATTAAAGTAACCCTCATGTCGCTCGTTTTCATTCAAATATATTTATACTTCATCTTGACGTCCTTTTTTTGCTCTATCACTTTATTTAAGGATGGATTTTAAACGGAGGATATCCGTCTTTATTCGAGGAAAGAAACCTTCCTATATTTATATGGCTAAAATTGATGAGATCGACAGGGAGTTGGAGAGGATAACAACGTCCATACTAAACGCGGACCGCGAGAGCATACCCGTTACAGGGTATAAAACACCTCCTCAGCCCAGATGGACAGAGGAGATGAGAGATATCGCTCGCGTTCACAGGGAAGTGTTCGAAGAAGTACGACGGGAAGGTCCCAGCCGGGAAAGGAGCTTGCTGCTCCGACGCCTAAGCTCAGAGCTTAGAGAGGCTATCAACCTCCAACAGGGGGAAATATGGAACAACTTGATAGCCAAAGTCGACAGCGAACTTAGCCCGGCCAAGTTCTGGCGCCAAGTCAGGAACTTAAAGGGACTTACACCAAGACCCAAGACTCGGATAATGGAGAACGGAGACTACATTGAGAGCCCGGTGGTTCTCGAGGATATGTTCACGAACTTCTGGAAAAACGTTTTCAGGATTACACCCGAGGAAAACGTTGAGTTCGACCAGGAATTCGAAGGCCAACTGATTGAACAACTTAATCAGGAAACGCATCGCACACACCCACTACAGCAAGTCAACGAAGGCAGGGAGATGGCGGGTCACGGACGTCCCATAACATCAGAGGACGTCAAGGCCACTGTAAAAGCCTTTCGACAAAAGGCACCAGGCTGGACGGGTATTACCAGAAACAACTTGGTTAACGCCCCACAGCAGATCATTCAGGGAATCGTTAATATCTTCAACGCTTCCCTGAACACGGGCTACTTCCCGGAAGGTCTCAAGATAGCGAAGATGATCTTCATACCCAAGGGAGGTAAACCCCCTGATCAACTGGTAAACTACAGGCCAATCGCCCTGCTGGAGTTCATTGCAAAAGTCTACGAGAGACTCCTAGCTGACAGGCTTCAACAACAACTAGCCGAGCTGGGAGCCCACAACCCTCAGCAGCACGGGTTCCGCAAGGGTCGAGGAACGGAAACAGCCCTCGCCCTTCTTGCGGAGAAACTCGCTTGCAGTAAAGCTGAGAGGCGGTACGTAGACGTGGTGCTGCGTGATGTTAAGAAGGCCTTCGATAAGGTTTGGCTGAGAGGATTACAGTACAAGATCCTCAACCTCCAGCTTAACCCACTCCTGGAAAGGATCCTTTACAATTACATCTCCGATAGGAGAGCCAAAATTTCAATCGAGGGCTGCAAAGGACCCGAATTCGAACTAGAAGCGGGAGTTCCACAAGGCAGCTGTCTCAGCCCTCTGCTGTACCTCGTGTACACAATAGACCTGCCTGCTCCAGTGAGGTACGATTCGATGTATCTGCAATATGCAGACGACATCACCCAAATCGTCCTGAGTCCATTCAGGAACTCTGGAAGCCAGGCGAGGGCGACAGCTGTCGAAATAGAAAATATCAATAGATATGGAAGAAAGTGGAAAATAAAGACCAACCGCCAGAAGTTCACGATCGTTTCAATGAACCGCCGAAAAACTAATGACGTTGTCGTCAATAATGAACACTATCCGTACTCCAATGAGGGTAATGTCCTGGGCTTACGACTCTTTAAATCTGGATATAAGACCCACATAAATACCAGAGTCTCCCTAGTTAAACGAGAGCTGAAGAAACTTTACCGCTTCAGAGGCCTCAGCGTGCCTAACAGGAAGAAGCTGTATATGGCCCTGGTACGCCCAGTCCTGGTGTACCCGGCCGTGATCACGCAGATGGCAAGCTGTACCTCTCTCAGAATGATGCAGAGAGTGCAGAATAAAGCCACGCTGCTGATTACAGGCACGCGAAGGATCGACGGTACTCGGCAATCGACTCTTCACCAGAGAATCGGTCTAAAGCCGATCAATACGGAGATCCAAAGGCTAGGGAGAAAGACATGGGACAAGATAGATCTAACTATACTCCCGAATTTGAACCTAAACTTAACCATTAGTGCAAACCGGAGACGCGCTATAGGTAGAACTGCTTTGTTCCCAAGCAGTCGAACCTGCGCGAGAGAAGTGGTACTACCTATATTTACGTAGTACTAGTCCACTTCTCTAAAATTATGCGACCCTAAGATACCAAGACTAAAAAGTTTGATGATTGGACAACCAAGTTAACAAATTTTAAGAAACATATTGAAAAAAGAGGCGTAGTGCCCACGGTAAAAGTCCCCCCCCCCCAAATATAAATAAATATAGTAAAAAATTAATAAAATTAAAACTAAATTTAAATATAAAAGAGGCGAAGTGCCCAAAACTAATAATAATCAAAAGTCAAGAATAAAAAGAGGCGAAGTGCCCAACTCCCAATACCCAACTGTTAATAAATTAACTAAAAGTCAACAAAATTCAAACTAAGAAAAGAGGCTAAATGCCCATATTAAGAGACTACAAAGCAATCAACACTGAGAATCATTCAGCAAGAAAGTCAACCTTGAAAGGCTTGAATGCTTCGAAGGCGGAAATACCTAAAAAGAAATACAAATATTATGACGGAGGAAACTGGCTGTCAATGACAGCCAGCTACTTTTTAACGGAGGAAATAAATTTTTTTTAAATACACAACATGAAGAATGCTAGTGATGCCCTAACACCAGGGCAAACTAGAAAACTTATTCACACCTTTATATACCTACCACAAAATTTCACCACTTTAACCTAATTTGTAATTTGTAAATTTGATATGGATTACGAAGTGACAGACGTGGAACAATTTGAGTTCTGATGGCATTTTTGCTACACCTGGAACCACGCTGATAGCTTGGTAGGAGAAGGAGGATTTCTCGGTTCTCTGTGAATTAATTTTGATGAAAGCTTTTCCAGATGGTCTGCTCAATATGGCAAGACTAATGGCAAAACTCAGGTATACTGGAACCGAAGAGAATTTCAAGTTGGAAAGATGTCTCTTGCAATTATAAGACATACGAAAAAGTAGGGAATGGATATAAAGGAATAGATGAACCTCATTCTATAAAATTTTTCAATTCTAAAAATAGTAATGTCGTTATGAAGCGTGACAAGAACACACAATGAAGAAAAATTCAGGCCGAACAACGTAATTTGACCCAAATAGAAACATTAGCCTGACATTTACTCCTAAACATCTATCTTAAAGAATGAAGTAAAGGTAAAAATAGAATGTATATATCATCTTACCTATAAAGTGTAACATAACAAATCTACCATTAGAAATTTGTTATTAGTTTTACAATTACATTTGCTCTTTATTCAATAAGAGTAGGATTCCTTCAACGATATCAGTTAAAAAGCAGACATATATATTTTTATTTCAAATTGGGTTTCTTTAATAAAATTCTCATATTTCTGCAGCTACAAAGAATATAAAATACAATCAAAGCTGAAAATAGGTAAAGCAGGCGGCGTAATTCATACCTTGCATGATACATAATTTCCTATGGAATTATAATAATTTATCCTTATTCATTTATAGGCCATCGTAAGAGCTTGGACTTTAAATCTGCTACGCTCACTGGAACAATTAACTTCCTCACCATCAAACTAATCTAACGATATTTAAAGATAATACAAATAACTAAACTTCCCTGTGCAAGTCAAGTTGCTCTTCAACTCAAATTATTTAATCTTATTTGGACTCTTCATAAAATGTTAAGAATATTACCTTTGGCTTAATATATTGAAGCAGGAATTCAAAGTACATAATTCGTACTTTTGTATAACTAACTTAACTGAGAATATAAACCTAAGTTAATTAATAAGTTGAAAATATAATTAAAGAATATACATATTTTTGTGAAATCCATTGAATTTTAACAAAAAAGTCAGTAGTGATTACTAGTTGAGATAAGTTTAGGAATCGAGAGGAAAAATAAATATAGCTTATTAAGGAAAGCAAAAAATAGGAGAAATTAAACAATGTATTTGTTGAAGTAACAATTAATCGTAAGGACAAGAATATAGAGCAAATCCTAATTTCTAATTTTTTTCATCTACTCCTTATTTTTCCTGTTATTTCTTTAGTTTTCGGGATATTATCACACTTCAATGATAAGCACCTTTAAAAACATAAATTAACAAAAAGAGATTCGTTAGCTAATATCAAACTTGTTGCTAATTTGTCCTGAAATCTTTCATGTGCAAATAATCGAGAACCTAAAGTTAAAATGATAAATAATGACGCTATAAAAATATTAAGTCCGGGGAGAGGCACTAAATAAAATCAATATTTTGGCAGTATTTCGATTATTATTTGAAGCTTTATAACATAAACAAACAGACTAAAAATAACATATATATAGAAATAATCTTGATAGAGTAAATTTAGCTTAGATAAATAGAAGGCTGTCTCGAAATAGGAACCATTTATTAATAGTGGTAATAGCAGTATTCCGCATCCTTTTATTTCGGGCCTTTAATCATTTCGAGACAAGTCAGAATTGCCTCATTTTCACCTACTTACTAGAAAATTATACACAAAGATGTTTTGTGCAAAAACAACACAAAAATTTAATAAGACCTTATGGAACATGCAGTAAAGCCTATTTTAAAAAAGGAAATAGAATATTCATATTCCCAACAAGGCCATGATGTTTACCAATATCATACGATTTTATTCAGAGGAAATTATATTGCATGGGTAGAAACAATTAAATAATTGAAACATTTAATTAATGTTACTATTTTCTGTTAAATTATATTTTTCTAAAAATAGTTATTTAAAATATATTTTTCTTGTAATGAGAATTTTATTAACCCAACACATGACAATACTTTCATTTTACTAGCAAAAATAAAATTACGGGAGAAGTTACAGTTAAAAACAAAGTCTGCTGGCCAAAATGTCACGTGCTCTTACCTATTCTTATTTAAAACCTTATGACCTTCAAACCTTTCAATAATTCCAGGACTAACCTTGGGAAGACCTTGGCAATCCTAGCATTTGGAAGACAATGTAAAACGACAAGGATTTAAATTTCGTTAGAATTGGCCGAATATTTATTATGTTATTGCCAAACCAAAATAATCCGCAGGCTACGCTTCGGAGGACTTTTGGAATTATATTATTCGAAAGAGAGTGTAATTAAACAACTTGTGTAGGTGTTTCAAATTTCGTTAGAATGGCAAAATAATTATGATGTTATTGCCAAAACAAAATAATTCCCGAGCTAACCTTTAGAGGACCTTGTCAATTATATCATTCAAAAGAAAATGTAAATCCCCATAAGGGAATAAAATTTCGTTAAAATCAACCAAATAGTTATGATGTTATTGCCAAAACAAAATAATTCCATGGTTAACCTCGGAAGGACTTTGTCATTTATATCATTCAAAAGAGAATGTGTAACACCATAAGTATTTGAAATTTCGTTAGCATAGGCGAAATACTTACAATGTCATTACAAACACAAAAAAAAACAATACGGGGATCGACCGACCGACCGACATAGTGAGATCGAGAGTCGCACGCGACTGAAAATGACATCTAAGTTAAAGAAAATAATCAATATATCAGAGTAGGTTTGGTTTATAAGAGGCAACGTAAGAACTTTCAAACACCTGATTTCATTTCTAATACTCGATATACAATGAATATATCTACATTTTAAATTTTAAACTTCATATTTATTATTAATGTAAAAATTTAATGTAGTTATCGCTGCATGAACAGTAACTACCAGTAACCACACTTTAGATGCAGAAATATTTCCAATTTATATATATTATGTAAAACATTACCCATAATATTAAAACAATATACTTATCTTATACCTAATACTAATTTAAATTTAATAAATTCCTGAATATAATTTCATGATAGTTACTGTTTCATGTAACCAATGTTATCTTAAAGTTGTTAAATAATATTAACTTTATGTATAACTATAATATGATCGGAATAAGAAGAAAAATCATTTTTTTCAATCACCATTTTCAGCCTAACCACCTTTTCTTCAATTTCCTTTCTCAACATTGCTCTCAGCAATTAAACCACACTGATCGCTTTATTACTGTTTGCGTGGTTTTATTCGGATTAAGAAATAGTATTAAAGTTTTCATTATTGATGTAGAACCACCGGATCTCAAAGCACTATGCCAGGGGGGTTAAATGTTTTAAGGGTGCGAGCTAAAATTGGGAAAATCTACCAAAAATGATACCTAAGCGAACATTTTTTAGGACTACCTCTGTAACCAGATAAAACATTAGGCATCACTTCGATCGAATCCGAAAGATATGTCGATGAGAAAATGGTGAGTAATGATATCGGGAGGTTTGTGGAAAAGAAAAGTGTTCGAAATGGAATTCCAAATCATTAATCCCCAATTTTCCGCACTTTTCACTCACAATCCAGTCTCCATTTATTTTATTTATTACTTTCCAAGTTATCTCTTATGTCAATAAAATTTTAAATACATATTGGACAACACTGATATTCAATCAAAATTATACACATATGCAAATTCAATTCATCTAGTTTTAACATTCAATCAAATTTAAGGAATTTATGTAGATTACAATTCTTCGAACTCCACAAATCTTGAAAAAGGACAATTCATCAACCGATATCAAGCTTCTGAGTACCATCACTGCTACATGAAGTGGCAAAGGGGGATAGAGGCAGGAGGAGACTACTTTGAAGGAATTTAGACTATTTACGGGATTTACCTCTGTTCTATCAAAATAGACCGCCTCACTGTCATTATTCTTTGATCACTCCTCGTAATGTTTTGTGCGCTGAAAACGAATTTCAACTCGGTTCAGCTCTATCAGGTCCTGATTCTTGTAAACAGCCCATGCGCCATTTTCCACTTTTTTTTAAATTAAAACTAAAAATGAAGTCATGCGGTAACATTTATTTCCAATTTCATGAATGCATACAGTTCAAATCTTTCTTTTATAGGACTTTCTAAACTATTTAGATGCTGACGGTAGGTCTCTTTTCAAGTACCAGCAATAATCAGCCATAGTGTGGCAATCCCAGCGTCGTTGATAACGTTCTTCCATAATTTTAATATCTTGGTGCAACCTAGCTCTTTTTAGTCCCTTAAAAGTTTTCTTATGACTTCTTCGTAGGTATCTGCCCTATACTTTCCCTGAAATCTTTTTATTAAGTCCTCGAATGAGAACCAGACATTTCTTTCGCATTCATTTATGACATTAAGAAAACTGCTGTCATTAATTAATACTCTTATTTGTAGACCGTCAAAAATTCCAGCTTTGATATTAGATAACTTAAACTTGGGACTTTTGAAATTATGTGTTGGAAACACTTGACGTTTGTATCTAAGGTTTTTACATATTGTTTCATGAGACCTAGTTTGATATGCAGAGGAAAAAATATAATTTTATCTCTGCTCACTAAAGGTATCCGGATTAATTAAATTTATTTCTCTGACAGTAAGCGATGTTTGCGCTGGCTCTGCTGTCTCATAAGCAAAGGAAGTAGGGATATTTAGTATACCTGCCTGTTGCCCTTGCAGAAAATTGACCATTTTTAAGTCAACACATAATATGATCCACTCGTACACTCTATATTTGATCAGTTTTAAAACAGTTTCTATATGCTCACATTTTTTTTAATGTTGTTGAGTGCCGAATTAGTATCGAGCTGTTTAGATTGCCATTATACAGCAACACACACTGCAAAAGAACAACCTCTGACGCTCCCCCCAAATTATCGGAGACCACGTGCTATTGGTATCCCGAAAAGGACGAAGTCATTTCCTGTTCGAACCTTTTCGAATGATCGACTCCTGAGCATGTTAGGAAAATATTTCCCGATCTCACGAACTCGTCCCAAGCCTCCTCCCCACCCCACTGTGATGAGGTGTGAAAGAGCAGCCCTGGCTCGCCCCTTGCTGCTAAAAGATGCATCGACTTCGACTCCAGGTTAAGATGTCAGGAGCTTGTGTCTCCTTTCTCCCTTCTCCCCTTTCCCTTCCAGAATCAGGCATACAAATACTTGGGTTATTCTGTAGTTTGAGGAGTCTAGCCCGCACCTCAAGGCCGTCCATATTGGCTCGTCCCGTGAGCGTTCGTCAGACAGCAAGCCTTCTTTAGCCGTCATTATACCCGAGTGAATTGGTAGCTTCTGTAAAAGGCAAGCCTTTGAATTTGTGCAACAGTTTAGCTTCGTTTAATCGAACCGAAGAAAATCTCTATCGATTACCTTTGAGGAAAAGAAGATTCTTCTTTCCGTGGAACTAGGAGAATCTCACATTCCCCGTCAAACGTTATCTTTGAACGGTGGCTATCTTCATCAGAAGGTTGGTTCGGATGGTGCCCCACCTGCCTTATTCGGACCGTGCCCCACCTGCCTTATTCGGATCGTTTCCCACTCGCCTCATCGCAAGAGGCGAATAAGGCAGAAAGCCACGTGCCTTTAAACACACTAACGGAAAATGTGCAAAGGATTTTACGCACTTTCGAATACTTTGGAATTTTAACACAGCTAAGTGATCAGCTTTCGTGATCTTTGTTATTATGCGATTCAGCTGTCTTTCGATATATTCGGGTGTGGCTCCTTCCATCCGATCTATCTGTACGTTCGTGAGATAATCTTTGTATGCGGCCCAGTTTGTTTTGGCCAGACATCTGCGTCTTGGGATTTTTACCTGTATTGGAGATGTTGAGACGGTTGTTATCATGCTAACATGATCGAGCGGGATATATGGACCTGAAGTTGTCACTGGATTGAGATAGAAGTTGGGGTTCATCAATACTATATCAGGTGTAGTTGAAGACCTTCCTGTGTGAAATGTAGCAAAATCGGGAACTTCTCTTTTTATGATATCCCTGCTAATTAATAGGCTTAGCGAAGTCCCAGAACCGTTGAACCTGGTGGTGTATCCAGCTTCTCTGCATCGTGTGTTTAGATCTCCCATTAAAATGGTTGATGCCTCTCTTCTAAACAGTCGATAAAGTTAGGGGGTCTGTAGATATGGACGTCTTGGTGACTTTCTGTCGGAAGGGTAAAATTTCACCAGATATAAGGAATACCAATCACTTCTATCGGCGAATCAGAACACTTCATATCGCTATCATCTCCATGACTGTCAAGAGATAATTTATACATTTCTCACGATGCACCATTGAGATGTGCCATAAGGGGATAAATTCGTTATGTTACATGATCTCGCTCAGCTGATCATTCCTACATCTTTTTTTCTTCCTACATATGTTATTTAGCTAGCATGTGCACTGAGATATTTATCTACATAATTGAAACTACATATTTTTCCTGATTAGGCTTAGTTACTTGTTTTTTAAGCTATTTGTTTATATTCTTTATATTGTCTTTATTTGTATATAGGAAACTCTACTTGCTGCTTATAAATAGGTAATGCCGGTATTAATAAATATTCAATTTTACTTCCTAGTTTATTTCTTTACTATTTTCTTAAGTTTATTCAAAGTGTTTGTTCCTGTCAGAGAGATAAGGTTACCCCCCCCCACTTAGAACATAACGTCTACCCGTGGCACCTTAGAAAAGATGCACCTACACGCCCAGACAGCCCCAAGGGATCAGCAATAATTTCGCGCGTTTGGATGACTCTGGTGCTTTTATCAAGAATTGTCGGGCCAGTCGAACACAAGGAGCAGCCTAAAGAATGTCACACGACTGTGTGTCTGTGTTAGGTACCCATTCTCCCCCGTCGCATTGCCTGATCGCCACCAGACCTAAGGCGTCGAGGACTTTCGCACGAGTCTGTGATGCTCGCCAAGAACATCCCCTCCTCCTTGCGCGCCAAGTCTAATGAGATCCCAGTCCTACTTTGGGGGGCCTTTACCGACCCGCTTGCACCGATGCCGTATAAATACTTCGGGAACAGCTTTGAAAAGTTAGTACCATATAGCTCCGTCTTGGTTAGCGGCCACGTACAGAGTCGTACGCCCTGCTCTGCCACCCAACGGCTTCCAGCTGCGGAGGCAACGCGTCACCTCTCTACCCGGCCTCGCTCGTACCTAAGACAAGAGTTTCCGCACGACAGATGATAGACACGGTAAGGCATCTATCACTTGGGTATCGACTTTGTTCTCGTCTGGAGTACTTCCTCGTTCATTTCTCAGTGAGGTTAAAGAAGAGGGAATTTCGCAAGTTGAAATTTGCAACGCTCCTCTTCCTCGTTGTTTCCAAAGCCTCCAGGCAATTAGGCTTTACGTGAGTCTCCCCGATATTTGCACTCTCCTCCTTTGCCTGGCTGCAATCACTGTACATACTCTCATGTACCCTTGTCCTCGTCAAGTCATTTGTTTCACCCACCCCCCCAGTTTGGTACTCCTTCTATCATCCTATTTATTGTCATTTATTTACTTTGGCTAATAATATTTTCTTGTTCTATAGAAAGTTATTTTTCTACAATCAGTTTCTTTAAACCCAGAACCTCTAAGAATTGATTATTTAGGCCAACCGCACTCGATTTTGATCAATTAACCCGCGTACTGGAGTCTATATCCCCCCCCCCCCCATTTCTGGCGTGCTCGTTCCGGTGTTACCGCAGATTCAATCCTCGGCTAGCATCGACGTTCGACTCTACGACAGATATTAGATAATTCTGGTTTCAGGCTTTTTAGGGTTTCCCGCAGTATCTGGTCTCATTTATTTTAGACCTGTGACATATTCTAAAGGGTGTTATTCTTGTATATAAAAGGTTCTGGTTTTAGAAACTGTAGTAAAGACCTTACCCATTCCCCATTTTCCCTTTTGTGTGCGTATTTTATATTAAATTTTGTGACCATGTGAAACTTTAACCCATTTTCAGGCCTCATAAAACGTCTCCATGTTAATCTTATTTCTTTGTTTTTGTATTGTGTTTGTAGCTTTTCTAGTTGCGTATTGGGCAACACAGGCTCTCGCTAAATTCTGGAGTGAATATTTCGAGTATAATTAAGAATTCGGGTCGTGCGAAATAATTATCGCTGTGTTTTTGTTTTTTTAAGTGAAGAATCGTAGGTCCGCCATAGCCTACCAGCATCCCTCTGTGCGTCTAAATAATTCTCCCTTTTTTTGTGGTGCTTTTCATGAAAACTGATTGAACGCGATAAAATGTCTTGATTATTTAACACGTTTAAATTGCAAGGAGAGTCGCTTTGGCTCAGTGGCACGGACCTCCTATCGCTTTTGCGAGAAGAGGAAATGACCTAAAGAGAAGAGAGAAGGCAAAGAGAAAGAGAAGAGAAGGAACGAGAAGAAAAAGGAGAAAGAGAAGAACGAGAAGAAATAAGAGAAAGAGAAGAAAAAAAGAAAGAGAAGAACAAGAAGAAAAATAAAAGAACGCGAAAAAGGGAAAGAATCTGCCTTCATGAACTTGAAAAGAATAGGACCAGAAACGAGACGCTGTCCATCAGCTCGAGGTCCAAAGCTACCCCTACCGCGTCTGTTAAGCTTCCGGATTTCAAGGAATGCAAGCATTTCGGAACCTTCTTTAGCCACATCGAGAAAATCTCCCAGATCAACCATTGGGACATCGAGGCATATGGACTGGCTTAATTGTTGCCCTTGCTAAATTGCCGACTCCGAGATTTATTCATACCACTCCCCTCGGAGGCAACAATTAATTATTCGACCTTAAAATTGGAGTTACTGGCATATAACATGACCCCATACTTTTACCAATCCAAATTCAGTTATTCCCACATTCAGCCACGCAAAACATACCGTCAGTTTGGGTACACTCTCCAGCGTCACCTCAACTTTTGGCTTGATGCTTCTAAAATCCCGCATGACTACGATGCTCTAGTTTACTTCTTTCTTAAAGAACAGTTGTTTGCTGCACTTCCGCCTGAAATGACAGGCGGTGCCTCACAACCAAGTAGTGCACAGAAGAGGCCGATATTTATTTAGCCATCGACACCCTTTATCCGAAAGAAGAGAAGAAAATGGCCCCCTTTACCAAATTCTAACCACACAAAGGTAAATTCATCCAACAAAATAGAAGCAAGTTGTTCAACGTAATTGGGCCATAGAAGGCGAAAACACTTTTTTTTGTCCGAACACCGGAATGTAAAACCGCTCTCTTCAGGCCCCTTACGTTAACTTTTCCCAGAAGAGCCATCATTTGTTTTTTCTTGTGGTGGGGACGGCCACGTGATAAGGAACTGCTCCCCAAACTCTCAGTTCAGGAATAATTCTCTCCACGACGTACAACAGATCTGTGCCACGTCAGCGCTTCCGTTAACCCCATCAGAATCTTCTTTTCTCCGAGCACCTCAAGTCCCGGGGGACACCAGGTAAAATTCTTGTTTGATAAGAATACCCCTAGATACTTTAAGTTCTAATCCGGAACGATTAATGGCTGCCGTGTCTCCACTCTTGTGAGAGACATCATGTGCACTGGCTAGTGGTGTCGGACAAGCTGCTTCCCACAGTAGCCCAGATTATAATAAAATCGCCGTCGTGCACGACTATTAGGGCCCACGCCAATCTGTTTCCCATCGTTAAGTGCTACATCGATTGTGCGTACTTCACCGGCTGGACAGAAGTAGTAGCAGCCCCTATTAAATTATGCTCCGTCCTCATTTGCAAATGCACAATGATTTCCTCCAGCTCCGTGGCTTAACCTGAGGTTACCCGTTCCCAAGTGGTAAAAGATTCAAAGATGCCCTCGCCACTAGAAACATCACGTCCTTCAGAATTCTAGGAGTCATGACTAAAGAATTACCAAGGAACCAGTAGAACTGCGATCCCCTCTGACACCTGTGGGCTTAGGCCCAGTCAAAAGAGCAGGAAACAACCCGAGGAGAAAAGGTGATCTCCTATCAAGTTATGGACGGCTTACTTTACCTTGCGTGCTCAGAAAACGGTAAACCCTAGACACGAGTGCTGAGTGTCCGCTTCCTAAGGTTGGTCACATTTTAACCACTTCTCATGAGAGCCTATTTTCAGGCCATAATAGCCACAGGAAGACAACGCAAAAGATCTTTAATATTTTTATTGGCCCGGCGCCCATGAAAAAATCCTTGGCTACTGCAGATTTTGCGACATCTGCCAAAAACCTGCCGTCAAAGGGCTAGTTAAGCCCATACCGTTGCAGAGAGGACCTCTAAATTTCAGAGCTGTTTTCATGTGTAGCAAGTGATCTTATTTAGTGGATTTTGCCACCCGGTTCTCCGAGGACGTGCTGTTGAAGAATATAGACAGCATCTCCTGCACGGAAGCACTAATCTACATCTTCTCCTGCGTTGGTTTTCTTATGGAAATCTAGTCTGATGGAGTACTTGGGCAAGCTCCTGATGATAAATCCATCCGCAAGAAACGAGGCGCCAAACAACCCCTATTATTGCACCATTTCTTGCCGGTAGACCTTTTCTTATACCGAGAAATTCCCCATCGTACCTTAGGTTTTGCCCTTTTTGAGTTTCCGTATAGAAGTAATGTTAGAGGGCCCCTCAGCATTCTAAAGGAGCTCTTCTTCAATTCGCGCATCAGAACGCAGAGACGATTTTGGGCAAGTACAAAACCTACTTTGGCTCTAATTCCCAAGAAATAAAATTTAAACCCCGTGACGAAGTCCGCATACTACTCCCCACGGGGAACAACAAACTTTTGAGCCAATGAAGGACCCCTTACCAGTGATTGAGAGACGCGGCCTCGTCGACTACTTGATCTTTACTCCGTCTAGCACTAAGTTATTCCACTTGAACATGCTTACAAAGTACCATCGACGCGCTTGTGCCAACAAATTGTAGCCCAGAACGAAGAATCCGCATTTTACTCCAGCATCACGCTTGACCCTTTGGTCCTGGTACAAGTCGCGTGCGTGGAACAAGACACGGAATATCCTCTTCACAACTTGCCAGATACCCCCGATTCACCATCGACCGAGTTGAGCATAAACCCTCAGCTTCCAATCCCTAGAAGACCTAGTTCCACGCGCTACCTACCCAATTCACCGATATAATCTCAGATACTCCTGGTTTTGCTGCCCAGTTCGAGCACAAGATTCGGCTCACCACCAAGGAACCTATCCATTAGAAGCCGTATCGCCTCCCCTTTCACTTAAGAAGAGCGTTTAATGAGGAGGTGAACAAGCTACTGAAGATGGGCATTGTAGAACCCTCGGAGTCGGAGTATTCCTCCCCGTTCGTCATGGTGAAGAAATCAGACAATTCTTACCGGATGTGCATCGACTTCCGGAAGTTAAACTCCGTCACCCTGTTTGACGCCGAACTAATTCTCACCATCGATCAGAATTTGCACATGTCCGAGACTGACAATAAACACCTCTCTTGCCTACGGAATGTTAAGAACAATAATGGTCGCCTCATGAGGTGGAGACCATCTCTCCAAGAATCCCAATTGAAAATTGTATACAATAAGGTTTCCTTAAATTGCCTGGCGAAGCTTAAGCAAAAATCCCTTCGATTTGTCTCCGGAGAAATTTCCCATTGATTAATTGTGTATATATTTTTGGATGAGTTCCCGTCTTCGTATGTACCTTTTTAGGTATTGTGGGGCGTGTCTTTTATTTTGAATATCCTTTTATGTACGCTCCTGGTTATCGAGACTAGGTTGAGCCCGACTATTGATAACTATTCCTCTCTCTCTTATTGTATTATTGCTGCTATTATTATTTTTTTACTTGATGTTGTTCGGGAATAGGAATACCGCGCATTTCCCGATGGTACTCGGTACCATCCCTTTTGTATTTGTGTCCCTATTGGAAATTTAGTCGTGTAATTGCCCTGTATTAGCCTGATGTCACTTCCTTCGGAAGCTCCATCTTGGAAAGGAAGGAGATTAATTAACCAACGTACTAGGATCTATATCCCCCCCCCACAAATGTTGCTGTGTTCCCTTCCCGCTTCACCGCAGAGTCAATCCTCTAGCATCGACGTTCGACTCTACGACCGTCCCTCTTTTTGTGCTTTTAGTGTCGAGCGGGTCTAGATCGACTATTTCATACAGTCTACTCATTGTTTTACTTAAGCTTTATTTTGTTCTAGTGATTAGGTTATTAGGTTATGTAGTCGCGTGCGAGTCTAGTAGCGGGCTACTCCCCATCTCAATATGTCGGTGGGTAGGTCGGTCCACATTTTGCTTTATTTGGTTTGGAATCACATTGTAATTTTCGGCTAATTCTTACGAAATTGAAAGCCTTCTGTTGTTTTATATTCTCTTCCGAATGATATTATTGCCGAAATCCTCTGAAAGATAGCCAGAAGATCATTTTTTGATAATAACATCATACCTATTCCGCCGATTCCAAGGAACTTAAAAGAGCTTATGTTGTTTTACATTGTCTTTCGAATGATATAATTGCAAAGTTCTCTCAAGATTAGTCAGGGAATTATTTTGGTTTGGTAATACCATTATAACTATTCGGCTGGTTCTAATAAAATTTGAAACTCTAATATTGTTTTATATTTTCTTTCGAATTATAAAATTGCCCAAGTCCCCCAAAGGTTAGTCCAGAAATTATTGAAAGTTTTGAAGGTCGTAAGGTCATAAATACGAATAAGAGAGCACGTGAGTTTTGGTCAGCAGACATTGTTTTTTATTCTTCGTGCCTATATTTGAGGGTGTTTATGCTCCCGTGTTTGGTTCTTCGCATTTGTACCTTTAATTGTATTACTCGTTTCTTTTACTTCATGATCATATAAGATTTTTTACCAATTTGTCTTTCTCCTCTAGGTTTATCTTATTTATTATTGTTGTCATTTCATTAGTTTTGTTCTGGTTTGTATTCACGAGATTTTGTTCTTTGATTTAAAGTTTACATGTAAGTCAATGGAATTTAGATTCCTCTTTACATTATCAATAAAATTAACTTCGGTTTTTCCGTTTCAAGTATCGCAGGAAGTTATCATTACTTCTCTTGAATATCGTGGCTTTTAAATACACTCGAATTATCCAACTATTGGATTTTTGCCTATTGTCTTGGTTAGCATAATCTTTAGGATTTCGTTTAATTCCGGTTTGTAAAATCCTTTTAATCCATGTCAAATATTTTTCCAATACAAAGAACTGAAATTTGATCAAGCAACTGACTGGTCCTTGTTTTTATGTTATCTTTTACTCCTTTGTTTATTTTCTAGATGGGGAATATCCTTTTGACAGGCATTATATTTGGTGAGTTAAATACTAGTTGAAAAGAACTAAATATAATCCGATTAATGCCAATTGTACCGGCTCGATAGATGAATTGTATACTGATATTTATCCAATTATTTTCAAAGCTCAATGTAAAATTAGAAAATACTTATAGAAAAAAAAATTATATGCTACAAGATGATATAAATAATATTCATTTATATCTCATTTTTCTTCAATGATAGGAAGGAGTCTAGTACAAACTTAGCGCAAACGGACAAACGGAACACATCGTTTCAGCTGATAGTTTCTGCTCTATTATTGAACACACTCCAATGTCCACGAAGACCAAACTTACTTTGACCACAAACAATAAAATTTGCCTTTCATCAGTTTTTAACGTGTTTTGCTTTATATGGAGTCGGTCAATCTTTCAGAAGGGTTCCGTCGAAATTTACGTGATTCTAATTTTATGTATATATTTTTGTATTTCTCATATTGTCTCTTTGTCATAATTTTTGTCGTCTCTATACACTATACAAGTGTGGTTACATGATGAATAAAAGCATATCTAAACCTGTTCCTTCACTTATATTTATGGTAATTTTGAGTCCATGAGCTTTCTTTGGCTTTTTTAATGTTGCTTTTGCAACCCTTCTATTTGTTTTGTCTTCCTTATATGTTTTCTTTCCTCCCTTCTTGTTCCTTATTTTTCTGCAGTCGTTTCTTTGAATAGCTTTGCTGCATTTTTTGCATATTCCTTCTTTTAATTGTGTATTTTCACCTGGCTCCTCCACCTTGTGATCATTCCCAGCAGATTGTGTTAATTTCGTTTGGGCTGTTTCTTGCTGAATATTGCTTTTTTTATCTATTTTGCCGGTTGGGATTCTCATTTCGAATGCGAGAATGCCCCAGGCCCGAGGTTCATCTCTCATATACGTGCTGGCACACACCACTGTAAAGAAGTATGCGTGGATGCTAAATTTTATTTCTTCAAAGATCCGCTTGTTATTTGAGTGCGACAGACAATACACATTGGTTAATATTCCCTTAAATATGGAGTGTTGGCGGAGATTTAGGGGTCAAGCTATGGATTCAGGCCAATCTTTATTTTTATATTTCAATTTCCAAAGTATAAAGCATTTGGCATTCTTCCTTTTTGTAACATAGCGCAATATATGCGTTTTAGAATTCAATTATCTTTGTCAAAGCAACACGGAGTCCTGTGTCCAGAGATATTATTATTTATTCTCTTTTAAATTTGTTTTTCTATCTCAGGCCCTGAGTGGTAACCTTTCCTAATCTAGTAGTTGATTAGGGGGTTGCAGCTCGCTCAATACCAGAAGAAATCTGACAATCTACAGTGGGCTAATCCTTAAACCTGCTTCCACTATTGGCCAAATTAAATCTCTTCTAACGAGCGGCATAGTTGGAACCAGATTTTATATGTCATCCATCATCAATCTCGTCAGCGATTGGCCAGAAAAAAAAGAATAAGGTCTTTAGGCAATCAAGGATTTTGTTGTAATTGATCGAATCAAGATATACTAACTTATTTTATAATTCCTCCGCAAATTGAGAATTTAGTTAAATATATATATATATATATATATATATATATATATATATATATATATATATATATATATATATATATATATAACAAAAATATCAGCATGAAAAAAGAGCATGATACACTAACGTTAGAATGTGTAAGCGGACTGGCCTTGAGCGAACCTCAGGGTCTTTGCTGGTTCCTATTTCTGTAGCTTTGTAGCTCAAACAGTTTGTACAAGCCCTAAAACAGAAATATATTAAATCGATGGAAGTAGGTTTCATTTACTAGTGATCAGGTAGCTCCACAGAAACTTTTCATTAATCAAGTAATCACATATTTCTTTAATTTGTGAATAAATAGAAAAACGATTTTATTAGTATTTAAACACAAGTCATTTTACTGCGCGGTGCTCAACCTTCTCCATTTTTTAAAATTTGTGACTGACGATCTACAATCAGCTACTGCTTTTTAAATAGACGAGGCAGGAGCGTGCGGCTGTAGGTCCTGAATTGTCATAACTTGTCCTAACACCCCCAAAAGCAGCCATCCCCCTTACTCTGTTTGCCCTACCGATTCGCAAAATTTATTGACCGCCCCTCGTAGATATATGATTTTGTAAATTTGACATTTGTTGATTAATTTTTTTTAATAAACTATAGCTTATGTTTTGCCTTTACTATCAATATAAAAATATATTCATATGAGAGTCAGCTCTTCTAAAATTTAATGAGTCGGAGTCAGAGCCGGAGTAGGAGCTGGAGTCTAAATCGGACCTTTGAAGTTTTAAGAATCAGACTTTGAGTCGGAGTCAAGGTTTTGAACCTCCGACTCCACAGCCCTGTTTAAATATATTCGTAGCCATTTTAAATATAAACAATTTCTGATGATTGCACAGTTTCATATTCTACAATTTTTAGGCGCTGCTGGAATCTTTCCACTTTCACGTCACCGCATATGCACAATGAGAAGCTAGTCCAATGAGTCAATACACTAACGATAATAAAAAAATTCGGGCCCACAGACTTAAAGTAAAATTGCTTGCTGATCCTATATCACAACAATATACACGCAACATTCCCCCTCCGATCCGGTGGCATCCCATTCAGTTCAAATAGATAATTTATTCCATCCCAAAGCTTAATTGCCTCTACTAGACCTTCTCACTCCAAAATGAATTAGAAAAATATAGCGAATATTTAGTTAATGAATCCAGAAATAATTTCTATGCAAGACGACCCCTCATCTTTTTTCAATTATCATAAAACAATTTTACCTTCTTCTACTATCTCAAGTATTTGTGAGCTGTTAAAAGATCTTGTTTAACCATACTTTATATCAAATTTCCTTATGCTCATACTCGATTAGTAGCATACCTATCGTATAACATGCGAAATATGTGTTACGATAAATTATAATTTGCACGACTTGCCAACTTTTTACGATAGCTTTAATGCATTTTGGAATTCATATCTTGTAATTTTCATTTTTTATACGCTTGCTTAAAATGTTCTAATTTGGATATAATTTGGAAGGTTAAAAATGATCATGAAATATCTAATGCTATTCAGAATTCATTTTTCACTATAAAAAGAGAAATAGCATGAAATAAAACGACATGTTATAAAAGTTAAAATTAGCTGAAATTTGTATGAAATTTTAAAAACGAAGAGTAAGAATAACTATATCGAGATTCCTAACCAGTCATTTATTATTGTCGGACAAACAAGCGTGGTTGTCACCGCACTAGTCCATGTCAATTTATTGATGGTTAATTAATCATGGGTCAATTAGGAAGTGGATGGAGAAACTTTAGGAAATAGTTCCTCAGGTTTTCAAGGGGAAGATATACCACAATTTTTTAAAATTACATAAAGGCAGATCTTGGAATCATCGAAGCCATTTTGCCTTCTCTGATCGTTGCTAAACACTAAGAGTCCATTGCTAGAGAGAATATCATGGAAAATCTTTAGGTAAATATCTTAATAATAAATGTCACACAATATTTGTGTGATGATATGCATGAAGTGATCACAACCTTACACTAACATAAAGCTGTTAGGTAGTATATCTCGACTAAAAAAAGTATTGTGTTAAGGTTCATATTTAAAAAAATCCTATTGATAGAGATTAAAGTGGAGAAAATAGGGAACAGCATAATAAAATGAAAAGCTTGAGGTAGAGAGTTGTCATGAATGGAGCTAGATTATCAGTTCACTAGAAGCGATTGTTAACATGCGTCTTAGATTTTTTGCTTTTTTCAAAGAAGTCGAGGGAGTTGCAGAAAGGTGAGTTGGGATGCCAAATATCAATGCTGCGTGATCGAAAAACTTATCAGATGGCTAGGCCTGGGTGTTTTGGCTGGCGTGGTAGGGCGTAGAGTCTTGTACACCTAGTTCCTCTCTGCACATACACGGTCAAACTATGGTTTCAGCACCTCGCTAAGTTAACGGATGTCTCTTTCGGTTTTCAACTTGAGGCTCTCAGACTAAAAAAAGTATCATCATTTTCTCCACTGATGACACCGAAGGCTATAATTATCCATGGAAATGTTAACTGGAGGACTCGCTAGACATCCTTGAGTGACACAGCGAGCTACCTACTTGTTGTTATGGAAGATTATTTTCTGATCTTAGTAGAAAATATTGTTGTGAAAGAAGAACCACAACATTTCCTGCTGCAATTGATGTTTTATCATATTGGACCGTTATTTGATAAACTATAGTAGCTTCTTTACATCGCTTTAGACAGAAAGTTTCTCTTATCCATCTTGATTGCTAAGGTGCCAAACTCCGTATGCACCAGCCGCCTAAAGAAGTTTTCATCAACACATTTATCCAGTGGAATGGCACGCCTCGTCGTTATAGGATCATAGTTGATGATTTCTTGGATTTCAACAACAAATTCTGACGTTCTGATGGCGTCAGATTATCGATAATGGGGTTTCTTCTCTGCTTTCTCCTTCAATCATGAATATTCTGCTGCTTTATTACTTTTTCCACTATTCTTCTACTGATGTTGAAGAAGTCTTAAATCTCCTTGTTTACAAATTAAGTGGCTAAAAGATAAAAAAGAAAAAATAGTTATTGTTTTAAAAGGAAAAGACCAAATACGATGGTACAAAAAATATGCTTATAATTAGGCAATGGCTCCGCCACTTCCCCCTACGGGAGGAGCATGCGCTTCGCTACTAACATTAAGATCTGAAAAAAAGCAGCCACGGTTAAATCTTTATAAATTTTCTGAACTTCGCCAATTATAATAATTTTAAAAAGGAACTCTAAACTAAATTTCCCCCCTTTGAAAATATTACGTTGTTAAAATATAGTTATAAAAGAAGATATATAAAAATAAATTTTTGTTTTTTGATATTATAAAATAATTCTTAGAAATAACTTTGATAAAAAAACATAAGTCATAACCAAACTAAGATTAAATTAATATTTAAATACTCCACAAAATTCCCACTTGAATTATAGAGTTAGTGATGATGATGATGATGGGCAATTAAAAATTGTGACAAGATACCGTCCCCAACTTGTATATGTTTAAACAATAAAATCGATAAATATTAATTTTAGAAATAACTACCTAACTATAGGTTCTGAAGTTAATTGATCATCCATATCCTCTTTACCTTTTACCTTAACTTCACTTCTTACTTCCACCCTGTCCCTTCTTTCATGAACACCACTTCAGTGAATCTTAGAATCTTTACTGAATTGAAATTTTATCGACTGTGTTAAATTGCTTAGATAAAATTCATTTTTATCGATAACTCAAAGGAAGACAATAAAATGCTTGGTTTGTTTGTTTTTTTTCTTGTTTCTTGTTAAAAATGGAACTGCGATGTTAAATCGTATATAATTTATTGATTAGTTTACTTTTGTTCATTGAAAAAGTAAATTAGGCCAAACAGCAGAAATGGAAAAAAAATCAAAATTTCTTTCACATGTATTGTAGTATTTAACTGTGTTATGAATGTATAAAGAGAAAATTGTAGAATTGAAAGATAGTAATAATGTAGTAATAATGCAGAATCCAATCGTTGCTCACCTACTTAATTTTTAATATAAGAAATTTAAATATTATTTCTCTCATGAAAAGTGGATTCCTTTTAAGTTCGAAGGTTAAACTAAGAGTTTGGTTTTTATACGGAACTTTATTCACTGAAGAATATCTATTCTTCAACTGAGACTAAATTATAATAGGCCATGAAACAAACTTCTAAGATAAGCTGACTAGAATTAATAATGATGGTACTCGATAGCGAAATGGAATTAATGAATTCAGGGAACTTCCCCCACCCAAAAGGAATAAAATTTAATTAACAATTGAACGGAGATGGAAAAAAATTCGATCTCCATCCACGATGGCGAAGATTTGGTCACTTTTCAAGACCTAATGGTAAGGTTTCCCATTTAAGTTCTAATGGGAAAATTGTTTTCCGAAAATTCTTAATTTGGAAATTAAGTTTTTAAAAGGGAAGGTAAAAATTTAGTTTAATCTTCATGTATTTTGTATTTTTTTAGTTTGGTAGCTTTAGAAACTTACAATTCAATTTTATGATTATTTTTTACTGTAGTCAAGGTGAAGTAAAACTAGTGTAAACCAGGGCCTATATGTTAATTCAATGCTAAAAATTTGAGTGGGTATTGAATAGATCGATGAGGTAATCAAGGATAAATAAAAAAGTAGTAATCATTATTTTAATCAAGAAAATCAACATAAGCATATCTCTCCGCCTCTGAGACTTGGAAACTTACTCATATTTTTAATAATTTTGGTAAAATTAAGAAGGAAAATGTGAAAGGTACATTAAGATCAAGAAGATAAAAAAGTACCTTAGAGGAGGTACTAGTAACCTGAAGAAAACGAGTATCCTAAGAATGCATCTCTTCCTTATTGAAACTACTCACACTTGAAGTGTAGTAAACAAAAGAGATTATTAATATGCTTTGTTTAATGAAGATTAATAATGAAAAAATAAACACAATATTTAGTAATTTTATTCCTTTTTAACTCTAGTTTTCACCATTCGTTTACTTTTCTTTGATTTACCCAGGAAACCATCTTTCGCAATCTAAATCATAGGTCCATTTTAAAGTATTTATTGGGTGAAGTATAAACGAAATGTTGGTTTTCCATAATGGTAAATCCAGGTCTCGAAAGATTCTAATTATAAACTTTTACCTTCATCAAATTTAAAAAATCTGTTTAAAGCAGAGTGAATCTCCATTACCTCAGATACATATTTAGGAAAGTCATATGTTTCTCTTACTCGCCATTAGTTTCCTGTGACTCGGCAAATAAGGAATCTCAAAAAATAGGTTTTTGACTGAAATTTGACGATGATTAATGTCTCCCTTTTTTCAGGAAGAGTTTGATGAATCGGTAAACAATTAAAAGTGTTGGATAGCATAGAGAGGAAATTTTAAGATAATATAAAGATAACTAACATCGACGACTGTAACTATCTAAATATTAGAAAAGTTTTACCTGGATCATTATGATTCTCGCTGGGTATCGAAATGCCTAAA
The DNA here is from genome assembly GCA_963969495.1 of Ceratothoa steindachneri. Classification (NCBI taxonomy): domain Eukaryota; kingdom Metazoa; phylum Arthropoda; class Malacostraca; order Isopoda; family Cymothoidae; genus Ceratothoa; species Ceratothoa steindachneri. Next base: position 75,749,897 of record OZ018337.1, read on the forward strand.
TCGTGGCTTGTGCTCAATGTTCTGTTAACATTGAGGGGGATACAAACGTGATATGTGTAACTAACTCAGTGACTACTAAGGGGTAGCCATCAGAGATAAAACAAAGCAGGCGTCGGTTCTGTACTCCGTAATTAATCTAACAGCTGCAGAACAAGGTTGTAGACGACCCTAGCAAACGAGGACCCTCGCTTCCATTTGTATAAGATGCGTAAGGAACAAATTTTGAAAGACGAGGCCAAGATGAATTGCTTTACAATTGGATATCCTTAAGAAGGCTTTTGACCAGGAATTGATCTTTTTCTTTACAAATTAAAAGATCATCCGCGAGACCTGTTGCAGATAGTCGGAACAAAGGATGCCCTCTTATAATCAATGCGACGTTCCACGTTTCATGAATAATAAGTTGCACCAAATGCGATGACCTTAGTTATGTTTCCAGTCAGAGTGACCTCATTTTCATCAACAAATTCGAGCCGCGTCTTAGGCTCAATTAAGACAGGTATAGGAAGCTAGTGGGATTAGAGTCAAACCTGTCCGGAGAGAATTGGTGCTCGAAGGAATTACCTAATGAAAGAATCAGGTATGTTTATTGGACAGATTATACCACTTCAATATTTCAATTTCTGGCTTCCTTTACCAAACTATTGTAACCTATGCATAACACGTATGTTAGGCGCTGTTGGAAAGGACATCAATTTATCCGCCTGAATCCCAAAGCCAACCGGGTGGCCAATATTAAGGAGCTGTTCGAAGATCTTCCGAGGGACACAGTGACTAACGCATGCGACAGTATTTGGAGACATATTGAAGCTACCATGAAAGTGTGGGTGGCTAAATTGAGTAATATTTTATATCTCTATCATACTTTAGTTGGTATTTTGTAAAAATCTTTAAAACACATTTTTGGGGGGCTGAAATATTGCGAGGCAATTCTATTTTATCCAAACCGTCAAATTTAGCCCAAATATCCTGCACAAAAAGATCCTTATTAGGATCAAAATGTTCACAGCAATGGAAAATGTTTAAAGGCTTCTATAGTTTTTATAAACAAATTAAAAGAACTGATCATACGTTTTATTTTGTCTAGGTAACTTTGTATCATAATTTGAAGTTTTAAAATGCTGTAGACTAAAATAACGATGATATAATGACTGATGATGCTCCATTTTGTTCAATAAGCAGGGAAAACTTTTCATTTTTGGAATGCTTATGTTTATCAAGCACCAGTTTAATTATCGCCCATAAATATTCTATAGGGTTTAAATCGATTAATTTCCATATCTTCTCCTAACGCGAGATATCCGAGAACTACACACAATCAGAAAGGGCGTATTTAAAGAATATCACTTTCCCCCAATCTTCACTAGTCTATTCTTTATATTTCCTCTAAAAGGAAGCCTATCTATTGGTTTGTTCTTGGTCAGAAGAGGCTTCATCACATCCTTTCCTGATATGATGACTTGTTTAAAAGTTTGTGTCTCACAATCCACGCAGAGGCGGTCTTACCTGCTCTCTTCCAATCCTAGGCAATCTTGGCTTATGAGTCAGCCTGATGATTGATCTAGATCTTGACGTTTATGTGAAACACCTGGGGATGTCCAAAATACTTCCTATGAAGAGTGAATGCAGTTCTTTTCTCCTCCTAACGAGTGATTCCCCAGAACTACACACAAGCTGAAAGGAGCTTCATTAAAGAATATCACTTTCACCCAATCTTCACTAGTCTATTCTTTATATTTCTCCCCAAAGCTCAGCCGATCTATAAGTTTATTTTTTGGTCCAAAGAGGCTTCATCTCATCCTTTCTTTACATGAGAACTTTGTCTAAAAGACTGTGTCTCACAGTATGCGCTGAAACATTTTCACCTGCTTTCATCTAATCCTGAGTAATCTTGGCATATGTATCCACCCGATGATTGAGCTGGGATCTTGGAGTTCATTTGAGACACCTGGGTGCTTTTAAAATACTTCTTAAGGAAAGGAAAAAACCATTTGTTTGACTCATTAATAATCAGAAAGATCTTACTCCTTGATTCAATACTCTTATTAATCATCGTTTTTTATGTTATTTCAATGCAGAAATACAATGGTTGTAAGCTTTTATTTGGAAAGAAAAATTTCGTGAATTGAAAAAGATTTTAAAAGTTTGGGCGCAAAGATATTACGTAATATAATACTATTACAGAACATGATTTCTTAAGCCTTTTTATCATTATTTTATGATTTTAGTGTTCGAATAGCAAAGCTACATGGACTCAAACTCATCTCCTAAGGTAACAGGTCAAAAGCTCAATTTTATTTCCATGCAAAGGACGCTAGTTTTTTAAAATTTTGACTCTTTAATAAACTTGCGATAATTTTAATATTAGAATGATGATTCCGATCGCAGAACTTTCAAAAATAGATGAAAAAAATAAAAATATATATATGAGTATCAACACTTTTTTACATAATTATAGGTTGAAACACTGGCATAAGTTATTTATCCCTTGGTCTTTTCAATATTACTAGATCATTTTTTTGGAGTAGAGGAAATAATGTGTAAAAATTCTCTATCTAGCAATTTTTAGGGAAGAGAATAATTGTTCCCGAATATGAATCCAGTTCTTGATCCGGCATCAAATCTAATTAAATTTATATAGGCCCAAGCCCTTGTAAGCAATATAATCTCATTGATATCCCCCAATAACCGTTAGAGACATCTTGTACACGAACAGACTGACTGACTGACTGACAAAAAACATACTTCGGAGATCACACAACGTCCGCTAAACTCTGATAGAAATCATCGACTTCTATTCAATTTTCTAACGTGGTACATTAGAAAAAGATTAATACTACGATGTTTTAGTGGTAGTTAGGTATCAGGGGCGATTAAAGAGTAAAGTAAATTTGTAGGTTGAATATGACAAAGATACGAAAGTGTATACCTGTAGCAATGTTAGTGTTCGTGAGTCAGAGTGGGAAAGAAGACGGAGAGATCTAGAGGAAGAACAGTGTAAATGGACAAATTTAGAGCTATACTCTCAATATGCCAAAGCTGAAGATATTAAGGAACACCTGAGTAAGAGATGTTTATAGTTTGAGACTGAAATTGCTATGTTTTGGTATTAACATGGAACAAGAATGGATAGAAATAGACTAATGAAGGTGATATACGAGTGTAGAGGGGGTTCAGAGTGTTAAAGGGCTTAAAGACCGCGTAGAAATTATAATAATGGCAATGGAAGTTTAGACAGATAAAGGGCGACAGAATATGACGTGGATGATAAGGGTGGACTTAATGATAAAGCTTCTTTTTTTGATTATTATGAAGTGATTTTAGTGTGGAAAAACTAATGAGTACCATTAAACTTAATATGTGATGAAAGGGAATGTGATAGGTATTTAGTACTAGATGAGGTAAAGAAACCCCAGCCAATTTACAAGAATCTGCTAACGTTAAAGTTGCAATTAATAAAGAGCTATCAAATCGATCTTTCCGACTTCAAATCACTCAGCTTTTATTAATGTTGATACGGACGTTACCCGCATAATATCACTTGACTCTAAGATGATGTAATTGATCCAAAACCAATAGCAACACAAACAGTTACCAATCCGCTTCCCCGCAAGGGGAGAGGACCCTTTTTGACTGTAAATCAAATAAAAAATACAAAGAATTATAAGAAAGGGGAAAAGCTATATAAAATAAAGAAGAAACACAAGGAGGAGGAGGGAGTGAAGCGGCGAGGAGGTGTAAGCACGACACGGTGTAAAACAGCCATGTCGACTCACGGTCGAGGGCCCTACTTATATAGTCTCAGGAGAAATGCGCCGAGGCGAGGCAAAATTAAATTTCAAATGTTCGTAAGGCGACGCCCTCGATATTATTATCGGACCTCAGATATGAAACGTTGGGGGAGCTGGATTTGTAGAAGTATCTTAGCTCCCTTCTGACTCTGTCGGAGCAGCTGAAAAGAAAATCCAGAGGCAACTTTCCCCGCCTGGTGTTGAATATTGAAGGATTGATGTCGGAGAATATTCTAGCATTTTGAAATGAGAGCAGGGTGTACCACAATGCAGTGGTTTCTATGACGAATATGTTGCCCATGTAAAGGTCGTCCGTAGTAATTACCACGAAAGCTCCTGGCATGATGTTGCCCAGTGCTAAAGGAGCGCCATCACAAAAGGCTACTAGGTGGGAAGCCTTCGGTGGCTTCCATTTAAACCATTTTCTGGAACACGTTTTGTTAGCTGTAATTAAAACTGTATTCAATAATCGTGTATTTTGGGGGATCCAAATGAGCCAATGTTCCTACTTTGGGAACATACGAGTACTACCCCAAAAATCAATTGTGCATTTAGAATGAAACTGACATGAAGTTACATCTAATTACGCCCTGAAGCAATGTAGTTTTAAAGTTCACAGAAAGTAGACAGCTCATCCAGATAGCCCTCAGTAAAAAGGTAAATCTATAAAAGGTCTAAGTAAAATTATAAAATACCTCCCCCCCCCCTAATCACAGGTGGGGTAGATTAAGGAAGAATAAAATCAAATTTCCCGCACGAAGTTTCGAAGGAATAAGCAAAAGAGTTTCTTTGACAAAACTATCATGAAATTTCGGAATAGTCTTCACACTGACTTCGATAACACCACATAACGAACAAGTGATGGAATTTCCTTCAATAACCAAGTCAAAATGTTAATCATATTCAAAAATGGCTTGTCACTCGCTGTACCGATTTATCTCCCTCAGTTTCTTTTTCTTATAGTATTATAATTCTTACAGGTATTTTTCTCCTGCTACATTGAAATTTTGCCAAATGCTCAGCCTGACAATTTTTCTTATTAAGTTGCGTTTTGTTTGTACTTCATTATGAATTTTAGTTTTTTAGTTAATGAGAAAGTTTAGGCTCAGTTGTACATTTTGATCTCGCAAATGATACATACGAGTATTCTTGTAAAGTCTTCTTAGGATATTTTTGTGATTTTAACAATGATATTTTTATCTGTTGACATAAAAATGTATTCATCCTTGATTTCAAATTGACACTTGACTTCAATTTGCCTTAAACCAACATTGGTCCCGCTATACGCTCATGTATTTTATGATATATTCAACACTCAAAATGTTAACATTAAATTAACTCTTTAATCGCCGCCGAGACCTTCCTACCACCTAAACTAGTGTGATACCATTCTGGTCGATGTTTTCCAACAAAGTTTTGTTGATGTTGTGTGAGTGATCACCCACGAATTATTAGTTTTTCAGTCAGGCTGTTCTTGTGCAAGATGTTTCTAAATTTTATTAAGGGAGCTCAATGATATTATGTGAATAACGAGGGTTTGGGTCTATAAAGATTTGATTTGATATGGTGGCGAAGCCAGATCTGGATGCAGATTCGGGATCTATCATTGTCTCTCTTAAAAAATGCGTAATAGATCACTTTCACCCATTACCTCAATACTCTACTAGAATTGAGCTAATAATATTTCAAATGCCAAGGGATAAACAACCTATGATGGTCTTTCAACCTTCAATCATATCAAGAATGTTGAGGCAAATGAAGGAATGGTGTTTTTTTTCGAAAATTGCAAAGGAGCATCCAGAAAAGGCGATAGAAGGAGGGCTTTCATTGTTCACACATCCTACACATAGCCAACTATTCTTAATTTGTTTAACCTTTTACACCCAAACATCAAATTTACTATGGAAGTACAGTCTAATAAAGAATGCCATTTATTGATCTTCTAAACACTCGTGAAAATAAACAGAGAAAATTTGAAACAACTCTTTACTGTAAAACCCTTTCACAGGAATGGGCTTAAATTACTTTAGTTTCTGTGATTTTAAGTAAAAAATATCTACAGTAATAACCTTACTACATAAAAGTTCTAACTTCTCTAACTTCTAACTACCTTATACTTCATATTGAATTTACTTTTCTTAAAAATCTTTTCCTTCGGACTTGTTTTAAAAGAGATGCTCGAAAAACTCGTTGATCCCTCAATTCCCCGTAAATTTAGCAAGAACCCCCTATATCGGGTAATTTCAAAGATGCGGTTTTAAACAATAGTTTTAACGAAAACTCTTCTTTATTTTATAAAGAATATTTCCCAGAATTAACCACTGAAACCTCTCTTTTTGGCAGCACTGCTAAAATTTTTGGAGCTAGGTATTCTGCTGATATGAGAATTAGTTGACGCTGAGGAACATTATTCAGTAGAAAGGAGAAATCTTCTATGAGAGAACACACCATATATACAAAAAACTGGTATTTCTATTGCCTCACTTTAAAGTACTAGGCTCTACTAACAACCTTCAATGCCTAAGAACCCTTGAAACATTTTATATAAACCACTACAAACCTAATCTCGATGAAGATTTTAGTGCAGTACAGTTATCAATTACATATAAACTTTAACTACCGTTGGATGGTTGGTTATAACGGTCCTTTTCCCTCTCTCTCAAGTGCCACTTTCCGAACCCGAAACCTATGAATATTAGCCTCTTGTCTAAATCCATCATTTACTCTCTAAGATGTTTCCGCTTCAGTAAGTTTTAAAAGCATCCCATTTTTTAAGGTTTTATAATTACTTATAATTAATTACTTTTTTCGAAATTTCAAAACTTATTCTATTATGTTAATTTTAAATAGAGTTCCATATTCTGCTCAATGATTTATCTTAATATACATTTCATTTGTTTTTATATTTAGTCATTTTCAAAGCAATTTAATGTCTTTTTGACCAATAATCTTTCGTATTTTATTTTTATCAATTAATTTTTTGTAATCTTGTATTTTAGCTTGAAAATGAAAAATCGCATTCGTTTGTGGTCGCTCTGGAATTTTTCCTCTACATTAAATGTAGGCTTCACGGCAAATCTCCTTATAAGTACACACACACGCACAGGTGGCTCTTTTATTTGATGGAGTATCCCTTTGAAAGAGATAAATTTCGAAAAGAATTTAAAATTGCCATGGAATGTTTAGTTGTATCATCAACCAATTTTTGGAAAGATTTTACAGGATGTGATATTCAACTGTGACTTTATTTGTAAAATGGGTCGAACAATTGCGATTTATCCAAATGCGCAGATCAAAGCATCCTTATGTCCAGAGTAGTTTTTGTGATCATCAAACTATGAGTGCGATGCGTCTGGTCGGAATATTATTAAAACTATATTTTGACCAGGAGGAAACCTAATATTCCAGACTTTCTAGCCCTCTTAAATCATAACATCAAATAAATAATCTTACTTAGTGATTAGACTCTGGGTAATCTTCGATAGACATAAAATTAAACAAATCTTCGTGAAGTCTTCATGTTTAAAAATAACAACTAATGGAGTTTAAATAATTTTATTATTTATTTTGGTTTAAATATATTTACTTGTTCTGAGCCTGGAAAATAGAGTGATTGTTTGATCCGGGCTCTTAGAGTCCTGGATGATCCTGGGCCCCTATCCTGCTACTAAGCCTCTTATGTATTAACCTCGTGTTTCTGTGAGGAAAAGTCTGAGGATTGAGAAAACATCCAACCCTATTTCTCCTTCCTTTACCTCCTTTTTTCTTCTTTCTTCTTTATTCATTCTTCCTCTCTTTCCATTATTCTCGTATTATCATATATTTACTCCTTTTTTCTTTCTTCTACTTCGCTACTCCACTATTCTCCGCATCTTCAGTCCTCATCTCTACTCACTCCATATTGAGTGTCTCCATTTTATTCCTATCACTCTGTCTTTGTTTATTACATTATTCTTCCTCTTCATTCTCTTTATTCCTTTACGCATACTCTTCACATTTTAATTTTGTGTACATTATCAAAATATACGCACATACAACAGCATTCTTACATGATGAAGTCATGGTGCTAGCATCGCAGTCAATCTCTCCGCCCCCATCTCTACTCACTCACTCTCTAGTTTCCTCCACCTTCCCATATTTTTTGCTCTCTTTATATTATTTCTTATTCTTTTTCTCTCTCTTACCTTTTTTCTTTCATCTCATCACTTTCATATTCCCCTGCATTATTTGCCTATATCAAATAATAACAAAAAGAAGAATATAATATTATAATAATATTAAAACTCGCACTGATGTTGGACCAGTGAGAGTATCCACAACCATAACCAGCCCGTAGCAACCGCCCCCCCCGGCTCTTGAAGGGGCCCCAATATGGCCAAAAGTTTTATTTTATTAATGAAAATATAAAATTTGAGAATACATATTTTCTGTAATTATCTGATTTATCTATTCCCTTTCAACTGTGTCATTAATGATAGACCAGAATGTATGATATATTGTTATGGGGAGCCTACAATCTTGATTGGGGGGGGGGCGCAAGACATTGCTACGGCTCTGACCATAAGAGGGGTGTCTCACTATACAGACGACCTCTTGCTAGACCGGAATTCTCTTCAATAAGGAATCATCTAAATTCTTGCACCTCGTTAGCGTCCCCTTCAAATTTCAAGGTTTTGGGGTTCCGTGGATCAATCCGTCGGCTTCAACATTTTGCAATCACTATTTATCCAAATGTTAAATCCAGAAATAAATTCTAGTCAGTTTTCCACAACACTCTACATTTCTTAATTCAAATCATTTTATTTTAGTTTGATTTTTGATTTATTTTTACCTAAAAATTTAACAATCCACTCGATGTCCTGTCAATTAAATTATTCTATTAGTTGGTTGCCCATGATTTCAGGTATTTTAAAATACTGTTTAAATTTTCCAACTTTTAAATCATTCGATTCCTCTCCTTCTCTCAAGTTGATAAGTCTTTATTTGTTTTTTAATTTTGGCTTTGTTATCTTAATTTGTTTTTTCGTAATTCTATCATTGTTTTCTTGGTAATTTTTGCATTGTTCTTTCGAAAATTTACTAAGGCCTGGCAGAAAGAAAGCCTTTGACCCTACTCACTGTGCCAACGTTACCACAATTAAGTGGGGCCCCTTTACCTGTGGGACCAGAGTTAAGCGGATGGAGGCTGTTGCATGCTGTGGGAATTTTATAGCATCCGCCATGTGATAGCGTCCAAATGGATGTAAGTGTCCATGTGTATATTATTGTTCGTTGTGTACGTTGTGTACTTGTCATTTTCCTCATTGTATTGAAAATTATTTGCATACTAAATCGAATATGGCTCAATTAGGCGACGCCATTCGATCATAAACCAAATTAAAAAAGAAATTGCCAGGAATCACCGGAGCGCAGTCGCTTGACATTCGATTTAATATTATGTTCTTATTATTATCATTATTTTGGGGGGACGAAGAAGAATGAAGAGAAAAAAGAAAGGTAAAAAGTACAAAGAAGAGAAAGAGGAAAATAAGAGACTGTATAGAGAAAGAAAACTAGATAAATAAATACGATGATTAGGAAATGGATGGAGATGGGTGACCTGAGGGTGCTGGTGGTGCTAGGCGTCACCACGTCCTCATGTAGGGATGCTCATGTAAGAATGCTTGGAATTGTGTGCGAACGTATGAATGTGTACTATCACTACAATAATAAGGGGAAGAGGATGAATAAAGGAGAGGGAGGGGACAAATAGAAGAAAAAAAACAGACAAAGATAGCGATGGGAAGGAAGTGAGGAACACTCAAGATTGAATCCGTATATACAGATGGATGGTGGAAAGAGCGAAACAAAAGAAAGGAAGGAAGTATAAATAAATACAAATAAAATGCCGGATAGATAGGGTGAACAGAGGAGAATAAATAATTGGAAAATGGTGGTTAAAGTGAAGTGGTGGTGGTGTTCCTGAGTTTGCAGTTTACGCTCTCTTTAATTTCTGGGCTTATTAGCTCAAAAAGGCGCCCTCCATGATGACGTCATAATATAAATTCAATAACTCTAAGATGATGGGTCATCATATAAGGGATAAAAAGCGCTATGAGGGACAAAAAGCGCTATATTTAATCCTTATTTACCTTTTGCCCGTTTAACTATTACTGGTTATTATTTGTGTGTAAAGTAAAGTTTATTTTGAGCACGTGTCTTTATTTGTGGCTCCTCCTTTTTGACCTACCCTTGGCAAGACTTTAATTAAAAATCCCTTCGGCTAATTTATTTAACCTGTATTATGCACTCTTAGAATTCAACAATCACAAGCCTCCCCCCCAGTAACAAGTGGGACTTTTATAGTGAGAATCCTGGCTACGGCACAACACGCCTCTAACCAGCTTTCGCACGTTCAGTAGGAATTAAAGCCTACCTATATATATATATATATATATATATATATATATATATATATATATATATATATATGAATATATATATATATATATATATATATATATATGAATATATATATATATATATATATATATATATATATATATATATATATATATATATATATATATATATATATATATATATATATATATATATATATATATATATATATGATCGTAGATTGAGTCGTAGGGTCAATACCATCGACTTAAACAAAAGCGGTGTGTCCAGATCAAGGACTAAAATAATTACTGGACCAGACTATGAACAATTCTACGACAAGGTGTATTATGAAGAGATGTCTGATTGAGAACGAGAATTACATCTGTGAGGCAAAAAAGAGAAAGGATTATAATACGGAATTAAATTTCGAAAGGGAAATCATCGGGTTCATCACTGCCACAAAATGTGTGATGAGTAATCTTTCAATATAGTGAGGAAGAAGGCAAAATGAAAAATGTATGGAAAGAGAACAGTTCTTTAGAACTCTGCAGTGGGGATGAAAATAATTAATAACATTATCAGCTCAGGCAAGGAGAGCTCAAAATATTACAGGTGTCAAGTTTAGCGTACGTGCCAATTTGACGTGATATCTTAAGTCAGAAATAGAAAGAGCTAGAGACAGTGATATACGAATATATATATATATATATATATATATATATATATATATATATATATATATATCGGGTGGCCACAAAAAGGACACATTTTAAAAGATTAATATCTCACTAACATCTTCCCTATTCATAATAATTTATATATGCAATAAACTCTTTAAGCTTCCTTTTTCGAATGCAAAAAACGGAATTTAGATACCTTAAAATGTTTTCTTGCCCTTCACAAAAAAACATGTGTATAAAAAAACGAATATAGAGGTAAAATATTATTTTATTGTGCAATATCATACAGGGATTTTTACAAGAGCCTACAGGGATGAACATGTCATATTATGGATCTCTTTATTTACAGTTCTTCAGTACCCATAATGACGTTGCCAGAAGAACATGACATTGGCATATGGGTTGGTACTGTGAAAAGGGATGGAAGACTTGAAGAGTATCGCGAGAATTTCCTGAAAAATTGTAAGAAAGACGAGCTATCGAAAGAGACTTAATAAAGATTCACAAACGGGAAAACGCTAACAGAAAACTAAGAAGTGGTAGATCAAGAACAGCTTCAGAACGGCGAAATGTGAATTAAATTAACGATAACATCTGCTCTCAAGAAAGAGTTCTGTGCAACGAATAATTAAGACACATAAGCTAAAAGCCTTAAGAAGAGTAGTATCTTGTAGAAAAAGTGTAACTGTTAAGGATAAAATAAAAATAAGCTTAAACCTTTACTCGATAACTTCTTTGTCAAATCGATGATTTACTGCAGGTAAGTTAAATTTATGATTATTTATTACTTTAAACTCGATAATCGTTTTGTTTACCGAATTTGTATATTTGGGAAGTGCGAGAAAACGAGAGAAGGCATCTAACTTCCGGGGTTTTTTGCATTCGGAAAAGGAAGAGTGTACATGTCTTTCTTGTGAAAATTGTCATGAATAGGAAGGAGGTTACTCAGATATTACTTTTTTTTTAAATGCGTCATTTTGAAGGGGGGAGCACCATATATATATATATATATATATATATATATATATATATATATATATATATATATATATATATGGTGAAATGAAACAATTAACACTTATCTGAAAACTAGGCTACCGGTGGCTCCTAGGGCCACCCGGCCGGCACTTGGGTTCTAAGCCTCTCTGGATCACAAACTCTTCGACTAAACTTGCTTTCCTCATTCATACTGGTGATAAAGTAAGCCTACTTCCTTCGGGCGTACAGAAGACTTTTCCTATCTAGTATGTTTTTGCAGCAAATGGAACCTAAGATCAGCGTTTAAGGAGATTAAGACACATTCTCTTGGTGTCCATCGAAATTTTAGGTGGGTCTTCCTCGTACCTGCGGTCCAGCGCTAAATTTCTCCGGCCTTTAAAGCTTTCTGTCGACCTTAGCAAGATTTCTATCGTAAATCAGGTCAACTCACCTTATTCTTGTGATTGCATGAACTCAAAAAAATCTATTGCCTTTTCCGTTATCGGGCGGTCGACTTTGTTCAATAGCTTCTTGGAAAAATTCCCTGCTGTCCTTACTCTGATAGGCCAGCCAACTAAGGTCAAGCAAAGCGTGACTAATCACATCGCCACCACTCGTCCTCCTATTTATGCCAAACTCCGACGACTTCAGCCGTAACGATTATAAAAAAGCGAAGAAGGAATTTCAGCATATGTGGGGTATCGGGCTCATCAGACATTTCAAGAGCAATTCGTTCTCATCGTTTCACATAGTACCAAATAAGAATGGAGTGTTGCGCCAATGCGCGAATTTTGCGCTCTCAATACTATTACCATTCTTGACAGGTATCCCCTACTTCACATATAGGAGTTTACGGCCATTCTACATGGATGCGCAATCTTCTCAAATATTGACTTGGTGAAAGCTTCTCACCATAATCTTGTCGTGTCGGTCGACGTGTGCAAAACTGCCACCATCACCCTATTCGAGCTATTTGACTGAGAGTAGATGCCTTTCATCTTCCGCAATGCTGCTCAAACCTATCAACGCTTCATTGACGAAGTCACTCGGGGATAATCCTTCTATTTTGCATATAAGGTAACCTTCTGAGTGCCAGCTCTTCGGCCGACGAACATAGGCTCCATGTTGTTGCTGTTCTTTCCATTATCAAGAATATAGCCTTCGACTTCGTCGCGGAACTTGTTTAGTGTCTCATAACTTGACTTTCTTTAACACCATATAAGTGCAAACGGTATTAGTGCTACTGCAGAGAAGACAGAATCCATTATTGCTTTTCCACGCCCTGAGTCCCATCGTAAGCTCCGTCAGTTCCTTGATATGGTCAGTTTTACAACGGGTTTATCAAGAACTTTGCGGCCATTTTAAAGCCTCTCACCAACCTCTTGCAACCAGCATGAAAGGTAAAAAAAAAATCCCTTAATTGGACTGATTTGGCAATTACCGCCTTTGAGAAAGCAAAAATCGCTTTTAAAGAAGCGCGCGCTTTCATTATCCTGTTCCTAAAGCTGAAACTTGTATAATGACATATGCATAAGATTTGACAGTTGGCGCAATGTTGCAGCAGAGAATCGATAACGATTGGGTCCTCATTGTTTTTTTCTCAAAGAATCTTCACCCAGCTGAGACTCGGTTTAGTGCCTTTGGCAGACAACTTCTGGCCATTTATTTGCAGCATCTGGCATTTTCGTCACTTACTCGAAGGAAGGGAATTTCTCAACCTAAATGATGATAAGCCTCTGATATATATATGTTCCACTCCAATACCCCCAAGCATTCTCCCCGTGCTCTTCGCCAGATGGAATTCATATCTCAGTTCACTTCCAACATTCGCCACATCCACGGTGTCGTAGAATGGACTCTCGACGATATACCATATATAACTATTCGTTGAGGGAACTTCTTTAATTATCTTTAGAGGGCGTGATTGTCTGGCGGGCCGATATTATGTATCTTCGATATGTTTAAGAAGTGGAACTGAGCTTAAGGATAATAATATTGTTATCATTAATAAAATAGAGTTTTATTAATAATAACTATCAACAAAGACAAAACTGAAAATATTGACATAAACAGAGAATGGAAAGGGTCGTGGGGCTCGGGCTAATCCGAGGATTAAAGGATTTAAAAAGGTAAAACAATTATAGAGTTAAAGGGAAGGGATGGTTCGCTAAACCATTTAAAGCCCAGGATAGAATTGACAAAAGGGTTCAATACTCAAAGGTAACGTTTGGCTTACGTAACTTTATACGAGTGGTGCAGTGGAAGGCGACGTGAATGTTTTTTCGGTCTGCTGTCGATTTCCAGCTAAAGGGGGGGGGGAATAAAAGGATCCTGACGTGGCGTCTTGAGAATGAGAACCATTTCTCGACGAACGGCTTGAAGAACAATGGCTGTTCTACGTTGTTCTCTTCCAAACAACAGGGGGGGGGGAACCGTCTCTAGTCTACGGGCTCAAGAACAATGGCTGTTCTAATGTTGTTCTCTTCTTGAACAACAAGGGAGAAGGGTGAGAACCGTTTCTTGGCGAACGGATTCAAAAGAACAATGGCTGTTCTACGTTGTTCTCCTCTGAACAACAGTGGGGGGGGGTGAGAACCATCTCTTGTCTACGGGCTCAAGAACAATGGCTGTTCAATGTTGTTCTCCTCTGAACAACAAGGGGGAAGGGTGAGAACCGTTTCTTGGCGAAGGGCTCAAAAGAACAATGGCTGTTCTAACGTTGTTCTCTATCTGAACCACGAGGGGGAAACCTTGAGGACTTGGCGTCACGAAAGGCTCGAACCTTTGGCACTCAAGGGATATTGTCCTCCTTCTGGACAAGTGATGGTGAATCTCGAGGTCGAGGTACCTTGGCACACAAAGTGAGAGAGGGTCGTAGATGTTTCGCGACCAAAATCTGGATCTCCAATTTGATCTTAGTGGTAACGTTTCCATCTAAATAGTCGAGACACTCCCTTGGCGTGGGGGACAATGGAGTGGGAGCTTCGAGGGAATGAACAGCCCAGCCTGGGAATAATGCCTTATCTGCCCATAAGCCTAACTCAATCTGGCGAGGTCGGCGTAGGGGGGCGAACGGGGGAAGATGAACCTCCTTGTTTAACCATTGACATCCGGTGGCTGTGATAAGGCGCCAAGCTTCGACGCGGAGAAGCACGTGGGAGCATCGTGGTTTTAAAATAATATGTGATAGGAGTTGAAACTAACGCTGCTCAACCCGTTCTATCACACCCCTCCATTTTGGGGAATGTTGTCACTTCGAAAAAGAAAGAAGGGACAACGATAGAGCTCCGTTGTGGGAAACTCGTTTTCTTGTACCAACCGTAACTTCCTGCAGATAACTCGTATTACCTCAATATATATGATTATTTTGATCTTTAGATTACAGGGGAAAATAACCTTTAATGCAACTTAATCAAAAAAAAAAGGGGCATGGAACAATGAAATGATATAAAATTAGTACATACGGGACAAAATAATTTATACGTAATTAATGGGTACAAATATATATACATACCAAAAAAAATAGACATTGAGCGTTACAAAATTCAGACATATACATTAACTAATTATAATACAAGAGAATCTTAATTTAAGTCGTACAAGACGGTATATACCTACATGGAGATACTAATCCTATGAATACAATTATTCTACGCTATTCGGTAACGCATTCCTACTGAGTCCGTCAGCGACCTGGTTATCGGAACCTTTTATATAATTTATTTTAAATTGATACTCTTGCAAGAGTAAACTCCAGCGCATGATTCGGCCGTTGGAGTGTCGCACATTCCTAATATAGGCTAACGGACGGTGGTCGGTTCCTCTCTGAAATTCTTTACCTATCAAGTACATCTTGAATTTGTCTATGACCCAGATAATTGATAGAGCTTCCTTTTCTATAGTGGTATATCTCTTTTCGCGTGGTAATAATTGACGACTAGCATATGCAACTGGATGACTCGTGCCGTCATCCTCGTATTGAAGGAGTACACCTCATAGGATTAGTATCTCCATGTAGGTATATACCATCTTGTATGACTTAAATTAAGATTCTCTTGTATTATAATTAGTTAATGTATATGTCTGAATTTTGTAACGCTCAATGTCTATTTTTTTTGTATGTATATATATTTGTACCCATTAATTACGTATAAATTATTTTGTCCCGTATGTACTAATTTTATATCATTTTATTGTTCCATGCCCCTTTTTTTTTGATTAAGTTGCTCACGTCGGTCTTAATCCCAAAGGATTTTTCCGGGTTGGGCAACTTTAAAATGGGGGCAGAAATGAACTTACTCTTGAGCTGATTAAAATGGGAAACAGCGACATCATTGCAACGTAAACGATCGGGGGAATTATTTTTTTGAAGGGGGCTGAGGGGGGCCGAAATTGCAGTGAAATCGGAACAAATCGCTTATAGTGAGAAGCTGATCCTAGGAACGATCTTAATTGCTTCTTTGTAATCGGGAAGGGCATGTCGGCGATTGCTTTAATCTTGTTCTCTTGGGGACCCAACTGGCTTTATCCTATTTTGAAACCCAAATATTTTATGGTTCCGGGAGCAAAATGGCATTTTCGGAGGCCATTGGTGAGGCCATTTTCGCGCAGTTGCTCGAAAAGAGCTAATAGGGTGGTTAAATGGTGACTCCATTCAAATAGCTCTTGGAGCTGACTCTTCTGACGTGGCGTCAGCTGCGCGTCAATATTCAGGTCAGAGGATTCCAAAGACTCGCCTGGTAGGGAAGGAATAGGGTAATCGGCATCAGGTTGGGTGCACACTATCTGTATTACATTAATGGACTCCGCGGGGTAATCTTCTTCAAGCGCCGATATTTCGTCCAGATCTACGAAGGTATCTCCATGGGCGCGTTGGGGGTTCTTTTTTTCTTGGGGTCCACGGACAGTCTCCGTGTCCTTGTCTTGGGCCTTATTGCCTAAGGGTGTTAGTGCTTCACAGTCCTTTTGTGCCGTCCTAAAGTCCTGGTTAAGGATCTCCGAGAATTCGGACGGTATCGGGGTTCTGAGGGGGACGGACTCCTGGGCTTCCTTCTTAGCTCGGCCTAGAGGAAGGGCGGCCTGAGACACAGGGTCGGAACTTACTTGGGGGCTCTTTCCTATAAGTGTGGAACAGAATTGTATGGGTGCTCAAATGACTTTAGCCCAGCCATCATAATATTGACACTGCAGGTAACATTTAACGACGGGGAATCGGTTCCCTCACCCAAGGTAGTCAGGTACCACCGCAAATTTTTCGTGGTTAGGGTCCACTGGGGAGAGGAGTTCGTCGGACACGATGAAACACGTACATCCTGTGTCCCTGACGAGAGTCGATACTCGACAGCCGTTCACGCTGCCCTCCTCAAATTTCAAAGTTCCCGATGAACTTTTATCAAAAATAAAATTTACCTGGTGGCCTGACGGAGGGGAAGAAGTTTCTGCTTGGGTCTGCACCACCGGGGAAGCCGGGGTTGCATTGATCTGGTGAACTTGGTGGGCTGGTCCGCTTTTAAGCCTAGAATTTTGGGGGCAATTCCAGCTCATGTGGTTTTCTACACCACAGGTGAAGCATATGATTGGTCGCTTCGGGAAGAGAGATGGAGGAGAAATCTTAACAGGAGGTTTGGAGTCCCGTTGTTGGTTTTGGGGAAAGAAGTTTTGGGGTTTTACGGGGCTCGGAAACTTCGTCGGCTTTCCTGTGAAGGGGCGCGAATCCTTCCTTCTTTCCTTGTAGGGGGATTGGTGAGAAGTTCGATGCTCCTTAGGGTATAAATTATGGCTTGCGGCATAGACATCCGCTTCTTCGGTACATTCTTTAAAGGTCTGGCACCGACGATCCTTGACTAACGCGCGGATCTCCGTAGAGAGAGACGCCAAAAATTGATCTCTCAACAGGAAGTCTGTTAAGGACTTGTAGTTCGGATCAACCTTTGAGGATTCTAACCGAAATTTAAAATTCCTCTGAAGAATGTATCCGAATTGACGGAACGTCTGTCCGGGTTTAATACGACCTCCTCGAAATTCTTGGCGGTAGAAATTGGGAGTCATATTATGAGCGGCCAATAACTCAGCTTTTAAGGTGCTGTAGTTAATTGTACACTCAGATGGTAAAGATATAAAAATTTAGCGCAATTTACAATTTAACAGGGGAAGTAATTTGGCTACACCTTCAGCCTCCAGATCCATGTTATTGATTTCGAGGATCTTTTCGAAGTGGCCTAAAAATGCTCCGAAATCCTCTCCATCCTTGAAATTGGGGAGCTTTAGTGAGAGATTGGGGGGGCTTCGGAACGAGAACTGGCGGACTGTATCTCTGCTTTAACACGAGCTAATTCAATCTGATGGTGAAGCTCAGCTTGTCTTATCCGTTCCTCTCTTCCTTCTCGTTGAAGTTCTCTTTCTCTTTCTTCTCGTTGGATTTCTCTTTCTTGTTCTTCTCTTTGGATTTCTCTTACTTTTCGTTGGATTTCTCTTTCTCGTTCTTCTCGTTGTATTTTTCCCCCTCGTTCCTCTCGTTGTATTTCTCTTTCTCTTTCTGTTATTTGCTCCTCTTGAACGTACTCAATTAGTTCTTTTCCGGAGAGTCCCAAGGATTCTCCTTGCGCTTTAAAGATTTAGAACTGAGTCATCTTTGCACTTGGGGGCGCAATAGTCAACCAACTAAAATTCCTTGCAACAAGAATTATGCCTTCTATAGAATTAGCCTACCTAAATATGGGCACTGACCTATTCGTACTTGGTTTCTTGATCTAAATAACCACTGACTAAAATTAAAAAAAAAACACAAACAAATTATTATAACAGTTCCTTGAGCTACTCCAGCTTCTTAAGTTTCAAAATAAGGGGATAGCAATCGTTAAAACAAAAGGGAACTACTAATACTATATTATTATAACGAATAACACTATGCTTTACTCGACTGAGACGGTGTTTGCAAAGATATAGCGTTGAAACCTTACACACCTGATACTAAATTTAAATAGTATATATATATATATATATATATATATATATATATATATATATATATATATATTCATATATATATATATATATATATATATATATATATATATATATATATATGTCGTAGAATGGACTCTCGACGATATACCATATATAACTATTCGTTGAGGGAACTTCTTTAATTATCTTTAGAGGGCGTGATTGTCTGGCGGGCCGATATTATGTATCTTCGATATGCTTAAGAAGTGGAACTGAGCTCAAGGATAATAATATTGCTATCATTAATAAAATAGAGTTTTATTAATAATAACTATCAACAAACACAAAACGGAAAATATTGACATAAACAGAGAATGGAAAGGGTCGTGGGGCTCGGGCTAATCCGAGGATTAAAGGATTTAAAAAGGTAAAACAATTAAAGAGTTAAAGGGATGGGATGGTTCGCTAAACCATTTAAAGCACAGGATAGAATTGACAAAAGGGTTCAATACTCAAAGGTAACGTTTGGCTCACGTAACTTTATACGAGTGGTGCAGTGGAAGGCGACGTGAATGTTTTTTCGGTCCGCTGCCGAATTCCAGCCAAAGGAGGGCGGGGAATAAAAGGATCCGCACGTGGCGTCTTGAGAATGAGAACCGTTTCTCGACGAACGGATTGAAGAACAATGGCTGTTCTACGTTGTTCTCTTCCGAACAACAGGGGGGGGGGTGAGAACCGTCTCTTGTCTACGAGCTCAAGAACAATGGCTGTTCTAATGTTGTTCTTCTCTGAACAACAAGGGGGAAGAGTGAGAACCGTTTCTTGGCGAAGGGCTCAAAAGAACAATGGCTGTTCTAACGTTGTTCTCTATCTGAACAATGAGGGAGAAACCTTGAGGACTTGGCGTCACAAAAGGCTCGAACCTTTGGCACTCAAGGGATATTGTCTTCCTTCTGGACAAGTGATGGTGAATCTCGAGGTCGATGTCCCTTGGCGCACAAAGTGAGAGAGGGTCGTGGTGATGTTTCGCGACGAAAATCTGGATCTCCAATCTGATCTTAGTGGTAACGTTTCCATCTAAATAGTCGAGACACTCCCTTGGCGTGGGGGACAATGGAGTGGGAGCTTCGAGGGAATGAACAGCCCAGCCTGGGAACAATGCCTTATCTGCCCATAAGCCTAACTTAATCTGGCGAGGTCGGCGTATGGGGGCGAACGGGGGGACGATAACCTCCTTGTTTAACCATTGACATCAGGTGGCTGTGATAAGGCGCCAAGCTTCGACGCTAAGATGCACGTGGAAGCATCGTGGTTTTAAAATAATATGTAATAGGAGTTGAAACTAACGCTGCTCAACTCATTCTATCTCACACGGCATCCACAACGTAGCAGCCTATTCCCTTTCCAGAGTGGTGATTGGTTCTGTTGACCGTCTTAACCTCGATCGGAAGCTTCTTCAGAAAGAACAAGCCAGTCACGTAGAACTGAGTTCACTCATTCAGCCCCATCTCTGCATTCCCTTTCCCTCAAACTGGTGACTTATCCTGAGTTCAGCGTTTCCATTTGGTGTGATTTTTCGACCGACAGTGTTCGAATTTATGTGCCTCTCGAAATGTTTTTGCTAATTTTCAAGGCCTCTTCCATAAAGGCATACACTTGACTCTCCGAATGGTCTTTCGGTCTTAAAATTGTTTCTCAATGAACATGACCATGCGTCAATAGACTCGCTGTTTTCCCCAGTATCAAAAGTGAAAGGTGTCAAGACACCTGTATTTGCCACCTGGAAATTTTGGGTCCCTGATGCTCGATTTGATCATGTCCATCTGAAAATCGTCGGGCCATTCTGAAATTCTGCCAACTACAGTTGCATCCTAATATGTGTCGACCGATTTATCAGCTGGCTTGAAACTTTCCAATGACCACCATTTTGGCCAGTACCCTCACTCGCACTTTGGTCAGCGGATGGATTTCTGGCTTCGGACCCCAGTCAGTCAACCATTACAACGGCCAGAGGATGACAGTTCGAAGCCAGTTTATTCTGGCTCTACTCTCACTCGCACATGGCGCACCATCCTCAGTAGAATGGAAGGTTGAGTGCCTCACTCGACAGCTGAAAATTGCTCTTTTGTGTCACGTGGATGTACCTCACTAGACGCAAAGTTGCCTCTCATCATGCTTGGTCTTGGCTCATCCTTCAAAGAAGATATGCGATCTACAGTTGCAGAATCGGTACATGCTGTTCCTCTTCGCTTACCTGATGACCTTCTTCAATCAACTTCAGTTTTGGTACCCGATCCTGCATCATACTTCCGAAATGATACTGTTCGTAATCCTTTGGTCCCTCCTTACATTGGCCAATTAAAGGTGCTTTCCCAGCGCAAGAAGAAGATAACCATAGAAAACGATGGCAAACCTGAAACTGTTTTCCTCAACCAAGTGAAGCCTACGTACATTGAAGGCAAAGAAATGCTGCCAACTTTTCAATTTCCAGATACGGTCTTCATTTGAAAGTAAAAACTCATATTCGTAATCATTCCTCACTGGGAAGTGTTTGTAAACGCATGTAAACCTATTACCATCAAAAATGTAAATTTTTACAGTGTACCATTTAAATAGCATCTTTACCATAAATATTTAGTTACTCCTAAAAAAATGCCCTTTTATTCAATAAATAAATTTTATTCACATTTATTATACTTAGAATTATTTTGATATCTAATAATCTTATATTTCCCTTATATTTCATTAGTAATTATTTCAAAATTTTCATAAATAAAATACCCTATGAAATTTTAACAAATAAGTTCGAAAAGCCATGTTTGGTTTTTATTTTATTAGAACACTACAAGAGTATGTGAGAGAAAGAAGATTGAGAGAGATTGGAAAGGAGAATTTGAGACATATTGTAAGAGTGAAGACAGCTAAAAAAAAAAATTAGAGTTCGAAAAAAATTGAATAGATTAGTATGAAGAGGAATAGAAAAAGATTAATACTTATAAAGTGATTTAAGAGATAAGACGAGTGTGAGGAGAAGATTAATATAGAGATGGAGATTAAAATTGATTGAAAGCAGAGAAGAGATAAGAAGGTTAAGAGAAATTGAAAAAAAGACATAAAGAAGAAGATTAATACAGAGAAAGAAAAGAGAAATATAGCTAATATTTATGGGTTTCAATTGTAAAGAAGGAGTCATAAGGAATTATTTTGCCACAAATTATCTTTTACTCCATTCCGAGTAGTTACGAGTTAATAAAAGCTCCATACCTCTATGTAGCTCAAATCATTGATTAGAATGTCCTTCGCTAAGAGCTAAACTGCTTAGGGCCTTCCGGCTGTACGTAGGAACTCTCTTTCTTCTTTATCCATGTAGTACCTGGAACCTCAAGGCTACCCTTACTAAACTATGCTGCTCCCGCCGGTACAGTGGTCCTATCCAAAGTCCCTGCTGCATTTGTATTCAATCTTTACCTTTTTCTTACTACGTTTGTACTACTTCTTAATGCACTATGCAAACCTCCATTAAACTTTAACAGTTCACCCCAACTTCACCCCTCCCCATAACAGATCAATCGAAAGGAAGAAGATTTCCACGCGCTGAGATCGAGCTTTTATAGATCTAGATCTATTAGTTTGCCTTTTCTCAAGACAATCGGTAATGGTGACGGTAATTTTTCCTAAAATTGGTTTGATTTGATATGTAGCACTCCTTGAACCACCACACTTCCCTGTTACCCTTTATGCTGTCCCTGTTAACGCAAAATTGAAGTCAGCTCAGACGAGCTGCCAAGTGTAGGCCATGAATGGTCTTTTGCAGTCTCCTTCTTTTCTTATGTTATGTTCTTATGAGAGTGAGACGTTTTTCTACTAAACTGAAGAATATCATTGACACTGAACGAGTCTTTCTCTATCTCCGCATTCCCATGGAGCGGTTGGTATACCTCAACGAGCCTATCAACCCTGGCTTTACCTAGTGTCTCGGTAGATACCATGAGACGATTTAAATTATTCAGTTTCTTTATATTCGCTGACGAATTTATAAAAATAAAAACCAGACGTAAATGAAAGTTTTTATTTAAGAAAACTAGTTTCAGCTATATAAACGCCTCCTCGTCCTCTCTCCCTATTGAGACGAATAAAAATAAAAGGTTTTTTAAACGCAAAAGAGCAGAACATAAATAAATATAATATATGAAAAATTAAATTACACCTGAGGAAACGTGACGTCGTTTAATTTATATATAAATATCACCCATAGAAATATTTGTAATACAAATAGAATAAAAAAACGGCTAAGTAAAGGCAGAGGAGGTTGGCACCACTATTCTCCGTTTCATTTGTAATCAACAAAATCAAATATTTTCCATAAGAAATTAACATAGAAAAGTTGGTAGCTCAATTGAAACTGAGAAAAAATAGGAAAATTATGATAATTTCCCTCAATCGACAAATAAAATACCTTGCGGCATGAAAGAGAAATCTGAAGAAAGATTTATTTATTAAAAATGAAGCAAAAACATGTTTGAAACCCTAAAACGTCAAAATTTGGAACCCAAAATATGCAAGAGGTTTATAAACATAACTCCAGATAGGAAAAAAGTTGGCATACGGAGAAAGAAAGAAGAAAACTGGCAATTATTCATAAATTTAAGAATGACACTCGCAAATATGAAAGCAAATTTAAATCTTCTAACCAATAAATCGTGACGTTGCTATAAAGTTATTTTCAACGATCCTCTAAATGAGGTACTTAATAACGTCCTTTTTAATTATATTTCCCCAACTTGAACCTTTTCAGTGAGGTCGCCATTTCGATACGATCGATTGTTTTAGTTCAAGCTTATTTATCTTCGCCAATTAATTTCATATATTTTCCGGGCCAAAAATATTGCGAAAGTTAGATTTTTATAGATTCTAGGGGCAGCAGACGATGGAGCTCACAGTGTTGCTATTGCATTGACTCAAATACTGGTAATATTTGCATATATATTTTTTTCTTTAGTACAATTAATGGTTACTACTTTGTAAAATAGACCTAACAGCTGTGGTTTTATTTTCCTTTAGAGAAAATTGAGAAAAAACTTTTGCTATCATTAAAATCTTAGGAAATAAATACAACATGAAATAAAGTAATCGTCCATAAAAAATATTCTTTTGGCACCAATGAAATTGTAAAAAAATGAAGCTTTTCATCTCTCAAAACAATCATGACATAAATATAATGGAGGCACATTAAAAATGTCGCTCTTTGTGCTAATGCGCTGAAAAGGTATGTATTGAATACCGTAACTCCATCCAACAACCACTGGAACCGTCTCCTCCAGTAATGTTTCATAAATATTTTTTTATGTTTGAGAAATGCAGTAGAGACGAATTTGACTAAATTTGAGGGTGCCAAGACCAACCCGGTAAAAGTAAATCAAGATTCACGCAAATTGTTGACGTAGTGAAATTCATACAAACAAAAATATGACTTTTCCCCAAGAAAAAGAGAAAATTCGAATGTTAAACAAAATTTTAAACTCTCAAAATAAATATTTCAAAAATAAAATTAATAAGACTTTTCTTTCTACTTTGTAATACTTTTAGCTGAGGCTTCAACTCCTCATTAAGATAATAGCAGTATCTTTACGTTCAATATTGAATTGATAACAAAATGTTTACTGAGATTATATCAAATATTACTCAGAAATATCAGTGAAACATTTCTCGTTTTCAAATTGGTTCAAACCTAATTTAGAGGTCGGTGATGAACCGCAGCAAATGGTGATGCGCCCTTTCTGCCGAATAAAAATGTGGATTTTATATCTTCACATATTAAATAAGGATGATTTACAGAAGTTACGGCTATATGATTCAAGAAAAGTGTGTTTATCAATTTAATAAAATAAATTGAAATGATTGAACCACCTTTTATGAATGACTCGTAGATTAGAATGAACAAACTTTGAAGAAATACCGTTACACCAATGAAAGAATAATATCAAAGAGTCACAAAATTGTACGCAAAGAATAATGAATATCAACGGGGCATTTTGTCATTCTTCAACAAGGCTTCACGCACCACTAAAGTGGATCTTTAGTACAAGATCAGCACAGTTTTCATCCACTTAAACTTTGGACCGTCGAAAAGGCCAGCATCTAATTCCTCCACCGTCAGGATGCCAAAGGTGATGCTGACCGAAATTTTATTGAATACAAATAGTACAATCATTCAAGTCTTTAACATGTAAATTTAGTAAATCTTTCTGGATAAATGAACTCTGTGTTATTTTTTTATATATAAGTTCGGCGACAAAGTATCCGCCACATAATGTAAACTACATAAATTGACATTTTCAACCTAAAACTATTCTATATATGGACTTATATGACTAAAAACAAGGTAAAAGGGTACATGAGAATATAGTAGATATTTGAACAGATGTATATGAATGACTCACTTTATAAGTGTTAAAATATAAAAGTGACATTATAGTATTTAGAAAAAAATAATCAAAACACATTTCCGATTTTGTTCAAACTTGTGCGATCCATCGTGTATGAACGGATTTTTATGGCATACCAAGTTCAGCAAACACAAGTGATCGTACATAAATATATTAAGCTAAAGAAAGACGCATCGCATTCCAGACAAGTCTGACTCTCTCTCCTAGCGAGAAGTTTAACGCCAATCAAAGGAGCCGCGGCAATATGATATAACCATTTTACGAAAACATGTCTTAAGAAAACCGTTTGAAAAAAATGATCAGAAAAGTATGGCATCTTTCCTATGAATGTGAACATCGTCCACATTCATCATGGCTTGAGGAAGAAATCATGCTGAATAGAAGTTGGCAACAAGAAAGCAAGCACGGTGCAACCCCTCACTTATTGCCTAGTTCTAAAGTAGAGATTGAAATTGTGTACTTCATTTTTCTGTCTTCCTTGACACCAATCTCAATAGGAAAAATCATTTCCTTCTCATAGAACACACATATGGTCAGTCTCCTCAGTCTGATCTAAAGCTGCCACTTTTATGTACTTGCCAACATTGATTTATCGTCAGTTCCGACTCTTGTCTGCTATCATGAAAACTCTCAATGGATGAGTTTTTCATTTCAACTCGCTACACTTCTCTAGTTTCTCCACTGCCTTCACGCAAAATTCATTATTAATAGCTGACATCTATTTTTTGGTTCGTTTCAACCTGCTTCACGCTTTGCATAAAGAGAAGTCTTAAAATAAATATGGTTTTGATGTTAAAAAAAATTATGATAATAAATAGTCCATATCAGCTTGGATATTATTCTTTTCCTTTGGTCTTCCAATTTTTAGGTCTTAAAATGAAAAAGAACAGAAGGCTTTATTTTTTTCCTTCAAAAAAAATGCGAGATTTATACCCATTTAAAAACGGGGGGTTGGGATAGAATGATGAGATTAGTCTTTTATGAGTCTTGATATTAAATTTTAAGATTTATACTCATGCACAGAATATTGTGAATGGGTTCTTAAACCGTTTATTAATTATGGTTTTACATTTCCAATCAAACCTATCATTGTATTTTTATGCATTACGAGCAGTTAGTTTTTTCAACAAAACTGGAAGTTAGTCTTCTTCTACAAGCAGATGAAGAACACAAGTCAGGAAATTGCTTTCAAGAATATATATTAGTTTGTCAATAAATTAATATCTTTTTACAAGACTTGAACAAATATTTCATAGAGTTGTTTAAATTGTTCCAAATTTGCTGCAATCTCTTTAAGGACACTTGTAGCAATGCATAGGACTATTTTATTAATACCTATGACAATTGTAAGCCTTCCATGGCTAGCCTTATTTTAACCTAATAACACTGAGTACAAAATTTCACTTATGTCTTGCCCTTGGGGTTAAAAGTATTATTTGCCAATTGTGTGTGGCTCTATTAAATAAAAAAAAATCAATTTTAATCCCCAAACTTTACTTTGGTGGCTAGGGCATTGAATTTTTTAATTAGCCAATTTATGGTAAATAACATTATTCCAAAGCAAATAGTAAAAATATATAAAAGGTTTTAAGGGCTATGTTTCTTTCAGTTAAGGCATAAACATGATATACTGTATTTAGAAAGTTATAGAAACAGTAATACAGTAGTAATAGCTATTATTTCCCCTATACTTTGTTTTTTCAACGTGTGAAGCGGTCTTATTACGAATAAATCTTTATCGATTTCATATTACCTGAAGCATTTATTTGGATCCAGAGATTATAAGGAATTTTCCTCTCATCCACGAGTCTCTGGTAAGAATAAAAAAGTGCCAACTTAAAAGGGGAAACTTTATTACGGGGAATATTTAGGGGTTGACTGGCTTCCCTTCGAAACTCTTGTCCAAAATAATGTTTTTACATTTAACTGCCTTTTTTCTTTGCTCTTCAAGAAATTGGTTCATTTTTTACAATATTTTTCTTTGGATATTTCAAATATTTCAACTCATTTCTGATCAATTCATAACTTCTCAGGTGATCTGGAGTTCGCTATAGTTGCACTCTGGGCATTTTTCAATACTTCCAAGTAATTTTTCTACTTAAATTTGAATTCCCTATAGAGCTTTCTCCCTTTATCCTAATAGGGCTCAAGTAGACACGTTGCTTTTAATCTATGGGATGTCCATATTCTCTCTCACCAATGGTTTCGGCGGACTAGGAGACGCTCCTCTTTCACACACGGCCACTTCACTTGCTTGGGGGGATAGGGGGAGAGAGTAATCCAAATTATGAGAGATTCTTTAATTTCAATAATGAACTATATTCCCTCACCCCAACCACAGGGTGCATGGTAAAGAGGTCATAACGACCCTTACCATCGCGTCCTCCCGAACTCAGGTGCTCTGAGAGGAAGTGGTTTTGTTTCTCGAGTCGTCTTTTATCCCATTTTTAAATCCTTTTCTTGTCGGTAAAGACCCAAATAAAAGGGGAAAGAAGGAGTTAAACGTTCTGAAAAAAAAATACGGATAAAATAAATGGCTTTTTTAATACAAAACTTAATAGACGTAATGGAATAAAATTCTATTATTGGGTTTTTTAAATTCAAAGAAATAAACAAATTATGTAAATCGTCTATTCAATAGGATTATTTATCTTAGAATGTTTAACGCCCATTTTCACCGTTAATTTAGGACTCATTTAAAAGAGGCTTAAAGGTTGACCCGAGTGAGATATCCAATTTCACTTGGAACACTGGGGTCAGTAGGGCGTGCCTCTCATCAACGTCTCATTTGTAGCAGGATCATTAATTAACTCATTTAAACCTTTATAGAAATGAATCCCTCTTTTCATTCCCTCAATTTTCCTCCGAAGTAACCAAAAGGTAACTAATCTATTGGAGTCAAGATATTTTAATTACCAAGCAAAGGATCCTGAATTTTTTGTTTCGTCCTTTTAATAATTATTATCCTTAAAGGACGTCCTTTTACCAGTAATTAAAAGACATTTGCTCCATATCATCTAATAATTAACATAATTGAGGCTAAGTCGCTCTTGTCACTTTCTAAAAGGATCTTTAATTTTCACTAACTATTTTCCAAGACTCAAAAGTTTAAAATATATTCAATACAAATTTAGACCCTGCGTTTTTCATCCCCGTATCCTTACCCCCGCCGCCCCCTTCACTAGGTGAAATGAATATAAATTAAAAGTACAAGGAGAAACTATAATAGAATTCAGCTATCACGGCACTAGTGTTTCTCGGGTTAAATTGTCGCCCATACATTCATAGAAGGGAGCTCTGAGAAAATATTAGGTTGTGTTAACTTGTTTAGGTGCATTGGATTTATTTGATCATTGCAAGCTTATTATCGTGTTTATGATTGTTTTATCAAGCATTATTATCATTTGTTTATATTAGCTAATCACCAAGCACCAACTTCTCGACAAAAGGAGCCACAATAAGAATACTTTGAATATTTGGAAGCGACCTTGTTTCCACGCTTATGGCGGACCGAAAGAAAAATTTCTCAATATTATTTTAATTAACTTTCTTCGATCATAATAATTTAGCTCTGGGCTGATTAAAACGAAACATGCAGAAAAAAAACTAAGATGAATACATTTCTATATATGTAGGAAAAGAAAAGGAATAAACACTACGGAGTTTTTGTATAAAACGCTATATAATTCTATACTTAGGAAACAGGTTTCAGAAGTGCGTAGCTTCCATTTCCAAGTGAAGAATGATATAGTTATGTATTATTTTACATAAAATCTTAGTAAACTGTGTCTTGCTTCTCGTTTGAAAGCTTGACAGTGAGTTTAAATATTTATCTCTCGGGAATCCTGTTTTTTGCGCGTATTGCAGTCAGAGATAAAAACAGAGAAGTAATCCTTGATTTTTTTATATAGAAGAATAACATTTGCAGTATCTATTGAGATTTTGACAGTAAATATTTTACAGCGCATAAACAAGATTTTTCTAGTTTATTATATTTTTCCTCCTAAATATAAATTGGTTTCTAAAAGCCGGCAGAACTGTATCGGAATTGGCTGCTATGAATTCACGTTAAATAAGTTATGAATTGGTGAAGAAATCAATATTTCCTTAACATAAGGCTTGCAAATACCTCTTGGACGAGGTGGAAAAGATAGATTCGACACTGAAACTTGGATTCATTTGTGACTTTTGTTTCACTTGCGAAAAGCTATTAACATTTCAAATTCCGAAATCAAAGGAATTAAATATGGAAAAGCGAAAAGGATTTCGAATTTGAAACCAAGTCTTTTCTCTATTATAGAGAAATTATGTAAATACTTTTCTTTTCTCTCATTTAATATTAGCGCTCTTCGATATATGGACAGTTAATTAAATGCTAATTTTCTTTTAGTAAATCATCGTATTATTTTTTTTGCTTCCTGCTATAGAAATCTCGCTCCTGAAAGAGATTCACCCACCCTTTCCCTAAAACGAAATTTAAATTGAGATAAGAAAAAGAATTAAGAATGGGCACAAGATTACCAGAAGCCTTTTTGTCAATAGGGTGACAACTTGTGACGAAGATAAAGTTTTGTTTCTGTGCTTGGTAGATTCGAATCCATCACCTCGATGTTAGAAATCCAACGCTGCATACAAAAGGCTTAGGGAATCTGTTCAATGAGTGCGTATCATTTAAATGGATTAACCATCCACATCTGAACCAATAGATGAAGATTTTATTAACCTATAGTTCTTATGCAAATAAAATAAGCCCCCCAAAATTCTTATTTATAACGTTTAGAGGCAACCCGAAAGTATTTTGGATTAAACAAATCACCCCAAAAGATATTCACATATAATCGGTGAAAAGACTCCTCCTCTCATGTCAACATGAGAACTGTCGTAGAATTCTTTCTGCTAAGAACCCTACTGACCTGACCTCTGACACCTCTTTTATTTAGTTAGTGTCGTAGAATGCCCCTCCTTTTTGTTCTATTCTAAGAGTGCTAAGAGTGTCTAATATATTGATATTATAAGAATATCTTAATGAACTGAGCCTTTACCAAACACGTCAGGATATAAAAGAAACGCCCACTAATTCACAAAATAAACTTATATTTTATCTTTAAACATTGAATACACAACCTTTATACTTTAACTACATCAATACTCTAAATATTATTATAAACAAGAATTAATTAAATAAGTTGACCCACAAAAATTAAGTTCACGTTTTCTCTAGACAAAACAATAATATTAGAATTAGGCTTACGGACTCGTGGAGTTTAAAGGGCCTCAGAAATATTTACACTTGACGCGTGTAGATGGGCGGAATTCCACGGTCGTCTTGGCGAGGGTAGCAGCTGGGGGGTCCACACGTTCTTCCGGGAGGGGAAGGGTTCTTCAGGACGAGAACCAATACGGTGCTCTATGCAACACCCAGGCAGTCGTGGTCTCTCTGGCGAGAGTGAGTCGAACTTGGTTCTTGAATCAAGCTTACTTGGAGTGCGGTGTGATCACCGAGTAACGAGCTCGAGGAGGAGCTTTTCTCCTTCGTTACTAATTTTCTTATGGACGAGGACTGAACTCGGGGAGGGTCTTCTTTACTGGCGAGGATGACGGAGGGGGGTTTCTCTGGCGAGAATAAGTTACTTACAGTTTGGTGTGGCCACCGAATAACGGGCTCGAGGGGGAGCCTTTTCCTTCTTCTTCTTAATTCCTCAAAGACGAGGACTACCTCTGGTGTTTAATGTGCACCAGGATATGAGGAATCTCTCTGGCGAGAGTAAGTCGAACTTACCAAAGTTCACTTATTGTTTGGTTTGACAACCAGGGACTTAGCTCAAGGATGAGCTTTTTCTTAGTCCCTTAAGGTAGGTAGCCCTGCCTCTCTTGCAGGGTGCTTCTTGGTCTGGCGACACAAGTAAACTACCTCTCCAGTCTCGGTAGCTCGGTTGGGGATCCGAGGACTTCGTCACCTAGAGACTGACGTATACTACCAATCCAGTCTAGGTAGCCCGGTTTGGGATCCGAGGACTTCGTCACCTGGCCTGACGTATACTACCTATCCAGTCTAAGGTAGCCCGGTTTTGGAACCGAGGACTTCGTCACCTGGCCTGACGTATACTACCTATCCAGTCTAAGGTAGCCCGGTTTTGGAACCGAGGACTTCGTCACCTGGCCTGACGTATACTACCTATCCAGTCTAAGGTAGCCCGGTTTTGGAACCGAGGACTTCGTCACCTGGCCTGACGTATACTACCTATCCAGTCTAAGGTAGCCCGGTTTTGGAACCGAGGACTTCGTCACCTGGCCTGACGTATACTACCTCGATTTTCCTCAGAGTTCCTCATTTATACCTCGCACCCCCACTGGGGGTGGTAAGGGGGGGAGAGGGGCTTGAGGACGGCCCCAGGAGAGTTCTTTTTTTCAAACGGTCTTTCCCACGAAGTCAAACATCGGCTCCTCGTTAACCATCGAGGTTGGGAGAAAACCGTCTCCAATTTCTTTGTTCGACCTGAAACTGGATCTCACTCTCCTGGGGGAAGATCTTACCTTTTTGACCTTTAGGGTCTTACATGGCAACGAGTTATGCCACCCTCTGGTCAAACTTTCGACTCGCCGATGCCTGGGGCGGATGTCCTTGCGGTAACCACCGCCTTGGGACTGCATCACGAGTGAACGATGGGGGGGTGACCTCTTTCATGGCACGGTCTGGGGCAGTGCTGCGGTCACGCGGGACCCGCCGATGCCTTCGGCCGGATGTCTTTGCGGTGACCGCCTTGGAACTGCACCAAGAGTGAACGAGGGGGGGGGGAAGTGACCATTCCCTTACAAGAACTAAAACTCCATGCTGAAGAGAATGAGTTTACTTTACAAATGAAAATATAAGAATAAATGGCCAATGCTGAAAAGTGTAAAATTCCGGAGCAATAAAGTTTTTCTCTTTAATAAAATCAAGAACTTTTATTCAAAATGGAATTATAAAAATGAAGAACATAATTTTTGAATGGAAATAATGAGAGGAAAGAAAGCTTCAGCCACAAGAAATTTGAAGAGAATCAAACTCAGCCAGCCTCCCAGTCACTCTAAGCCACAACACTACTCCAATCCTTCGCTCTTGCCTTATATTACAGGCCTTTACCTACTCATATATCGAGACGATCTACTCTTCTTTTAATTAAGTCTTCTCCTAGCATGGCGGTACCTTCACCAAAGTAGCTTTGTCCAGGTTGATAAAAAATTAGTTCCTACCTGCACAATACAGCATGCGGTGTAAAGTTTTCCACCTACATTAAGTATAAAATAAAATAAATTTCACTTCTATGTACAGATGTATTCACTGAAGTTAAATATTAAAACGTGAAGAATTTTATTATTAATTTTATTCAATGAAATTCCTGTTATCCCTAAGCACAGCCGAATGAGGCATTGGAGACTGTTGCAGGCCTTCGCGACAGTCTCTTTCTTAAACTGGATGAAAACTCTGATAGTCCTTTGCCAAACTCCCCCGTGGTTTCTCTATCTCTCTCAGACATGACCCATTAAATAATAGTACGGGGCGTTGCAGTCCAGCAAGATGCGAGGCAGGATGTTCGGTGAGGACCTGCTGAAAGATAAACGGGAGCATAACGGAGCCCTCCATACAGACTGCACCAAACATCGCGATGTGGACCAACAACTTTGTCTTAAAAACTCTCGGTAGATCCTTGGGGGACAGCGCACACCAAGTGTTGTTTTGCGAGCTGACGAATTATTCCTAGGGGAAATTTTTTAATGAAGGGAAATATTTTTAGTGCTCTATCACCGGGTGGAAACCATTTAAGATTTCCTTATAATGCCAACAGTTCAATTTGTTAACAGATTTTACAACCTCTGTAACTTTCACAGCAAGCACCATTAATCGAAAATAATGATTTTTCCCTATACGACTTGATTAATGGGGCCATTACACTTACTACGTCTTTTTTAAAATGCTCTTTTAGTACATAAATTCTTTCAAAATGGCCGAAGCTGCGAATGTCAATCGCTCTAAAGTTCACCATTCATTAGCACAGCACCAATTAAGATACTAATTGCTACAGGTGTAAAGGATCAGGAAGAGCCTGGAAAACAATTACCGAATATAAAATTGGTCTCATTAGTATTATTCTCTAAACGATTAATCTGGGCACCAAGTTAATTGCAGCGAGATGTCGAAAAGACGATTGGCTGCCTACGCATAACTCAGGAAATTGTGTCAATTATTTTTCGGTCTACAGTCAATCTTCTGATAATTCGATGATGCTTTTCCACTCAAACTCTGTTTAAAAACTGGTTTTCTGAAAAAATTATCTTCAAACGTAATTTTCAAAATTCTATTATACATTCTAAGATTGCAAGTCTATCATACAAGCAAAGGCATCTCATCTGTGCAAATGTGCCTCTGCAATCTCCACCTAAATCATGTGAAAAATCCCTTGCAGTACAAATAAATAGACATCCTTTAATTTCTCTTATGAAATAAATTTTAGTTTCTACTCTGAGACGTGATATATTCAAACCTTAAAATTCATTTTTTGAAATTACACAAATCATTTATAGAGGGATATAAACTACACAACCGCATAGTCTTCTCTCCAAGCAACTCAACCTACCATCAATAATCTATAATCCAACAATAACCGTTGCAGTAAATACTGTTTCCGCGTTAAAATTATATTTTCTGGGTAATAGAGAAAAGAAATCTGCTCAATATGTCATCGACTGACTGCTTAATGAATGTACATTAATGTATCTACGGTTATACTAATATTTCAGTTTATTCCTTTTCAAATGTACCTTGCGACATTTATTAGATTCTAGTCTTTACAGCTTTTTTGCTAAAACTATTAACGGAAATTAAAAAAACGAGAGGTGTTAAGACTGAAATCGGAGGAAACACACTAGTGGATTGAAACCAATCATTTGTTACTCATTTGAAACCGTACTTTGATTATGATTCATCCACCAGTTTCTAGTATAATTAATGGTATTATTTTCTATTTACATATCTTTTAATTTGGATACAAGAATATTTTACAAAGGAAATTTATCAAACGATCTAGAGAAATCTATTTATGAACATGACACTGTCTCCTAAACTTCGAATAGACGGCTTTTTCCTTGCAATCATAAAGAGTAATTAACAAGGCTTTCGAGCAAGAGATTTTCCGCAATGATTTTCGCTCACTAAATGAATCAATAATTTCATAAAAATGTTTTTATAAATGACCGTTATAATAATACATTTAAGCTTAATGATAAAAATTCATCTATGTTTATGCATACTATTCTTAAAAAAATCAAGACTTATTTAGGTCTCTATTTAGTGGAGAAAAATATATTAAGGGAATGAATTAGGCAAATACACAAGGATAACGAAAATTTGTCTTTTGTTTCGTTAAGAAATCGCACATAAATTCCATCTACTCAAAAAGATTTCTATGAAATCAATATTTTGATACCATTAATTACATCATTAGTTCTAATTATTAGATTTTGCCTATATATATTCAAATTATTCTTACAAGAGACGATTTTCTTCGTCATCTTAAAGTAATCTATCTGTGTTTTTTTTTTAATACTCGAAATAATATTTCTTTTTTTATTCTATAATATGAAATGAATAACTTAGGATTGTTGTGAAATCTCTATTCTAACTTACGTTCCATCATGTGGACTCATACGCACCCCATAATAATCCATCGTATTTTAGGAGGTTCAAAATTTGCTATTTTTTTGATATCTTTGTTTAAATGCAACCAAGGTTAATCCAAGACTTAGTCATGAAGTGGCTCGTTGAGAATTTCTGACGAGTCTACTTTATCTTTTTATTTTTCAAGCCAAAGCAGCTGTTCTACTAATCATCTACGCCTCTTGAAAGACCGTATTAATTCATTTTGGATCGTTTTCAAATTCGCGCAATTTTATTCGGAAACTTTTAATTTTTTTTTCAATTTTTTAAACATTAAATTTAATATTAGATATTAACGATATTTTTTTTTAGGGATAAAAATAATGTATTCATTATAAAAAGATTTTCAGTAACATTTTCTAAAGTATTATTGTATTATGTGTATGTAGCTATCGCTTATGGAATACAACCATAAGAATAAATTTCCTTATTTTATAAATAATAGAAAAAAACTAAGAAATAACTTATAAATATAATGAGCATCACAAACTAAGCAGTTGTTCCTAAAAAAATATATACCTATATGATTATTTGTTTTATGAATTTAAATCAATTTTTAGGGCAAAATATTTTGTAAGGCGAGCTAATTTCGTATCATATACATGAAAATTGTAGCCAGGATACCGATAAAACCTGAAGTGAGGCGGGTTTGTTCTCATTACGTACTTTGAATTGCGATCTTTAAAATATGAGAAGAATGAAAAACGCAATATGCATCTAAAATTAGTAACTCATTAAATCCTTTGATTTGCGGAGTGCTTAAACTGCTTAAATCGTACAAACACCAAACCCCTTATATTTTATGATAACAAACAAAGGTTTTATTTTATGTTTGCCAAAGAGGGTCATAGAGTAAGACAAAGAAGAAGGGTAGCGAGAGCTAGTGTGAGAGACAAAAAGTGAGAGTTTGAAAGAGAGAAAATATAGTTCATTTGACAGAGCCAAACGATGTCGTAAAGGGAGTCGCGACACCGAATAGATTGCCCACTCCTTGGGCATAAAGAATGTCGTTCTCGCTTCCTGTTTCTTTATTTATGATATGTGAGAGCTGCTAAAGGAAACAGCTTTAGGGACTGTGGTTCGTTTCACTCTTTTAATATTATTTCAGAGTACGAGGCCCACCGGAATACTGGAAAATAAGAAGAATACAGAAGGCGTAAACAAGAGTAAGGGAGTGAATACTCATGTAAATAGAGAGGGAGATCAAAGGGACTCATTGTGTTGGTATACTAATGCAGACTCACTAATCAACAAATTAAGTGAGCTCAAAGTTAGATTATATGGTTTAAATTGACAACCAGACATAATAGCTATAGTGGAATTAAAACCAAAATTTGCTAGATATATAATAGTGGAGTCTGAAATTTAACTACAGGAATAAAACTCGAGTGTTGGAAATTTACAGAATGAGATTGGGGTTGGAATAGTTGTGTATACCAGAAAGAGTGTAAATACGAATGTGATAACGGTCGATACACAATTTCAGGAACCATTGTGGCTTGAAGTCAGACTCAGGTGAGAAGACAAGATGATTGTAAGTTGTATATACAAGAGTCCAAACAGTTAACAGGTAAATGAGAACCGAATAAGAGAAATGATAAGAGACATGTCAACAAGAAACTACTCACACCTACTGATTATGGGAGACTTTAACTACAACCAAATAAACTGGGATGACTAGACTACACCAGGGAGTGTAGATAGTAATGAGTTCCTATTTATTGAGACGTTCAAAGATGCCTATTTGTATCAACACATTGTGAAGCCTACTCGGAGCAAAGGAACTAACCAACCAACTAAATTAGACTTAATCATGAGAAATGAGGAAAACATGATAGATTTAATAGAGATAACTGTACCCTTAGGAAAGAGTGATCACATGTTGGTGGAACTCAAATACAACTGTTACACCACAAGAGTACAAAATACACAGAGGAGATATATGTATGACAGAAGAAGCTACAAAGATATGAAAAAAGAGTTTGATGAAAAGTAGGTGGAGCAGATACAGAGAGAAGATTGTGTGGAAGCAAAATGGAAACTATTCAGAGAAAAATTAAAGAAGCAGAGAGAAAACACATCCCAAGCAAGCACATAGACAACTTCGATCTGCGGAAAACCAAGTTAAATAACATGGATAAAGAGACGAGAGAGGCCATTAGGAAGAAACCTAGATGTTGGCAAAGATACATAGAAACGTGGGACCAAAAAAATTCAGGGAATATACAAAACAAAGAAACAAAGTAAAAAGCCTAACTAGGAGGATTCACAAGGAAAAGGAGAATGGTATTACTAGGGAAGCCAAGAGCAATGCAAAGAAATTCTGCAAGCATTTCAAGGGCAAACTGAAGACAATGAGTTTCATACCAGGTCTTGTGAAAGAAGTAGATGGAGAAGTGAGAATAGTATCTACTGACAAGGAAAAGGCACAATCACTGTGAGAATATCTTGCAACAGTATTCACGAAAGAGGAAGATTTAGTGATACTGAGGATGAATAATAGAGGGGTAGACCATCCACTGCAAGAAGTGAGATAATAGATAAATAAGTTTGGGGAATTCTTTCAAATATGAAAATAGACAACTCACCAAGACCAGATTCAATTCATCCAAGAGTACTTAAAGAGCTTAGACGAGAAATTTGTAAACCAATGACAAGCATCTTCAACACTGTCATTCAGGCAGGCAAAATTCCAAAAGAGTGGAAAACGGCGAACATCAGTGCAATATTACAAAAAGGTTAATCGTAACAAGACAGAAAACTATAGATCAGTTAGTCTAACTTGTATAGTTTGTAAAGTCATGGAGAAAGTTATGAGAGAGAGGGTACTAGAGCATTTCAAGAGAAATAACTTATTTAGTAAGAGTCAATACGGATTTATTAGTAGACGCTCAACGACACTGCAGTTGCTGAAGGTGCTGGATGAATGAAGAGAGGTTCTGAAAAAAACGAGAAGAAATTGATGTCATATAGATGGACTATATGAAGGCATTTTACACAGTGCCACACCAAAGACTATTGGCTAAGTTAAGAACTTATGGAATTGGAAGAAAAGTGCATAAGTGGCTAGAAGCCTTCCTAACAGGAAGGAAACAGAGGGTGACAGTGATCAATTCAACATCAGAATGGGCGAAAGTACTCAACAGAATACCACAGGGAAATGTGCTCAGGCCAGTGATGTATATAATCTATGTGAATGACCTCCCAGAATCAGTTCCATCTAGTATGTACATGTTGGCAGATGACGCTAAGATTTTTAGAGAGATCAAAGAGAGAGCAGACATGGACAACCTTCTAACATCTGGATACAATGCCGGACTGGGCCAGTAAATAGTTGTTTAAGTTGTATCCAGACAAGTATAAAACTATGCAAATCAGTGGTATCTCGAACAGTCCTGAGGAAAGGAAATACATACTAAAAATGAATGGAGAAGACACTATTAGACACCACACACTGGAATCCACTCGGGAAGAGAAAAGCCTTGTGATTTTAGCTGACCATAATTTAAAATTGAAAGACACATTTAGACTAAAATAAACAAGGCAAACCAAATAATGGGTATAATCAGAAGATCTTTGGAATATGTGGATATCAACATGTTTAAAACTCTGTACAATGGTCAGACCCCATGTCGAATATGCTCAAAGTGTGTGGAGCCAATGGAGGAAAAAGGACACTCAAGCACTAGAAAATGTTCCAAGAAGAGCTACAAAGAGGCTTCCGGGGTCGAAACCTTTAACTACGAAGAGAGGCTGTGAAAACTAGACCTACCCACCCTAGTCTACAGGAGAGCAAGGGGAGACATGATCGAGGTCTACAAAATCATGCAGGAAATTATTACACAGGAGTAGCACCGAGGTGGGAGAGTGGTGGAGGGGGCCACAAGGGAACACATTAAAGTTTTTCAAGAGAAGAGCAGTGACCAAAATGAGGAGCCACTATTTTATGTATAGAAAAGTGGATGCATGGAACACTCTACCAGCCACAATGGTCGGTGCCCCCAGCATCTACGCCTTCGAAGGCTGCCTGGACAAATATTGGAGGGATCAGACCAATAATGCAAGTTTGACTCCGAGGGGACACTCAGTACGAAAAACCCCACGGAATTAACGTTCAACCAAGATCTGAACATAGAGGCATAACGGCCTGCGTCCACTACCCACATAAGTAAACATAAGTAAGTAAATAAAAAAAGAAACGCCATTGAGACAACGAAATGCTCGGTTCCCAGTGATTTTGTGTTAAGTTATAAACAAAGAGCCAACTGAAGGCTTTGTTAGATAGAATGAATCTTCTTAAGAGTGTTTTTATTCTGTGTCTTAAGATACGAATTTCATTCATTTATTTGTGCTGGGCGAGAGAGGATAAAAATGAACTAAGGTTTCTGTTCTCATTTATTTTAAATATTGTACAAATTTTGCTTATAATCTCAAATCGCAGAGAGTTATCGGGAGGCAAATTAAACATGGGGCATTGAAAGCTTTGCGGTCTGTTATGAAAGAGATAATGTAGCCTTTATTATTGTGCAAATTTACTTACTGCTTATTAGGCCGCTATGAATTCTTGTGATAAAACTGACTTGTTGAAGGGTCTATCGTGGCTAATTGTTCTCCTAAAAGGCTCCTTGAACTCATTATTTATATTGGGATTTATCAAAGGGGAATTTCCCTTCAATCTTTTATCCGTGAGATGTGCACTTAGAGGCTTGGACATTTGGGTGCTACTTATAATGGTTGATACCTATAATAATTGCTACCTATAATGGTTGCTACCACTAATGGTTTCGAAAGGTTGGAATATAAGAGTTGTTAAACATAACCGATTTAAGAGGTCAGTTCCACTGCTTACAATTACTTTGGCATTAGCAATAATTAGCCTCTTTCAGTATGCATCTTGCTTGTCTAGGGAACAATGATCGTCAAAGCCAAACAGGTTTCTCCATCCCATCGGCCAATCTAGCCACACTCTTAGTCCAATAGATACATTCACTTGCTTTGCGGGTATGATGAGAGTCTTCTAGTAACACACGATTTTTAAAGGAAGAAAACCATCCTGATGCTTTTGTAAATAAATTCCTATACATTTAAAGCCTAAGTTTATTTTGATTTATCAACTTTTAATATCATCGCAGTTTTAATATGTTGAAAATATAGTATTTTATTGATGGTCTGAGTTATACACATTCCTGCATTTGGTCCCCATTTGTAGTTCCTACTTTGCTTGTTCTTTGATTTACTAGAGGATATGAGCTTAATTATTGAAATAGTAACCATTACTAAATTACTGCGAAGCGTAAGTGCTCAATGGCGCTCCTTACTATCGCCTCTCTTTCATTCTGGTATAGGTTTATTTAAGGTTTGAACTTCTATTGTCAAATCTTTGTAATATTAGTAAATGTCTTATATTAATCTTCGTTTCTTTCTCAAATTTATATGGGGTTAAACTACATTGCTTCTATATCGGCTATCTCAAGCCAAGTTTCTTGAGAACTGGTTAGAGCCGTGATCGGAGAAATCAAAAAGAGGACAATGGCTTAGGGAAGAACTCCCACTAATTCATGGAATGGAGAAGGAGCGGAGATTAAATTGCGTAGTCGTAATACGATACAATTTTTCAATACCTATTAGACACCTAACGAGATAATCTCAAAAAATAGGATGTTAATAAAAGTTCTTGGAAAAATATAAACTGGGTGTATGGAATGTGGTCCAGATGGCTAAACTCTTGTCAACTTGCCTTCATTACTAAACAAACGTGATTACCGTTATGGTGTTTGACTATAAAGAAAAAGAGCATCTGAAGGTTAGATTGATGGGGGCCAAACGTGATTACAATGCAAAGTGAAACAAAGAAATGAAAACAGATTCTATTCAAAAGAGCGAAAACATCCAGTGATCACGTAATCGCAAGGAAATGATAATTGACAACATATAAGTACAGGCATCTAAGAATATAAGATTAATAGCACATAAAATTGTCAAATGCACCAGCTAATTTATATAACTACAATTAGTTTAAGAGGAATGAAAATAAAATAAGATAAAGGAAAGCTAGCTTATCGGCATGAGGACAAAAATAAAAATAGAATAATATAGGAGCAAGGTACAACACCTCAAAAATCAACCGAATTCTCTGGTATCTTCTTTTATTGAACCATTTTATAATAATTTAATGCTCTCCATCGCTTTATCAATGAAGCCAGGGCCACAAATGTGAAAGGCACTATGATTCATTTCCGTGAGTATTCCTCTCTATAAAAAATCGCCTACACTGAAATACGGGAAGGGAATGTTATAACAAAAAGGATAGAGGAAGTAGAAACAATATATATATATATAAGACAGATCTTTTTACCTATAAAATTTGAGTATTTTACATCTGAATATATGTGGCGATCTATCACCATAACCCTAGGTTTTATTATGTGAAGTGTTTAATGTTTATAGCACATCTATCTGGATGAAATTCAAAAACAAAATTACGAGTTTGCTTCGCCTGA
The DNA here is from genome assembly GCA_963969495.1 of Ceratothoa steindachneri. NCBI lineage: Eukaryota > Metazoa > Arthropoda > Malacostraca > Isopoda > Cymothoidae > Ceratothoa > Ceratothoa steindachneri. Next base: position 75,791,315 of record OZ018337.1, read on the forward strand.
AAATGGAAAAGAAAGACTTCGAACTCTGATGGGGAAAGAGAGAAGAGAGGTAGAAAGCTCGCGTTTGGTAAGTGCACAAAACACCCGATGAGACAATTGCACACTCAGAATATGTGCACTAATATAGAAACAAGATCAATCACTTCCCATTATAGCTCTCGGCGTCAATCCCGAGCATCGCAGTTTGCATTTACTAAAGTTTTGTAGCAGTGAATTCAGCTATACTATTGCCTTTTCTACATAATATACACAACGGAGTCAAGCACGATAGGATAATCTAGAGCCGATATCAGAAAAAAGACACGAAATTTATAGTTGCAAACGACGACAAATGACCACCACACATGTAGTTCCTGATTAAATTATTCGACTTCTTCATTAATCTTTTCTGTCCATCTTCCCCCTCATCCCCCTGCTTAACCTTTATTGCTCTCATTTAGTCACTCGTTGTTTCATCTTTTCTAGATTATTTTTTAACAGTTTTTCTCGCAAGAATAGTATTATATAATCTAGGTGCGACCATGACTTGGCTATTTGGATCATATAATCTGTGTGGCAGCTGAGTTTTCTATTTGGATTATATGATCTATGTACGATCCTGACTCGTCTATTTGGATTATATTATCTCTGTGTGATTCTGACTCGTATATTTAGATTATATGATCAGTGTGCAACTCTAACTTGTCTATTTGTATTATCTGATATGTTAGCGGTCCTGAAATATCTATTTAGATTATATAATCTCTGAACGACCCTGATTTGTCTATTTGGATCATATCACTTATGTGTGACCTTCACATGCGTAGTTGTATTATATAATCTGTGTGCAACCCTGAATTGTCTATGTGGATTATATGATGTTTGAGCAACCTTGACTTGTCTATTTGTATTATATGATTTATTCACAACCCTGACTTGAATATTTAGATTAACTGCTCTGTGTGCGACTCTGAGTTGTCTAATTGGATTATATGACTTGTGTCAGAAATATATGGAGAATTACTAGATTAGGTTCATTTTTCTTTAAAGCTCAATTAAAATTTCTTCACCCTTTACTGTGAGTGCGAAATATAAAATGATGACCGACTTGATAATACCTCTATAGCCCTGTGTTACCCCAATTTTATCACCTTTAAACGGTTTCATAACCAATATAAGAGTAGGATTTATGCTAATAAATGCTTGGAAACTCATCTACGGGAGTCTATGAACTTCTGCACCATTTCAATTAATCATTCACTTTATTTTTCTATATTAATCTTGAAATAAGTAATTTCCTGATCAAATGAAATACATGAGAGATGAATAAATTAATTTTCTTTATGTCCACAATATATACAGTTATTGTATTGATTTGCCTGAAAGGAAATTGGATTAGTGTAGAAATTAGGAGAGACAGAAGACCTTATAGCAAGGCTAGGGATTAAGGGCCTGGTGACACCTAATGAGATCAGGTCATAAAAATTGACAAGTGGTTAAACTTTACAGTCTTCGACTGGAAATTACTCGTTTAATAAAGAATAACATTGTTATTTTCTAGGAAGTTACGATGAAAAAATATTTGAAGGTAGATATAGAAACAGATAAAGATGGGAGTGTAGGTGGGGTGCAGAGAAAGGAATAACTAGGCAATCCTCAAATTATGGGGAAAAAATAGTTATTTTCAAGAAGCTTGCCTAAAAAAGCATCCTTCATTAACACAAACATAACTTCTTTTACAGTACACTGATAATGGTTTAAGTTTCCCCCAAAATATTCATTCATATTGTAAATAAACAGCATACAATTCTCCTTGCTTGCAGGCTATTTTCCCTAAAATTATTTGGAAAAGAGAAAAAAAAAGGCGAGGACCGGAGTTTAACCCCCAAAATTGGTGCAACACGATCTTTTAGTTCTTAAGCACAAATGCCTTCAAATTGAAACTGCAAAGAATCGTGAAAATACATTCATAATGGCTAAAATTCCGATGAAAAATCGCTGTGATTCCGTCTATATGTTATTACAAAATAAATACTTATGCGTTTATTTCGTTAACACTAATTCATATTTTGAAACTCATTGTTATTGTATAAGTAAAGAATGTTTTTATTTGTTAGCACTATTTGCCGATCCTTTAGGTTAAGACTAAAATTTTATCAGTGTTCAATATTGAACTTGATTATATTCCAACTCCAAATTATTGTTACAATTTTATTTTATAATATAGTCGTTAGTTAATAATATAAAACTAACTTCTGTAATCAAGCAGATTTGAAACATTTTCGCTGTAACTTATTAATTGAATCAGCTGTTTTCTATTGCTGGTTATTCCTGTGCTTCTCAAATTAACGGTAATTATCTCAGTCAGAGTAATATTATTAAATTTTAAATAGCATTTTCTAGTAAAATGTTTGAAAGTCATGTAAAGCAATCAAATTTCCTTATTACGTGACATCGCGTGATTTAATTTCCGCCAATCAAGTCACAAGATTGGCATGCTTTCAACAGCTTCCCGGGGTTCCTTCGTTTAAAAGAATCTCGTGTGTCCGCGGCTATCGTGCAAACACGGTGGATCAAGAAGCAAATAGTGAATTTCTAAAGTATTATAGTGTTTCTACCAAAGGTAATTGTTAATTTCATTTTCTTATCTACTGCTCCATTAATATTACCATATTCTTAATCCTATATAAATATATTTAATATCTTATACAACGCAACTTAACATCCTATGCTATTTTATTTATTTCCATTCATTGTCGCGATATTAAAAGCCAGTGAAATATTCCCCATTTTACACGTAACCACATTATTCAATATTTAAATTTTATTCTTACATAATTCTGTCCCTTTATATATGTAGATAATATATCTGCCTTGTATAAAAAATTCTTCTATGTATTTACAAGTATTTCGGCGATATTTTTTCTCTTCAAATCTATATTTAGGCTAATTATTTATACGTAATCTTGTTAACAGGAGATAGTTGAATTTAGAGTATTTCATTTAAACAACTATTTTTATCAATTACTTACTAGATACATGAGTATTTAAAATAGGTTACATCTTATATAGTACAACAAATTTTTCCCAAGTTATATAAATTCCATCTCTTGTTTTCTCTCTTTGTCTCCATTTGCTTCATTTTACCTTAACTTGATTCTGGATTCGTGCGTGTTTTATCTTAGAGAAGGTTAATTTCCTTCCTTCTCCATCTTAGTACAATAATAAGATGGTATTGTGATATCTAAATTCGATTATCTCAATAAAGATCATGTTAATCCTAGGTATATGGGAGTAGAAGGGTTAACTGAAGGAGTAAGTGGGAGTGACAGAGCACCTGCTGGTTTAAAAAAAATGGACAGGAATAAGTAACGTTTCGCAGATGATCATAGAAAAGTGCCACTGTTTTAAAGGATGAGATACCACCAGTAAGATAATGTGTGAAGTTAACTGTAATAGCGTTCCCTATAACATTCTTCAAGTGTTTGAAGAATTAAATAGAAGAAAAAGAGCTACAGTGGATAGAGTGTGTCTTTTTCCTATGGTGTGTCTATTCATTGTACAGGAGGTTAATATGACAATGAAATTAAGATTTCCTTGGTTTAATTTTAGAAGTCCATCTGGCGACTGCCTACCTGGGGCATATTTCGTCGTAACAATGGAATTAAGAAGGAGGCTCCCCCACCAAACACCTGGCTAACAAATTGCAAACAAAATATAAAGTTATTGGCAGAGCTTTTTTTTTTGTTCGGACATTAGGCTACCGCACATTTCAATTTCTTTAGGAATTGCATTATGTCCGTCCTTTGGGCGTTTTATGCACATACAATACACATACACACCAGGGGTTAAATAAAGCGTGGTGTAAGTACAGTTTTATGGGGTATAAAGATTTACCAGCATATGGGATAAATGTTTAAGGATGAAAAAGGTAAGATAATGGGCCATCCGAGCGATTTCATAGTTGATTAAAAAGAATAATGTTTATTTTGAGAGAAATAAGCGTAGCTTAAAGTTAAAAGTAATTGCTTCAGGTGGTTAATATGTACGGAAAAATGAATCTGCCCTTCGTTCTTCATTTGCAATTTTCCTGCACATTGAGAAAATAAAAAAGCCTACAGTATTCACCAGGACCTATGTAGTTAAACTTACGTGATCTTAGCCACAAGTCTTATTGTTAGCGAGGAACAACCAAAAAAGATAAAGCAGATTTTGCTCTCTAATGAAAGTGAAAAGACGCTTCGCCCTAATGAGTAGTTACATTTCCTATGCAGGTAACAACGTAACTTAAGAGTAGCCCTACCCTTGCTAATTAACTCGACGAATATAATAACTATTTGTATATGCACGCTACGTGAAGATCATTCACTTAAACAAGAATACTTGATTTAGGAATCCATGGTTAGAACTATGGGATGCAAAGTAATGTTTAAGACTTTTTAAATTTTTAAGACTAAGGTATGGAGTGGCCAAAACTATCATGAATGAGAATATCGCTCTACGCGTACAGTTCATACACTGTAAGATACCCCACCATTATTAGCTATGACAACTTTCTAATGACCTTGCAGATATTTAGAGAGATGTAGTGAAAATGGTTAACCACATCAAAGGACGTGCTGTGAACTCGAGAATATTAGAAACTTTATCTCAAACGAGGGATGCAAGCCACACTCTACATTTAATCGATAATGAAGTGAGATGGCTAGCTAGGGGTAAAGTTTTTATGGCTTCCTAGAGTTAAATTAGGAATGTAGCTACTTGAGAAAATAAAGAGTGACGTGATGATAAGGAAGATGTTTTAACCACCAAAAATAAAGGGTCTAATTTTAAAACTTGTTCAGCTTTATTAGTCTAATTTTCGTTGAATTTTATAATTTTCTTCAGAATCTTTCTTTTATTTTATTCTATACAATGAGAAATTGTGTATATAGTTTTTTATTATTCCCTTATTAACATCTTCCAATTGACCATAAAAATCAAATTATAAAACCAGAAACTTATAAATGCATCTGTATTTTGCTTCTAATTTAACAACAGCTCAATGAAAAGAAAGCTAAAAGAAAAATATGTTATATTAAAAATGCTTGAAGTGTGCTTGAAGTATATCGATAAAGAGCCCTCTATAATAATTGCAGAGATCATAGGAAAATTCGCAATATTCCCCGGATATATTTAAACATGAAATCCCTTTTTCGGACTTAAACTCTTGATCCAAGTTTATGAGTTTAAAATATTTGTAATCTTACTTGGAAAATTACTTTATTAATGGGCTAAAGCATTTAGAGAATGTTTATCTTTTAAAAGTTGTTCCTCCCAAAAATTCTTTTACCATTGGTATAGTGTTAAATCGATGATTCTAGCAAAGGACAAAAATATGTTTTTTAAACCTTGCAATCATATTATAATGCAATAAACCTTTGCTTTCGTGCAAGATGTTTTGTTACATTTATTGGCAGTATTTATCCATTGAGGATATTCGTAAAGCTCTCTTAGATTTAACTTATGATCTCACTCGGTTGAACTCCATTCCCTTGTCTCTCCCATCACTTCCTTCTAGATAGTGGGTGAATTTCTATAATATGTATGTAAATTTATATTTAAGGCAGTTTTAAATACCAAAATATCACACAAACATAAATATCCGATCTTTCAGCTCATCATACATTCCAACTCTTGCCTTACTGCCAATAAACGAGAGAAGTCTCTATATTCCATTGTGAAAGACATACTCAGTGAGATAAGTCTCTTCCTCCGAGGTTTTAAGATAAATTTCGCCGCTTGACTCATTTAATCTTGTACCCATTTGCTCATGTTGCTCTTAATAATCACGTGCCGTGTGAAATTGTATACATAACCTACCATACATTTGAATTTAGGTACAGACTGGTGATATAGTCGATCGTTTGAGTTGATTTATATACGCATATATTTAGCAAATATATTGTAGTTAGTGTACGAAACTCCAAATGGGTGATAACTTGATTCATCACATGAGTTATTTTTTTCTTTATTTCCCCTTCTATAGCGTTTATCAATTTTTTTAATGTTTCCTTTTTTATTTTTCTATAGATATAAGAAATAAATATCATAGTATCTTTATTAACGTGTTTGCCGTTTGAAAGCAATGGATTCTGAAATTTGTCATGTGTGCGTTTGTTGGAGTTGATTTGTTTGTCATGGGATAACATAATTAATTTAACGGTCACAAAAAACATCAAGACTTATCAAACTTCATCCGATTCAATCAAACAACCACTGTATCAAGAACCCAACCTGGATCATGGATATCGTTATAATTATCGTCCAATCTCAAATTCAATTAATGAACCGATTTCATTACGTAATATTTTATTAAGCAAAAGCAATAGAAAACTCCAGCAAAGTCACAAGTATTCTATGTACTCACAATCAACTTTTATTTCCTCTTTTACAAGTGTTCAATGTGGCCACCACCACCTGCAGCACGGATACCATCAATGCAATAAGAGAATTCCTCCCAGACGCAAATCAGCATATCACGGTCCACTCAGTTGATCACTGTTGTTATTGGATGTTTAAGGTCATCGACGTTAGTGGGTAGCGGTGGAACATAAATGTGATCTTTTACATATACCCACAATAAAAATCACACACGGTGAGGTCTGGGGATCTCGCAGGTCAATCACAAAGAGCAAGGTCTTGGGCCCCCTTCCGATCAATTTATCGCTCGGGAACTTTTTTATTTAAAAAGCTCGAACCATCAGGTGCCAATGGGCCGGTGGAAATTGAAGTCATACAAATTAGCTTTCAGTGAAATGAAAAGCCAGTTTTTGAGCATATCGAGAGAGGTTTGTCCTGTAACGGTGTATTCTTCAAAGAAAAGGGGACCATAAACCTTGTCCCGAGACAGAGCCCAGAAGACGTTCACCTCAGGGAAATTTCTGTCATTCTCAACTGTTTAATGTGGGTGCTCTGTTACCCAAATACGCACATTGTGACGATTAAATGTGCCGCGAAAGTGAAAAGTCACTTCATCACTAAAAATTAAACGTGAAATGAAGGTTTCGTCTTCCATCATCTCCAGCATCGAATCGCAAAATTCAATCTGCTTCTTTTGTCGTGTTTGGTAAGTGCCTAAACAAGGTGTAGTCTGTATGGTCTCAAATGTAGATATCTTCTTAGCACATGCCAGTTAGTGGATTAAGAGATCGCAACGGCTAGCTCGATTTGTGGACTTCCGATGACTCCCTTCAAACGCAGCAGGGATTCATGCCATTTGTTCCGCCAAAACTTGTGAACGTCCTGGACCTTTTCCTTTACACAGACACCCACACTCTTGAAACTGTCGATAACACCGTCGAATGTTCTTAGGAGGGTGTGGGTTAATGTCGAATCGCCTTCGAAAAGCACGCTGCACCGTGACAACCGAATTTGTTTCGCGAACTCGAGAACGCAGAACGCCTTTTGCTGCGGACTCGACATTCCGAGGGTGAACAAACAACTGAATTTTGCCTGAGAAACGACACGACGCTACTACAGCGCCCCTGTTTCAGCCATTCAAAACATATAAAACTCCTCTTTCAAATAGTCACTTATTCATTCCATAACGATGCTTGAAGTATGAAGCAATGCGTCATAAAATCAGTTCATTCTTTTTGAATAACCTTGTAAAATTGAGTGGTAAATAGTTGTTAACGGTGGGAGGCGCTATCATCGCTTTAGTATACTATAATTTATTTTCATTTAGTTATCTTAGTGTTTAATTTTCCGCGTAAAGAAGTCTTTAATTCCGTGAAAAATCTCTAGAACTACCTCGACGGTGATATCTTTCCGCCATTGAAACTCTTCCTAATAAGATTTTAGCCTAATCCTAACATTTCCTTGGCCTATCCAAGAGGAGTAAGTTATACTAACCCAATTTTAATTAATCAAATCTAAACCAAAATTTCTCCAAACATAATTCTCACCCAGTGGCCTGGTTTTATGTTAGCATTGAGGTTAAATATTTTCCCTAGACAGTCCCGTTCAAGAAACCATATAAGAAATTTTATGCCAAATATCTATATCGTGATTAACTGAAAGAGGCTTAAACCTCAAACTTATAACTATTTTAACTGTCCACTGAAATTTTAAACATAAAATGATTTCAGCTTGGAATGTTATTCCAGTTCTAATTGACTCATCAGCCCGATTCCATCGTCACGGCTGACAGCTTTTATTACATTTGGGACATGCATTAACATGTGGATGAAGTTGTCGCGGAGGATCTCGATGAGCAATCTAGTAGCTCTGCGGGCTTTCAGATGTTGGCTTTGATTTGCTACAAACGTTTCAACTCTGCTCTTCAGATTCCATCTGCATGCGTTTCTGCCTAGAGCTTCGGCTACCCACGTTTTTAATCTATCCGAGATACTTTTAGGTTGTCTTTGAAAGAGTCTTCATACCTTTTACTTTGTCTACCTTTGAATTTATCTCCCAAGCTGAATTCTGAGTAAAATATCTGTTCGAATGGATGTTCGTTTGACATTCTGAAAAATTGGCCAGACCATCTTAACATGAATAAATTATGATGGATTGAATACTTGTACTGTTTGCTTTTTCCAGTACACTCAGGTTTGTGCGACGGTCTTTTTAGGTCAATTTCAATATATATACTGCGCAATGAACGTTAATGGAATCTTTCCAGGGCTTTATGTTAGCTTTGAGATTAAATATTTTCCCTCATACAAGTAATTTTATGCCAAATATCTATATCAAGATTAACTGAAAGGTTTAAAATTTAAATTTATATTTTAAAGGTCCACTGACATTTTAAATATAAAAAGATTTCACCTTGGAATATTATTCTAGTTCTAATCCGCTTATCAGCCTGATTCTAGCGTCACAGCTAACAGCTTTTATTACAGTTGGGACATGCAGTAACAGTTGAGTGAGGTTGTGGCGGAGGATCTCGATGATCCATATAATAGTGAGGGCAAAACTATGGCCTTGAAAACTTTAACTTTTGTTTCTAGACGTAGGTCTCGGTGGTCAAATACGCGCTTTTGTAATTTACCGAACGCAGAGTTGGCGCACTTAGCGTATCCTCTGATATGTAGCTACGCAAGTAGGCAAATCTTTCTAAAAATTCTACAGTTTTCCCATTAATTTGAATATTTCGGGCCGGTAATTGAGGATTAACTGAAATATTTGGTGCGGGTGGTATTTGAGGATTACCTGGTTTCATTGGTGCTGGTTGGTACAATACTTGAGTTTTCGATCATTAACTAACAAAGCAAACCTGGAATAGACATTTGTAAATGTAGATATGATTGTTTATAGATCCTTCGCGTTGTGAGCATAGACTGCATTATCATTTGCATATTGAATTTCGAGAATCGAGGCAGCTTGTGTTTTAGTCCTAGCTCTAAGACGGCTAAGATTAAAAATTTCTCTTTTAAATCAGTAGTTGATTGAGATACCTGGAGGAAGGTCGTCTTAGATAAACAGCAAAAAAGCGGTAATAAATTATGAGAACAGTGTTGGTGCGGCTACACAGACCTGCTCGACTCGAGAGTTGAGATTAAACGATTCTGTTGAGATACTGTTCGCCAATCAATATAAATAGCTAAATGCGCATAGCAAAGGATGACTAACTTTGCTTAGGATTTATCCTAATTGAAAGTATGATATGTATCGCATATCTATCGAATTACGGGCAACATGAACGAGTATTTGTGCAAAAGAATCATGAAAGAGATCAATTTTTGAGGGTAACCAAATCTAGACAGGATTTCTCATCAAAGCTCACGCCTTACACTATCAAAGGATTTTTTAATATCTATAAAGGATATAAAAAGGTGTTTATTTTATTCATGACATTTTTCCTGATGCTGACTAGTGGTAAAGATCATGCTAATTGTGCCCCAGGATGTCCAGAGGCCGCATTGTCATTAAGGAAGAACGCTCTCAGCTAACAGAGTTAGACAATTTGGAGAATTTGATGCAAAACAGCCCTTCAATAACAGGATTTCTATTTAAAAGTTCTTGAAAGTGATCCTTCAGCGCGCCAGGATAGCTACATTGTTTTTTTTGCTGCTGAACGCCATCACTACTACACAGAGGAGTATGAACGGATGATTTAGGTCCAAATATTGCTTTTGCTTGGTTGAAAAATCCAAAATGTTTTATGATTTTCAAGCTGACTCTTCTAAACTATTATAAAGATGTTTACTAGACGATGCTTTTTAAATTACCAGTATGAAATACGTTAAAAACTATCATCACCTATTCAATAGAAGCAAATCAAAATCTACCATACCATTTTCAAATTAAATTTTGAGGGAAACTCAAAACGCACTTAAAACCAGAATATATAAAAACTTTACATTCTTTCTACTAGCCCTGTTTTGTGGAAACAAAAAACATAGAGTCAAAGTCTAATTAATATCTGAAATAGGAGATCAAATTATAGGACATTTTATATCCTCACACATAGATATAAATCGATTGTGAACAAATATTTAAGAAAAAGTTTGTATAGAACGATTTCGAGTTCAAATGAGTATACGAGTACCTAGCCTTTAAGAGATGTAAAATTCACATTTTGATGTCTTTTTTCCTAGAAAATATTGCGATGCCCTTCAGGTTGTATTGACTCCACACTGAAATTTAGACATGAAAAGAAAGATTTAATTGAGGTATTGATTTCGTTAATGAACTAAAAAAACAAGGACACTATTGTGTTGAATTTGGTCACGAGAATGAGTTCTAACTACAAAAACCATGAAATACTTGTGAAAGAATATGAGTTTTTCGGATTTTTTAAGATTCACACTAATTAATGATGTGGACTGTTATCGAGGTTTTTGCAAGGAGCTTCACTGAGAGTTGAAGTGAACGAAAACTTGAGAAGGGAAGAAGATGATATTAACAGGATGAAATAGGAGAAGAATTGTTGAGTTGGTTTTATAATAGAAGAAGAGGGAATGAAAGCCCTTCAGAGACATATGTAACCCATCTTAATGAGACACCCTTCCGATATTTACGTGTTAAAGAATCTCATCCTATTTATCGTATTACCATGAATTAAAGGGTATGTACTCGAAGCTCTGACATACTACGTCTTTTAAAACTCTTATGCTTCTAGTTTTTTTTTTTTGTCCTCTTTCCATTCAACGTTTGGAAATAATATACTTCACACTTTGAATAAATGCAAGATAATTCAATAGTGATTTGTCGTCTTTTCGCCTACTACTTACACGAATTCTTTTAGATGTGAGTGTAAGGTGCAGTTTAATGTTTCGAAGGTCAAACCAGAGTATTGGTGTTTTTGTACTGTAAATTGTGTAATTTGAGAGAGAGCGATATTTTGCCATCGAAATATCGCCAAGTCTCTATCTATTTAAATTTCTCTCAAACGTTTCGTACCTCCGCTCAACTAAGTATTATTGAACGGAACCAAATACTTCTCTTAATTCATTAATGCCCACAAAAACATTGATCATACGATTAAATGTACTTCAGAAATAATATTTTTTAAAATATCTAAAAAACAAGAGGAGCAGCTTCGCCATTCTTCCTTACAGAAGGAGCTTGCGCTTCGCTGGCAGCATTTCGGTTTGTGTCCTAAGGCCTATCATGATTCTTTTTTTTATCTATCTAAATTTGCTCTAATAATTTCCAGGCCATAATTTTAATACATTTTCTGAACTTCACCATTTGTAATTCTTTAAATTTTAAAAAAATTAAAAAAATTCGATACATATATTTATTTCTGAACTTTACCTTTTTATTATTTTATATTATAAAGGAATTATAAGAAATAACTTTGATACCAAATTTAAATCTACTTCGGTGACAACCGAACTAAAAGAAAAAAATCTTATTGAAACCTTCAAAAAATCTCGTTCTTAAAATATAGGTTCATAGAGGATATTTTTCTTCTAATAAACCTTTAAATTTTCAGAAAGATAAATTTTATAGCGAAATTTGATGATGTTGCTAAAATATTCTTATTCTAACATATCATTAGAAGCAATTCTCTCAGTAGTGTTATGACGTGGTGGTTGATTCGTGACCGGGTTTAAGTCATTATTAATAAAACACACAACACAAATGGACCCGTGACTACAGGACGATTAATGCAGGACAAAATGGACCTCTAAAAAAATGGAGAAAATATTGCCCTTAAAAAAATAAGCTCATCAAAATCCAAAAAGTTTGTTCTTGACTTTAATCTTCAACATCAAAGAGTATATCATGAAAGCCTTCTTGAAGCTACTCATATAAAAACAAAGCATGGATATGCAATGAATGAATAGGCAATACATGGACAATACTAATATCTTATTGCTCTAATCTATGTACAATACAAATTTACTTTTAATTTTCTAGTCATCATCATCATCATCATCATCATCACTAACTATAATTTAAGAAGGAGATTTTTTTTTATTTGAATTTAAATTTCATTTTAGTTTGGTTATGACTAATGCTTTTTTATCAAAGTTATTTCTAATAATTCTTTTATAATATCAAAAAGCCAGGCAATGGCTTCACTACTAAGATTAAAATTTAAAATCTAAAAAAAGCAGCCAATTATAATAATTTTAAAAAGGAACTCTAAACTATTTCCCCCCTTTCAAAATATCACGTTGCTAAAATATAGAGTTATAGAAGAAGAAGATATATTAAAATAAATTTTCTGAACTTCACCATTTGTAAATCTTTGGGTTTTAAATAATTCACCAAATTTCGATATACTCGTATATATTTATTTCTGAACTTCACCATTTTGTTTTTTGATATTACAAAAGAATTATTAAGAATAACTTTGATAAAAAACATAAGAAGGTCATCGAGAGAGGTCTTATCACATGGGATAAAGTAGGTTTAATAATCAATTATATAGCTATTATTTTATTCTATAACCTTTTATTATTTGCCAAGACAAAATCAAATTCTGCGTACAAATAAGAATCGCTACTCAACACAATTTGAGCTAACAACTCACCTCCCACTACTGATTTACAAGTAAGGACTAGGTTAGACAAGATGGCCGGTCACTATTTAACAAGTTCTAACCTGTTTTTTCTTGTCAAAATTCACTTATTGCCTTCCGGAACTAGTCTTGCCCTGTCTTAGTTAATAGCCACCTAGGTTAACCGACCCCTTTAGTTGCTCATTCGGGAGCAGTTCAATCTTAGCTAAAAAAGATTTCCTTATCAATTTTCTCTTCAGGAATTTTGTTTCTTCTTTTGTTTAATAAAAAATATGGTTTAGAACAATTTGGTAACTATGCAATTGAATGGTTCTTTTCTTCTCTTTAATCCGGGCGCGAACTTTTCGGATGACCTAATAATAAAGTAAAAATTGGGAATAATAAATAACCAATCACATTTTTTCTATTCCCATAAAGAATTCAGCACAAGTAAAATTACGCAAAGGGAATTCGAGAAATTCTTTTCGATTTATGTATTTGATTTTTATTCAACTTTATAGAAATTTTAGTCCTGCAAAATTCCATTTTATTTTTAATGGCATTACAGATAGTTAAAGTCTTTGCTTTGATTCATATATATACAATGACTAGAATAATTACAAGAAGGAATGTACATGTTTAGGATTTAATACCTCTTTATACCAATGAATTTCCAGAAAAAAATAAAAGGACCTGGCAAAGCATAAATAAGAAAAAGGCGCCAACGCAAAGACGCTTCAATTAACAAAATTCTCAGAGGCTCTTAGGAAAATATGTCTCCGTTGGAAAATATACTAATTTTCCTCCACTTTGCTTTATTTTCCATTATTGCAAAACGCCTGGCGTCATACGAGGAAACACAAGCCATCCTTGGCCATAGAATATGTTGTAATGTGCCTCAGCACTCACTCCTTAATAGCTTCCTTTTTCCTCGCTCCATTTATACTATAGAAATTCTCCTTTTTTGAGAAAACATTTTTAATTTTAGTTCCCTTTTTGCGAAGACCACCTTAAGTGAAGTAGCATATATTCCGAATTCATGGTATTTCAGCCAAGCTGCAGGTAATGAAATGGGATCTGGCTTCATACGAGTAAAAATAATTTTTGTTTCCATCCCCTTTTCCTCGGTTTATCTAGGCAATTTCATTTCATAAATCCGAGCCTAATGGGAGTAGTTAAAGGGTGCTAATCTCCACAAGGGTGGCGGATTATTAACCTCAGAGATAATCCAGGAATAATAATCTTTTCGTTCATCAACGCCAGATTTAAACCAAGTTGTACTGAGCCTTTTAGTGGGAATGTAAATAGTCTGGAGAATGTCAAGTTTCTTGGCTTTACCTCTGTTTATTTCGATGACTCTATCCTTGGGGGCGAAGGGGGGGGGGCAGGTGAATTTTCTAGGATAGAAAGGTGTTTACTGCTACCATATCTGAAATTTATCGGTTCTTGGCTTCAGGACTAAAGTTTGTCTGATTACTAAACAAAATCGGAAAGCCGACGTGGGAGTGAATGTACGTAAACAGACTAATTTGGGAGTAGGCAAAGATTAGGTCACCAAACTCTACTTCACATGATCCCTTCCAATTCAGAGCAAGGGTGGCATAAAAATGTCATCCGCTGCTAGTTATATTTCTTTTCCATGCGGTAGAAAAGGGGTAAGAGGAAAAAGTTAGAGCATGGTTAAGCAGGAAGGCAAAGACATTACCCTAATCCTTTTTATACAGGTAAAACTTTTGCAATCATAATTTTGTACTATTTCATTCTCTTTTTAAATAAAATAAATGTGTTCTAAACTTTTGTAGTGTATAAATCCTTTCCTCCTTTTGTTTGAAGTCTTATTTAACCGCGCAAAAATGGTTTATTTAATTTGAAGGCAGAGATGAGTTGGCATTTCGTCAGGCGTGCTTAAGAGGAAGGCTAAGACACAAGTAAATGTTTCTGCCTGAAAACATTAAAATTTTTTGGAATTTAAAACTCAAACGAAATATATAGTTAAAAATGAGAGGAAATCTAATAAATTATAAACCTTACACAAATTTAGGTGTATTAACATAAGTAGAGAATGAAAACAAAATCTTGCAGTCATAGCAAAGATCCAAAACAAACAAATACTAAAGAAGTACAATGGCTGAATTAAAGTACAAAGATTAAAGAAATGCAATTTTTAAGGTGATGAATATGAGAGAATGTGAAG
Organism: Ceratothoa steindachneri; assembly: GCA_963969495.1. Lineage (NCBI taxonomy): Eukaryota > Metazoa > Arthropoda > Malacostraca > Isopoda > Cymothoidae > Ceratothoa > Ceratothoa steindachneri. Next base: position 75,806,431 of record OZ018337.1, read on the forward strand.
AAGATAGCCAAATTATTTTTCTGCTAAAAGAGTGAAGAGTAATTAACCCCCAAGGTAAATAGTGAAATTTATGCCAAAAAAAAGGAGACCGGCAAAAGAAAATACTAAGGTTTTCCGGTAACTTGAGGGGATCATATAACAATTTTTTAAAATAGGACAAATAATCAATTTGTCCGAGTTTATGAAGTGGAAGTTTAAATTCGAATATTTGAGGCCATAACAATTTCCGCAAGCAGTTTAAGAGAGGACGGAGGTATTCTTCGTCCGGAGAGAAGGAAAGTCAAATTAATTTCATTTCAAAGTGTTTCGCTCTTGAGTTTTAATATTAGAACTGGCAAGGTTTTTAGTTCTGTTATCTATAAGATAAGACTGCAAAACTAACAAAAAAAGGAAGGATGCAATTATTTTAATTTTTACAGTTTTTTTTACTATTTCAAGGTTGTTTAAAGGGGATCAAGGAGAATTTTTTTGAATAGATGCATTGGCATTAATGTTCATAATAAATAAAATTAGAAGGACGCGGTTGCTACGTCCTATTACCCAAAGTTCTAAATCTGGGTGAACAGTTTGAGGGTTACGTTGAGATTTCTCAAGGCAACGTTCAAGCTTCTCTTGTTGTTTTGCTTCAGTGAGAAGGCAAAGATGGATTTTGGCATCTGTTAGAGCAAGTCAATATAAGAGGATGCATGGATGAATAAATGCAAGAGGATTATTTCATTCCTTCAGTAAAACTTTTAAAAAATTAGTTTTCTCACTATTCTGAACATTCCTAACTCTATTTGGTTCAATGATTGGAAAATTAATATTTTAGCAACCCATAATTATTTGACATTGAATGAACTTGTGTACTAATTTGTTTCTAAAATTGGTTCGATTAAAGAATTACTATTTCTCGCCTAGAACTTTCGTTCCTCTTTCTTTCGTATTAAGAGTGAGAGAGAATTACTATGTACGTTTTTCAAGAGCTGCTATGTCCCCGTGGCCTTTGAGCAAAATGTTAGTGCCATATTTCTTAATAATATCAATTATAGGCAATTAAAATTCCGCCACTGGTTTAAATATGTTCGTTGTGGGGGTTCAGGGATAGTTTTTTTAAGTATAAATTAAGAAAGTCATGTTAGCAATGTGTTAAAAATGCTACTTCCAGGAGGGGCGCCCACACACTCTCTGTCCGTCTCTCTCTCTCTCTTTCTCCCCTCCTCTTTCCCATCTAAACCGCTTCCATTTCCCTCCCACATCTCTCTCCCTATCATCTTTCCTTATCTCTCCCATTTTTCCTTTTACCAGTCTCCTGATCCTATCCCTCTACCTCTTTCCCGCTTCTATCTCCCTTTTTGGCCTCTCTCTATCCCAACTTCTTACGTCTCTCCTACTCTCTCCCTCTTTCCCATCTACCTTCACTTTTTTTGCCCGTTTCACCCATCTCCTTTCTCTCCATTTCCCTCCTATTTATCTCTCTACCTTTTCCCCTCTCTCTCCATCCCCTACATCTCTTTCTCCCATTCACTCTCTCTCTCTCTCTCTTTCTCTCCCTCAGAATAACTAAGCTAATCAGATCGTAGATTTCAGAGGTTTCAAGTGTCGTTATAACTCTTTGGCCTTTCAGTGACCGTCTTACAGTATCAGACGATCTCTGCCCAAATAAAGAGTTCACGTTTAATTTCTTTAAATAAATCATTGTTTTGTAGTTTGGACTAATTGTCGCTTTATTTCTTTAAATAATAATTTTACTTCCTTCAGAGATTTCTTATATTATATTTATTTCTTTCTCATAATAACCTTTTTTCCCGATACTGCAATGACTTCTTGTATTTAGTATTTATGCAATAGTTACCACGTTGTAAATAAATATTTTGGCGGTATTTTTCTGACCTATTTTACGGCTAATATAAATCTTATATTTCCCTAGAGGGGATTTAATATCTTTATTCCCTTTCAGATTATATATTGCTCTCTTTAACCCAAATTACCTATCTCACTTTAATTACGGGACGATTAAATCACAATGGCACTGCAGCAGGCGCATACGAGCTGTTCCGACAAATTCGGCCCAATTATTTTTACTAATAGTTTCTCATTTGCAGATTCTGCCAAACAAGCGGAATTTGGTCTAGCTGAACGCATCAATGGAGAAGAGTGTTGCCTTCACAGAGAACTTGTAATCGTTGCAGGAATCTGTCACAATTAACATAGGGGCAATGCCGACGCCATCTCCAACCCTCAACATATCTTCTCTCCTGGATCACCTAAACCATCCACTAATCCTCCTCCCACACTGGAGGATTTTACCCTAGTTAAGGAACAACAGGAGTCCCAGAGCGAAGAACATCATCCTATTACCACGTGACAAAAACCCTTTCAGCTTTTTTAGCAACAAGACATAGATGGTGACAGCAAACTGGTCAGGTTTGTTAACGACTCCACTGTGAGGGGGAAACTCACCAAGTTTTGTGGCTAGGCCCCCAGGAGTTGAAAACGGTTTTGTGTTCCTGGACGCCGTCTGGAGGACATGATTGGCGCATTGAATGAAGATTTAAGTGATCCCAAAACAACAACATGACCAACATCTCACACGTAGGGACAAACAACGGGCAGAGCAATATTTGAGGATTTCCAGGCGAAGTACTGCGAATTATTATTTCAGGTATCATCCAGAGCAGAGTCGCTGACCACTGTTTATACAATACAATTTACCGAAATATACAATTTAGGGAGAATTAAAATTTTTCAGAAAAACTTTAAAAGACGAATTGGTAAATCACGCCAGCATTGTGGTAGGGCTATGGTAGTTTAAAGTAAAATGATTAGAAACTAGTAGTCTTCAAGTGTACTTTGAACTTTTAGCTCATCAGTCCTCTCCAATTTATAGAATCGGAAAAAAGAAAGAAGAAGCTGATTAGCAATAGCTATTTTGTTATAAAGACAAGCGACGTGATAATAAAATATATTGAAAGTGCGATTAATATCATCATGTTAAAACTCTGAACGAACATAATCATGTGTGTGACGCCGCCAATAATGAAGCACAGAAGATCAATTAAAAGATCCGCAAAAGTGCTAATAAATCTACCACTGACGCACCTTATCCATTAATATCGAATGAGCTGACAGAGTGTAGTGAACCGGCAAATAGTAAAACTTCCCAAAACGCAAAGTATTGAAAGAACGATAAGAAATATCCGGTTGCACAGTAATCCTCTTCCTCCCCTCCCAATTTGTCGTAGTGAATTAACTTTCACTAAGCAATATATTAAATCTTACAGAGGTGATAACTTTTTACTGTATGATTCGTGGCCTATTGAAAAGCGCATATTAATTCTTGCTACCCAACGGAATGCTCAGATATTGGCAAAGAGTGACCATTGGTATGCTGACGGAACGTTTAAAACAGTTCCACTCCACTATTCTACCAGCTAAATATACTACATGGCTTAAAGGAAAACATTTCAATTCCGATAATTTACGCTTTATTACCAGATAAATCGAAAGCAATCTCTAGTACACTCCAAGAGCAGATGAAAAATAGTGCACCCTTGTTTATCCCAGTATTAATAACTAGTGATTTCGAACCGTCAATGAATAAAGCTTACAAAGAAAGAATTCCCTAGTGCAATATTAAGAGGGAGCTTCTTCCATTTCTCGCAGTGTATTATACAAACTAAGGGAGTAAAAATAAAATCTGAAACGGATGCAAATTTCGCCTTAATTCTCCGGTATTTGTCTGCTTTAGCATTTGGACCTGTCGACACGGTTGTAAATGCATTTGAATTTTTGTGCGATAATAATATCTTCCCCTCTGAATCACAAGTCGTTGTCGATTTCTTCGCAGACACCGGGATAGGACGTCCTGACAGAAGAAATCGTCGCCAACCTCCGAAGTTTGCGCACGCGATGTGGAACGTCTACCAAACAGTTTTGGATGGTTTACCCAAAACAAATAATTCCGTCAAAGGATGACATAGAGCATTTGAAATACAAGTTGCCGCAAACCACCAAATATATGGAAGTTTATAAAATGTCTTAGGAAAGAAAAAACTATAATGAAGTTCGCATCAAGCAATACTTAGCTGGAAGAACATCACATCCTTAAAAGAAAATATAGCGCGACTTTGCTGAACGCATCCAAAAAATTGTAGAGCGCTTCCATTCTTATGAAAATATGATCGAGTATTTTCGCGAGATAGCTCATAAACTTACACTTGAAACCCAAATTCTGAGTATTTCAACTTTTAAAACTTTTTAAAAATCCTTTTAGGTAAATTGTATATCTCGGTGAATTTTGTCGGTATATTGTGGTCGGTAAATCTTTCGGATTCGATTAAACACACCTGCGAGAGATCGAACTCTTTTCTTTGGAGACCAATCGCACAGTGAAAGTTGTTCACTCAAAATATGAATGCGACTCGGAATCACACGTAGAAGATGGTCTTGAATTCAAGAAGCAACTGTATAAGGTACTGTTACCAGAACAGATTTTTCGGAAGGAATCAATCGTATCTTAGAAATATTTCAGCCTTTCTATAAAAGATCCGCGGTATGCTCTTTTCCAACATTCCTAGCTCGTTTTAAAAATTTTATAATTAACTACCATAGCTACCCTGCGTTGCCCGCGATAAAAAGTCCTATCGCAAATAAATACAGACGCATATTGATTGAAATTCGTATTTTGTGGCGCCAAAACCTCTTTACTTGCGGAATTTTATTACATTTGTGGGGTAAGGAGTGATTCAGGAGAGTTGTCCACTCTCCCTGTCATATAATATGCTTACAGTGAGTAAAGGTTTCATCGCTCGCGCCCGGCAATTTACGCGCACCCGTGAATGACTGTTATTTATAAGCCAACAACGTTGTTGCCTCAGGAACAGATCGAGCGTCTTTAGATGCAGATTCTAGAGCGACTCTTTTAAAAGGAGTAATTTAAAAAGACGACCCAGTGTTATATTTTCAGGCCATTTTAAAAGTAAAAAAAATATATTGGAGTGTTAATGTTAATTACAGTGAAGAAATAGGAAGAAGAAAAGATACAAATGAATCTCCATCTGCGAAAGCCGCCCAAACCGCCAAGTCAGATAAATTACATGTAACGTTGTACTCAGCTAATTGATCCGTAATGTACATTTTGCATCAATAAACGATATTTCGTCTTACTTTGTCCTCAATCAACTCGAATCTCATCCGTGATTACATGACCCACAATTTCAATCCCATTCGTGATTACATGACCCACAATTTCAATCTCATCCGTGATTACATGACCCACAATTTCAATCCCATTCGTGATTACATGACCCACAATTTCAATCCCATTCGTGATTACATGACCCACAATTTTAATCCCATTCGTGATTACATGACCCACAATTTCAATCCCATTCGTGATTAATCTCGTAGACATTTGAATTTCATCCCCAATTTGAATCTTATTCGTGCGGACATCACTCGTCATTTGAATCTCACTCATGAATGCACCACAATTTAAAACTCAGTGTTCACACCTCCAGCTCCACACTTCTAATACAATTCCCGCTTACACTACTGTTGTTTGAATCACATTCGAACTTAAATCTTCCGCAATTTGAACTCCATATGTGCTACTCTCCTCCTTCCGCAATTTAAATTAAATTCTCTCAGACATTTCATGCAATTTGAACAATCTCAGTCCTGATTACTACCACTGAAGTCGCAATCCCATACCATAGCATAATTAGAATCTTTTAGATATTCACATAATGCCAATTCAAATCAATCCTGGAAATTTGAAACTCTCGTCTTAGAGACCCCGAAATTTGAAACTTATGCCTGCGTATTTGAATTGTGCTAAATGGAATCACATTTGTGCTAATATCATCATCACTTTGGATCACATTTCAGAATGCACACGTCATTATTAATCTCATTCATGTTCTCCCCCTTTTCCTTCTACAATTTGAACCTCATTCTTGCTCACACACTCACCAATTTAAATCACATAGCAAAGATATCTGGCGTTTTCTGGGCATAAAAACTATCTTGAACCAATTATCTTTTCTGCTTGAGTTAAATTACCCAATTAAAGGTTTGTAGGTATAAAATATAAGGTTTATTTTAAATTTGAGTAATGGAGTAGTTTATCATGAAAGACACACAGAGAATGATTCTGACATTACAGTAGTGCAGCAGGGTGAGCAAGCGGGTAGGCTGGTAGGGAGACGGGCAGGCAAACGTGAGTACGCGGGTGGCAGTCACAGATTTTAAACTGCGCCTCAAGCAGATGGACGCGAGGTATAAATAAATAGCTAAATTATTCCAGTCTCGGGCACGCGATATTAGGCCTTGTGGGTTTTGGTGAACATTGCAGTCGAATAATTGATGTAGCAAACCTTGATTTTTCCACGGGTAATATTGATGTTTTAATTTCAACTCATAGCCGCAATTATTTGTAAAAACAACACAAAAAATAGTTAAAATTCGAACATAGACTAACCTAACCTAACAACCGGGTGGCACCACTTTTGGCAACTCTGCGTAGCCTATATTACTCGGCGGGTCAAGTCACCCCCCATATTGACATTTGTTAGCTTTCAATGTACCTCTAAGTGAATAACTATAGCGATCATATATGTATACTACATACATGCAGGTTTTCGTAAATATATTTTAGATATTGTTAGGGGTGAGATAGATGAGGAGAGCGTTCATTATTTACTATAAATTCCTCCAAATATATGATGTTACATCTTCCTATACATTTCCTTTTCTTATTGGTTTCTTAAAACATTTGAGCTAGTCCCTTTCCTTTTAACTCTCTCCCTCTCTCATTCCATCTATTTCTCTCCCTATGTATCTTTATATCTCTCTCTCTGTTTATCACTATCTCACTCTCTGTGTATCTGACAAGAGTGCAAATATATTTTTTTAAAAACTTCACTTACCTTTACCTTCTATTAAATTTAATTTTGAACTTATTTTTTCCAAGAAAGATGGCAGCTGTTCTCAAAATAATTGGTAGGCCACCACCTGATTAGTAAACACATATAGTGTAAGTGCCGAGTGTTCATACTATTTTGTCCAACATAATATGGCGTAAATTTCTAGTGGATTCATATCTTGAGGTGGCCAGTCCATCGCCGTCATATGATATCCTGAAACCGGTTGTCATACTATCCATATAGTCATCACTGTGGTCTTTTAATTGCTTGCTTCTAAGACATATTCATTCTTCGCTATAAGTCTTCATTTGTGTTCTTTGTCCTTGTCAAAAATGACATAGAAACTCCGGCCTTATTTATATATGTGAACTCAATAGATGCCAAGCAATCCCTGAAGTTTGGAGAAAGGCTTAATCTTCTCCAAAGACTCTCATATCTCGCCTTATTTCAACAAACAACTCCACTCTGAACTTTCTAAGTAATCTGTTCACCAGTACATGAGACGTTACTTAAGAGTCTATAATGCCTTACTCCATTTCAAAATCGTCTTTGCCTAGAGTCGCTTTTCTCTCCACGCTAGTAACCCTTTATAACAAAGAAAATACTGAGTGATAAATATCCTCAATAGTGGCAAATCTAATAATTCACCTTACATAAAATTGAGTTTTATTGTAGTAAAATAACTATATGACAAATCGTCCTATATCTAATAGTTTTCAATTAAATTTTCATCCTTTCCAAGTAGAAAAGCTCAGTAGTGTAGACTTTATGAGTTACTTACTTAAGGATAAAACAGAGAAAGACTCGTTCCACCATTTTCTGATTGGCGAAACATAATACTCAAAATTGATTAAAAAAGCAAATCTTTTTGATTGATCGTATCAAATATTTCAGAGTGAGATTGATTTAAACTAGGTAATAGAGTTTACCTTCTGTTTTAAAGACTATCTTACAAAAGTAATGCAAAGAAAATTGTTTTTATAACCGCATTTTATAATTTATTAATGGTGACGCAGCTCAAGCACATTTTATACCAAATATGCTTTCTCCAATTTAAAATAAAGTGGCTAAATAATGGAAAATAATAATTTTACAATGATATTAATTTATTGGCATTATACAACCTCACTTACATCTGAATTTTACAAAAATACACTCATAACACGTTGTTACAAACCTAAAATATTTTAAAACCAATTTTTCATCGCTAAATCTCTAAATGACATCTGTTCTTTCCGATCTGGTAGAGTTTTTGTGTTAACCCAATTTTTAAAAATCCGATCTTATACAAAAATTGCTTACATTCCTGAGTTTTCCGTTGATTATTGTTAACATTTCTCAACCAAAATAGTGATTTAAGATAAAAAAATCGTTTTCTAAAACAATTTATTAATTAAACGTTATTTTTTTTTTATTATGCAGTGATTCTTAGGGATTGTTAAAGGTAAGTACATATAAATTGCTCAGAATTTTAGGCAAGAAGTTCAGTTTCTTCGAACTCTTAGGATTCTCAGCGCTAGGGATGTCTCTCTTCAGAGTTCAGCAGTAATCAGCCATCATGATTGCATCCCAGCGCGCCTAATGCTAGGTCTCCATCTCAGCGTGACCAGTTGGAAGGCTCTCCATGTTCATCACTCATTGATCCCAGACCAAAGGAAACCAATCCATATATGAGGAAAACTAATGCATTTTGATGCTCATGTTGCATCTATGGTTTCTGAAGGCAGCCAACATATTCAGGACAGAACAAGTTATTTGGAGCTCTTTGCTTTCTTGTTGCCAAGCAATTTATTTCAGACCAGAATAAAAGCCTTCCACGCTTCCAGTTTACTTCTTACAATGAGTTTCAAACTCTGGATGCCTCATGAAATGACTAAGTTCATGACCCTCGAAGATGCCACCTTTCAATTTTTCCATTGTCTATCCTTAAAAAGCGCGGCACAGGTAATTGAAGCAGCCACCAAACTTGTTTAGAGTTTTGGTGGTCTATTTGATCAAGTCGGGCTTGATGTGCAGTGATGGTAATAGTATTGTGTTTCTGTCCAATACAGGGTTGTTTATATCATTCCTTACTATAAAAAGCAACAATTAATTTCTTTTATATCAGTTTTTCTTCCTGTAATGCTGAGCTAGGTCCTTACTCCTCTCCCACATGCACAGAAATAATGGTTAATTGGTCAACCAGGACAGTTATTCCAACAAAATGTTCACCATCTTCAAGTCAACACAAAGCAACCACTCATGCTGCTTATAACGAATTTTTTCCATAAGTACTTCACCACTTCATACTTCTCCTTAAGGGGAGTCGAGTGAGTGAGTGGTACATAACAAATATGTAGAAATTGTGCAGCAGTACACATTTAACAATCACTTGATGGTGTCAATGATCGTTCTCCAAAATTCTCGTTAGTACTGTGGAGGACAATTTTGGACAGAAACTGAGCAACACCGGTACAGTACACCAAGTCCTTCTTTTGGGAGAAAAAGCGGAGGTAATGTTGATGCCAGTTGTGGTAGCAGGTAATGCGAGCATTGTCAGAGAGGAGTTTTTTTTCTTCAACTGCACGCCAAAAGCTTGGCAGAAGACTTTAACAACCAGAGATCGCGAACTAGACCATTTAGCTGCTTTGGGAAAAAAGGCTGTGTAGCCTCATCGTCAAAAACCACTTCGTTACTAATGCCAAGAAGTTCTCCAGAGATTATGAGCTACAGTACAACGTGCTCATTGTTAATTAAGATACATGAGGCTGATCCGGTTCTTTCTTTTGATCCCATTCAAATCAATAGCTCAGAAGTACAGTCAGTGCCAGGTATTTTTGGCTCAATACAAACATAACTCTTCTTGCCCCTTGTCCAACGATGCAGAATTTCTGTGCATGCGTTGCATACCATTTGTGGCACCCAACCTTTATCCTGGTAACCTAGTTTCATACCAAAATAAGTATGTTAAGCAAGCTTTATGAAAATTATGACTGGATTTCTGTTAAGATTAGGTCTGAAAAATGAACATTACCTATTGGTAAATCCGTTTACTATTTCAAACGCTTTAATAATTTGGCAGAGCATATGTTAATTTATAGTGAAGGTAAAGCGAGACGCCTCGTCATTCTTCGCAGGATCTATGAATTAATCATGTTGATTTGTATCTGTTACCTTTCTAATCATTTGTTTTCTCTCTCCAATTATTTACTTAATTGGTTTTCAATTATGAGATTTTGCCTTACAACTAATTTTGTTTCGGGAACTGTTTAATATTTTACATAATTAATTCGTGTTAAGATTGTATATATACACTAAAATAAGCAAGGGGTCGTGAAAAGATTAATGCACGTCCATCATAAACTATTTCCATTACTAAAATTATCAGCCTACGGTTTTCCATCCAGCCTTAATTCTTTTTAGTACGCTGTCCCTATTCCGTGTTCTTTTATCTTTATTTTATCTTTGTGTAAAACGGAAGCAAGCGACTGTTTAAGTAAAGATAAACTAAATCGGTAACATGCAGGACTATGGATAGTAATATCTGCATAAGGTACAGTAGTGCTCAAAATTGTGGCATGTGATTTTGATTGTCCACATAGAAGATTTAATGCTCCATCAGCAGGCTTTCGTAACAAACGAGATAGTGTGATAGTAATGAACGAAGGAATGAAATGAAGGTCAATTCATGACAACCCTGAAAGATTTCTGTCCGCACTCGTTCTATTCAGACCTGTGCTTCGATGTTAAATAGAATAACAATGTCTTATGCACTAAATGAGGGGAAAATCAGCATTCCTTTTAGTTCGTGTATTAAGGATAAGTTATTTTTAACTTTGGCCGTAAAAAAATACACATAATGTTTATTTAATATTTCACACGTCCTAATCGTTCATAAGGAATCCTTCAGCATCCTAAATACGCCAATAATTTACCTACAATTATTTACTTATCTATAAAATCACTTTAGTTAATGTATTTTAAGATACTAATGCCTTTGAATAGTTCCTTTGCCATTTTATCTATTTCCTTTAACGAGAGGATGATATTCAAGGTATTTAGCTGATTTTGACATTAACTTTTGCTGCATTTTAATTTTTATAATTACGATTACGTCTCATCTCCACTTTCTAATTAGGGTAACGTAGTAGGATCGCTAACTATATAGTGCAGTTCTCCGTTATTTATACTAAACACTGAGCGATAAATTCCATCATGCATTTCTTGTTGTTTTATAGCATTTAAAGTTTCACCCCAAATTAATATCATGAGTGAAATGAGATTTAGATGAAGTCTCTTGTTAAAGTTTTGAGGAAAAGAATATTTTATATTTTGTACTAATTTCTCTTCATTTGTTAAGAGTGAGCTTAGACTATATTGTTGAGGTGTAAGCTCATATACATTTTGATGCATGTATTCGCTCAAATATTGCGACTCAGAGTAGATAAAATTACCTCTCTCCTCTATTATTAAGTGTGCACTGGTAGAAATAACACTGGAATAATATCAGTCTGATGTAAGTAAAACCACACCTGGTATTAACATATAAAAATTATTAAATATACATATATTAGACTGGCCCAGATCTATTGGGGCGATTTTTCATACTTAAGAACTTCTTAGTCTCACCCAACTTCTTAGTCTCACCCATGCAAATTGTGAGGCTTCCTAAAAAAAACATTTTAACAAAGTTCTAACTCGATTGAACGAGTTTTACTAGTACCACAAAGCTCACAAAGTTTGACGTTTTACAGTTTTCCAAGTTTTTCATAAGGTAACTGTAATAGGCACTTTTGTTAATATGGTATCCCCAAAAAGGGCTTATTCCACAGTGTTTTGCAATAAACTCAGCTTCTTTTGGTAATTCATTTCTTCAAAGCATATTTTGTTGTTTTGGAAATTTTTCCGACATTCGACCACCTGTAGAAGAAAGTGAAGCTCATCTTCATTTTTGGTAAGATGATCATTGTAGCTCTCAATCAAGGCTACAGCTCTCTCTGTACTTTCATTGATGACTTCCATATAATATGAGTATGTTGTTTTACTGTTTGATACTCATTTCTTACACTCCATTCTGAAGGTTCTACCTCTAAAAAAAGAGGAATTAAACGACAATTTTGTAAAGAAAAGTCGACTTGGTTCAGTCATGAGGTCAGCAAGAGTTTTGTCTGAGATACTCTTTTTTTATCCTAGTGTATATCCTTTCCCTGGATCAGGTGAGCCAGGCTTTTGCAATGCTGCAGCCATCTTTCTCTTCAAATCTAGAGTGACGCATTCATCCATTAAGGCAAGGGACACAAGTTCTTCGCTTAGATAACAAAGGTGACGACTAGTTGCTTTGATAGCTACAGAAGAAAGTTTCTTATCTTCAGATACTTGGAATCTTTGCGATAGTCTTAAGTCTTTTCGTAGAGCAGTGGATGCAATTGAGGATGTATACCTTTTGGGAACGTAGTACTGTAAAACAAACTGTGGAAGTCGCTCGACTGATGTCTATTCTTTCGAGGTCATTTTAAATTGTGACTTGAAGAGAAGAATTTTACTTAAATAAATACCTTTGCCACCCCATGTGCTCGATGCACTGCTCTAGGTTGTTTGAAGGAAAAGCTTTCTGTGTCACCCCCTAAACATGTAACTGATAGTTGTAAAAGTTCTTTGTAATTTGCTCGAGGCTGATGATATTTCAACTATTTGTGACAAAAACTAAGCACATCTTCTTTACAATAAACACATGTATTGTGTGCTTCATACGATTAAGTATTGATAGTCTTCCAGGAATCACGGAAACGCTTAAATAATTGAATTTCTGGTCCGGATAAAGCACCAAAACACTTTTCAAATACGTCAGATACAATTATTTCATGAAAATGATGCCTGAAAGGAAAAGCAAGAAAACTTCTATTTAGTTTTGTTTCTATTGCCACACATTAACCTTTCTTAGGACCCCTGTTACTAGCAGTGGTTTCAAAAGACATGGCTTTAACACTGTCCTCGATATTAACAATCTTGAAGATATTCCACAACTGCTTTTGCTGTTTTAGCACTTGTACCTGATCTTAGTTTCGGTATTACCAAAAGCTTAGAGTAACCAACACCAGACACTAACCCAGGCAGTCTATCTATATTTTCAGTGCCAATTAAATCATGCATTAATCTACCATCTCAATGGACTGTAAGAGAATGTAGTTAATGTTTGCTTCAAACAATCTGCAAATTTTTACGCAGTTCTTTTATTTTCTTTGCAGATTTATAGGTAAAACGCTCGATCCTCTTCTGTGGCCACAAATTTGTTGGTTCATAAGTAACAGTCATTTATACATGAGCGCAAACTGCCGAGCATGCAAGGTGAAACTTTTACTCATTTTATGTATATTATATGATAAGGAAAGTGCGCAGCTCTCTTAAATCTGTCTTAAATCTAAAAATAATAATAATCAGCAAGTAAAGATATTTTTTGTGCCACAATATAAGTATTTAAAACAATGGTTATATATATATATATATATATATATATATATATATATATATATATATATATATATATTAGCAGAGATACCCGTCATTTTTCCAAAAATATATGTGTTCGGAAATAAAGTAAGCCTTTTTATTCAGGGCATTGCTCGGGATCAAACGTCATGTCGTAATTAAATCGAAATGATCTTTGTCTGAAATTCTTATATTTCGGCATAAAAGTATCTTTAATTATTGATTATTTGAGAGATAAGGTAAAAGAGGAGAACTAAGAGGGATAAAATGGTTTGGCAAAATATGGAGGACTATGGGGGGAAGGAATGGGGAGAGCTGAGAAGATGAGGTAGGGGAAGGAGTAGATGAGGTGATAGGGGTATGCACTAGATTTCTGGGAACAAATAATTTCGTATGTAATAATTTTGCTGAAAGAAAAGTTATGTATTTAATTCACATTGACTCAATAACTTTAGATTTCGAATTTCGGACGACCCATAAAAATGTAGCCCTTTTACTCCACATTTAACTTCCCCGACATTCTTAATTACCTTCATGTTCACACATCCACCCCTTTGATTAGAGATATGTATTAGATTTCTTAATTTCTATAGTTAGAAGGTTGCGTTTATTCTCAGTATAAGAATGAAGATAACATAATAAACTCTATACCCAAACTGTGCTCGTGTTTAAAAATTACGCTCCTAAACATTGGTTTCATAAACATATCCTGACAGTAAATCATCTCTTCAGGAAAAGCAACCCTCAAAATAAAAATAGTGAGCTCTTTGAAATTTATTAGTGCTCGGAAATCTACCGAGCACAAAAAGATTCAACGTCGCAACAGTTCGTTAATTAATGGGAAATGCAAAGTAAGGCAGAAGTGACGAGGATATTACCACCAAGAAATTTACCTATCCTTTTCATATTCTGTAGTAAGGAAAGAGAGATGGAATGATACTTCCGCTAGATGTTTTCTTTCAAGGTAATTTTGAGTCTTACCGACTTAATTTTCAGAGTCGCATAATGACCCCTTAATAGCCGGAGGAAATGAAAATGATGGTTTTCTCTCAACTTTAATTAATCTTAGCCATTTTCTGCACAAAATTAATGTTTATCTTCTCCTATTTAAAATAATCTAGGCTTTTAGCTCTCTGAGTTTGCTTCAAGAGATTTAACCCTTTACAAATGAAAACGGTTTCATCCACTAAAAACGACAGCGGCTCAGAATTCTTAATAGAGAGTAAATAGGAGGATTAAAGATGGGAATGAAGTCCAGACACTCTCTTTTCTTCTTTATTCTATTCTAAGATGATTAATTTTTAACGAATTTGTATATCCATCAACCGCGGACATATAATATCCAAAACAGCATAGGGCGTTTTCGCTGCAGAACTTTGAAATCCTCGATTCTAAAATTATTTTGAAATTTAATAACCACAACAGAATTTTCATACTTGACGTTTGTGTTATAAAGTAAAATATTGGAAGTTTTAAAAGTTTGATATAAATTACTTAAAAATGGCTATAATTTTTCCATTCTAAAACAAATTCAGTTTTTTTTTCATTTGAGAAACTGTCGTCTGAAATTGACTATTTCGCCCCAAGATTTTTTTTTTCTCAAATCCTACTTTGAAAGAAAATAAATATATGCGAGTGTGTGAGAGTTTCCTACGGACAACCATAGTTTGTGGTAGGGCTAATCAATTCTTCACCTCCTACTTTAGTTCTGCTCACTACAATTACATCATTCTAATCAATGCTGGAAATTAAATTCCCCACAAAGACTACATAAAATTCCTGTTTATGCTTCCTCTCGGCCAAAAGCCCGAAAGCATTCTCTATCTTCTTCCTCGTCAAAACGAATTTTTATTCTTTAGGGATTCCATCTTTTGTCCCTCGTTGCACAAAACTCTTTCGCTTCAGGAGGAGCGAGCGATATAATGTTGGCGGATATTCCTCCGAATATGTTCGTGTGAAAAATAGTGCTCATTTTCTAAAGAATAATAGTCGCCCTCTTATTATTTTCTATGGCAGCATGAAAAATGTAGGTATATTATCTTTCAAATGGTATATTGCTAAATTATACAAATTCTATCTCCGCATTTTCCGCAATTAAGACCACATCCGCTACCACTTTGATCCGTGAACTAAATTAGTTCTTGGTAGCTCATTATAGAGTATATCCCATGATAGACTTTTTGGAGGAGCGAAATCCACCGATCACTCAAAGATTCAACGTAAGTTCGAAAGGAATAGAACTTGCGATATCTAACCTCTAATTCTAACCAAATACTTCAGCGCTATCATCTGCTGGCCCCTCACTGAGTGGTCACAAATATATGCACAATCACAATATTGCTCTCACTTTCCTTTAAGCCTTCACAACACAACATGCACACTCTGCTGCTACACACCTCCTCGCACTACCTATGTGCATTTTAGCGTGCCTTGAAAATGTATCTATTCCTTTGAGTCTTTATTTGGATAAGAATTTGAATGAAGTTAAAAGTAGCCCTACAAATTCCTTATTATTATTATTTCTAAATATTACGTACATTCTTAGCAAGCATGTCGATGATTTTGCCTTAATTTTAATTTTGTCTTAATTGCTCACGCGTCCTGGGGTACCCTCTTTCATATGATAATTTGTAAAGGCATCAATTGCCTTCTTATCAATCCATATTTAATACCTATTTGCCTTCAAGCTTAAAAATAATACTATTTCAGGAGGAATTTTTTAATATCAAGACAAAAAAATACCAAAATAATGTGTAGAGTGAGTTTCACTTATCTAAATCTGATAATAATAATAATATGGGACGTCTTTTCATCGGGATTACTAAAAAAAGGATAATGTCAAGTATATTAATTACATTTCAAACGCGTTCAATAAAGGCCTCAATTCCCAATACACTTAGAATTGATAATATGCTAGATAATAATGATAATTGGATGAAGAAGAAAGTAACTAAAAGGACCACAGACTAGAACAAGGAAGATTTGGGCAGGTAGAAGATCGAGAGGAGCAGAACCATTAGAAATGCTGGTTAAATTATTACTTTAGAAAACATTCCTCTTTTATAAATTACACACTTTGTAATCAAATACTAACTAAATTAAACATATTAGCAAAACACATATTACTGCCTTGCATATATATGAATATGATCAATTCTGCAAAGTAGTATTAAATATGTTAAGGATATAAATCTCTGTATGAGGGTGATTTAATCTTTTGGTCGATTTCTTAATTTGCTGTTCATCAAATTTATTAAGTTTTGTTGTAAGATAAAAAGTTAACAATAACTATCTTCTAGGCCTATTGAATTGGGTGGAGGCTTTCCAGCTTTGCATGAAATTTGTGAGAAAGAAGTTATAACTTGTTATTTGTAATGTAATAATGTTTTTTCTTACTTCTATTTTGTAAATAAGTTGTCTATTTTCTATTCCATTTTAGAATCGAAGGTTTCATAGACCAGCGGTTTGAGCAGTGATTCTAAAATGCAATTGTAATAAATATTAAAATCAAGTAAATAAAAGGGGCAAACTGATTGTTAAAAATAAAATAATTATAGAAAATAAATGAAAATGCGATGCATAAGGTGATAGCCTTTATGATGTGATTGGTGCGCAAAAAGAGTGAAGTTTGCTTTTAATTACGTTCTTTATGATTGAATATTTCTTTTGTCAATACCATAAATATTTTGGTGCAATGGATTCTGTTTGTCATACTTTATTCTATTTTTCTACTAGTTAACTACAACCTAATTGATGAAGAAAAGTGGCACACGCCTTTAAGCTTAAAAATATATAATACATTCTCTCTTTAAAGTGTGCTGGGAGTAATATTGCGATGGCGGAGAGGGATTATTACTCTTTTTTACGCCATAATAACAAAATTTGACAATTATTTTTTAACGTAAGAATTCTTCCCCAACGTCCTTTTGAAATGACATGAGACGTTTAAATTACGTTCATGCATTTGTTATTAATGGTAATATAAGTT
The DNA here is from genome assembly GCA_963969495.1 of Ceratothoa steindachneri. NCBI lineage: Eukaryota > Metazoa > Arthropoda > Malacostraca > Isopoda > Cymothoidae > Ceratothoa > Ceratothoa steindachneri. The sequence continues at coordinate 75,823,792 of OZ018337.1, forward strand.
AATTTAAAAGTTTATGAGTACTAATGTATTTAACTAAGTTTAGTATACTTTTTATTTTAAAGGTAGTTAGCAAACATCGCGGTATCTTCACACGAAAAGGGGAGATGGAGAAGATAAAATGATACAGAAATTGGTGGCCTATCTGATATGCATGAGTGAATTAACTATTAATGAGCAATTTCGTTTTCGATGTGACAGAAACTTTATTTCTCAGGGGTACAAACAAGGGCTTAAATCGAGGTGCAGGTTTAAATTATTGGGGGATTTATTCCGAGACAACTCTCTTCAGACACAACTCGGTGGCATAATTTAATTGTTGTCACAACTTTGGGAAAACCATCCTCCAGGGTAAACGGTGGAAAAAGACAAGGCCATAACTGGAAGATAAAGTTTTAAGCAATAATTTCTAAGGGTATGTATTGAGTCTTGTTAATTCTGCAGATTAACGCCAAAAGATTTGAGTCTATTATATTTTTTCATATTATAAAATTAATAGAACTAATCAAACGTTACATTTTCATTTAGTATGTATGTATCATAATTTGAAAGTTAAATATTCAGAAATTCAGAGCCCAAACCGATCTTATTAAAAAATAGTTAATTTATGCGCGCAGTCACTATTTACAATGATGTTCGTTGTTCTTTAGGACTGCTTCAATTCGTTTTGGCATCCTATAGCCGAAATTTTGAATGCTATCGTGACAGAAATTACTTGATTATTCGGTTCACTAATCACCAGCAACTGCTTACAACTGGATAAATTCTGCTTATCAACTGCAAGCTTTAATATCGGTCCCAAATTCTGTATCAAGTTCAAATATGGCATTATTTTGGGGCAAGGTCCCTAAAGTTTGATGTTATTTTCAGCCCAAAGGGTGATATTGAGTTAGCTTTGTAACAGGATTCTTCACCTTGGTGAAAATACATTTTTTTCACGAAATTGGTCCTGAACTGTTAGGAAACGTAATGGTGCAGCAGATTTTGTTACTCTTGTGAGTTTATGGCAGCATTATTGGGGCCAAAGAAATGTTACTGCTCCAAATCCTCTAAATAAGAAGGAGTTCTAGACATGGAGACGGTTCGACTGTTTCAGGTAAGCACAACATAAGATTTATAAAAGGGGTCCTCTTTTCTCTTCATAACGATGGATCTTCCATTACCTCCAAGCAAGCAAAACGGAACCTAATCAGAGAATATCCCTTTGCCCCAGGCTTTAATAGTCATTTTTTTACATATACTACAAAAGTTTGCCTAAAGGTAAGATTGTTTTTAGTAAGATCAAACCTCTTCGCAGCCGTTCTCGATATGATATCATTGTCGGAAAGGCTCCAGCGCACTGCCCGAGTTGAAGAATTCACACATGCCTCTTTCCAATCATGACATGCTTGTCACTGGAGCAACTCTATCCATGAGCTGGGACACAGGAGTCGATTTTCGCCTTCGTTTGAAGCTCTTGAGTATCCAGAAGATTCTTCGCAGAGGTTTAACCAGGATTTTAAGGTCCTTAAATATCGTAAAGATGATGCGACTTGCTTCGTGCATTTCCAGCCACTTTGATACAAAGCAACGTCGGTTGTGGCCTTTTCCCTCAGAAATAATTATTTATGGAATTGAAAAATATTCCAAGATTTATATTTTATAAAAATTAAAACGAAATAGATTATACTTACACATCATTCAATTAACTCACATTTGTCATTACTTTGCCCATTTTATCAAATAGGAAAGATTCAGTGACTGGAACCCACTTACATCGTTATTGAGAAAATAAAACTTAATTTTAACATCAAAAACAAACGCGAAAGGTTGGCGGCACGGAAAAATTCTTGAGTTGCAGAATCAGGTAAAAATATTGTCTTTTTGTGACTTTATAAATGGTGAAAGACTCTCTCCGATATCGAAATATTGCACCAAACGATGTATTACCCTAAAACGTAGAAGAACTTCTGGCTTTGGTAGCCTAAAGGCGTGCGCCACTATATTTAATATTATCAAAAGTGTTTGTACGTGACATGTATGCTCGGGATATATCATCATATGTTCTAATAACACATGATATTTTAACTTCCCTGAATCAATTTGTGTCGCTCATTTCTCATTTAGTTTCAATAGTACAAAATGAGAAAAAAAGGCACAATTAACTTGGGAGATATTAAAGGAAAAGTTACTAAAATTAATTTTGTAATATTCATTACACACCTGTTATATGACATCTATTCTACAACATTCTTTTTAAGGTTTAATCAAATTTAACTAGAATTAACCCATACAAACCTTGTAAGTCAACTACCATACCCTTATTAGATTATGATGTTTATATGCCTTATCGCTAGACCAACTAATAGAGAAACCCAAAACAGTACAACTTTCCGAACTGACATAAGAACTTATAGTATACAAGTAATTTGAACTTAGGAACTTCTGTCCGAGAATAATTCTTACACTTAGGATAGATGCGGCCTTTTTTTCTAATTTCAAAGTTAGTTTTATTCCAGCATACTTCAAATATTAGAAACAATTTTTTTAATATATTTCCAGACCAATTAGAAATAAATTTTAATAGTCTTCTATCTTTTCTTATTTGGACGTAAAAAATCCATCACACCCAGAACGCCCTAATTCATAAAAAAGATATCGAATATCTATCTGAAGAAAGCATTGAAAGTACAAAAAAATAGTATACCACATTAAGGAGTTTATATATATATATATATATATATATATATATATATATATATATCAGGGTGTTAAGAACAAATGAAGTTTAATTGATACGAGGGCATAGATGTGGCCACCGATTAATGCAGACACTCTCCGCAGTGGGATAAAAATTCAAATGAATAATGGCACATTATCACATTATAAAATCAAGATTGATCAATTGGAGAGGGAATTTAGAGAAATTAACAGCCATAATCTCTTCAAAGCTGTAAGAGAGCTGGACGGAAAACCATACCGACCTCTGGTAAACATCAAACATGTAAATGGAAAGATACTATACAACAGGAAGGATGTTCTGAGACGTTGGAAAAATCATTTCTCCCAGCACCTAAATACTAGATTCACCTATGAAGAGAATGATTTATATGAGTACAGCAGGGATAGGAAGTTGAACATGTTCCACCCAGTGTGAAAGAAATACGAGAGGCCATTAGAGATATAAAAAACAATAAAGCTCCAAAACTTGACCAAATAACTGCAGAAGTTCTGCAGATGGGTGCAGTGAGGATGGTGGAGACTGTTCACGATATCTTTTATAAGATGTGAAAGAGGAGACTACATGTATACGGACTGGCCAAGGCTACTTATCAATCATCTATTTAAAAAAGGAGAAAGGTAAAACCCGGAGAAATACAGAGCCGTTTCATTGAATTATGTCTGGTGTAAAGTTTTCTGCAATATCATTCTAAAGAAGATAAATGCCCAGATAGAAGAATTCCTACGAGAAAGGCAATATGCTTTACGGCCAAAAAGTGGTACTATTGCTGTAATATTTATTGCACGATAGGTTTTGGAGAAAGCCAGAGAACATCATGTGCAAGTGCATTTAAATGTGATATAATTTAAAGCAGCATTTGATACAGTTTGAAGAGAGGATCTTTGGAAATGATTGGATGACGTTGCTGTCAACAAGAAGATAGTCTAGGTAATTAAAAGTCTGTATGACAATACAAAGTGTTAAGTTATGGTAGGCGGCTCACTGACAAAGTTGTTCTGCGTTGAAGTTTAGGTGAGGCAGGGGTGTATCATCTCACATACACTGTTCCAACTCTTTCTTGAGTTTTTAATGAACAAACTTAATATCCTGGATTACAATGTGAATTTGGAGGAAATGATACCACCTTGTTAGCATCAAATTTGGCAGATTAAACATGTCAATGGAACAACTAGAAATGGAATGCAAGAAGTGAGGGCTCAAGATCAACTGCAAGTTTAATGTATTGTCCCCAGCTGATGGAATTTTCCGGATAGACGGTAATATGGTGGAGAAGGTAGATGAATTTTTTCTAGGAAGTGTTATCCCGGGATCTTCAGACGATGTAAGAAGGAGAATAGCCATGGCTGCTGTGGCATTAGTGGAGTTGAATAACACTGTGTGATCCACAAGTGATATACAACAGAAGGTAACGATAAGCTTATAAAAAGATTGTATAGTTCCCATTACCATCTATGCTTCGGAAACCTGGACTTTGCTCGCTGACGATGAGAGGAGACTGAATACCTTTGAAATAAGGTGCCTCAAGAGTATCATCGGCACCAACTGGAGACATAAAAGGGCAAATTTTAGTGTAAGAGAAGAGCTGAATATGAAAGAGAACATTACAGATGTAATCAGAAGGAAGAGAATCAAGTGGCTTAGACATGTTATCAGAAGACTACCAGAAAGCTATGTACGACAAGCCTATACAGTCAGCTTTCAAGATAGGAGGCCGAGAGTTAGACCACCCAAGAGTTGGGGGCACCAGATTCTTGTGGATGTTGGGCTACCTTTGAACGAGTGCGAACAGCTAGCTTGGGTCAGAGTGGACTGAGGGTGAGAGACAGCATGCAGACGCGGAGCAAAGGGTCGTTATGACTTGCGCTCTTAAGTCAGTAAGTCAAGTCAAGTCATGTTACTGTCATCAAGGACAGAATCACCTTAATCATTTTTTTAGGTTAAGTATAGGGGAGAGCCGCTTCCCCACGGTACTTGGGCATGAGGTAAATACTAAAGAGAGTCAGATAAAATTTAGGAGGCCAGCCTTCTCTAATATTTCAGAGTCTACAAATGTTTGTGCATAAACCGTTTCGAGTACAAAGGATGAGCGAGAGTGACCCCACTCACCCAGTCCTGGAATAATTAACGTGCGAGAAAATGCCCAGACTGGGAGATTCAACAAGTATGTGCCGATCTATCTGTAGGACAACGCACTTTTCAGAGGAAGCTTAGGGGAGCGATCTATCAGAAGGTGATGTATGCTGCAAGTATTGCTCAATTTGAAGACGAAGGAAAAGATACTTGAAGCCGACGAGGATATGTGGGCAAGGTCGACGGTAACAGTATTAATGCGATGTGATGCTACTTTAATCTCTAATTGAACACTTTCCCTCATCTTCTTTTACACTTATTCAGGGTGACTGAACTGAGTTCTGTCATATGGTCAGTGGAAGGAAGACGAATCGCTGTCTGGTCGACTAGTCCTCACGGACTCTTTAGGAAACTTATCAGCGCGCTTATCCCGGTAATCCTTCTATGTCCAAAAACCCAGCATAAGATAATATTTACATCCCTTTTATCACATGTACCCGAACTAGGGTGTTCAAAGTTTGTAATCCAATGATAGGAGTCGAGGCAATTTGTGAGTAGTTATAGATCACGATCCGATATCCGAACGGGCACGACGCATTATCCCCGATACCGAGCGGCTTATTGCAACCAGTTTCGCGTTGAAACCGGTAGTATCGCCTGGTAGAACTCAGCTGATATCAAACTGACGGGATAAGGTGCTAAGCCTAACACTTTCTTGGATTTAGAGTCATCCAAGTACCCTGGCACGTTAAGGCATGACACCCAACTTCCTCCAAAAAGGGCGAACGCAATAAGCATGGCTACATGGAGGCCTTAGAATCAGAGGTATGGCGACAAATAGTCAAGTAGTTTACCTTCGAGGGTTGTTTTCATGGCAGAACTAGAAGCAAATGTTGTCATCTCGTTGATTGAATACGCGAAGGCCCGCCATAAAGAGTGCCTGATGGGAACTTAGCAATCACTCAGCAGCTTATAGGTCGGAGATTATTTTTATTTGTACTTCCTCACTGATGGCACTCTGAAATCGTAGGTGCCATCAAGGTCTGGTCTTCCGCAGAAAGAGTGGCAATTTTCTTCATCAGAGCCGCTCGTAAGGAGAGGAACTCCTATTATCTTTTTCTTTTACATTTAGTCCTTTTCCTTTGGGATTGGCCGGAGGGAAACGAATCTTGCACGTCAGAAAGGGCACCGAGGCAAGACACTCAGCCTTCAACCTTATCTTTCTCAAAAATGGGTAATTATTTTAATGTCATTAAAGTCCTACACGAGGTGGTAGATCCTTTCTCAATTTTGGAGTCATCTGAGACGTGGGCCGATTCAGGAAAATTTGTCATTGTGGCAGACATATGTACGGGAATATTTATCGCCAGGTCAATTTTGTCCTAAAGTAAAACGGGCACCTGGGACATGAAGATCTTCTCCTCATTCATGTCCTATTGAAAATGCCTTCATCTGAAAACTATCCTCCATGGTGTACAAAAATACACCTATTTGTTTAAACAACTTCCTTGGCTCCGGCATGCCTACCTCCATCGGGGATTAGTCTGAGCTTTGCATATTAGTCCCTAGTAGGTTTACTATTCTAGTTTATAATAAAATGAGGGAGTTATCCAGGGGCCTTCACTACCTTTTGTCCCTCTGGAGTGGTTATTATGCCCGTTTAATTTTGGCCAACTAGCAAGCGAATCTTGGCGACGCTGTTGCTTCGAAATTTGGGAAACTTTGCGGACAACACCGAAAGCGAACGGTTGGTCAGCAGCCGATAAATGAAAAGAATCGTCTAAAGAATATTTTAATGAAGGCTTACGTTTATCCGAAGACATAGGAGATAGGGACACCTCTCTCTGCTCGGAGATTCTTGAAGCGGATCCTAAAGAAGAGTAGGAGAGCGTCTCAATTTAAGTATTTGATCTGGTTGATGCAATATCAGAAGATAATAAATGGAAAATCACCTAACAGTAATCATCTGGTGGAGGGGGAGCATCAAGACTGGTATAAGAGGTACCTTGAGTTACTTCGTTCCACAACTCATATAGAAGTAACGAGACTGCGCTTGGTGCTGGAGCTTCCTCGACACTTTTATATCTGTTGTCACTATATATAGTTAAAACAGATAAAGGTCCATGAAAGGTAGATACGTTGACCTATTAATGAATTAAGGGGGTAAGTTCGAATAAGATCATGAACCTCTAGAATCAACTTCAAGTTTAGAGCAACTTGGTTCATGATAACCCGACTTGCGTTCATGTCAACGTTATGTTGGGGCTTTAAATAATAAAAAAGTGCTAACATATCCACCCTATATGTTGACTGAGAGCGGTAAACATAGTCAAACAGACAGCACATCCCATACCTTATGTCATATCTCACATAGCCGGAGTATTTTCGTCCCTCGACGCAAGTAGGGACCTCGCGGTATATCCTGCTCCTTCTTTAAGGTATGGTAAACGGACTAAAATGCGCAGTTCCGACCAAACCTATTTCGATTGTAGGAACAAAATTTGAGATATATTAGAGAATGTATGTAATAAATATTAATAAAGGTTACTAAGGAATAGAGTGAAATTATCTGTTTTTAGCACTCAATAACTCAAATTACCATGTGTGATGAACTAGATAGGCTACCTCAATGCGTGGCCTTAATCCTTGCTAGATTTTTTACTATCGTTAACCAGTAAGAGAATAGCCACCAAAATAAGAAGAGGTAAAGAAAAGATTAACTGAGGAAGAAGTGGGTAGTAAGAGGGGAGAGGAGCAATGTAAAAGCTTGCCCAGGCCCAGTCAAAGAGATCGAGTCAACCTAGTAACAGGCTCTTCCTACTTCTTTTCACTCTTTTACTCTTTCAGCTGCCGCAGCAAATGCCGTTTCTCATAAACATCAAAAGTCCGCACCTAGTTAGAGAAGGAATGAAATATTTGTGGTAGGTTGTTTGTGCGAAATGTTGTGAAAGCAATGATGTTGAAGAGAAATCGGACAGGCTATTGGGTTCCGGGAGACCAACTGCCGTCATGGCATTAACGGTGAAGCACTGCTCAGAATGAACTTTTGATAGTCCGACGGGAGTCGTGTCGCCTCGAGATTGCGGTGAGTATTTAACAGGGAGGATAATTAAAAGCTATTGTTGTCTCTTTTCAAGAAGCGTGAAACACTTAGTTAGGTATATTGGTCTGCATCTAGCAGGTTATAACTCAACATTTGAAAGGACGTAGGAAAATTGAAGTGAAATTCATGAGAGGATAATATGAGTGGGCTGCGGTCCAAAACTGCCAGATACGAAACCATTTTGATAGCGAGAATATATCTAGTCGATGAATGACTGAGTACTTGGGTAGAGTGCTTTTAGGGCTGTTCACAAAACAGGGCGAAGATAGGTCGGGAAAGAGCCAGACCAACTAGACCACCGAGAGCGTGAGTGGAATCAAGGATTCTTACCTCGCTTTGGGGAATTACACAAACCTACTTGGCCAGATTCTTGATTACCTCGATGAGATTGTCCACCTTATCTAGTAGCGATGGACATGTCGAGTGGCGAGGAGAGACCTTTGCGAAACTCGGGTGGTCGAAGGATTGTACGCTGCAGTGACGACTTACTCCCCGCCATATAACACATAATGAGCTGAGATGAGATCCGCAGTCTTTGCTAAGCTGTCGAGGGGTTGAACTTGCTCCCACTTTACAGGATGTGTGTCACATGAATAAAGAGACGATAGGAATTTTTGCAAATATCTGCTCACGTAAAACGTCGAAACAATTGTTGTATCCTTGGAAGAGGACTGTAGAAGAATCGTCACTCCCATCCCCCCGTTCTCTCGTGGTGGAGTCACAAGGCGGTTACCGCAAAGACATCTGGCCCCAGGCATCGTCGTGTCAAGCGCGTAACCACAGCGCCTTACCACTAGGCGCTATGAAAGACCTAAGGGTTAAAATGCAAGATCTCCCCCAGGAGAGTGAGATTCAATTTCACGTCAAATAAGAAATTGGAGACGTGTTTCTCCCAAGCTCGAAGGCTAACGAGTAGCCGATGTAAGACTTGGTGAGAAAAACCGTTTGGCATAAGAACCCTCCTGGGCACGCCATCAAGCCCCTCCCCCTCTTACCACTCCCCCAGTGGGGTGACTAGGTATAAATGAGGAACACTGAGGAAAATCGTGGTAGAATACGTCAGTATCCAGGTGACGAAGTCCTCGGAATTAAGACACCGAACTACCTAGACTGGATTAGTAGTTTACTTGGCTCGCCATACCAAGGAGTACCCTGCAAGAAAGGCAAGGCTCCTGACCTTAAGGGGCTAAGAAGCAGCTCATCCTCGAGCTAGTCCCTGGTTATCAAACCAAACGTTAAGTTAACTTTGTTAAGTTCAACTTACTCTCGTCAGAGAGACTCCTCATATCCTGGTGCATCTTAAACACCAGGGTATTCCTCGTCCTTGAGGAATTAAGAAAAGAAGCAGGAAAAGGCTTCCCCTCGAGCCCGTTACTCGGTGGCTACACCAAACTCATAAGTTAACTTGGTTGAGGAACCAAGTTCAACTTATTTTTCGTCAGAGAAACCCCCCTCCGTTATACTCGCCCTTGAGGAAGACTGGAACTAAGAAGAAGCTCATCCTCGAGCTAATTCCTGGTTACCAAACCGACCTTCAATTTCAATTTATTCTCGCCAGAGGAACCCCCCTCCGTTATCCTCTCCCTTAAAGAAGACCCTGCCCGAGTTCAGTCCTCGCCCATGAGGAATTAAGTAACAAAGGAGAAAAGCTCTCATTCGAGCTCGTTACTCGGTGGTCATACTACACTCCAAGTTAACTTGGTTTAAAGACCAAGTTCGATTCACTCTCGCCAGAGAGACCACGACTACCTCGGTGCCGCATAAAGCACCGTAATTGTTCTCGTCCTTGAAGGCCCCTCCCCCTGAATACCGTGTGGACTCCAAAGCCGCTACCCTCGCCAAAAGGACCTCGTGATCCCGCCCACCTACATCTGGTCAGGCGGCACGCGTCGTGAGACAATAACATTCCTGAGGGATTTAAACTCCAGTAGAGTCCGTAAGCCTAAATCTTATATTATTGAGGTGTGTAGCGAAATTAACCAATTTTTGAGGGTCAAACTAATTGAATTAATTCTAGTGTATGATAATCTTCAGAGAATTGCTGTGGTTTATGTTTAAATTTTGAGTATTCATTTCCTAAAGTTAAAATATAAGTTTATTTTGGGAATTATTGTGCGTTTCTCTATATCCTTACGTGTTTCCAACGACTCTATTGTTTAAGATATTAAGATATCCATATTAGAACTCTTAGCACTCTTAGAATAGAACAAAAAGGGGGGCATTCTACGACAAGGACAGTTGATCGTTTTCTTGTTAAAGAGCCATGAAGTGTAAGAGCAGAATTTAGGTCAACGATGAGGTTGCTTGAGAATGTGTAGCTTGTTCATGGCATGATTACAATGGAATGTAGGATATGCGAGAGCGCTGGCAATTAATATTATTTATTGACAAAGTCAGGATTGTATTCTTCTTGTTGCCTCAATTGAGGAACTTGAAGGTTGCGAGGATGGGACCTTCTGGAAAATTAATATGAAAGAAATCACTCGGCGTTAAGAGAGGGTGGCAGCAAGAACGTATGTAAGTCCATCATGTACCTCGCGGTACAAAACGTATGCCTGAATAGGTGAAATTACGAAGTGCCCACATCATCTGACGCCAGTGGTACCTGGCACTGCCAGGTACAACCTCTTAGACGCAGTATGTATCCATCAACGTGTCATGTTTAGCACGCCCGCCCCGGCATGGCGCAAGGGGTATCTAGAGAAGAAATTATCGAACAAATAACGTGTCATCCATTAATGATGAATGGATACCTTCATGGTTCTTCAAAAGTCAAGTTCCGTTTGAAAGTCGCTCCTAATCATTCTATCAAATCTCCATAGAAATAAGCTTAAAAAATTAAATCAAATACTTACATTTTTATACAGTATTGCATGAAGTATCGCTAAAGGAACTTATTGTAGAGTAAAGGAGGAATTTACTAAATTGATGTGGAATTTAAAGAAAATATTTCTTTAGGGATAATAGAGAAGTACTGAATATGTTATGTTAGACGGAGATAATGGACAATTATCCATTATTCGTTTTGGTAACTATAATACTAAAGCTTAAGAACCATAAACCAAAGAGGCCAATTCTTCCAGAAATATGCAAAGAAATGTTCATTGTGTAAAAGGAAAAGGTAAAAGAAGTGGAATTAGTATGGCAATAGTAGTGTACACACTTTGAGAGAACGTATTCTCGCAGATATCCACTTCTGTAAAATTGAATATGCTAGATATTACACCTCCTTAAAGATAAAGTTCGTAAGGGAGTGGATTTTTTAGAGGGGTGAAGGCCTCGAGCACGGTACAATGGCATCCCTTCTCGGCCCATGTTTATACCATACTAGGGGTAATCATGTGGGTATAGGTCCCAATTCTAAAGGCCCAGAGATGATCTGCGCCTATATATCTTCGATACATTTGCGCTTCTTCATTCTTAACCACTTTACAGATTATTTCACAAACGTAGTAAGGGAAATGCCCGTGTTGGTTTTTATATAAAATTTAATTTCCAAAGGGTTCCTTAAGCTGTGGTGACAATCGTAGTATTAGAAGTAAGGGAGTCTAGGGGCTGGCCACTGATATTGATAGATACTCGATATAAAGGAATGGGTTGGGATAAATTGGGAAGATCGAGATATACAGCCTTGGCAAAAATTATGGGGCAGGTATGAAAAAGTGAAAAATATGATTGAACTCATTAATTTCATAATTAACATAATAAAAATAAACATTTTTGCCTATACTCTATCAATAATTAATATTTGATATGTCCTTTTGCTTTTATAAACAATTTTAGGCTTCTTTGAATACTTGAGGTTATATAAGTTGGCACAAATGGTTGGCTCAATTTTCTGCCAGTCTTCATGAATTTTGGCTGTTAATTCAAGTTTTAAGGAATATTTTGGCACCCTCAGTCTTGAGCCCAAGTGTGATTACAAGTGATCAATGAGGTTGAGGTCTGGAGATTGAGAGGTCCATTCTATCAACGTCATCCCTTTCTTTTCAAACCAAATATTTGAGATTATAGATGTGTGGCATGTCTTGTTGGAAGATTACACCATCTGGTATTTCCTCATTGAAAATTTTACATAAGGAAGGTTCATAAACCTGATCTAACATGCTGATGTAAGTGTTGGAATTGATTTTCCCCTCACAACTGAACAACAATCCTGGACCTGAAGACGACATGGAACTGATCATTTTTGGTGTCCAATAAAACGTGTACAAACGTAATAAATTGGTGGAAACCAAAGTGGAGACCTACCTCAAAGTTGTTCTCATCAGACCAAACAACTTGAGCCCAATCATCATCAGTCCAATCCTTATGCTCTTTTGCCCAAGACAATCGCCTTTTCTTATTCACCTGAGACAGCCACGGTTTCTTTCTAGACTTACATCCTTTGAGCCCAGCTTCTAATAACCTTGTTGTCATTGTGGTTCGTGATACCTATTTGTTTGTTGCTGCCCGAAACTCAACAGCAAGATTAGAAGTTGTTTTTCCTATCGGCCAGAGATGTCTTTCTCAGCCTCTTCTCTTTCCTTGGAGTTGTACACCTTATCACGGTTTTGGAAGTATTGGTCTCATTGTACCTTTTAAAAGTTGTTTGGACATTGTTTCAAAAGTATTTCAATTTTCATGCATTTGACTTGGGATAATCCCTCTCTGGAGGATGCAATGATTTTATCTCTTTGAGATTCAGGAATTGTTTCTTCGGAGTTAACAATAAGATAATCACTGAATAAAAAGAAATAAATGTTAGTATAACACATTGAATCGCTGAAGGTTGCTCTAACCACTTATGCACAATATATATAAACGCATAAAAGCGGTTATAAAACAAAAAGTAAGACACATCATATATTAATTATTGATATAATATACGAAAAAATGGTTATTTGTATTATGTAAAGTATGAAATAAATGAGTTTTAATTATGTTCTTCATTTTTTCATACCTGCCCCATAATTTTGGCCAAGGCTGTATGTAAGCAAAGATGAGATTTTTGTATAAAAGTAAAAACATTTTGTTGTGTAGCTTCAAAAAGGATAAAAATGAAATGGGGAAGCTAATGTTCATGGAAAAATGTAATTTGAAAGTTTAATGGGAGAGTAATTTAAAGAGGGCTATAATGCGGGAATGCGAAGTGAAGCGATCGTAACTAAAATTCGCTTGGGGGTCGGAAGTTGAATTAGTCCCCATGAGGTGGTTGGAACTGAGAAAGGTGTATTAAATTGAGAAGAAACTCGAGTTGATGGTACATTAACTGAGATAATAAAAATGCGTCGTTTTTGGAGTGTAAGTGATTTGGTGTTTTAGCTGTAAACCCCTCTCTTCCTCTAGGGCAATACTTCTTTCCTAGTCATGTGTACTGGTTAATATTTTGTTTACCTAGATACCATATAAATCCTTTTATCCTGTACACCTAAATTAGATTAGGAGAAATCAAGGTTGAATTTTAAGATTCTGGCTGCGTGATGGAATGCTGCGAACACGAGGGGTTAGAATACACGGGATATGAAAATGTATTATATTTAAAAAGTAACAATAAAAACAAAGAATTGATCGAACATAACTTGATAAACTTGGTATACAACGAGTTAATGTTTAATGAATATGTACAATTATTAAAAATGCAATTATTAAGATAATAATTGGTAATCGAATGAATGGTAACAGAAAATTAAAAAATGTCTATAGGATCTTAAATGTTAACAGGATATTAAGAGAATAAAGAAGTTTAACGGATAATAACCTTATATTAAATGTTAACAGGATAGGAGCAGTATATTAAATGTTAAAAGGATATTAAGTGATTAAAGAATGCTAAAGGATAGTAATCTCATATTAAATGTTAACAGGATAGTAACAGTATATTTAATGTTAACAGGATATTAAGAGAATAAAGAATGTTAACGGAGAGTAACCTTATAATAAATGTTAACAGGATAATAACAGTATATTAAATGTTAACAGGATATTAAATTTCAAGAGGATCACAATATTACTAAGAAAATTGTGGTCTGTAATAATGAAATTATACATATATAAGTACAGTACTCACACGTTTGAGATAAATTTGTTAACCTAAATTGAGGAACATTTTGCACAAACCTTGCGAGTCTGAAGACGAAAGCACAATGAGGAAGAGCAAGGATGCTTGGAACATATTTTAAGCAATGCAGTTCTAGCGGGATTCTTTTAACATAGGAGAATTTTAAATTGAGTTATATATATATATATAAGAATTTTAAGATTCTGGCTACGTGATGGAATGCTGCGAACACGAGGGGTTAGAATACACGGGATATGAAAATGTATTATATTTAAAAAGTAACAATAAAAACAAAGAATTGATCGAACATAACTTGATAAACTTGGTATACAACGAGTTAATGTTTAATGAATATGTACAATTATTAAAAATGCAATTATTAAGATAATAATTGGTAATCGAATGAATAGTAACAGAAAATTAAAAAATGTCTATAGGATCTTAAATGTTAACAGGATATTAAGAGAATAAAGAAGTTTAACGGATAATAACCTTATATTAAATGTTAACAGGATAGGAGCAGTATATTAAATGTTAAAAGGATATTAAGTGATTAAAGAATGCTAAAGGATAGTAATCTCATATTAAATGTTAACAGGATAGTAACAGTATATTTAATGTTAACAGGATATTAAGAGAATAAAGAATGTTAACGGAGAGTAACCTTATAATAAATGTTAACAGGATAATAACAGTATATTAAATGTTAACAGGATATTAAATTTCAAGAGGATCACAATATTACTAAGAAAATTGTGGTCTGTAATAATGAAATTATACATATATAAGTACAGTACTCACACGTTTGAGATAAATTTGTTAACCTAAATTGAGGAACATTTTGCACAAACCTTGCGAGTCTGAAGACGAAAGCACAATGAGGAAGAGCAAGGATGCTTGGAACATATTTTAAGCAATGCAGTTCTAGCGGGATTCTTTTAACATAGGAGAATTTTAAATTGAGTTATATATATATATATATATTTATATATATATATATATATATATATATATATATATATATATATATATATATATATATATATATATATATATATATATATATATATATATATATATATATATATATATATATATAGAAGAAGGAGCAAATGCAAGTTCTGCGGGTGATAACAACCACCACAGGGCTTTCGCGATATTTATTTTCTGCCTTTTAAAACAATTTTGAAGACAGAAATAAAGGTGCAGAAACCTTACATTGCAGACTATATTACAATATAGTACAATCAGCAGACCCGGGTTCAAGTCTCGGCCAGGAATTTCACAGTTTTTTTTCTGGCGTTATCTTTGTCTTCTCGGTAAAGGATTGCCTTCATTGTGCCTCCCTCTGCTCTCTTTGATTCTAGTGTTCTTCTAATGTCCCTTTCTCTTACCTCTAAAAAACTCCTGTTTCTTGTCTCATTGCTCATTCGCGTCAAATTTCTCTACCTTGTACTATATATATATATGATTTATAATAAAGAAACAAGTTACTAGGTAGGTTAACAAATTTATTTTATTTATTTTTCGGAGTACTACAGAAATCATTATATACACGTGCATTGTTTTGTTTATTTTGGGAGTATTGCGGATTATATGAACCTGCCAGTGCTACAGTGGGCTCCATTTTAGCGTCGAATTGTCTATGCATGCTTTTGTTTTTATTACTATTTAAACTTGATTAATTATATATAAATAATATCTAAAAAAACAAAGTTACTATATTAGGATCGTCTTAAGCTATTTTCCGACTAACTAAATATCGGTATTGCCAGGATGACTTTAAAAAAGTAACATGTAACGCTAACAGCATAAAATCTATATTACAACATATTACGAAATAGATTATAATTACAAAACATCATTCATTTAAACCATAGTTGTCATCACTTTATCATTTTAATCGAAGAGAAAACCTCAAGGGACTGAAACTCAACTTATTCAGGAACAAAATCAGAGCGCGATTTTGAACTTAGCGAAATAATTCATTTTTCTAATTATTTTCGAAATGCTGACTTTTTAATAATCCTGAACTATGGCTCTAAATTAGGAACTTTTTGAGAATAGCTCGCACAGCATTTCTATTCAACTGTGTCTCAGGACTCAATTTTCTCATTGAGTTTGTTTCATCGTCATCAATTTAAGTCCTTATCTTGTCAAAATTCGTTTGAGTTTTCACACATTCCTTTATTTAAATCACGAATTGTGCTGTGTGCAGTTCACTTGGCCTAAATTCTCTGGATTGTTTTTGTTGTCTAATAAAATAACATTACTTGCGTGAAAATGACGAATTGATTTGATTATGGGGCCATGTCGAATCATTGATTCCACGACAAACCTGCGCTGTTCAAGTGTTTATTGTGCTATTTTTGAGAGCATAAAAGAAAACTATTTAATATCTGCATATATAGGGTATTCTAGGCTCGTAAAGACTATCCCCTTCAATCCTATGCTACCTAAGCTAGCTAATAAAATGTAAATTTTTGTGCTTTGTAATGATACTTATTTCTACCTTCAAGATTAATGGCTAACAAATTGTAGCATTATAAAACGGGAAGTTTTGGGGTATAATCCGGTATATACGAATTATTACAAATCCCTACCTAATATTACATGCATACAACTTTTTTAATATCTTCCTCCCATTTTTAGGTACATTCATACCAAAATTAAACATCTATATAATACATATTACCCTTAGCTATTACCAGCCAAATTGCTATTCTAAAGTGCCCCATTATTTATCAAACTCTCACATAGGTGAGTTATCTTTTTCATTTCACTGAAAGTGAGAGCTTCAATCTATAAAGTTTCTATGTAACACTCAAATAATATCTTCCGATTCCAATAATAATTAAATTTCAATGTGTATACGTATGTACATAAATATCGATTGTAAAATAAAATTTATCATTCATATATCCTTTGTCGATTCTAATTATATTCTTCACTAAATTTTACCTATTTTTTATAAGTCTTTAATCTGTTTTAATAAATTAATATTTAAAATACGAGTATATGTGCTCGAAATAATATCCACTTATCAATAACAAATTTTAGCTGAGTAATTTTCTTCAAATTTCAATATACAACCCATTGTTGAATTTACAATTACGTTGTTTTTCTATCTAGCTAAATGCTAACTAAGGCTTCCAAATTTTATTAAGAGTTGTAATATGGTACCAGGACCACCTTGTATTATACACCTACCTCGATATTTATCTAAATAACGACGAAGTTACTTAGGGCAGAGCGGCTGCAGAGTTCGTAGCACTATATTTAATCCTTATTTCAAAAACTTAATCAGATACCCCGATCCCTCATCTATTCTGGGCCCCAGGATTAGACGATAATAACCGTATCTTCTCTAGAGGAAATTATGTCATTCTATTGCTTCTTGTCGACATAACAAGTGGACCGGCGGGCATTCTATGCTGCCTTCTAAGCTCCATCAGTTAAATGTAGTGGCGCTCAAATTGCTCTTAAATCAATAAACAGGATCAAGTTTCCTGACAGCTTCCTTTGTACATATATATATATATATATATATATATATATATATATATATATATATAAAATATATATATATATATATATATATATATATATATATATATATATATATATATATATATGTACTAAGAGACGCCTTTCCTTCTGAAACCTGCTTGAAAATCTTTGCAGTATATGGATGCCCTCAGGCAATTTTCGTATTCATTCACCATGAGGTGACTTGATAAAAGGGGTACTTTCTAAGCCATGGAAAAAATAATTTGTAGAATCAGAGAAGTCATTAGATTCTTGATTGGAATTGTTCGAAAATAATTTAATCTTTGTAAAAATTTCATGGGGATTCTTCGCCCCACAGAAATTCGTTTTTTGAATTGATCAATCAATTTGAGCAAATTTAGAGAAATTCTGAATGGTAACGAGCGAGAAAGACGCCGATCAATTTCGATGAATAAAAGAAATATATGTACATATAAGAGGGGCAGTCAATAAGTTTTGCGAATCGGTAAGGCAAAACAGAGAAAGGGGGGATGGCTCTTTTTGGGGGTGTTAGGACAAGTTATGACAAGTCAGGACCTGCAGCCGCACGTTTCTGCCTCGTCTATTTAAGAAGCAGTAGCCGATCGCAGATCGTCAGTCACAATTTTTTCAACAATGGAGAAGGTTGAGCACCACGCAGTGATCAAATGTTTGACCAAGGAAGGCAAGAATGCAAAAGAAATCCATAAACGCATGGTTGCAGTGTACACCAACACCGCCTATTCCTATGCAACCATTGCTCGCTGGAATAGGGAGTTCTGCCATGGTCGTGAGTCCCTTGAATTTGACTTCCGTCCAGGACGTCCGTCAGAAGTGACCAACGAGGATAATCTGGCCCATGTAGAGAGGATGATCCTCGAAAATCGATGGGTGAAGGTAGAAGAAATCGAGCGAGAACTTGGAATATCATATGGAAGTGTTATCAAAATCATCCACGACAATTTGGCCATGACCAAGGTCTCTGCCCGTTGGGTCCCTAGAAACCTCATGCTCCATGAACCACTTTAACGTCAAAGTCCACAAGGCAAGAGTTGCACAAGCTGCCCTGCGCGAGTGCAGATTCGAGGAGCTCAACCATCTCCACTACAGACCAGATCTGGCCCCCAGCGACTACTTTTTATTCCGCCAGCTCAAGGCTGCACTGCGTTGACGTCGGTTTGGGGACGATGAAGTTGTCCAGCTCGCCGTCCAGGATTGGATTGAACAGCAGTCGGCAAATTTCTGGTCAAGAATTCAAAGCCTCAGGGACAAGTGGCGCATGTGCATTGAAGTCGAGGGTAGTTATATTGGGAAATAATAAAGCACTTTTCCTCATATCTCGTTTCCTTATATCCGAATTGCAAAACTTATTGACCTCCCCTCGTATGTGTGTATTATAGCTGTAGAACAGGAACTCTTCTGGGAATAAAGCACCATAGTATTACATATATTGATTATTATGATGGGATATAGAAAGAATGAAATAAGTAATTAGCTCAGTGAAGACAAGAAAAAATGTATGAATGGACTTTTCCCATCAGGACAATGCATGGAAGAAATTGCCTGAATTTCGGTCCTCAATCACATCTAAGAGGTCGTAATTCATTTTTCTTAACCTAAATGTCCGCTTTTTGAGCCAACAATCTTTAATAACACTTGGAAGTAAAATAATACCTTTAGAAGATAGGTGAAGCAAACAATGAAGTTAAAAAGAGGCACAAGTGGCAGAGACAAGAATTATTCATGGACGGAAAACGAACAGAGAAAAACCGCCTTTTGTAGTCAATTGACTTGGAAGAAAAATATGTTAAGAAGGTTAATTAGCTGAATGGGGGTGACAACTGATGGGAAACATGGTGGTAGGAGTAAAACTGTTGCGATCTTGACTTTTAAGAGGAATTATGTTGGTGAAGGTGAGTTTGCTCAGGTTGAATCGTCGGTTATCGTAGATTGTTTGGGTTATGTAATGATATAATTCATGGTGAGAAAGAAAGTCTTGGGGAAAGAATTAGAATGAGTGATAGATGTAATTATAAATAGGTTTAAGTTGATGTTTGGAGTAGATAAGAATATACGAATAGGCAAGAGTATGATATCTTCTAACAATATGTCATCCATTGTCACTTCACAACTCTTATTCTTTTTAATATATTCATTTATCATCTGTGTTTGACTGTTATCTATCTCCTACTTTTATGGTTGCTTCTAGTTATTCCTAACATGTACTCTCTAATGCTTCTCTCAGTAGTTCTGATTACTTTTTATTAAGAGACCAAAGTTTTGGGATATAAGGTAACATTTGTAAGATGCATTGATTAATAAATTATATTATTGTTTTAACCATAGAGGCAGATACATCTGATGACCATGCTAACTAAAGTTTCTTGCCACTTTTCAACCTAATAGATTTCTTCTACTGATTTCCTTTGCTATTGTGCCAGAATTGTAGCGAATATCTATTAATAATTTTATTATAAGTTAATTAATCTTTCAGCTATTTCTATAATTTTTGTATTGAATAGTGCTGTCTCAGCTTATAAAAAATTCTAGGTCACCATTACACGGGCTTCTTCTATTAGCGATTTGTGGCTATTAATTAATTTTATAGTTTCTTCTACATTGCTTCTTACTTTGCCGAGGCGTTGAGGTACCGTTTTGTCTCTTTAAACTCTCCCTCCCAGTTTTTGAGTCGCATAGAAAACCCCGTTCTGCGTTTGGCCATCCTTTTGAGGCTACGACGTTATTCCTGGCTTCGAGCCAATTTCATCCTAACAGCTTCTCATGGTCCTCTTCTTGTTCTCTTTATGGATAAGAGCGGCAATTCTTTGAATTTATGTTGTACATCATACCTTACATATAGCAATGTTACCTGCTCATGCATTTCGTCTATTGTCCCTGCACGGTTATTTATAATATGTATACACCATATTTGTTTGAGTTGTGCGGAGTTACTGTTTCCTTTTTATGCAGCGTCCTTGTTTTACTTCCATAATCTAATTTTACCTTTATTCCGAAAGTTTTGATGCTGGAGCTAAAATATATAACACATCTTGTTGAATTTTCTCCTTGAAAATAACTTTTTGTTTGAAAAAGTAGTTGTGTCTGATTCATATATAAAACTGTTTACATGATTCTTCGTTCCTCTGGTTGCTAAATTATGTAGAATTGCTTCCCTATCCTTTTGCCCTAGTCGTACAAACAAGACAGTTACTTTGTGTAAATATGAATATGACAAATATAGGAGTATAGTGAATTATTTGTTCTATAAATAATACCCTAGTAGGCAATTTTGCAGACAAATTTTGACTAATAGCGTTTCTTAAAGGTTTGAGATGAGATTATAAAAAAAAATTCCTCGTTAAAAAGTTGAAATTACAAACAAATACCACAAACACTAATACTCGGCATTATTTTTGTTTTAGATATTTAAAGATAAATTTTTCCTTGAAGGAGTAATAATGCTTCTTGATTATATCCTATTTTCCTTCGTAAATCCAATTGATGAGACAATATTGTTTCACTCACAAAGATGGCGAGCAGAAAGACGCATTTTAAAGATAATTCTAAGTAACGAAGACAATTTCTATTTGCGAATTTGTAAAGAAACTTCGTTACAAGCCTACATTAAGGTTTATTTTTCTAAGGTCCAGTGAAATTTCATGATGATATATTTTGCAGTTATCTTGAATTTATTGATAACATTCGGAGGGAATATTTAAGAATAGTTTGCTAATAAGCAACTATTTTTTTAATGCTTTAGCAATTCAAGAAATAGAAAAGCCAACTAAGCTTTCTTAATCTTTTGTTGTTTTTCCTACTTCAAACAATTGTGTGTAAAAAATACGCACAGGTGGTCGCATATACGTTTGCTTTTGATGTAATTTAACATTTATCTAATCTCTATGGCATTTAACTTCAATATAATTGGTTAATATGTCGCTATTGAGTGGTTGAAAGTTTTGAAGGTCGTAAGGTCAGATGATATATATTAATTGATAAAACTTTTGGTAATTAAAATTTCTTTTTTTTTAAATTTACTAAATAATTGAGAACACGCGATTGAGGTATGTTGACCGTGTTGAAAAATGAAAGCCAACGTTGGATTTTAGATTCCAAAATTATCCATATATTCTTCTCAATTCTTAAATATACTAAAGTGTTAAAATCAATACCTCGATTATAACCTTCTAGGAAAATGAAAAAATGTGATAAAAAGAGAAGTAAAATAATGAATAAATTTCCTTAATATCGGAGCTGTAAACCGCGTATTTATTAAGTTAATTGACTCAAAAATAAGGTTTTGATTAGCTGAACAATCAATTAATTTGTTGTGTTTAAAGGCAAGTGGGTTTCTCTACCTATGTTAAGCCCCCAAAATGTTTTTAAGAAACCTTATAAAATATTTTTTCAAAATTCCTGATAATATCGATGTATTTAAATAATATCCATACAGGAAAAAGATCGCCTAAAACCCACATTATTTATTTTCTCCGATACAAATGATTCGAAGTGAAAATTCTAACTTCAACTCTCATTCATTACCCTGTTAATATTTAGTGATGAGAGTAGAAAAGGGTAAAAACTCACATGTCTGTCAAGGCATCCAATGCGAACGTTTATTCTGCTTACTTTTCATCATTCCAAATTAAAATTTGATGGCGAGATATTATTTTATTCGAGAATAGACTGTGTAATGTTGTGTTTTAGATTTAGCAGCCGTTTCTGCCTGTCGTAGAATGGACTCTCGACGATATACCATATATAACTATTCGTTGAGGGAACTTATTTAATTATTTTTAGAGTGCGTGGATGTCTAGGCTGGCCGATATTATGTATCTTCGATATGCTTAAGAAGTGGAACTGAGCTCAAGGATAATAATATTGCTATCATTAATAAAATAGAGTTTTATTAATAAAAACTATCAACAACACACAAAACGGAAAATATTGACATAAACAGAGAATTAGAAAGGGTCGTGGGAAATCGAGCTAAACCGGGGATTAAGAGATTTAAAAAGGTTAAACAAATATAAATTAAAGGGATGAGATGGTTCGCTAAACCATTTAAAGCACAGGATAGAGTTGGCAAAAGGGTTAAATACTCAAAGGTAACGTTCGGCTTACGTAATTATACTTGTTGTGCAGAGGAAGGCAACGTGAAGGAATTTTCGGTCCGCTGGTGAGTTCCAGCCGAAGGGGGGGGGGGAATTAAATGATCCTGACGTGGCGTCTTGGGAATGAGAACTGTTTTTTGACGAACGGCTTGAAAAATAATGGCTGTTCTACGTTGTTCTCTTCTGAACAACAGAGAAGGGGGGTGTGAGAACCGTCTCTTGTCTACGGGCTCGAGAACAATGGCTGTTCTAATGTTGTTCTCTTCTCAACAGCAAGGGGGAAGGGTGAGAACCGTTTCTTGTCTACGGGCTTGAAAGAACAATGGCTGTTCTGACGTTGTTCTCTTTCTGAACAACAGGGGAAGCCTTGTGGACTTGGCGTCACGAAGGCTCGAACCTTGGCACTCAAGGGATATTGTCCTTCTGGACAAGTGATGGTGAATCTCGAGGTCGAGGTCCCTTGGCGCACAAGGTGAGAGTGGATCGTAGTGATGTTTTACGACGAAAATCTGGATCTCCAATCTGAATCTTAGTGGTTAGGTTCCCATATAAATAGCCGGGACATCTCCTTGGCGTGGGGGACAATGGAGTGGGAGCTTCGAGGGAATGCACAGCCGAGCCTGAGAACAGTGCCTTATCTGCCCATAAGCCTAACTCAATCTGGTAAGGTCAGCGCTTGGGGCGAACGGGGGAAGATAAACCTCCTTGTTTAAACATTGACTCAGGTGGCTGCGATAAGGCGCCAGGCTTCAAAGCGAAGATGCATGTGGGTAGCATCGTGGTTTTAAATAACATGTGATAGTGGTTGAAATTACGCGGCCTCAACCCGTTCTATCACACTGCCATACATCGTCTATTATCATCAGTGGCTTTTTGTCGAGGTATGCCGGTATAGACCCTATTAGTGTAAGGGCGCGTTCCTTTGCACGGGCAGATAGCCGACACGAAGCCTTCTACGATAGGCTTTGGAGTAATGGAAGGAGTTGAAGGTTGCCTCTTTGGTCGAGTGCGTTTACAATTAGCCACGATTTATCCAATGGCTTGCCAAGTTGCAGTTCAAGGATATATAAAGATTAATACCTAAAAATATAATTTTAATTTATGTAAATAATAATAAACGGGAGCTATATATATATATATACAAAGGGGAACAAATTATATTTGATAAGTATAGTTAGTCAGATCGGGACAATTTAAAAATGTGACGGGGAAAGCTAAGTTACCGTTAATCAGAATAATGGAGACTATTTAAGTTTGAGCGGGGAGTCAATTAAAAGGGGATGTTACGGAATCCATGTGACGAATGACAGGGGTGTAATCATGGGATTATAAAGCAAAATCGTTTACCTTGAAGCTTAGAGTTGTTATTTAGGTGGAAGATCAACAGCAGATTTCTTCGATGAGACACTTCTGAGAATGTTAACGAGGAGGACTCGTGGATGAGGGTTGGTAGTACTTCTTGCAGAAGGGCGAGATTTTCTCTGCTCCAGAGAGATATGATCTCAAGTACGAGAGACTGTTCTGCGGCACGGCAGGCTGTCTCAGACACCGGGCACGGGAGTCCTGAAGGGGACTCCGAGACAAGGGGGGGGCCGTACAGTTCTCCGGGAAGAATATGACTCAATAAGATTTCCTCTGAACAGGGGCCAAAGCTTCACGAAGGGCAATCTGTTGGTGAGATCTTAACGACGAGGTACGACTCGAAGAGGGGTAGCGAGACTTCGCGGGAAACAGACACACGGTCTGGACAGTGAGACTGGCAGGCTCGCAATCTCCTCGAGGAATGGCTGACACAAGGTTATATAGCCCGATGGTATTTCCATTAAATAGCCACATGGCACAGCCGTCCCAAGAGAATTCACGACGCCAGTCTGTGCAAACCTATTTCGCGATATGGGGTTGGATCGAACGGTGAAGTTTGGCTCAGGATATAGGGTTGAGCTTGTACAAGCGCGTTCGAGGGGGGAGAAAATGTCCAGGAGGCATGTAGTCGAGGACTCGACGTTACGCGGGGGAGGGAGAGCGATGTGCGTCCCGCTTAAATATATAAATACAGCTTGCTTCTCCTCGATTCTAGAATTCTAAGGCCAAGGAGCACGTGGTCTGGGGTTAGAAGGGGCTGAAAAGGTCTATTTAAAGGGGCTTCCTCTCACACTGGTCTTTCAAGGGGCATCCTCTTATACCTTTTTTTTCCTTATAAAGTTGTGAACTTATCCTTTGGAATGAATATGTTCCCACACCTAACTCAATGGATGTAAATCTTAGCATTAAATTATATTGAGAAGTTCCTAGTGGAATAATTATGTTTTTTCGTTTAGAACTAATTCAATATTGCACACTTACGATAAAACTACCTAATTGATAACACTTAATAAAGAGCGCGTGACTAGTGGCGAGAAATCCAGGCTCAGAGACGAAAATTTCGCAGAAAATGCGACAATTTACAACTACACTACAGTTATAGCACATAGATATCCCCCTCTAATACCTTTGAATATGTTAAACTATTTTATTGAGGAAAAGAGAGTGAAAGAAAGATTTATTTATATAACGAATGATTTCTTCTTTTTCTTTCTCTACTTTGATTTTTCCTATCGTTTTGTATTATTTCAATCCGGTGAGGTTGATCTAATAGAACTTTTGTTACTCAGTGGCTGAGGATCTGTGCATGCTTTTTTTTTTTGCTCTTTACAGAGATATTATTCGATTATAGTTATTGATAATTTTCTCCATTTTTGCGAGGATTCAAAATTTATGGCAAAATAGAGGACTTTGAAAATTTAATATGCTTTCTTTCATATTTTGACTACTTAGCAAATAATGGGGAAAGCTAAAATTTAAGATTAGAAAATCTTGAGTTTAAACTCTTCTAATCATTGTAAAGGATATCAAAATTAACAGGCGAACACAAGTGCGACTGTATCCCCCGAATCAGTAATCTGCTCATAACGTCCTTGTATCTATGCTACCTGATTTTGAATTCATTTTCACTTATAAATTAAATTAACTTCGACTTCCACTGAAAATTGGATTCGGTACAAATGTCCCCCGTGACAGCAAAGTAATTGAATAATTTCAATTTGGGACAATACCAGTGACATTTTAGACTAAAAAAACTTTTGATTAAGAAATTCAATTTAATTGAACGAAAAAGTTAAATTTTATTTATTTTCCGGATTGGGGAATACAAAGAATGTTTACTGGTCTACTCATTCTCTAAACTGCAGGGAAATGTTTCTTCTTTCTCTTTTTTCTAGTTTGTGAAGTTTAATCTCATTTAAGAATGCAAAAAGGTTGTTGCATGCCCTAAAGGCTTTTAGTGTTGGCTGTGATTTCTTGCTCCCGATTAGGGAAAATAAGGGCCGTGCCATGCGATATCTCTTCATAGAGGGAAAGGACCATAAAGTTTATTACCTTGACCCATTAATGCTGGTTATTTTGGGTCATGTGGTACCAAGTTTGACAAATTCTTGGAAATAAAGAAGGCTCCAATACTACTTTCCATATACAACATCTCGGGTATATTAAATTTTCCTTGCTCTCAAATCATTAATACAAGCTTATTCCCAGCTCTGATATAAATTTACTTGCAAGAATGAATAATAAAAAATCTTGCGACTTGCTAATGAAGAAGTTCCCCAAACACCCTGTGTCGACCCCGTTAACCATCATCCACTTAACTCGACTTAAGGGGGAATTAGCGTCCGACCCTATTCTCCAGATTCCTAATCCTAACAAGCCTTTCGGTATTAGGACCGACGCAAGTAACAAAGGGATAGGCTGCTTCTTACTCCAATATGGTGATAATGGTGAAAGATTCCCCGTTGCGTACGCGAGCCCTAAGATACTTCCCCGGCAAAACCATTATGCCGACATCGAGCGAACGGCACTTCCCATCATATGGGCAGTATAAAAATATAGAATGTAACTCTTAGGTAAAGAATTTCTTATTAAGAGCGATCACAAGCCCCTCTCATATTTGCGAAATGTGAAAAACAATAATGGTAGGCTTATGTGTTGGAGTTTATTCCTACAGGACCTTCAATTTAGGATTGTATATATCAAAGATCAGACAATTGTGTCGCAGATAGCCTGAGTAGAAGCCCCCTGAAGTATACCCCAAGCTAATCTAAAGGAAATTTTATGATTGTTTTATTTTCTTTCGGCATGTTTGTATATATATATATATAGTAGTAAATGTTTCTGTTCGCAAACTGAAAACGATCCTGTAACCCTTAGTATTGTCCAGCTCAATTGATTGGCTTGTAATATATATTCCCCCCCTGTACTTGTTCCTCTATTACATCTATTTTTTTTATGTGTGTGTTATTTGCTTGTATAGGTTTAGGTCGTTATTGATCTGAGGTGATCGAGCCTCCTTAAGTCAATACTCTCTTTGTCCTGGATAAAATCATTCATTCTTTCTTTGTGTACCTAGATACTCGTTGTATTTCAATATGCCTTAGTTCGTTTGAACTAAGGTCAGGTATCCCCTATTGTTTGTTCACCCCCTGAGGTCTGGAAAATTGGGACGCTTAAGCCTCATCCAGCGATTGAAAGATGTCACTTTTTCCCCATAAGTTTCATTTTAGTGAGGGAGGAGATGTCGGAAAGAGAGGGTAATACCACCATGTGGCAGAAAAGCCATGAGGCTGGGTACTAGGTCAGGCAATTCAGAAGAAAGTCGTGGGAAGGAACGAGCCGCTTCAGCTGATAAGGCAGGAGCAAGAATTCCGAGCTCGCAGCGCAAGAAGACGCTGCCTGACTCTCCGGGCAATATCAAGAAACCCCGCCAGAGTTCATCCCTATCCTCTGGGTGAGTGTTTGATTAAGGAGATGTCCCTCCTTGCATGAGGCATTATTGCTTCCAGTCAGCACATAAATAATGCTAGACACAGACTGGAAAAGGCAGTATAGGCTCGCCCGCCCTCCTGCACGAGGCACGTTGTTTTCTCGATCCAGCTGCGTTCCCCCTTCTCGAGCTCAAAGGCAAGAATTCTCTCCAAAGCGATTTAGCCCCAGTCAATTGACTATTTTTGGATTAGGTTTTTACATAGTCTGGCGAAAGTACTCCCTCGAATTAACTCTTCCAGGTTAAACTCCATCGATTATGATTTACTCGTTCAATCACCACTCCACCACCTCGTCTCATAAAGCCTCAACCCCAAAGCTAGGCTCTAGCGACTAAATTGTGGTCCTTGACCATTCGCCCCATTAAAGTGTATATTCATATATTGGCTCAACAGTAGACGCTTGTGAGCTCCCGTTTGAGCTTATCTAATCACTCCGGGTAATTCTTTAATCTGATCCCTGTAAACATTAAGTATATGTTTGTAATCTTTTCCATTTGCATATATCCTATATCTATTGTGATTATTAAAGATTATTTTTGGTACCCTAGGTTTCATGGCCCCAGAGGCCCGCTACTTTCTTTATTATATTAACGGCCAATTGCACTCGATTCTGTAGATAAATCCTTCCACTTACTCGATTGGGAACCACCTTTCCTTATCTCTCCCTCGTTTGCCGCTGCTGGATGACAAGCGAAGGTCATTAAATTGACCTTGACCGCCGCTCCGTATAAATATAATACACACACACACACACACACACATATATATATATATATATATATATATATATATATATATATATATATATATGTATATATATATATTACACTGGTAATTCTACGAAAATGATCAAATTTACTTACTTTTCTTTATGTGTCAAAAGTAGCTCTTTTTAAACTTCATGGTAAAGTCAATTATTAAATTTACGTGCTTCGGTCTCATAATCAGTAGAAGTATTGAAAAATAGGCCTCTTCATTAAATGAAAATATAATCTACCTAGCAGGGTACAACGCGACATCACTAAAGTGTGGTATGTTGATGTCCCTAACATGTCTGTGCAGGTATCAAATTAATTTATGCATCAATCCAGGATCAATTTTGTTTCCAGCATGATAGTTAAGGCGAGAGAATCCTATCCATTTGTTATGACACAGCATTTTATTTACATAAATCAACTTCATAGCTCCAAGCTTAGAGAACATTCAATTAAATGAAAAGTTAATGGAAAAGAGAAAGATTTTAAAAACTGCATTCAAACTATTATCAAAGTTTGCTCCCTTTGTATGAAGCATTATAAAATCTTTAAGTCTCTAACTCCTTTTTGTCTATAAGCTTACCCTACCTACTCCATCTTAGTTTTAACACCTTTTTCACCATTTCAATACCGTCGTTGGTTATGATTTTAATCTATTAATTTACGTGTATTTTTAATTATTATTTACACTAGTTTATCCTTGTTCCGTCTGAGATTTATACAAATGTTTTTTTCATTATAAACAATTGCTAATGATGAGAAAGCTTCATTTGTATTATCATGAGTTGATTTTCATCATTTGTGATTAGTTAACGTAAGTGCGAAAATGTTATTTAAGGTTTATAAACTTTTACTAACTAACGTTATATCTTTTGTCTCTGAAAATCCCAAACCTACTTTAACAGATTTTGTTACCCAGAGAGTCATGCGACAACTTCATTTTTGTGCATTTGATCACTAGTATCAGGTTTTACAAAAATCATGTCTCACTCGTTAGTATGAGCTCAAGATAGAACACAATGATAGTATTTAGGCAGTTTGACATGTTTCACTTGTTTGATCATATAAATAGGGATTTATCCGGGAATATCAATCAAGATGACCAGTAGTTGACATGTTTCTCTTGTTTCATCATATAAATATGTATTTATCCTGGAATATCAATCAAGATGAGCACTCTAGGTGGCGAAAGCGTGCTTCAAGGGAGACAAGACGGCCGCATAGATGTTACGTATGAAGTCCTTCCTAATACTGGCTGAAACTTAGATTTTTGGACTTCAGCTCGTCCATGTTGGTGTGTTGGACATTGCAGGCCTTGCCCCCGACATGCGTCCACAAGCTGTATTCAATGGGGATTTAGGTTGGGAGAGTGTAGCGGCTAAATTTATGTTCGACCCTAACCACTCTGGCAAGGCCTTGGCCGTGTGGCAAAGGCACCATCCTCCTGAACGATGTAATCCGCCTACTTCATGATACTTTTCAGCCTAAGAAGGACTTTTATGGCCAAGATGTCACTGCAGTCGGCCGCTGTGAGCCTGTAACCGGCTGCAAACCATACCAGAGGAATCTTCTCACCATTCAAAGCCACGACCACGAACAAAACCAGGTAGGGTGCTGCTTGGTCTGGGACACATAAAAAACATCGGAGATGCCCTGGCCGAAGCTTACCAGGCGATCGCTCATCTTGTTTATGACCTGATCAACGTTGAATGTTTTTTCATCCGAAAAAATACGAATTCAAATTGATATGACTCTTCAATTAGTTGAGGAGGCGAGGACATGGCTTCCTACGTTGTTCTCGCATATAGTCGCTTATCAGAGGCCTTTGCACGCGCCCGATGCAATCGCCGCTCTTCTCTTGATGGACCTGGTAACCGTTGGCCACCGAGATGTTCTTCTTTGCTAGCGCTGTTATTTGGACCTTGGTGCAATTCCAAAGTCCTTTCTCGCAGGTAATCGGTTCTCAGCTTGAGGTGTGCCTGAAAGGTGTCAAGTTTTAGGGAGTTCTCCGTTTTTGAGCCTCTCCTAGAGTCTGTTGACGGTCATCTGGCTGACGTTTAGCCGCTTGGCGATGTCCGACTGTTTGTGCCTCGCGTGGGAGAGAACTAAGAGCTCGTTTCTTTTCATTTTCATCTCAACACAGAGGCAAACAGTTGGAAATAAGTCGTAAATACACGTGACGAAGCCTTTTCTATCACACACGGAAATCTCTCGTAAGATTAAAAAACGAGTGCAACCGAACTTTTGCAAAACCCGGTAAAACGCAAATATATATATATGTAAATAAATGATGAGTGTCTCACCCAAATTGTTTACAATAAAGCTTAAAGTGATTTTTTGAATTTATGAATGGGAAAAACAGAGGGGAATTCGAATTAAGAGGGGCTATTTAAATCAACTTCAATCTCCTGAGGACTTCGTATTATCTTTTTAAAATCCCGGTGGATACGGTCAATATAAACATAATACTCACAACCAACCTAGTTTCTACATTTAAATTCAAATGAGCTTTTCAACGATGCAAATAAAAATCAATGTTATTTTACGCGATCGAGCAATTAGAATGAGTTAGCAAATTTTAGAGCAGATACAATAAAACTGAATTAGGAAGGCTAGTGTTTCTTGATTGGAGCATGGGAAACTATTTTAGAAGAAACTTAGTTCCATCTTCAGAACAAAGGTTCTTCTATATTTAAGACAACACTTTAACCATTGAATCTTAGGAATTTTACTTTACGAGAGGGAAACTTAAACACTGATCACATAAAGCTGGCAAATTGGAAGACATTACGAGGAAAGAGAAAATCATTGTTTGAAGTCTTTGCAGAGGGATTTAATTGGACATAGCACAACGAACATATGTTAATGTTAAATCCTAATTATAGATAGCTAAAGAAACTAAAAAGGATTAACAAAAGATAGCCTACACTGAACGATGCCATGCATACAGACAGCAAAAATAACAGAATAAACAATTGTAAGAAAAATTTGAAAAATGTTAAAAGAAATTTAGAACATTCCGGTACAAGACATTAATAATATTTATCAGGAACAACACACTGGGTGTTTTCTTCGTGTGCTTTGGATCCGTGTCTTGCTCCACATTTGATGTTAAGTTATTGGCTAATATTTGCTTGTAATGGACTCCATTGATTATAATGATCAACATAATGCTCATTGTTACAGGAAAAGTGTTTGTGTCATAAACAAAGCAAAGTTAATACACACTGCCACCGTCTCATTCCCATTCTGCTAAAGAAATCGAATTAAATAAAAGGACACACGCAGTTCCCACATCTCGAAAGTTACACTTCCGAAAATAGATGCGCTTAAGAAGTTTTCATGGCTAGACTGTAAGCAAAGTGTATTCAGAATTAATTTATGATATTTACCTTTGCTTTATCTTAAGGGTATTATATTTTATTTTCTAAAATTCAATGAATTACAGCCAGAGATTTCAAAATTCTAAAAGGAGTCTCTTATTGAGATTGAAAATGAACTTATCACGGCCAAAAAGAATGAACAATATTTTACAGAACATTTCATAATTATAACATACGCAAAGTTTTATCCAAATTGGAAACGAGGACAAAATCAACTAAATAATTAAACAGCAACTCAAATTGGTCAAACACTTAAAATTCACCTCTAGACAACGAAGCCTTTTTGTGCAAACTCGTGTCTTCATCCGGTCTCTCTTTCTGTCGCTATCAAAAGAGGTCATAAAATCCATCAGGTGGTTTGGGAGAATTATGAATTGGTCTTTAAGAGGCAAACATTTTAAGCTTTCTTTATTTTATTAATATATTTGGTAGATATCTTTAATAAAAGTATAGGAAAAATCTAGATATTTGATGTATATGACCTCGATATTAATTTTACTAAATATATTTGTAACATGAAGATACCCTGACAAAGGAAACGCGAAAAACGATTTCGAGCGCTTTCGTCTCTATTATTAAAGACCTTTAATCGTTTTACACTTTTCCTTTGTGGGTGTATTTGCATAACATTGACTCACGTGCACTTTGTGAGCTTTTTACATATTTGTAAAATGTTACCGAAGTTGCGCTAGGCCCATACTTCTCCGATGTTATTTATTCGTTTGTAACTCTATAATATCTGATCTATAAAATTCAAAGTTAACAAATGTGTCTATAACTCAAATCAATAATTCAAACTAATTTTGCAAATTTATACAACTAAAATTTTCTTTCAATTACACTAGTTTACAGAGAAATTGAGGAAAGCACAAAAATGGTTGTTTTACCCTAATTTAGGGGTGTTGATTTCAGATATGAAACCAGTTTTTACTCATCACCTTAGGTTTTTGAGGTATACATGTATTAGAAATTTAAGGAATTGTGTTCTTTTAAACCCTTAACCTGCCAATGGGACAATACGTCTCAGAAGTTTAAAAAAAATATATGTGGGCAGAATTCAGTGTAAATTAGTGAATATTTTTATCCCAATGATAGTTCTAATGTATTAGCATATTATTGAATATCTGGCAACTATCTATTACTCCTCAGTGGTTTGTGATAACCAGGAAAGTGAACAGGTGCTGAAAGGTTAGCATTCGTTTTATTATTTTTTGAGAACTAATTGTTTAATTAGTTTTCAGGTATATTATAAAATATATATATTATATAAATATTAGAAATTATATATCTTGCACTAACTATATTTATGCTTCCTACTCAATATAATATATCTATATGCCTAAATTCAAGCAAACAGGCTGCCCAAAATTTCAACCCCCCCCCTCTAACTAAACTTTAATGTTTTAAAACCATTTATAATATTTTTTGTAATAAAAAATATTCTGGTAGTGAAAGGGTTAAAAAAATTAAATGTCCTATTCTTATATGTTGGACACATGTCTATATTATGGTTTTGCAACCATATATATTTTGTAACCCTATATATGATTAATGTTTATTTCGTTTTGCAGATATTTGTGAGTTTGATACATATATCTACAATAGCTTCAGGCACTTCAAAACACCGAGGATGCATCAACAAGGCAAATTCATTCTGTTACGTGTGTGGGGAATTCACGACAGTTGTACAGCGCCAAATAATTGATTCCATCATTAGAATTGCTTTCTTTTTATTATTTTGAAAGTAAAATTGGAGTTCAGGACAAATCCTGGGCCCCACACATCTGTTTTAAACCCTGTTACAATGGAATAATTGCATGGTTTAATGGCACGAAAACAGCCTTCGAATTTGCTGTTCTGATGGTCTGGAGAGAGCCAAAAAGCTATGCATATTTGAGTGTTAATTTTGTCTGAAAAATATAACTGGTTTCAATTCTTTTTTTAGTAAAAAGTTAAAAAAATATCCCAACCTTCCTTCAGATGATCTTCGTGCTTTACATTCCTAGCAAATAAAGATCTTCTTTCTTCATCAGATGAAGAAATGCCTTCAGGGGAATATTCTGCCAATTCGATCTCTTCTGAACACAATGTCCATGCAAATTCAGGAGCAAGTAGCAATGAGCCCCAGTGGGTCACGTAGGAAGACCTGAATGACCTTGCCTGTGATTTGTATCTATCTAAGCAGCGGGCAGAACTCCTGTCATGATGGCTTACACAGTGGAACCTGGTCAAGGCAGATGTAAGACTCACCAGTTTCAGTTCACGGAACAAGGTCTTCACTTCATTCTTTAACATGGAAAACAGGTTGTGCTACTGCAAAAATGTCTCTGGCTTGTTCATTTTCCTTGGTTTTCCACACAATCCATCAGATTGGCTTCTTTTCATAGGCTCTTCCAAGTGAGGTCTGAAGGCTGTTATCCTGCACAATGGGAATAAATACCCCAGCATTCCCATTGCCCACTCAGTCCATCTAAAGAAGTCATATGAAAATATGGAGCTCCTTTTGGAAGCTATTACGTGCAACCAGTACCAATGGAGTCTCTGCGGGGACCTCAAGGTTCGAGGCTGTGTCCAAGCACTATAAGCAGAAGGACTGGGGGACTAGGAACACTTTCGTGCCTGGTGAACACAGTGTCCGAGAAAATTCTCTGGCGGACATGAACAAAGGCCTTCTTCCACTTCTTCATAATGAGCTTGGGCTAATGAAGAATTTAGTGAAGGCCATGGACAAAAAGGGCGCTGCCTTCCAACATTCGTGTTCTCTACTTCCAGCTCTGAGTTCTGCTAAGCTCAAGGAGGGCATCTTCGTCTGAACTCAGATTCGAGAGGCACTAGAGGATAATGAATGTAGGAACTTATTATCTTAAAGGAACTGAGAGCATGGCAAGCATTTAAGTCAGTCTGCTATGGCTCATTGTTAAAACAAGGGTACAAGAATACCAAGAGTGTATCGAGAAGTTGTTACAGGCTTATGAGAATATGGGATGCTCAACGTGAATCAAAATCCACTTTCTCCACTCTCACCTGAACTTCTTCCATCCTAATCTCAGAATAGTGAGTGATGAGCATGGAGAAAGGTTCCACCAAGATATTTCTAAGATGGAGAGCAACTACCAAGGCAAGGGGAACGCCAGCATGATGGGGGACTTGTGCTGGATGCTCTTGCATGACATCCCAAAGGCAAAGTACACAAGATCGTCTAAAAAAACTCACTTCTAACTGTCTGCTGTACTATGATTTGTGTGTATTTTATTATCCAAGTAATTTAGTTTCATTAATGTTCTGTATCTATACTTTTGTTCTCTAATATACCTTCGTAACCAACGAAATAAACACATTATATTTTGAATATATATAAAGTATAATAAAAATGGGATATGTGAAAGCAGAAAAACTAGAGGTGATAGAGCCAAACTGTTCCGAAATTTTAATTCGCCACAACATAATTAGTAAAAACCACTTATTCACATTATTGCCTCAGAGCAAAAATTTGGGGGGTAAACGAGTGTTATTAGGTATGGTTTTGTTTCGAATGGGTTTGATTATAAAAGTGAGTGTGGTAGAACAAGTTTTAAAGATTGATCACTGAAAACAGGGGTAACGGAAAGAAAGGAGAAGCAGTTATTAAGAACCAAGAGAACAAAAGTGTGACTGATTCTAATTAAAGTAAAGTGCGAGCGGATAAAACTAAGATTAAAGATGGGAAGAGAGTTTGAAATTAAACGAGAAACGTTTGATGTAGTAAGAACCCCCCAAATCTGTTTTATCGTTGTCTTTTTAAGAAAGTTATCAGAGAGTCATTCCGTAATACTCTCTCAAGAGTATTCTAAGACTATTAGTAGAGATATAGTTATTTAAAAATGTTTAACGCCTTCCTTCACCTTTACTTTTGGCGTGAAAAAGATATTGGAGAATTTAATAGAGGTGCAAATGAGGATCTAAGCGGGGAACAGAAATTTGTGATGGGGTACTGGGTTCGAGAGAACGTGCTTCTACTCAAGAGAATATTGACCTGTGAGCTTCAGGACCATAATTTAGAAGTAGTAGATGGAAGTGTTTGACATATTTTAGATACGGTTTCTATTATGTCATTCATAAGTAAGGCAGCATTTTTCATTCATTTATTTTTATGGATCCAAATCAAACATCTCTTTAAAGTTGTTTATTTTTAAATAATTATTCATTTATTAATTTAATAAGTAATATAATTTCGACCAGAGGTTTAAAGGTATTTAGAAATCTTCTATTGTTAACATCTTCATTCTTTTTAGGTGATTTGCTAAACTTTTAAAATAATATGAATATGATGGGGATACTTCAACTAAGTTTGGAAAATTTCTCTTTTCATTCTCAATAGAAATTGCTAAACCTTTTTTATGGCATCTCTTGCGATATGTTGTCGAAATAGGTCTTGATATCAGAGCACTCTTATTATTTTTTTTAAATCTGGCCATTTTTAAGAGCTGCATGCAAATGATCCAACTAAGCAAAGTGATAGTCTAATCTGATATTCTGATTTGGGTTAAGAAATTGAACATGGATTCTACCATTCATATTCAAACAAATGCAAAAAGAGAATCTTCCGCGTATGAGTCAGGTGGTTTTTATTCCCGAGGAATATTGCATTGTCAAGAACGGTTAATATTTATATCTTCTGTAAAATCAAAATCAAACGGTTTTATAAACCTGGTATTCAAAGGACAGTAGATAGATGCCAACAAGTCTTATCAATTGATTGGAATTATATTATATATTAAATTAATAAATGACTATTAACATATATATAAGCGACTTCGACTTGTTCGATTTTTATTATTAAAATGATGATAAACATTAAAAAAATAAAGCATTATTTATGGGAAGAACTAATATAGCTTTTTATTCCGATTTATCTCGCTTATGGTAATATTAGAGGTTAAATTTCGTTTTGTGTAACTGTACTTCTATTTTAAAATTGTTTTATTAATTGTTTTAGTTTTTTTTCTAAATTTTCTTTGCTCATCTAATTTTCACCTTTTTATTATGTTTCTACTTACTTTGTAATTTTAAACATTTCTTCGTGGTTTTCACCTTTGATTAGTCAACGTTTTTGTTATTATGTCATAAATCCAATTTACTTTCCTCTTCAGCTCTTAAACTCACTTTATTTTTGTCATTATTTCATTCTTACCAGCCTCAAATTTGCTTCATATACACTTCGGAAGCGTTATATAATTTTACTGTAATTTTAGGTCAGATGTATAGGTGTAATTAATGACTGTTGAGTATGTGGTGATTTCAATCGAATTTATCTAAAAGGTAAAGCATCGTGCTGGTATATCTATATACACGCTTGGCCAAATTTAAAAAGTGACACTCATAGATTTATATATCTAACATATTTAATCAAACTTTTTAAATTTATTATATTATTTTTTATATCTGCATGATTCTAATGTATGTTTATTTAGTTGATTGAATATTTTATAAATAAGTTGAATTAATAAAATGGTTTGTTTTCTAAATTACTACTTTAAACAATATATCTTGTGTTACTGTACATCTATATAAAAAATCTTATTAAAACTCAGGAACTTACGGAAGCACAGATGGTACAAATCCAACTTCCAAATAGCCAAAGGTTATCATAAATAGAAATTGCCGGAAAAATAAAATATTAAAGATATGGTGTCCAAACCATCTGTAAGGGAAAGGGTAGCCAAGAAAAATATCCCCTTCATTTGTTTAATTAATTCCTTCCGTCTCTATGTCTTCTTAGTATAACACCACGTGGAGTAATTTCTGAACTCAAACATAAAAAGAAAGAACTTGAATACCCATCAGCTGCCTCATAGGTGCCCTTAATTAAGTTGGGCGTGCTAAAAGCTTTTACCTCCCTGAGCAAGCGCTAATCTCCGTAGTCGGGAAGCTGCTAGCTGAATGTTTCCCACCCACATCGTAAAGGCCATTAAGACTTGGGTCAGGCGAGAAACGCTAATCCCTCTGGCCGCCGGAAGTGGTCAGCCAGTCATCTAAGTCAGCCAATGAGGAGAAAGAAAAAAGATGCCCGTCATATAAATACCCTAGGTTTTCGAATATCGAGAGATTGAGTTTGAGAACCCGTCGCCTTAGGTTCAGATTGTATGTCTGTTTCCCCAAGTTTGTGGTATTCACTTATAGCATTAAGGTTAGATCTCACCAGGCAGACCCATTTCTTTTGTGAAGCCTTACTCGGTTCAGAACAAGCCTCAAATCATTTTAGTCCAGGAAGGATTGGCCGAGATTCCTCTCGTCTCATCTGGACCTCACCCCCCATTAAGGGTCTCCAGTTTCCAGTTTTGGAGGTTGCACTTCTCTGATGCAGAAGTGCCATCGGCCCGTCTTCAAGGAGGATCGTAAACTCGTCTTCTGGTCCTCCCCCCCCATATTCATCCTCGTCACCGTCAGGAGATTCGGCCGAGAGTCACTTCCGTTGTCCGTCTCCATTTCCCCGCGCCGACTCGCTAAAGGATTCCCCTTCCTCGAGGAGACCCCATTCAGGTAAATCGACCCTTGCTTGTATATCCCGTTAATCGACCCACTTTCCGACATATAAATATTCCCTCTGTATAACTGATTTATAGTATCCCATTTAAAAGCTGATTAACAAGTAAATAACGGTACCCGATTGCCAATTAATCTATATTTTGTCAGAATCGTCCTTACTTACATTACCTACATTTTCCGTATGTATATATATATATATATATATATATATATATATATATATATATATATATATATATATATGTTAACTAGTGACTTATTAAAAATATATTTTGATTTCACTCGTTAAATATACCCTTGAACTGCAACTTGGTAAACTCATTAAACGCTATCGGCCCCTGTAGTAAATCGCACTCTTATACCTCACAATCAACGGATTACTCTTATGAAGTGAACGTACTTGTACGTAGCGAAGGATGCGTTTGTACATTAGAGGATATATGTATATTTAACTGTATATATATATATATATTTTCGTAGCTTTTATCTATTTCCTCGCAACCAAGAGATACATATATGTATATATATAAGTATTGTCTAGGGAGTTGACCTATTCCTCGACACCATCATAAATAAACTTTAAGCTGAGTAGGAAAAAAAGCGTCAGATATTTTTGAAAACTTTAGGAAAAAAGTTCCACGACGATTTAAGGCTGTATTTCGAGCATAAAAGTTCTAACTAAGTATTAAAATAATTAATATAAATAAATAAACTGAATTCATTTGCAACAAATGTCTTATTACATTTTAGGAATGATTCAATAGAGTGCTTTATAATTTTTATCAAGGTTATTTGTATTTATATTTTTCAATAGATTTAAGTTTAGCAATTTCTAATATACTTACTAAAGTTCCTATTCATTCTATTATAAGAAGTTTTAAATATTTATTTTTTTTATTAATATTAGACAAAACGAAATTTATTAAATTGTAGCATATTTATTTGGTTTGCGATTTGTAGAATTATCGCCTACGCTTTGTCTTGTGTCTAAAATAAATAAGTTTTCGCCTTATTATTTGACTATTTATAATTGTCCTTTCCTTTTTATAATTAAAATATAATTAATCACCATGATTTCTTTCATTTCATATTTTTATATATGGGGTTTAAATAATGTTTCTTTTTAAAATTTATATATCTTGGTAAGAGTTACAACTACATACTTGAACATCATCAATAAATTGAGTTTCCGAAAATGAGGTAACAAAGAAAAATGTTAACTGCATTGACAGCATATTTAGGTTATCAAAATTGCATTTGGGTAAAATAAAGAGATGGGTAGCTACTTCTAACGATCTCTGACTTAATTAGAAGTGATTGATCTTACTGTTTCTATGGCAAGAGTTTCTGTAAGAACTTCATCGTTTTTTTCCGAATTTCCTGAGCGTGAGTTTCCAAGTGGTTTTCTATCTTCTCTGATTAATGCTCTCGTTTCTGATGATGCCTTTGACCCATTTCATAGACTGGTTTCGTATTCTTCGCATTTTGGTCATTTGATATTATAATCAATTATTTATTTCAGGTTTAAGAATATGGGTACGAAATAAGTAATAAGTACTTTAATAAACTTTCCAAGAAGAGAAATTTAAAAGAAAAATCTAAAATGACGGGATAATTAATAATGGGCTTCATCTACGAGAAGGAATTCTGGCTTCTTGGAAAAATCTGCCCCTAGAGTGTGGTGCTAAAGCTTGCAAATTGTATGTGGAGAGCTCGAATGAAAGCTGCTGTGGACGGAGCCAGAGGTCATAGAGAATGTTTTATTTAAAAGTAAACTTTATTCCAACCTTGGTTTCTAGTTCTTACTCCAAGTACTTAAGAAAATATAAGAAAATATATTATAACTGTTTATTTTACAATCTTTTCATTGTCACATATCCTTTCTAGATTAAAACAAATTACCCTAAATATTTGACAATAAATATTTAGATTTACGAGAAATTATTTTCGAACTAAATAATAGACAATTTAGTTAATATTTGATATATTGGAAATTAGGTTAGTTTCTCATTTGTGCAATAATTGCCTGTATCATGTACATTTATGTTCGTGTTTCTTGCAATGCTCGCATCATCGGCTTAATAAAACAAAGATTTAGGTAGAATCACCATTTTGGCCCTTCCTAGTAACATTAAATAAATGTAAATTCAAGCCTTTACATTCCTTAAGAGGCTGAATGTGCAAATAGAAGACAATGTTCATTATAGTTCAGTTATAAAGTTTCTAAAGGTGTAAACATTTATTTAAAATGATAAGTAAAGAAAGCTGAGCATAATATTCATCCTAACTTGCAGCATTATCATAAATATATGGATGCACGTAAGAGCACTCATCCGGAACCCGAGACACTTTTTAACAACGATCCGGCACAAAGCACTCTTAAAGGGAGGGTGCTTATATGTATCTTTATTTACCATATAGCTGTAATGTAATTTGCCAAATCTTCATTCTAATTGAATTATGTATTTCCAAGTTTACTATATATTGTCTTTGGTTCTTTTCCACCTTTCCTATTTCTTCCGTATCAATAATAATTCTCTCGAAGTATGAAAGAAGGATAAAATTGTTTAAAATTTTCGTTTATAACATATTTTCACCAGGTAAGTCCTTTATTTCCCTTTGTTTCTTACTCGCTCCATTAAACATTTCTGTGTTGATTATTCCATGTTATAAAAAAAGGAGTTTCCTCGGCTTTTTATCACATGTCAAGCAATTTTAATTCAACTTTGAATATTAAATATTAATAGAAAAATTAAATTCATCGGATATATACATATCCGTTCCATACATAAACTGCTGATCATTTTGTACTAATTGTAGTATTTCTTTAGCTACATTATGAATGTAATTAATTTTTTTAATTTTACTTTAGCAGAGCTTATTTTACATCTCTACCTTCTTCCTATAGTTCCTAGATTAGTTATTTGATTTACACATTTTTCTGACCCTTAATTTAACTAAAAGTAAGATTTTCCTTAAAATTGGCTCAGCTTTAAGGGGGCGGAAATAGATGAGCGGATAAAAAGAGACGAGGCCAATCTTAGGTATGACCTTGACTGGCAGTGACTATATTACCTTAAAATGGGACATAAAGAATTTAGTGGAACCATAAGTGCATACATGTTTCAGAACACATTTTACCTCTTTTAATTTAACATGTGACTTCCTGTATATTTAATGTGCCATCGAATGCATATATATGCATATATACACACTTTTTGTGATATATCCTCCATTCATTCACTCATCACCCTTACTTTACATGACATAACAGAAGCAACGTCTATGAACGCAATTAGATTTCAATGAGAGCTCCAGCAAAGAATATATTGCGTTAAACATTACTACAAAACAGGCTCGTTTAAAAATGTGCAGGACAATTTCGTCCATCAGTTCGAATGTAAAAAATTCCCACTCCAAAAGGTGAATTCAGGACTGGGTTGACCACTTTGAGAATTATAGAAGAGTGGAGAACATCAGTGCAGCAAGTGAAAAGCGTCCAAGTGATTTAATAGGCCCCAGGAAGCGTACAGCTGAGGAGGTCAAAAGTGTGAGAGAGTCAGTTCAGCAGAGTCCAAAACTCTCTGTGAGCAAGCGAAGTCAGTCCATCGGTATATCCCATGAGACTTGCAGGAGAGGGCTATTAATGGATGTAAAGTTCTAGCCATACATAATACAGACGAAGAAGACCCTCACAGCCTCAGGCAAGGAGCAGAGAAAGGTTATGGCAGTCAAGATACTGGAGAAGATTCAGGAGACGCCAACTTTCCATAACTTTCTTTAGACCTCAGATGAAGCTCACTTCCATCTTGAAGCAAAGGTTAACTCGAAAATAAATGTCTTCTGTGGGATCTCCAGACCAAATGAGTTAGCCACCAAGCCCATACACTCCCCTAAGTGCAAGGTATGGACTGCAATCTCAGCCAGAGGCATCATCGGACCATTTTTCTTCGAGGAATCTGGCGCGACAGTTATAGTTACTAAAAGGCAGTAGGTTGAGGACCTTAAAGTGAGTTGCAAACCCTGTTTCCTTCGCTTATGAGGAAGTTCTGGTTTCAGCAAGATGGAGCAAGCTCTCACAATTCAAACCTGTCCCGAGATTGGCTGAAAGAGAACTTCGGTGGCCGTGTGATCAGTCTCAAGACATTAACCCCCCAGATTTCTTTCTCTGGGGCTACTTTAAAGACAAAGTATACAAAACCATCACGGAATTGAAGGAAGCCATCGAGGAGCAGAGCAGATCCATTCGTCAGTCGGTTTGTAAGTACGTCATGCACAACTTTGTGCTGCGCTCAAGAATTGCACAGAGCTAATTGGAGGTCATCTCCAACATGTACGCTAGAATAAACAATAAAATTCCAACGACTCTTATGTTTTGATATGATGTTTTTAAACACAATAAACTATTTATCAACAAAGGTTCATTCAATCCTTGCAGAAAATTAAGAAATGAGGCCTATCGAAAGTTGGGGCCAGTTTATTGGGGGTCACCCTGTATATATGCGACTATCTAATAAACTGAAACGAAGCCTGGCAACATGGTGAAGAATAGCTTGAACTTCGATGAACTCGATTCTTGAATGATAGTCTCTTCCCTAACGATCTTGAAGTTTGCTTGAGGTTGTTTACCTTCGGAGAAGAAACTTAAATTAATTATAATGTGAACAATTTTTAAATAATAAAATAGGGAAAGTTCTGCTTTTTAATATATTTACGTATTAAGGGAAAAATCCTCATACTAAAAAAAATAACCCCAAACCAACATATATCTGGAATATTGAAGGAATTTAATGAAATTTGGTTGTTTTTTTATTCAATTAATATTTACGTATTAAAGAATTGAAAAGGACATAAACAACTGCAATTAATAAGAGAATCATATTTCAAAATAAAAGAGAGTCATAGATATATTTGATATCTTAGAATAGGGAAAAGCCTGAACATTATGAGGATGTATTTATACATTTTCAGGAATTTCGAGATACCGGGAAAAGAGAAATTTCGCCAAGAAATGGAATGAAGCCGAAATTATTCCCAAATTCAATTAAAAATAATGAAAAGGATTTAATTTGTCTCTTACATCGATGTTAGGTCTTAGATCGTCCAACAAAATGTTCAATGTTTTTAAGTTATTAAATAAAGTTTCTTGGAATGCGTATTATGAAAAAAAGAAGCCAAAGCATAGAGTTGAATTTTATTTTAAAATTTGTTGATTTATTTGTATAGACTCAAATTACACCCATCCCCAAGAGCAAATGGCTCCTTGCATTTTTAAATGTGTCATTTAACCTAACATAAAGAAAGTATACAGATCAGCAAGGAGAAAGGGAGACTAACAAGGAAAAAATAAAATAAGAAACCATCTCCTTTTGTCTTCCTTCATCAGAAAATAATAAAATTGAAGAGAAGTCCTTGGTCGTGCTTCGTCTTGCCTTAACGACAAAAGGTCCTCTTATACATTTATAAGAGCAAAATAACATCACAACCTAGAAAACAAAATATCAAAATCTACAC
The DNA here is from genome assembly GCA_963969495.1 of Ceratothoa steindachneri. Taxonomy (NCBI): domain Eukaryota; kingdom Metazoa; phylum Arthropoda; class Malacostraca; order Isopoda; family Cymothoidae; genus Ceratothoa; species Ceratothoa steindachneri. The sequence goes on from OZ018337.1 coordinate 75,867,396, forward strand.
ATTCCTGAAAATACTCTTTAAATTAAATACAAAATTTCCCAGAATATTCTTCAAAATTTCCCTTTGATAGTGTTCTACTACATTTATTTCAGGGAATATCAGATAAAATAGATCAGAATATTAAAGTATATTCGAAGAAATTGTGTATCAAACTAGAGAACGATAAATTAGAACTTTGAGTTGATGAGTAGAAAACCGCAATGTATATATAGCAACGCTGCTTTGCGTCTTTTGTAAAAAGCCAGTGACGGTATTACTCATATCTGAAGATGGTAAACGTGGTTAAGACTGATTAATTCTACGGGATGTAAATAGATATTGTAGTGAAAGAATAAAGCAATAATATTGTCGGACATTTCAACGAACTATATTCGCTCGAAAATAGTTTTTATCAGGTTAGGTAAAACATGAATAAAAAATACCGTAGTTTGCATGTTGACAAAAAAAACCGTTCACCGTTGAAAATCATTTCCAGAGGAGTTTACGTGATAAAATGGATGGCAATAAACGACCGATTTGAAACAGTAACCGATATTTTAAAGTAAGCTTGAAGAGAATATGAAATTGAATATGCCTCGCCAGACGATCTAAGGTGATTTGAGATAAGTGAAATTCATTGGCTCTCTCCAACTAGGAAATCACTCATAGATGCTAATACATCCAAGATTTCATTCTCTACTGAGCATGTCTTGTGAAATGCTGAAAAATTAGAAAGTGTTTTTCAGCGAAGAAATCAAATGGAATTTATTCTGATCGGATTTATTCTGATTGATTTGAAACAGAAGCCGATATTTTATGTAAGGTTGAAAAGCATATGGACTTAAATATGCCTTGCCAGACGATCTAAGGTCACTAGATACGAGTGGGATTAATTCGCGCTTTTCGACTACTAAATCAGCCATGAATCAAAAGCCTAAGATAGCTATGATTTCATTCTTTACTGAGCATGTCTGCTGAAAATCTGAAAACTGAAAAAATGTTTTTAGTGACGGAATGAAATGGAATTAATTCTGATCGAATGAGATGTATCATGTAATGCTTCGTCTATGTAAATGATTCAATCTCACATAAAAGCTTTTGAATTTGTCTGTTTGTTGGTTTACGTGCCAAAGTAAATGCTGCATTTCACAACAATCTGCTTTAAACACCAGTGATTCCCTCCCTCCGAACTTTATGAATATCTGAACTTGTTTACATGCAGGGTAATGCTAGGAGTTACACAGTACAGACGGTGAGATAGTTGCTGCGTGTTAAAAAATATTGACGTGATTAACTGCCCTGCGATATCCGTGATTTAACTCCGATATTCAAAGTATGGAAGATGCTTTGGATAGATGGTAATATTGAAAATCTCCGCAAAGATTAAGAAAATAATACAATAAAATCACGTCCGACGAACAAGCTCGTATATTCGAGAATTCTTGACGCCAAGATCTGCTCAAGTCCTTCAGAAGAAGGGTTTGCATATTTTTTTATTAATATTACATTCAATTGTCTATAAGAAATTCAGTTTATTTAAGGTAATTGCTGGATTTTTCATCAGCGTTTTCTTGTTTTGAACTAAATATTTTCAAATATACATTAGATTAATCATAACATATTGAATCGATTTTCTATGAAATTTCTAAAAAAATTCCGTGCAATCTTTTTTAAAATTAAATTAGGATTTTCAAGAAAATTAAGGTCATGGTATTTAGCTTTCTCGTTATGGACTCCTTTATGTCCACGGTTGGCAGCAGCAGGAGTTAATGTTTCATAGACGAAAGAGAAGAGATTCCTACAGCGCAATGAGATCTATAACTAACATGCTAGAAAGATCCCATTTTTTTTGGTTAATTAAGACTACCAAGACTACCATTTAACTTATCATTGCTGAAAAACCTGTTTAATGTGACAAAACATTTGGAATAAAATATTATGAAGCGAGGAAAAGACAGGTGGTGAAGCGGTTCTTCCAAAAAACCATGGTGGAGCAAATATAATTTTATTGGTTTGCTTTGCTCTAAATGGTAAAAACAATTGGTAAATTCTCTAGCTACGCTGTGAAAACTTAGTATTATTAAAAAATTGTGCTAGAAAGCTATCGAAATTCAGCAAGGACTATGAATAGGAATGATTTGTGTATTCCCAAATTCATGCTTTGAAATGGCCATTACAAATCTTAGGCCTGAATGAACCCCATAAGAAAAGTGGTAAAAATAAAATAGCCAAATGGATATGATTGATTAGTATGAATCCAAATTATTCAAAACTTAATCCAGTAATAATTAAAATGCGTACAAAAATGAGATGTAATATACTTTTGTTCCATACTCTATGAAGCAGAAGTCTTTCAAATATCAACAAACATTACTATCTCCCTCTTATCCTTAGTTTTTGTTAACCAATTTCCATGAAAAGACGAGAAATTTTAACCTTGCAATTTGGCCGCAGCGCCCTAAAAACCTTGATTTTTATTGTTCTCAAATAAATTAAAATTTTTTTTATCAAAGATCAACATGCTGCATATTTAAGCAGCAGGTTTCTTTCTCTCCTGTATGTCTCTGCATGTTTCTTCTTCAACCTAAAATCTGTTCAAGCTTTTCATTTTAATTAAAGACGAAAGAATGAATAATAAATACTAAAGAGACAACTTCTAGGTATACTAAACCGGAATTCGAAAGACGCGACGTACATTATAAAAAAGACCTTGGTATATTGTTTCATAATTAAACTTTTTTGAAAATTTTTAACATTGGCTAAAGGATAGGATTACACTTCATATAAATTGTCTATTAAAATTATTCGCAGTTCCCAAACCTATGTTTCCTCTATCTATCTTTTTTAGATTAATGAGATTACTTTATTCATGTGGAATCTCGGCACATTCTACTTAAAGAATGGAGATTATAGTTTAGTTTATTAGATTGGCGGCAAGAGAATCAAAGAGGTATTATAGGTATGTGAAAACAATATATAGGGAAAATGAGTAATCAGGGGAAGAAAGAATGGATGAGAAATGTAGTACAATTTAAAAGACAAGCAGACGGAAATAACTCCCTCTGGAGAGACTACTAAGCTTATGAACATTAATAGTAGCCACTGCCAAAAAGAATTGAATGATTAAAAATTCTTAAAGATCCTCAATTGCATTACGTAAATAAACTAAATACTACTTAAAATCAAAATACAGAAAGTCTTAAAGAAAATGAAGCCAAACACAAAAAAACAAAGAATATCAAATAAGAAGAAACATGAAAATTTTATGCACCCAAAATTTAAAACTTATGAAAGCAAGAGATTTTTCGCTTCTAAAATTACAACAGAGAATTGAATCTATTGATAAAGATAATTAAATGAAGAGATACGATAAATTGGAAAGTCGGGGGCAATAAAGAACAGAAACCCCCAAATTTAAATAAAAAATTTTTCCCTCAAATCACGAAAATATAATGAAAAGCAAACGAAAATTTCCATCGAAACCACAAATAACTAAAATAAATGAACCGTCATCTAAATATTGGCAGAGCATATAAGAACAATAGAGGATCAGGCATCGATGATCATTATCGAGGATTTTATGACCAGGTAATAATCTTAAATTAGCCGTATCCGTTAGGGAGGAATAATAATTCCTATTTGTTATACATTCAGTAATTTGGTCTTTTTCTAAAATAAATTGAGGGAAAATACGAAAAGAGTGGAATAAACATGTATCTCTATGGTGATAGTTTTCCATTTGTGTCCATTTTTTCATAACTTAGGATAGTTTTATAATCATTTCTTTGGATAATTAAAAAAAGAGGGGGGGGGGGTTGAAGTGATAGTTTACAAAACATAGAAGCTGATGTTTCAAAATTGACTATAATAAATATAATTAATCTTTTAATAATAAATTTGGAATATTTTCGGAATATACTAATTTAAATATATTATGATATTATTTACGGTTTGATACATTAACATAAAAAATGCGTAGTTGATCTTCAACCCTAAAATGGTCTGACTCTGTTCCATTGTTTCTTCGTTTGTTTTATTGCTTACACTGTACAACAAATTACAATGTCAAGATAAAAAAATATACTTCGAGTGCATTTTATTATGAAGTTGAGTGTGCTGAATTCGAATTTGCTAATAAAAATTTCCTATTGCCTAACATTGATTTTGAATTTCAGATTTAGTAGTTACGCAATTTATATCAATTTTCACGATACCATAAATGTATTACGCTCCCAAAGTCAGATTAAATGTGTCCATTGTAATCAATTCATGAATATATAATTGTCGTGGTATAGGAAGCACTCCACACCATGACACTAAGTATTTATTTCGTGGTATATGAAGGACTGAGTGATGGAAAAGAGTTTGTACGTATGGTTTTTTTAAGTACTACCCCAAAAAACTTCCGTGATGAACGTTATATCTCTCTAAGAGTGCTATGTTTACTTGAATATTATTATCTTGGTTATTAACTTATTTAAACTTTGAGGGTTCCTTGTGCCATGCTTAGCGATTCAAGGATAGAATAAAAAAATTGATAAACAAACTAAAACTTTAATTAAAACACAAAAAAATTAAACATGAACTAAAGAAATAATACACACTAAATACACAGAAATGACTTCAATCAATTTTAAGTAAGGCTTTCTATATTCACCTCTTGAGATTATAGTCACGGTTGACCTACTCATTGGGCTCAGACACCTCAGCAATCTTGTTGGCTCGTGGAAGCGTGCCTCTGCCAGATGGTTGGTGGCGGACGGAATAACTTTGAAAGCCACAGAGGACTTTGGCTAGTGTGACAGATGGGGAAGTCGCTCACCTTTGGCAGGAAAGGATATTACCACGAGATTGAGAAAAAATGTTCCTTTCTCCTCTTCAGATTACTCTGGGGAATAATCCACACTGGCTATCGATGAGCCAAGACTTGAATACTTTGGCTCTGGGGTGTGCTGGAGGGAGTGCACTCGGATGTCTTCCTCAAGAGCGAGGACTATCACTGTGCTTGAGGATATATCAGGATAGGAGGGCTTCTCTGACGAGAGTAAGTTGAACTTGGTTCCCAAACCAAGTTAACTTAAAGTTCTGTGTGCCCACCTAGGAAAAGGCTCGAGGAGGAGCTTCTTCTTTTTGGTTCCGTATTCCTCAAGGGAGAGGACTATCTCGGTGTTTTGGGCTACACCAGGATAAGGTGGGGGGTTCTCTGACGAGAGTAAGTTGGACTTGAACAAGTTAACTTAAATTTCGGTGTGATCACCGGGAACTAGCTCGAGTTTGAGATTCTTCTTAATTCCTTCTGTAGGTAGCCCGGCCTCTTGCCGGGAACTTCGTAGCCTGCGGACTTACGCATTCTACTCCGTTTTTCCCAAGATTTTGGTATATATACGTCATCACCCAACAGTTGGCGTATAGCACCTAGGGCAACTCTGCAGTTTAGCCTTGTCTCGAATAATGCAATTGAATTTGGGTTTCAATAAATCTCTAAGAGTCACTAGTTATGTTTTCAGAATTAATTCAAGTATCTAGAGGGTTATGTATAGCAAACTGGGCGAAACAAAATAAACTTTACTACTGTAAAAACAAAAATAAAATAAAGGACATGAAAGACAAATCCAATACTAATTTGCCCAGGTTAATGCTTTACTATTTATACAGAGCCGCTGGAAGTGAATGTTACCGAAGCACCGGAAGTGGATTTAACTTTATCTCTATAGATGCGCCGGAAATATATTTAGACCTTCAGGTCATCTCGCGAAATCTCTCGTTGTTACAATTAGGTTCGCTATATGGCGTGTTATCAAACGGAAGTTACCTCAAGAAGAGGCTGATCGTGGGTTCTTTCCGTCCTACACATCTACCTCTCTTTCTCTCTCTCTGATAATCAGCATGTTTGTTAGCATTATAAAATAAATGAATCTACATTTTATTATTTACTTCTTCGTTTGTAAGATGTCTAAGGTGTGTCACGCTTCAGGTTCCACTAGAATTCAGCTAGCACTGTAGGGCTCTACTTTCCCTTATGCCTGTTTCCATTAGAACTATATTTTGACGGAAGCTCCCTCTATTTTCATCACTCACATTTTCAGCATTCTCTGGAAAGAAAAACAGCTGAGAATTAAGAAAGTGAATCTTCAGTGAAAGTTTGCATCCGAGATCTTGGTAGCACTTGATTAGGTTCTCCACTATACGCTCTCGCTGGGTCCCTTGGTGCTTTCCCAGAATTCCTTTGCATACATCTTTGGATGCCTGCCAGTCGGCTAGCTCAGTTTCATCCATTTTTCCCTCGAAACCCTCATTAGATATACGTTGACGAATCTGAGGGCCTATGTATATGCCTTTTTTAATCTTTGCATCACTTATTTCAGACAAGATCGCTTTGAACTACTGGAAAAATGGCTCTCCATTATACGCTCTCGTTGGGTCCCTTGGTGCTTTCCCAGAATTCCTTTTCATACATCTTTGAATGCATGCCAGGTTGCTAGCTTAGTTTCATCCATTGCCCCCTCAAAGTCCTCAATATCTATAAGTTGACGAATCTGAGGGCCTATTAAAATGCCTTCTTTAATCTTGACATCCCTTATTTTAGAGAAGATCGCTTTGAGGTACTTGCAGTGCTTTGGTGAATTGCTTCATTAGGACTAAACTATATGCAGTGGTGGCAATCTTATATTTAGGCGTAATAGTTTCCCGCGGTGACCATACTGAGCTTACATAATGTTCTAATCTGGCCCTACGGTCCTATTTGCAAAAGAAACACATAGACGTGGTATATCCAGTTTGTAGGGCTACTACTTTAAAGTCCGCACAAATTAGCCACTCATGCTCCTTGTAACTTATGACGTCTAAAATAAAAGTAAGTTTCTCATATAATGGCTGAGTGAGATCTCTTAAAGTTCTCTTAAAATGAATGAATGAGCAACTGGAACTGATGGCGTAGTGGTCCCAATGTACAACAGAACCACGGAAAACAATGGAAAGTAATTTTTAAGAGGATTAACTGGTTCCATGGTAAAAGATGAGTGTTTTCGAATGTAGAGTGTTCAAGAGTCACAGTCTTTACAGGCAATGTTCAAGATTTTGACCTTCAGTCAGAGCTTAAGTTTCAACCAAGGGGAAGGCTCGATACTTCTCATAGAAGCTCAAAAAAGAAATCAGGGAGAAAACGAAATTTGTTTAAGGTTAAATTACATTTTCTGAAGTAATATCCGGCTCTTGTTGACGAATAAATCTTAAACAACGAAATTCATTCTCCTAAACTAAGAAGTTATAACCTAGACATGTAAAATACACGATTAAAAGAACAGGAGGATATATATGATCAAATTGATGCATAGCCCATGTAGGAAACCTACCTATGAACGAAAGAGAAGATCGAGGGAAATAAATGATAAAGGAATAAGGAATCCCGAAATGTAGATTGAAAGAATGCATCAGCAGGATATAAAATGCGAGGACAAAACTTGCGAAGGTTCAAACCATTACACAAGGACGCAGGAGGTAAAGAAATGAAATTCGGACAATGGCAGAAAAATAAATACTGGAAAAAATTAATTATAAAATTGTGATAGGGGAAAAATTGTTTGGGAGGATTTAGCAAAGAAGGATCGGAATTTTATTTTTATCGTGTTAAAAATTCCTTCATTTGGTAAAACTATTCTAGATAAATAGACCTAATTTGTAGGATTTGGGAAAATTAAATTTAAACCGACAACCGTCGAGGGGATCTCGGGCAGAAAATGTGTATAGAGGAATCTATAAATGAAATGGTGAAAATAGGGGAAGTGAAAATGTGTAGAGGATATTTTGTAATGTACAAAAATCAATGAGGAATTTTGTAATTTCCCTCAATCAGATAGTTTAAAGGACAATATAAACCACTGAAATAAGAAAGGAATATCTTATCTTCCCTTCATATCTCTCACCATCTATTCACAAAATGTTTGAACGAGTTTCCAACAATTGTGTTGGAAAAACTAAGTTATTGTTACCCTTGTTTAATTCATTAATATAATTAAATTGTCTCTGCATAAATTACTCTAAAACATATCCTTAACATCGCATCAATGCGAAAATAAAATAAAATATTTTTTAAACAAATATCACCTCCTGACAATTTTTATCTGTTCCGTTGACTATTTTAATCCAGTAAATAAGTTCTCGAACACACAAGATACTACGATAAAAGAATTAACAAATCTATTTGAAAAGATGTGAAAATCGAAGATTTCAAAAGAAGTAATGTGTTAGTGTAGAGGTTTTAATTTTATCATTATGGTAGGATAAGATGATCAATACTAACCTTTGGAACTTATAAACCAGCAACAGTTAAACCCAGTATGTATCTATTCAAAGCCGGCTTAATTTATCTTTTAGTAATTATGGTTGATGCTCTTTTATCTTTCTCTTCACTAGATCAAAGTGGTCAAAGGTTTGTGAGAAATATAATTCAAGGCTACATCTGAACTCAAAGTTTGTTGAATAGTGATTTATATTTTCCTTATTAATGAAAGTTATAACATCTAAATCTCAGATTAATTTTAAAATTCAGCGCAATTTCACATTAGATTGCTTAAAATAACTCTTGCTCCATTTTTTCTTTGATCGGTTTAGTGCAGGATTTGTTGACAAAAAGTGCGGAGGACAGAGAGATTTCTGCAACATTCGTACGCCTTATGAGGATGACGAGAACTCTCAAATTAGTATACATAATTGAACTAACTACTTCAAGTTTACTATCCTTCAATGTTCAATATTTACTAGTCCACTATTCATTATATTTTAATAAATATTTTTCTCGCCTCACCGGAACACAAATAGAAAATCAGCTAAACAGTCATAACAGAGCTAGGCCCACCTTTCTCTAATTCACACATCTTGGCTTTAACCAGAAAAAATAATCAACAATGTTCACCAGGCCAAGACTTATCGACCACTTACATAATAAATGCATGTAGAGTATATATTTAGTTTTCGTATGCTTCATATACAATAAGGCAATCAATTCTGTCACATGATAGCATAGTGTATCTTGCTCATCGACGTCAGTGAAGTCATCATCGAGCTTCCATTATTAGTTTTTATCTGAAACTTTCCTAAAACTTGTTTCAATCAAAGACTGAAGTCATCAACAACAAAGAACGTTAAGATAAAAAAAAGCAGATTTCGATTTGTATACTAAATAGCCCTTATCGAAACTAGAGTTTTTTTTATTTGCCTGCCATTAGGTAGTCTCCCGAAAATACTATAAGTAGGATTCCACTTATGCTACAAATTTCTGGTGACTCTGAAGTTACACTGCCACGCAAATCCTCATTGGTAGAGCAAAGTTGCAGCACGAGTTTATTGCCCAGAGCAGCAAATATTTTTTATGCTGAGAGATAACTAAAGAGAGTAAAGAACACGTAACTTTCTTAGTCAGAAAATCTCGATGGCACCAAAAAGGAAGCAGAACCATTAGGAATCTTAGTTTCACACGAAAGGAATCCCTGTGAATGACTATCTCTCCAATTTCGAAAACACCTCGGTCAATTCTTTTCACACAGGTTGACTTAATCTTCCACCTGGAGCTACTTAAACGAGTGCAGCAAAGGCTTAAGGCACTTATCCAAGCACTCACTTATCACGAAATAAATAATATTCTGCCGCCTTTGCTGACCCAAGCAACCATTGTAATTCCTCAAGCATCTAGGGTTTACTTTATAGCATTATACTCTAAACGTTGCTTAGAAGATGGAGTTGCTCTCATGGTCCAAGGAACTCTCCCATTCTACTCCCGTTGACGGCCTAGGTAAAGTAAAAGATACCTTGCGAGATAACGTCAGCCAAGATTTCCAAAGCAACTAGTACTTTGCATGCAGACTTCCTTCCCATATATGAGAATCATTGGAGATTTAGACTAATGAGCTCTTAGTAAAACAGTAGTTGAAAACAGCCCTAACGCGTCACCTCCTCACTTTGAACTCCTAGATCAGCTCAAAAAAGAATGTTCCCGTCTCTCAAGAATAGTTGCAATATTCGAGCGCATGAAAAGCCGCTCGTGAGGAAGATCTTCCTCTACCAGGCAGTTTTTACCAACCGATCAAATTTGTAATACTGGTAGTACAAAGAATTAATAATCTATACCAGCCAGTGTATTTCCATGTACCACCACTAAAACGACAATCAGGAAAACTCCCTGATGGAGGAGTGGTAGGAAATGTGCCACATTTCATTTCTCCCTATCCACCCAAAACTAAGCATTAATGATCTGTTCAATGGTAGGTGATTTTTGTTGGACTCAGGATTCGTCATCTCCCTTAAAACAGCATTTGTAGACGGATCAAAAATTAGATGAATAGAAATTCCTATCTAAAGAGCATGTTTGCATATCGAGACATTTGGTGTGAAAATATTACAGGGTGTTCGGAAAGTCACTGTGCACTTTTCTAATAATATTTTTTATATTTCAGATTTCGACCCCAAACCATTTATGTTAATAAATATGTAAGTGCAACTGATAGCGGTGTTTAGAAACAAAATAAGAAGGGTCCAAGCCTGTATTGATGCCAATGGGGGTCACTTTCAACATAATTTATAATTGTCATTCATATTTACCTCCTGTATTCTATATTGAAACATTTATGTTAATAAATATGTAAGTGCACAGTGACTTTCCGAACACCCTGTATTTGTATCATTAGTTCTTGCAGGAATTTTAAATGTATGTTAATAAATAACGAGGCCAGAAGTGTATTTTCAGGTATAAACTTTCACTCTATTAAAATCTATTTAGAAAATTAAAGCATACATGCATAAATGAATGATAAACTATGATTGAAATGATTGCAATAGTCAAAATTAATATAAATTCTTAAATTTTCCTGGTGATATCAACTGATGCAGCAGTTTAATCACTTTTCTAAACGTATAGTGAGTTTAATAGACTTAACCACGACAGTGTAAAGACAATAGAAATCCTTAGTGTTCTTAGATACTACGTCTACTAGATAATAACGAACGGTCTACCTTTTGCGAACAGAAGGCTTTGACTTTCATTTAAATTGCTCAAAAATACAAAAGTATTATTCACATATTATTTTCGGTTCGAAAAAATGTACAATCAAGTCTTCCTAGGTAAGTCTTATCAGTTTCGTACAAGATTCGACCGTAGATACAGAGTTGCACGTCAAAATATTCTTCTATGTAATTAATGATCCATTAGAAGTCGCTTATTGATGCAATACTCTTAGTAAGTTAAAAAATAAAATTGCCGAAATAAAAGCCGTTATTCTAGAGGGTAATTTCGACCTCGTATTCCTAAGTGAAACATGGTTAGACACTCATACGGGCATCAGTGTTTGCGAGTTCGATATAGCGGGGTACAAAATTCATTACAGAAATAGACAAACCGGTAGAGGAGGGGGCGTATTAATGTATATAAAAGAGGATCTAAACGCCATAACGATGGACTCGTCTAAGGATGATATGCGAAGTGATGCTTTATTAGTCCAGCTAAGTTTAGATGCTATAAATAAAATTAACTTAGTCGTGCTATATCGTCCGCCTTGCCAATTGGAAAGAGAAGATGCTGCACTCTTCGATACGCTTACGTCTTGGATTAGAAAAGGGACCACATTAGTCTGCGGCGATTTTAATTTACCTAATGTTAACTTTAGCAACCTTACTTCTGATAAACCGGGGGAGAGGCTATTAAACTTTATGTTGGAGAATTTTCTCGTACAAAAAGTGGAAGAGCCTACTCGTGATAGCAATATTCTTGATTTAATCATAGCAACCGATGAGTCATTGTTAGAAAACGTACGTGTGGGTGAACATTTAGCTTCCAGCGACCATAATGCGATTAGATTCGAACTAAACACCTGCGTAGAAGTTAGAATGAGTTCGCAGCTCATCCCTCGTTTTGGTAGCTGTGATTTCGATATTTTTCGCGAAAGGATTAAGGATATAGACTGGGGAATACGATTCGAGAACAGGTCGGTAGGAGAGATGTACGCAGAACTTCGATGTACGCTGCTTCGTGTGAATTCTGATTTGGTTAAGTATGTGCGTAAGAGCGGGAAGTCGGTGAGAGCTCCGTGGCTTAGTCCGTTAATACTACGCTTAATCCGGGACCGAAATAGAAAATTTAAAATTCATAAAAACAATGGGTCAGTTATAAGTCGGCAAAACTACATAGATTCTCGTAGGGAAGTTAAACGTGCGGTCAGAGATGCGAAGAGGAAGTATGAAATAAACCTCGCTAAGAATTCAAAGAATGAACCGAAACGGTTTTATGGGTACGTAAATAATAGGAAACCCGTAAAAGGATCGATAGGGCCGATCAAAGATAAGGATGGTCGTTTGACTGAACTTCCGACAGAAATGTCTAAAATTTTAAATGAGCATTTTACGAGCGTGTTTACTGTGGAAGATTCTTCCGAATTGGAATCGTTAATTGGGGAAGTTCGTAGTGCTGAGAAATGCATATCCGATGTAAGTATAAAGGACGAGGAAATTCTTAAATTTATTAAGCTAATGAAAAAGTCGAAATCTCCGGGCCCCGATGGGGTATATCCAATTCATTTAAAGGAGCTTCAAAATGAACTCGTTAAGCCATTGCGTGAAATTTTCAATCGCTCATTAGAGGATGGCGTAGTTCCGTTGGATTTCAAGCGAGCAAACGTTACACCTATATTTAAGAAGGGGAATAGATTTGAAGCAACGAATTTTCGGCCTATTAGTCTAACTTCGGTAGTTGGGAAGCTTTTAGAATCTGTAATTAAAGATAGAATAGTGAGCCACCTCGAGGCAAATAAGCTGATTAACGATACCCAACATGGATTTAGGCGTGCGAGATCGTGCTTGACTAACTTGCTCGAATTCTTCCACAAAATGATTTGCGTGTACGATGAAAGCAAAGCTGTAGACGTAATATATTTAGACTTTAAAAAGGCGTTCGACACCGTCCCCCACCAAAGGTTATTAATGAAAGTTAAAGCGATTGGGGTGACTGGTAAGATTTTAAACTGGATTAGAAATTGGCTGAAAGATCGCTCGCAGCGGGTAGTAATAAATGGGGAATGTTCAGATTGGGCCAGCGTTAGTAGTGGGGTACCGCAGGGCTCTGTTTTAGGCCCTTTATTGTTTTTAATTTATATTAACGATTTAGATAAAGGCATACTTAGTCGGATTTCGAAATTTGCGGACGACACGAAGCTGGGTAATCGTGCCTATGTAAGATCGGATGTCGATAAATTGCAGGGGGACCTAAACTCGATTGCCAATTGGGCGGACAAGTGGCAAATGGAATTTAATTTAAGCAAATGCAAGGTAATGCACTTGGGTTGCCATAATTTAAGAGTAGATTATACCATGAAAGGCCAAGTCCTCGACGCGGTTAAATTAGAAAAAGACTTGGGAGTATTAGTCTCAGACGATTTTAAATTCTCGAAGCAATGCGCGGATGCGTGTAAAAAAGCAAATCGCGTTTTGGGTTATATCGCGCGCAATTTCACCTTCAAATCTAAGGATGTAATTTTACCTTTATATAAATCCCTTGTGCGGCCACTTCTCGAATACGCTGTTCAATTTTGGGCTCCATATTTAATGAAAGATATTACGCAATTAGAAAGAGTGCAGCGTAGGGCTACGAAATTAATTCCAGAGCTGAGGAATAGATCATACGAGGAAAGGCTCAGGGCTTTAGATTTGCCATCGCTAGAACGCAGAAGATTACGTGGCCAGCTAATAGAAGTATTTAAAATACTAAAGGGTTTCTCAAACGTGGACTTTCGCAATCTATTCGAACTGGATCATAGGGGAAATACTCGTCAGCACGGGTTAAAATTAGTGAACAAGCGTTTTAACACTAGTATAGCCCAAAACTATTTTACATTTAAAGTTACTCAAAATTGGAATCGGCTGCCCACCCACGTAGTAGATAGCACTTCGGTTAATATGTTCAAAAATCGTCTCGACGTGCATTTGAATAGTTTAAATATAACGTAGTTGAGCACTGTGAATTTAAACGTCCTTGCAGAGAGAGAGTTTGGAGCGGAGGTTTAAGGATATGAAATTATGATGACTAAAATGATGCCGGCGATTCTCTGCATGTGTAGCTTAGATGTCCCATTTCTTTTCCGCCTATCCTATAAGTAGTCTCTATCCCTAAATTAGCTTTTCACCACTAGCAGTCGAGTGGCTGCGGAAGATGAGAAGAAAAACTTTCTATCTCCCCCGACCCCTAGTTTGATTAGTTAAAATTGCACGATAATGTACACATGTAGATAAGTGTGTACAGTAGATAGTATTAAAAAAAAAAAAAAAAAAAAAAGCATGTTAGAGATACACTCGTAGATAAGGGTGTATCGTAGTTTTTGATTTAGTGTAGCGGACTAGCCTCGAGCGGACCTTAGGGTCTTTGCTGGTCCTAGATTCTGTAGTTCTGTAGTTAAGTATCTCCCAGCATTTCGAGCCACTTTGATGCAGAGCAACAAATGGTGCTCGATTTTCTTTGGACATAACTATATCTTTCGTTATCAGTGATGGAATGCAGTTTTTTCTTATTAATTTTAAAAGCTTAATTTTAAATAAACCTGTAATAATTTAAATATTAGGGTAGTTACTTGTATCACTAAAATTTTAAAAATAATGAAAAAATTAAAAAATATATATTATACTTTCAAAATCTTTGGCCATTACTAGAATATTTTTTTACCGTGTTAAACATGAGATTTAACGATGCGATAGCACTAAATTTCTTTTTGTTATAAAATAACACAAATTTCGAATGAATTGCCTAGGAATGTCCTTAAATAGACAACAGTAACTATGTTAAGAATATTAACGATAAATACTGATGTAAATTATGACCTGGCAGAAATAATTTGTGTATAATTGATGCTTTACCATCATCCTTTTCTTAACTTTTATCTTTTCCTCTTTCTCTTCCCAAGGGAGTGGTTTCTGGGTAGGAAAATTACTCGTACAGCTCTGGGATGCGAGAGTAGCATGTTGAGCGTACAACAGAGGCGAGAGAGAAAGATACAACAGTGTTGTGATTGACTATGTGTGTGATGACCTACGTAGTGTGAGAGTTATGTACGCATCCCTTAAACTCAATAAAGCTTCTGAGTGACAGCTCCCCCCTGAGATCAGTGAATATATTTGTTTCCGCTCTCGGCACCCATTGAACTCTTTACTTGGCCGCTAGAAATTCAATTTCTTTATCCGAACCTTTTTTATTTATACTAATCCTAATTTCACCCTGTTTACAAAGCTTGTTTGCTTTTGGTGGAGATGACAATGTATATTTGCGCTGTTGATTAAACTTTAACTTTTAACAGCTAGAATTGTCTAATTGTGAGGAGAAAGATATTATCACCTCTTTATCTAAATATCTTGAAGATCTCTTTCTCACTTTTAATTCGTGTTAAAAAGCAGAAGATGAATTGGAATAATATTTTCATCCATTTCATCACCAATCTTGTTCAATATTACATATCCTTTCTAACAGAATACAGAGGCTAATCATTGAACGGAAGCCTATTTCCCTTGATAATTAGTAGTTAGAATGATTAGTTGTAAGACGTGCCTTTAAAGGCACTCTGAAATCAAATTTATCAAACTATATAGGGTTCTTTGTAGTAGAAATTTAACGAAGAGAATCATAATAAACATTCATGAACCAAAATGATATCGAGCCATCATGAATAAGAATCATATCAAATCATCACACACTGAATATTTAATTTTCTCCAAAGGTATCAAAACATGTGCTTTAAATCAACTTAATTTAAGAAATATCGTTGAATCAAAGTCGACATCGACATTGAGATCTGTTATTAATAATAATATAAATAGGAAATTTCTCGATAACGAAATATGAATTAAAAAACTATCCATTTTTTCCCTAAATAAAAAGTCTTTAGAATTCTTTCAAATTTAAGGAAAATAAATTGCCAAATTGTAATGAATTTGCACCAGACACTTTGACCTACACCAGTATGTAGAAGTATTTAAATCGAAGCACTACTGTTCTGATTGACACTATTAAGATTGGATTTGAACGACAGAGTCAGTGCTATAAAAAATTTTTGAAGGGTAATAAGTGTACTGGCAAATGCTTTTAGATGATTGAAAGGAGAAGGGCGATCGCAAGAGCTGTGCGCATATGAAAAAAAACATGTAAGATCCTGTAGAGGGAATCGTGCTGTCATGTGCCTCTGGTGAATTTGGCGCTCTTCCTGTAGTTGAGCAACAAGGATGCTGTTTGCTAATAGAGTGAATTTCTATCAACATCCGGAAAATATGTATCAGCCTGATACATCCTATAAAGAGATGTAAGCCTCTGAAATTATGAGATTAAGATATCGTGCGTATTGGTTGGTGTATTTAGAATATTGTTTTTGTTCTTTTATCATTGTTGAATTATTTATTTCCAGGATTACTTACCAGATAATCATTATTATTAGTAATAATAATGGTTTATCTCTTTTAATATTTTTAAAACTACTAAAATACCAAATACTTCTGATAGTAGCAAAAAGAATAATAAGTAGTAAATCTGGGGGGTTGGTGGAGCTTATTCCCTATTTAGCATTCCTAAGCACGCTAACATCTATAGGATGATAGTAATGATCTTTTCTTCCTTCTACCTATAAAATATACATCAGGAAATATAGGAAAATAAATCCTCACCAAAATTCAGGTTGTAAATATCAAATAGAACCATTAATTCGCCTTGCAATTTAGTGACCAAGAATTCATGAAGGGTCGTAGAGGTTACAGGTCTCACTAGATTTGAATATCACCCAAGCAAACATTGAGAGCAGTATATAGGATCATTTTTATAAAATGAACAACTTTTACGCTGAAACAAAGAGCTGCTTACAACAAAATAAACGACTACAAGGACTGCATACATCCACAGGCTACATTAAAAACAATCAAAGGCAAAATAAAACAAAAAAATACACAAAGCATAGAAAAAACAAAAAAATACACACAAAGCATAGAAAAAACAAAAAAAATCAAGAAACTAAACAACAGTAAGTATAACAAGAAGAAAAGGAAGAAAAAAACACGCTTCGGATCCAGAGCATTTGAACAACAACAAAGAGTTTCAAATAAAAGGGAGAAGACTAACCTCCTCCAAGAAGTCAAAGAGTCCTCAAGATTGTGTCCATGAAATCGTCCCGAATAAAATGAAAATCGCTAGTAACCTGATCGAAATGAGCCCGGATTTCTAAAGTGCGCGAAAACAACGTAGACTAAAACATTAAAAAATGTCAAATTAGCATATTTACTATTTTATTAAAAAATTAGATTTTCTTTTGCGTCAAAACCAGCTAAATCCAACGGTCCTTTTTAGCAAAAAAGTATAAATCTACATCTTTGTACAAGGCAGTTTCAATATTACAAAATCACTTAAGTTGCATTATGAAACACTGAAAATAGGTAAAGCTCTCACCTTCAATAAGAAATTTATCATTTTTAAGTGGGAGGAGTGGGTGTGTTATGGGTATGGTAGTACATATATCCATTTTCCCTCCCCATTTTCTCTTCTGTAACTAAATAATGGCAAAAGACCCAAATATAGGATAAAAAACACATACAGTATATCCACAATTGCACAAAATGGCAACAAATTTATTTTAACAATAAGAGAATAGATGTTAAATATAAAACATTCAAAATACATTTCAAAAATATGTTAAATTCTAATCCAAAATTTGATGAATAAACATAAGACATAAATCAGTAATTAATTATATTCGAAAATAAATAGGTGAAAAAGTGAAATGTACTTAAGTAAGTTCTTTTCTGAAATTTGGGCATCAGATTTCAATATAATAAGTATAAATAAGTGTAAAAATTCCTAAGTTTACATTACAACACCGAACCAGGCACGATGCATCATCTCCGGTCTGAGCGGTGTCTTCCAACTTAAAAACTATTTGCCATATAATTATGTATGTGAATATATGTAGTATAAAGCTTATTAGATGGCGTAGTGTATACACAAATATGTAAACAAAGATTGAAGTATGTGATGACATTTAAAATTGATGCTATAAAAACTCTGGTTTAAAAACTTATTAGATTAATACATTGTAATGTACAAGCAAGTATCGAAACAAAGTGAAAATTATTAGTATAAAGACTCAAGTATAAAAATCCATTACATTCAAATACTGTATTGTGTAGTAAAGTATGTGAGACCTTTTCAAAATGATCCTAAAAAAAACTTCTTATGAAGACTTAAGTATAACAAGGTCTGCTAAACAAAAGTCGCGTGCTGTCGCTTGCTTATTATGATTTATGACCTTACGACCTTCAAAACTTTTAATAATTTCCGGACTAACCTTTGGAGGACATTGGCGATTATAACATTCGAAAGGGAATGTAAAACAAATAAGAGCTTCAAATTCTGTTACGGTGACAAGCGAGCAATACCGTGCCCTGATAACCAACTTTTTATGGCCTGAATTGAATTCTATGGATGTCGAAGATTTGTGGTTTAAACAGGATGGCGCCACATGCCACACAACCAATGCAACAATGGCTTTATTGAATCAGAAGTTCCCAGGTCACATCATCTCTTGAAACAGCGAGGTCAATTGTCTACCAAGATCGTGTGATTTGACCCCTTTAGATTTTTTCCTTTGGGGTCATCTCAAAAGTTAGGTCTATGCCAACAAGCCAACAACCATTCAACAGCTGAAAGATGAAATAATAAAGAATATTGGTGAGATCGAGGAGTAACGATGCAGAAACGTCATCAAATCTTTTGACCATCGAGTGGAGATGTGCCGCCGAAGCCTTGGCGGACATTTAGGCAATATTATTTTTCACACATAATTGCCATGACTCAATTAACATTATCCAATAGTGAAATCAATAAATTTTCACGAATAACACTGTTTTATTAACTGCTAACTTCGATCCGTCTTAATGGAACACCCTTTAGTTGAAATTTCTAGTCTGGGCAACTGCGCGTGCGCTATCTGTCCCCGTACCCGACGAGCGGTGTCGATCTCCTTTTCCATTTATTCCGGGGTAGTTCGTATATTCCTGTATATAGAGTAGCTGAATTTCAGATTCTTATTTAATTATATTAGTCTTGGTTGCCTGCTCGGGTTCTGGAGGGACGCGAGACTCCTACCACCGCCTGATTATGCGATTTCATTTTTTAAGCTTTCTGGGATTTTGTTTTGTTTATTTATTTCGCGAAAAATATTTATTCAGCCACACTTAGGTAAAATCCGTCATGTATTTTTAAAGAAGTTGCAACTACATATCTTCAAAATTTAGGCCTTCTTTTATTGTTCAGTTATAAATTTTAAGAAGATTGAAGCTGCATCAAAATTATGGTTAATAAAATTCTTCCTCAAACACGAACCTTAATATTTGTCAAACCTGTTTCAAACTATAACCTCCGCCCAATCGAACCCAAACCAATGCAAGAAGTCGGCCTCTACTTTATCTAGAAATAGCAAAAAGTACCCGGGGTTGCCTGGGCCAAAAAAATATCTTAAAGCAATTAAATTCCCTGCGTGAGTTAAATTATCCAATTGAACGTTGATACGTATAAGAATGTAAGGTTTATTTTAACTTTTTAGTAATGGAGTAGTGTATCATGAAAGACTAACAGACGTGCACAGAACGGGCGCACGTTCGGTCAGATTAAAATACATTGACAAATGAAATCTTTCTATAATGTTTTACACTCAAAGACAAGTTAGCGACTTGATATTACAGTCCAATCAGTGAGATCAGATTTAGTCAGGCTAGTTTCATGACATCACAGTAGCGCACGCGGCCGAGCAAGCGGGAATTGGGCATCACAATTCCGGGTTACGTGGAAGACCAAGAAATCTTCCGAATAGTGGTCAAAAGCTCGGTTTACTTGAGATCAAAGCGGTTGCTCGCTGCCTCAGTGTGTTTGGTTCGAATCCTTCCCAAGTACGGAATATTTTGAATTAAGATATAACTTTATCCGAAGAAAACAACTATCTTGTTTTTCTGTTTATTGCAGTATGCTAGATTTATTTCATCTTTCTTTAACGCCTATGAAAGATATACAATGTATATTCGCTGCGTGTTTACCTCAAATTCTCCTTTGTCCCTTGAATTCCCAATCAACTTCTCTCTCTTTCACACTTCCGATCGGCCTTACGAAGGGTGCCTTAAAAGCTTGTCTATTCGGAATATTTGTTGGTCTTCTGCATAGCCGAGTGGTCTATGGTTCAGTTTAATTCAAATCAAAGCGGTTGTTTGCTGCCTTAGTGTGCTTGGTTTGAAGCCCACTCCAGTGCGGAATTTTTCGAATTAGGAAATAACTTTGTCTACTTAAGTCGATGGAAGAGAGATGGTAGATGAAAAGAGGCTACTCGGTTTAAGCTGCAGATGTGATCAAGAATACCGCGCGATTATTTATAATTGATTATAAGATTTCAAAGCTGCTAAGGCCGATTTGAGTTTCAATACGAAGAATTAAGTTTTATATAGGAAACAGAACTTTATTTATCGCTTGTTATATTTAAATACCACCATTTTTCAGATTATGGAAGATGATAACACGATTTCTTCTAAGTTTATCGGTGTGACCTGTGTTCTTTTCGCTCGAGGGAACTTCCCGACGATCAGAAAGTACACATCTTACTAGACAAATTTTCGAAAAAAACTTAAACGGCTTCTCTGCGTCCGATAAGCAATTTCGTGGGACGACCTGGTAAACATACGGAGACAAACTCTTTTACCATTTAAGATAGCATAATTTCTTTAAGCTAGTTACAATTAAATACACGAACTCGATAAGATTGCCTTCCTTTCAAAACAAACTTCGAAAATTCGTTATAAGGAAAGCTTCAGCAAACAGCAGACCGCAGTCGATCTACTTTCATTTAAAAAAGAGAGTTCTTTTACTCTGAAAGAAGGAATAATTGTAAACGGATTCATTAAAATTGGAACCAAAAAGCCATACATTAATAAGGAATACTCTACAAATTAAAAAAAAGATAATTATATGCCACTTGAAGAAGCCTAAAAAGTAAATTAGTCCTGTCCGTACACATCCTCTTAGACTATTTTGATAAGTTTATTTACATGATAAAGTTTATATTGGTTGTAAATGATAAAATAATTTCTTCTGTCATTTCAATAATGTTCAATAATGCAAATGCCTAGATTACCCCTGACTTTTTTCTAGTTTATTTACGCATATGACCATTTGGCGCCAGGTTTTAGCTCCCGAAGCTTCTAGATCGCAGAAAATATTGCGTTCAACCTTCTTAGAATAGATACCGTGTCAAGCTGGACTTGTGTCAATATACACCGACGAAATCAAATCCAAAGAAAGGATTAGATTTTCCGATCCCAAGCGCTTGTTTGAGTGCTGCGAGAATATAATTGTTGCTTCGTCATCCTTTAGGCCCGACCTTATTTCAATACACCGCACTGTCAGTGAGATTACGCAACTTATCAGGTTCTTAGAGCAGAGTGCGTCTCATTGAAAGACTCGAGTATCTTCTGAACTTTAAAATCTTCGCGAGCCGAAGAATGCAAAGATTGCCTCCTGCTGGTTACCTGGACAAGTAGGAATTGCGAAAAAATAGTACGATTTGAGAGAGACAAAGAGTCTTCCATGGTAAGAATCAGGTAAACCTTTCTTGTTGCATGACAAAGAAGATGGGAGACTGTGTGCGCGTAAGGAAAGTTACCTGCAACTATGCCAATGCATTTACCGTTGACTTATCCCCTCCCTGATTTCCCATGCCTCTGTAGTGCATGCATACTGACGAACTTATGATTGGAACCAACTTTTCGGGTGCTAGACAAACATACTTAGGTAGACATCAAAAAACACTCCTATTATCAGATCACCATTTCCATATGTCGTAGTCAATCCAATTTTTTTAATGTTTCGCCTGATTAAATGTCTTAGGCATAAAATATCAAATTTATTGTTAGCTCCAGGCATCTCATTCATTGGGCAAAAGATTGCCACCAAACTCCCATTACCTGATTTAGATATATGGTCTTTATGAATTCTATGTCGTAGTCAATCCAATTTTTTTAATGTTTCGCCTGATTAAATGTCTTAGGCATAAAATATCAAATTTATTGTTAGCTCCAGGCATCTCATTCATTGGGCAAAAGATTGCCACCAAACTCCCATTACCTGATTTAGATATATGGTCTTTATGAATTCTATTTTTTATAGGCAAAGTCAAGTATTTTCGAATTAACTTTTGTAAATAAATACAGCATTTCCTTTGTTTAGAACATAGGCCACTCAAATAAATAGTAATACTTAGTAGATAACGTCCCTAGCTTCTTTTTTTTTAAATATATCAATTAGGAATCCTCAAATATTTATTTGAAAAACAGAAGTAATAAAAATTTCTATTTCATTGAGCTACTGAGAAAAAAATGTTGGAGGTATCAAATAAGCTGTCTGGATTTACCACGCGCTTAATATTAACCATATGAAAAATACCCACAAGGAAAATGGAAAAACGATTCCGAGCGCTTTCTTCTTCATTCTGAAAGACTTCTTTTAGAATAAAGACGAAAGAGCTCGGAATCGTTTTTCCATTTTTCTTGTGGGTGTTATTTTTCATAATTTGGACTCAAGTGCAAGTTGTGAGTTTCTTTACATTACCCATATATGTATGTGTCGTACGTCCTTCGTATTCATGTTTCTTGGTTGAAGTATCCTTGAAGTTTAGCTATCGAAACTGATGCAAAAGGATGATTCAAGTTTTTTACCTGAAGAATAGGAGGATAATTATCCTTCACTCTTTTGATCTATCTCGTGGAACAAGTTTCTTCGCCTCTATTATACTGATTGAAACCTTCGAGTTACCCCCCAGAATGCAAAAGTAGTTTTTAATTCACTCTCCAACTTTCATATACACTTACTTTTTTCACTCTGGAGTAACAAATCAATATAACTTCATTTTAAAACGATGCGAAATTTCACTTTCTTTGAAGCTTTATTTTGTCTGATTAATTAATTATCTCATTTATTTCAATTTATAGCAAACGGCAAATATAATTGAAATACAACCTGGGGCGCTGTGATTTTCTGATACAAGCCAGGGAGTTGATTGAATGATTAATTCCAACATGTTTTTAGAAATTAGTTAAATTAAAAAAAAAATAACAATAGGAAAATACAAAGTTCAGAATAAAGCAAATACCTATAACCCCAGTAAAAGACCTTTGTAATTATGTAGGCGCAAGTCAGAGGAAATACGCTGAAACTATGCTGAATATAATGGAGACCTAAGTTGATTATGTCACACCTTCCTTTGCAGTAATGAACGAGCACCCCCCACTGGATAATGAAATTCACATTAAGATCAAAATGAAACTCGCTGACAAGCCACTAACGTAAAAGCATACACGTCTCACCAACCTGCTCCTCGCACCACTAACTTTATAGATGAAATAAAATTTTATTATGGTTAAATCTTTTTTAAAAGATTCTAGAAAAATGAATCTATCATTTAAGAGGTTTGGCTATCATTTGCACCCGAAAAATTTACTCCCATCAATAGTTTTCAAAATGTACTTCACTTCTCATCTGCTCAATACAGTTATGTTTACTTGCCAATCGTTATAACTTTACCCTCCTAACCATATCAATTTTCCCTCAAGTTGTTCATTTTTAGTTTTTTTACCTTTCATCTTTCCTCTCACCCTAAAACATAGGCCCACTTCAAGATGCACATTTATCTGAACCAGACTCTCCTGAAACTTGCACATTCTAAACTCATGCCTTGATTATTTATTAATGGTCAGATCACCCCCTGAGACTATCAATACAACAGCTGCCCCGTCTTCTTTCATACACGGTTAACTATAACCATTTCAGGAATCCCTAAATTTTCAACAGTATTAGTTTAGCAGTAGTCCCGGGGCTGTACATAAGCTACACTTATGTATAGGGCTTGTCAAATTATTCTTACTGGGTTGTTTTAACCACTTTTATTTGCTGCTTACTTACTATGACTAACCATTTGATTCACTGCCACCTACGCGTCCTTGCATCCATTAATTTCCATCTCCCACACAGACTCATGTACTTTGTGAATCGTAAGCTAGTGGCCTCAAGACCGCCTTGCTGCACGTTTCACATCATAATATCCAAAATCATTATTAAATTGACATACGCCCTTCATACACTTCTGAAACCATTACCATATTTATGTATTCTCCATGACCTCGATTTCTTCCCTCCTGCCTCCATATATTCTTTCTTACTCTTTCCTCTCTCACTGATTCCAGAACATTTCACTCCACCTCATATTCTGTCTCGTCTCAGTACTTTAATATCTTCGAAAACCGGCAACGGATCATTTTTTAATTTTTCCCAATTCTATCTACAAGTCGTTCCAATTCGTTTCACTACTTCCTCTTTTCACCCTACTATCTCTTTTTGCAGAGGCGATTGCCTAAAAAACATGCGTAGTTTCTTCCTTGCAAATTTCAACTTTACATTAATACTTCTCGTGGAAACACGCCATACTAAACCATTGCATCTTGACCATCTTCATTTAAAAGCGAGAGGATCAGAGCCAATTTAAGCATACTACCATAACTCATACGGATAGCACTTTATTCACTCCGTCGCACACACTCCCCCTTTCATAGTTTTCTCCTATAACGATTTTGAACATCCACAAAATCTACCATGTTTCTAATTCCAGCGATATTTCCTTAATTCCATAAGTTTCCACATTAATAGGGATTAATCGTATTAAATAGACCGGTGCCAAAAGTGATCTTGGCGAATGCGTTGATAAAAAAGCAATATCGGTGGAACGATTTCCCGGGCCAGCTCCCTTTTACCACACTTCCCCAAGGCTGGTGTATGGATTTCACTCCCCAAATATTTAAATTATTATTATAAATACTATTACAATAAATAAATATTAAGGCAAATACTACAAGAAATAATAATAGTGTGTTAAACAGATCTATTGCATAGTTTAGTTTATGGAGTATGAGAAAGGAGAGGAAGAGAGAGAAGAAGGATTGTTTTAAAGGTTGAACCTAAGAACAGAAATATGTAAATCATGTTTCGAATGTGTAGATATTTTTGCGAAGTTAGCGTAAATGTACACCTACAATGTGTAAAATACTTTACTTGAGTGTACAAAGCGAGAAAAAGCGAGAGAAGGGACACTTATATACACAATCTCGACCCTTTTTGCGTAGAAAACAGTTCCACTTTTCGGAAAAAAAGAAAAGAGACAAACAACAAAACCAAACAAATACTGAAAACCTTTAATTGAAGGGTCTGAAATAGAAAATATTTGCACTCTCTAAATATGGAAAATTTGATTATTTTTTGATCCTTAGAAACTAGTTCATGTTTAATCATTATTTTATTGATAAAATCCAAAAACTCTTTAAAGTTATTTATATTTAAAATGTCTGTCATTATTAAATTAATAAGTAATATAATTCCCACCATTTGGACAAGCTGGAACTTTTACATGCAAAACTTTAAGTAAAAAGCAAAAATAACTGGAAAAATAGTTTTATTTCATTAAGACAATGCTCCACAGCAGCTTAAGTGATACCATGAAAAATGTAAAATCTTAAAAAAATGGATTTTTACTTAACCCCATCAGATTAAAATCTTTCTAATAGTTTAAGGAATCACCTAAATAGAATGAAGATGTCAGCATCAGAAGATGTCGAGACAAACTAAAAGAAGTTTTAAAATCGAAGTTAAACAATTTTTACAAACACGGCATTGAAATGTTAGTAGATAAATGGATAGTAGTGTGATAAGATTAATAAATAAATACTTATTTAACGCTTCGTTAGTCACCTCGGGTTTTCTAATATGTTTAGTCACAAGGGTTCCTCACACACCCTTATAAAAAATGCTTATAGCATTAAAAAAACAGGCAATCTCCATTACAATATACATTAAATTAAAATATGAACTGATGAAATAATTACACTTTGAAATAAAGAATAGAATTTTTCCATCAACATACGTTGTATATTGAAGGTTAAACCAGAAATTTAATAATAATGAAAAGTTTTGTTCAACAAAATAACCACAACATGGAAATGGCGAGAAACAGCAATGTGAGCGCCTTATATTAACCTATTTTGTTCACTCTCATCCACTCTCGGTTCTTTGATTCTCGCATTGAGTACAACATATAATTATGTTATTTTGACCTTCCCGCCAAAATTGCCGTAATTACTAGACATTGTGGCCTTATGATGGATGTAAGGTTGCGGAGGTTGTTGCAGCTGCAACTTAAGGCACCAATCTTGCAATACCTACTCTGACATTTCGTGGCAAGCGTAGGTTCTGACATCTCCTCTTCAAAGTGTCCTTTAAAAGCGCTAGACCTACATTCTTGTTGAATTTGCGGCGATACAGTTTATTCCTTTGATTGTGAAGATAGATGATATACGAATTTAGACAGCTTATCGACATTTTTTCATAGCCGGCGTGTTGCTTTGTTGTCAAATCGTAGGCAAGATAGCAGAACACGAAAGCGATGCAGTGACATAGTCATACTGAAGATCTCGATGCCAATAACATCTGCTGTCCAAATATCAGCAAGGTGCAGCCTGTTGGCGTGATATATGCCAGCTATCATAAGTAGGCTAATAAATGCTTTCCTTTTAACAACATTAGTAAATATCTATTAATAATGCGATTATTTCTGGAGTTCTATGGATTCCCCAAAGGTCTCTATGAAAATTGAAGTTTAGGGCTGACCCTTTTGCTCCTGGTGTAAATTTGATAACATTGCTAAAATGTACAAGACGAGTCAATTTAGCAGGATTATTCTTCCGATATGTTATTTTGTCCTTTCCTAACCATCCTTCAATTTTTGGCTTTTCTCCTGAAGCTCCTTTGGTAGTTCATCTGGGTCTGATTCATAACATTCAGAATGAAGAACATGCTCATCCTCTTCAAAGTAATCTTCTTCACCTTCAATGTCGGAGGCAGGGACATTCCTGTTCACACTTTCTTCCTCTTCTGAACTACTTACTCCTACCTGTTCCATCATCTTGCGAATCTTCATCACCTCTGGATCTTCATCCATCTTGTAATTTACCTTTGATAATAAACTTATATTTAGCAGACCGAAAGAGATGTAAAAGAATAAAGAATAAAGTAATAGCAGAAATTCATTACATCTATTACAGAATAAGCTAGGCTATTGTTTCTCTTTCTTAGTTTTTTCTCTATGGCGTTGATGCACGCCAAATCCATATATTTCGAGCAAATGAAGTAGGCAACAGATGTATATTGGATACTTATCTCTACATATTACCATTCGCTGGGAAAAATATATATATATATAAATCAAGAAAACATACCTTCGGTAGTTCGGTAGGATGACTGAGCACCCCAAAAGACATAGAAGACATCCGCCATCCACAACTGCTGAGCTACGACTGAGCACAAAAGTTAAAAAATGTAGCCGATTTTGGGAGAAAGCAGCGCAATAAAGAATTTCATTTTCAGAAACTAATAAAAAAAAGAAAACATTATTTTTATAGTGCGGTAAAAGTGCTGATTACCTTTAACATTTATCAGAGCAGTGGAGTTTGTTATATCTAATTTCAAATCACATGTATTGGATGATGATGACCTTTCTCACTTAATAAATTCTTTTTAATTAACGATACTATTGGTATTACTGAAATCAGTATTTTGGTAAAAAGACAAATTTGGATCATTTTGTTGCGACCTTGGTATAATTTGGTACTACTTTAAAAATTGAAGCTATATTTCGAAATTAATATATACCTTAGAATTACCTTTTAAATTTAAAATTTCAAAGTATGAATTATTTCTTTCTCTTCTTCACTTAATTCCATTTTTATTATAATATCTAACACAAAGATACAAATGATTTTCAGGCATATCGGTCGACTCGTCTACAATAATATAAAATTGAGTTTTACTTATCTATTCAGTTTGGTCTTTAAGTAGGGCTGGAGCTATAACATTTTTAATCATAGCAGTGCACTTTGATTTGTGTAACTTTAAATCAACAGTATTGGATGAGTATGTAATTTCTCGCATAAGTAATTCTCTTAAATGGTCGACACTAGAAATACTTGCATGGCAAGTTACAAATGGCGCTAACCGAAGTTGGAGCTTTGTCACTTTAGTTTTATTGACAAAATTTCCTTCAGAGTATTTTTTGAATATGAGTCTACTGAAGCACTATTGTTCACATGTTTAGATTAAGAAGAAGGTTTTTTGAATTAATTTTGTGCCGGCGCAAATTAACATTACACACTTCAGTTAAAACATTTGTTTGTCGTCTTTTATCTCTATCAACCATTTAGAAAATTGAGGATCTCTTAACCATGGAGTTTGAATCTTTTTATTATGATAGTTTTCAAACTTTGAATTTACAATAATGAATGTAAAAACTTGCTAAACCATAACACTAAGATGTTTAACATTGACTAATTATTTTTGAAATTGCAATTTGGTTTTACGTCCGAATCAGATCAATTCATGGCTACCAGATCCAGAATTTGTATTATAGTAGCAAAATCGGAATTTTGCCTAAAATCACAAGTATTGATACGTTTGTAACTACGTTGGTATAACTTAATAAATTTATGTTTTATTTCTTAATTAATATTTAACGTAGAATTAAAAAATAGAATTTTGAAATACAATTACTCAGTCACAAAAAGAAAGCTTGAAACTTTCTTGGAAGTTGGCAAAGCTTCGGTTTAAGACAATTTCATTACAGAATTTATCATTAAAGTGACAGAACATCAGTTCTCGAGTCTTGTAATAAAGTAATGCCATGAACATGTTTCACACCGTACATAATGTTTCAAAAAGCAGCAGATTGTAGCATAAAATAAATGTAAGAAGCGCAGAAACTAGATTGTCTTGGCAGATTGTCTTTTATTAGTAAGGGCTCAAACGTTCTTTGACAGGAAGAAGCAGTATATTTTGTAATATTTAGGTACATTATTAGTAACCTGACTAGTTGTTTATGGCAAAAGGACTAGACTTTAATGGAGTAGGATCTACGAGGCTGGTCATCCTCTTAGATTTTAGACTTTAAAGTTTTTCTCTCCGGGCAGTGATGGCCCCAGTAGATATTTCGTCGCAAGCTTGGAGTGACTTTTACGCGTTCTTCTGTGTCGAGGGACGAAGGCGTGTGACCAAAACGTCTCTAAAGGTACACACTACTGTACGCAAGACAGTCACAATCGGAGCTGCGCTCGGGTATAAAAATGGTAATGCTCTAACTTAAGGAGCTGTCCGTGACTGGATCGTCTTTAATAGCTATTATAAACCTGTAATAGAGCCCTTGACAGTCTTCCATACGACCTAATATAAATCGCGATCATCATGATATCAAATGTAATTAGACGACGCTACTTTAAGAATTTCGATTTTCTAAGAAAATAACTAAAAGTTTATTTCCCCCTTAATTCAGGTAAATTAGATTAGTCTCATTATTTGGGTCAAAAACATCGCAATATACTTCATATGGGCTATAAAATATATTAGGGCTACTAAAGTATATTCAAAATCTTTTTATTTCCTCTTTATTGACTCGTTAGATCTTCTCTTTTGATTTTATCTTTTGACATGTGTAAGTATTCAGGGTAACTTTATCCTCCTTTGCTTCTCGTAATACAACCCTAACTTACCGAAGAGAATTCATATAGACATTGGACATCTGAAACACCTATTTTCATGCAATAACTACCTAATATTTATTGGTATTAGTGTGTTCGAATCTCACTCTTTTGGTCTAAGTAGCTGCAAGGTTATAAACCAATTAGAGGCGTTAATTATTCTTTGATATGAACTAATTCCTAGAAATTTCTTTCATACTATTCACAAATTTGAAACCTTATTATTAGCACCAATCTTTTATCAAATGTATAGATGAATGTTGATGACTCTCTTTACCAATACGTTATCCTGCCTAATAATTTCTGCATTTTCAGGTTATCTGCCTTATACTCGCTGAAATATTCTAGATTTGATTAATGTCTATATTAAAACAATGACCATTGTTGCTTCTAATACATGCGCACAATATAAAAGGTTTAACTAGAGCAACGAGCCTCTTAAACCATTAATTACTTTTAACATTATAAACTCCGTGCCTAATAGTCACTATGTAATCACCGGTACATGTTTAATTTGCTTTGCTTTACTTGTTTTACTAATGAATTGATTGGGACATTTCTTTTTACTTTCGACATAACTAAAGTTTAAATTTGGATACTCATCACGGGTCCCCAAAGCATAATGGGTGATTTTACCGTTTTGAGAGGCGGTTTAACTAAAGCAACAAGCCTTTTAAACTATTATGTTTTCGCAAACCATTATTAGTCAATACTTATGCCTCCGCTATAGAAAATCACCATAATATGGGAAGTAACTAATAATTATTGTGGTACTATTCTTTTTTTTAATCGTATAATTACAGCAGCAAGGTTAAACTCTTAACCTATATCAAGTCACAATAGATAGGCCTTAAGATAGTAATAGAAAAATTATAATACACTTACCTCTGTTGAAGTTTTCCCTCTGTACCTTACCGAATTTAAGTTATAATCAAAACGTGCTCAAAGCAAAGAAAGGAAAGGGCTTAGCTTGAAATTGGGGACGCACAATAATAGGTTTGCATATAATGTCCTGATATAGAATGATCCTTGTGAAGGTTTTCTTTCCTATGATCGATTGAAAATGAATAATTTAGCGAGTCATTATGGACCAAATACCTTTTAGTTGTCGCTTTATCCAAGTCGAATTCAATCAACTTAGGAATTCTAATCTCTGCAAAATTCTATTATAATTCAAGCGTTCTATTTATGTCTTTTGAAAGCTTGCTTAATTTATTAGCACTCAGGGTCAAGAAGCTGAGCTTAGGAAATTATTACAGATTAATTTGGGAAAGAAAGTGTATCAAACAATTTAGAGAAAGAAAAGCTGGCATATGTGATATGATGTTTTTATCAACTAAAGAAAAATCAGCCAATGGATAATTAGGATGGAGTATCCTCAGTGGCCGTAAATAGGCAGGAATCTCTTCACAAAGTGAATATGGATTGAAGTAATATCAGTACTGGACTTACTCTAGGGCAACCTACCTTATATAGCTGAAGAATTTCCTTAAGATTAAACTGACTCTTAGTTAAAACAACTTTTAACTTGTCGGTTTAAGATATTTGTGTTCAAATCTCAAGTATTTCATGGAAATAACGCTTTTACTGCTTAGGTCATTGTGATAGAACGAGTTGAAGCTGCGTTTAATTTCAACTCCTATCCCGTATTATTTAAAACCATGATGCTGCCCACGTGCATCTTCGATTCGAGGCTTGGAGTCTTATCTCAGCTACCGGATGCCTATGTTTAAACAAGGAGGTTATCGTCCCCCCGTTCGCCCCATACGCCGACCTCGCCAGATCGAGTTAGGCTTATGAACAGATAAGGCATTGTTCTCCGGCCCGGCTGTGCGTTCCCTCCAAGCTTTCACTCCATTTTCCCCCACGCCAAGGAGATGTCCTGGCTATTTATATGGAAACTTTACCACTAAGATCAGATTGGAGATCCAGATTTTCGTCGCGAAACATCACCACGACCCTCTCTCCCTTTGTGCGCCAAGGGACCTCGACCTCGAGATTCACCATCACTTGTCCAGAAGGAGGACAATATTCCTTGAGTGCCAAAGGTTCGAGCCTTTCCGACGCCAAGTCCCCAAGGCTTCTTCTCCTGTTATTCAAAGGAGAACAGCATTAGAACAGATATTGTTCGTTTTGAGCCCTTCGCCAAGAAACGGTTCTCATCCCCCCCTGTTGTTCAAGGAGAACAGCATTAGAACAGCCATTGTTCGTTTTGAGCCCTTCGCCAAGAAACGGTTCTCACCCCCCCCCTGTTGTTCAGAGGAGAACAACATTAGAACAGCCATTGTTCTTGAGCCCGTAGACAAGAGACGGTTCTCCTCCCCCCCCCCTTTGTTCAGAAGAGAACAACCTAGAACAGCCATTGTTCGTTTTGAGCCCTTCGCCAAGAAACGGTTCTCACCCCCCCTGTTGTTCAAGGAGAACAACATTAGAACAGCCATTGTTCTTAAGCCCGTAGACAAGAGACGGTTCTCATCCCCCCCCCTTTGTTCAGAAGAGAACAACCTAGAACAGCCATTGTTCTTCAAGCCGTTCGTCGAGAAACGGTTTTCCTTCCCAAGACGCCTCGTCAGGATCCTTTTATTCCCCTCCTTCGGCTGGAGCTCGCCAGCGGACCGAAACTCCTTCGCGCCACCTTCCACTGCACAACTAGTGCCAAAGTTACGTAAGCCAAACTTCACCTTTGAGTATTGCTCCCTTTTGTCAATTCTATCCTGTTCTTTAAATGGTTTATCGAACCATCCCATCTCTTTGACTCGATATTTGTTTTACCTTTTTTTAAATCCTTTAAATCCTCGGATTAGCCGAGCCCCCACGACCCTCTCAATTCTCTGTTTATGTCAATATTTTCCTTCTTATGTTTGTTGGTAGTTATTATTAATAAAACTCTATTTTATTAATGATAGCAATATTATTATCCTTGAGCTCAGTTCCACTTCTTAAGCATATCGAAGATACATAATATCGGCCGCCAGACATTAAACGCACTCTAAAGATAATTAAGGAAGTTCCCTCAACGAATAGTGTTATATATATGGTATCGTCGGGAGTCATTCTACGACAGTCATCCATTATTATAAGCAGATTCTTTAATCTTGTGCACAATGGCATAAGATAATGTTTTTTTTAAACACTAAGATATTTCAAAAGCAGACTCAGATTAGGTTAGGTCCCTACCATAACCATAAACGACCATTCAGTAGTCGGAAAATTAAACATCAATGCATTGACTGTGTACATCTTTTTACCATAATTCGGCTATAAATCCATACTGTCTTCTTCGCTTTATATTTCATCTCATTTCTCTTAAAAAAAGAAGGGAATGTTGATTTCAACGAGAATTTATCTATATTTATCATTATGTATTTTTGGATTAATTTATTTGTAATACTGCTCTTAAATGTTATATATTTTTAGCCTACCTATTTTTTGTTTACTTTCTTATTCAATAAAATATTCCTTTAACTCACCTTTGTTAATGATAAGCCTTTTGAGTTAGGAAAATTTACCATTATTGCAGAATTAATGATAAGAAGAGGCGTAGTTAACTTTCAATCAATGGATTCATGTTCCGGACCAGCATCTCAAATGCCTTCAATGTATTTCTCTGTTGATGGCATCTATTTTTACTAGATAAGATTAGGACCTGAGATCCTTCACACATTCAACAATTTTTGTATCATTTTTAAGAAATTAATCCTTGGTTTTGTCTCTGTTTTACGCGTTTTATCCCAAAATTGATTTTGTGGGACATATCTCATTTGAGAGTAACATTTTAACTGTAGAAAAATGGCTACATTAAGCATCCTGGAGGAGTATAGGTACATTAAAGCCTCCCCCCCCCCCTCATGAGGACAAGCATGGGAAAGGTAGCCGGCGAATAACCATAACTGCTTACCCTGTTTGATCTTCCCGCCACTGTGGGCAGTTGTAGCTAACATCTGTTTTAAGGCAACCACATAAGGTCCTTAAACGACGCTCTAACGATCCAATTACCTACGAGACACATTAACCCGTGGTTATGAAAAAAAAGCGGTGCGAGTCAAAAGGCACGCTAAGTAGCAGGGCGGTTGTGAGCCTCTAATTAGCGAGCTGACTTGGGCACCCCAGTGCCACCCACCTCAGCAATTCTCGCTCTCCCCAGATGCTAACTCACCTTTCGCGTCCCTCCCCCCTGCCTCTGTGGCCTGGTCACTTTCCCCTTTAGATGGGGCGGCAATCCGCCTATAAATAAGCCCCGAAAAGAAAGAGAGAAGATGATCAAAAGTCGATACGCCAGAGAAGGATTAGTCCGTGAAGATCGATCCTTCAGCCAGACAAGAAGTTTAGAAGTCGATACGCCAGAAGAAGGGTTAGTTCGTGAAGATCGATCCTTCCGCCATACAAGACTATTTCGGTGAGAAACAATAGGATCAGATTGAGAAAATCGATTCACCCCTTTTCGGGCCGTATTAACCTAAATAGTCAAGCTTTATACCGGTGCAATACCGAAGAATCCTTTAAAGACTGCGAAGAAGTCTGACTGAAGAAAAGCAAAGGCGCTCACACTCGAGTAACTCTCACATCTCAAGCTCCG